>CM067337.1:175572500-176195432 GCA_034376525.1 Nicotiana benthamiana | reverse complement strand
TGAGGCAGTGTCTTCCAGACTTTTTCAAAGTTATTAAATAATCGATTGTGAACCTACAACAATCGATTGTCAAGAGGCAGTGTCTAAATTGGTTTTTCAAGACTGATATATAATCGATTGTTAACTTAGTATAATCGATTGTATAAATGACCGTTGCCAAAATGTTTTCAAATACCGTCAGGTAATCGATTATTGATTTCTTATAATCGATTGTTTTAATTAAAATCTGGAAAGGATTTTTTGAACGTTGCTGAGTAATCGATTGTAGATTTCTGACAATCGATTGTTTTACGTAAAATCTGGAAATGATTTTTTGAACGTTGCCAGTAATCGATTATTGATCTTAGATAATCGATTGTTAAGCGTAAAATCTGGGATTGATTTTTGAAAGAACTGGCAAACAATCGATTGTGGTAATTTGACAATCGATTGTCACTGAGTAAAATCAGCAATTCTTAATTGGCAATTAGGCAACGGTAATACAAAGTATTTCAACTATAAATACAGCTTCAATTCAGTCTTTTAAGTACAACAACATACAACAACTGATCATACAATTGCTAAAGCTTTCATACTTTATTGCTTATCATTTTATATTCATTACATAAGCTTTTGAGAGCCAAATTCTTGTCGAAAGTTGTTGCGATCTTGAGCGTATTCTTTTTACTCATATCTACTCTTAAAGGAGTGTCTTGTTTGAGTGCTAAGTGTTTTTGTACACTTGAAGGGAAGTGTTAGTCCCTTGTGTTGTAAGAAGGAACTTGTGTTTCCTTGGTTGAAGTCTTGGAGTGTTGTATCTCCGAGCAAAGGTTGTTGAGGCTTGTGTCCTCAAGTTGTAACGGTTTGTTGAGCACCCGTAAGCTTAACAAGTTAGTGGAAATCTCGAGAGAGTCTCTCGGGGACTGGACTAGCCACGGGTTGTGGTGAACCAGGATACATCGGTGTGTTTGTTCTAATTTATTTACTTATCGCACTTATTTATTTCCTGCAATTTTTAAATTCCGCAAGTTTACGCTGATTTTTATTATAACGCTATTCACCCCCCCCCCCCTCTAGCGTTAAGCGTATTATCTAACAAGTTTAGCTTTGGAATATTAGGACTTTATTTTTATTTTTGTTGCACATTTATAAAAATAGAAACAAATGATAAAAAATACAAAATGAGAAGAAAAAAAAGGAAAACAAGTTGAAAAGGAAAAAAACCAAAAGAAATACAAAAGGGGGCTGCCAAATTGGGCTCTTTTAGGTCAGATTTCCCCAGCCCAAGTCCAAAAATACAAGAAATCAGACCTAGATTGCTCCAGGCCCAAATGCACCCAAACCTGGTTCCCCACTCAGCCCAAACGACGTTGTTTTAAGGCTTGATCTCAACCATTGCTTTTTAATCCAACGGTTAATACTATCCTAGGATGTTCCATATATAAGTGTCTGAACAGCCCCCCACCCCACCCTAACTCACTCGTCTACTTCACCACACCCCTCTCTCAAGAACCCTAATAGTCGTATCCCTAAAATCCCTAGCCTCCGGTGGCGGCGCCGCCTCCATATCACCCCAAAATTTCACCACTGAATCCTCGTCCCCTCCTCGTTCCAAATCTTTAATTCTCATTCCTCAAATCCTAGCCATATGTTTCGAATATTAGATCTAAGATCCAGCCAAAACACAAAGTTAGCCAAGTCCGACCAAATTCACACGTCTGATTCCCTCGTCCTTAATCTCCAACTGGTTTTTCTCGAATCACCGTGCAACTGCTCGTATTTTATATTTTCTGGATGAGCAAAACCCTAAAATTCAATTAGGCCTGAGTTTGTTTGATTTCTCGTGTCTAGCATTCGATTTGAGTACTGAAACAACACTTTTGTTCGTTTTGAACAAAAACAAACAATTGTGTTATTCCAGGGCTCAAATCAGATTTCCAGTATCCGGTCCAGGCCGCTCAGGTACTGTGTTCTTCTTTCTATATTTTGTTTATATCTTCTCGATTAAACAATTTAGAATTTGGATAGCCGTTAATAATAGTTTTCAGTTGAATTCTTTAAATTAGGATAGGTACATTAGCTTACATGTTCTTCATTAGTTTTGTTCAGATTTCCTCTATGCTTGATTCAAGTCCATTAGTTGATACTATATTCTGAAGTGTGTTTCCTTAGCCTTGATCGTCTGATTGTTGATGTTGCCTGAGCATGTATTTATTTTGGGTTCATTAAGTCTGTGTAGATGATTTTTCATTCTTATTCTTATTATGTATTTGATTTGTTACTGCTTGGTTAGTTTAATTCATTCTTGTGTAAGCTTAATCAAATAATTCATTAAGTTCAGTTGTTCATTATGCTTAGATCAGTGGTTTGGTCATAGCTGGTAGATTTAACTGAGGTTAGTAAACTTCAGACTGTTTAAAGGGCATTTTGGGGATAAAAAGGGGTAGAATCTTTAGGTTTTGTAATTTTCAATACAAGATAGGGTAACTTAGGAATTGTATAACTAAAATAACATCCTAGAAGCTCCTAGAATAGGACTTTAGTGCAGATTTCAGTAAAACTTAGGGAGTAACTTGAGGAACAAGTTAGAAAATTAAGGTTTAAAGTGAAAAATGAGTAGGGGCTGAAAAGAAAAGTAAAAATCTGAGGGTTGCCCTTACTCTTGCCTATATAAAGGCATCAATTGCCTTTTGAAAGGGTCTTGAACTTTTCAGCATAAAAAATTAACAAGAAAAATCTTATTTTCCTTTCATTTCCAGTTTTAGATTAATTTCAGCAATTAGATACACAAAAATACAAAAAATACATACAAACAAATCAGAAAACAACAAAATTTCACTGTTCCATTAGAGTAAATTAGTGTAATTCCAGATTTTGCTGTAGATCACTTCACCTCTGTTTCAAAGTTGACTATTATTAGCTTCAATGGAGTTCTGATCGTGATTTTGAACTGTTGAGGGTCTATTTCAACTTTTGGGTTGTTTTGCATTTCTTGGGATCCCTGTTTGTTCAAACTTGTGCGGTGTTTGGTTGGGTTGATTGGTGTTTTCAAAATTTTACTCGCGGTCAAGCTGGGTTCTAGCTGTTGATTGCTACCTGTTGAGCTGCTGCTAACTGATCTGTCTATTTGATTGCTCTCTAGTTTCCAGGTACACCCTTGTACACCCGTGGTTGATGAAATGAAATGAAATGAGTTTAAATCAAGGCTCTTCTGCTGCATTTTCTGTTTGGTAGTTAAATTGTAGTTATGGTCTGTTATGCCTAGCTGCTTAGTTTAATTTGATTAAGCTAGGTTTGAACTAATTCTGATTTATATGAACGGTCAAGAACTTGTTTTTGTAATGATGTGATTGTATTACTTGGGACTGATTAAGCTTGTGGAATTGTGGAAGTTTTGGGTTTGCGACTGTTTCATGTATTGCATAATCATTTAGTAACAAGTTTCCTTGATTGAAATCTATTGAAATGACAAGGAATGACTGAGGAAGCAGAAGTTATTATGTTGTCTTTAATCATTTGACAGTTAAATAGTCCAAGCAGCTTAGAAAAACGCAAAAAACATGCTGTAGTAATTTCCAAATGCCCAGTTGTTGTTAAATTGGTTTGAATCATGTACTTTATTTCCAGAATTGAATCCAGGATATCAACTCGTTTAGGGTAGGGAGATTATTGCTTTACCTACTTTAAATACCTTGCATTTCATTTTGGTCGCATGCCTAATTGTGAACAAGGTGTAAGCATGAGTGCTTAGCATAATACTGTTTTAGCAAGAAGTAAGCAGATTGTTTTTTGTTTAACTTGTGCTATCTGGGTGTTAATTGGTTGGGGTCGCTAGGATTGGCATTCGGCGTTAATTTGTGTTATTGTAGGGAATTGATCTCAAGAATCGTTCTGCTGCCACTGGGCCAAGCAAGCAGCCCAGCTGTGACAATAACGCATTTGGGCCTGTCATGTGGGTTGGCCATTATGGGCAGTCAGCTGTGGTCACTTTTTAGCCCAACAGGATTTATTTATTTGGCATTTGCTGAGATTAGACCCCCTCCCCAACCCTTTTAAATCGATGCTGCATTCATTACTTGGGCTAATTGGCCTAGCCATATGGACCCAGGTCAAATGTCCCTTTATTTGATTTAATTGGTATTTGGAATTCGATTTTGAGTTAGGTAGCCGGTTTTAAACTAAAAGGTTCACCTTTTTATTTGGACCCGGACTTGAACTTAAGGCTTGGATATCGAATATAATAAATTTGGATCTTTCTTTTATTATTAGATACAAAAATAAAAAAAATAGAAAAATACAATTACCTTTAGGTTTATCCTTTTAAAATAAATGAGACGAGCCTCGCCAAATAAAAAATAAAAAATTGTGGGGTCCTCTACAAAGGTTTTAAAATATTTTAGAAATCGGAAAGGGCTGTTTAGCAAATTTCACGGCCCTCCCAAAAGATTACAACGCGTTAGACTCTATTAGGAGCGGCTTAATGAATTACATTCCTAAATACGGGTGGGCACATTATGCGGCCCAAATCCAAATCCTAAAACGTTGAATAGAGTGTGCCTAGGATTTCGGGTTCATTTGATGCGGCGCAATCCAAAAACACACTTTAAACGACGTTCACTTTCTCTTAAATAAATACATATTAAATAAAAGTGGTTAAAGATAAAATTGGCACATAGGCATCTCATGTATTAAAATCAGATTTTAGAAATTCATAACAATTTAAGCGACAGTTATAGAACCATGGGATCCGAGGGTGCTTAACACCTTCCCTCGGGTCAATAGAATTCCTCATTCAGAATTTCTAGTTCGCAGACTCCAATTGGGAAGTCGAACATTTTCCACGAATTGGAATTCAAGCTAAACTGGTGACTTGGGACACCAAAAGCCAAACATTTTCCAAGTGGCGACTCTGAATAAATAAATAATCTTGATCCTAATAATGTCACTTTAAATGGAAAAATTCCCTTATACATTATTCTTCGGGGTAGGTGTGTAAAAATGAGGTGTGACAACTGGTATTTTTAATCTTCCCTTAGTCTTCTATTGTGTTTGCTTTTAATTGATTATTTAATATGTCTTCTTCTTCCCTTTTTCTTTAAATGTTTAGTTTAGGGTTACATATTGTGTTTAGTTTAGGATTAATTAGTTAAATACCATGATTAACAGCCTAGTGGGATCAAAATGTATTGATTTAGGCTTAAATTGAGAAAAAATTAAAACCCTAGGTTGGTATTACTTGTTGTGGTTTACCGCGGTCCACGGTGGACTTATTGTGGTCAGCGGTGGACTTATTGCGGTTAGCGATGCTTCTTCGCGGTCTGCACATGCGGATCACGATGGTAAAACGTCATAAAGTGGAGAATTGAGGACTGCAGGCACAGTTGATTTCGCGCAGTCCGCGGTGACTTAATAGGGACTGCGGTACCATTTTATACGGTCCTTGGTGGTCCCTTTGCGGTCGCACTACATTTTGTGAGGACAACAGTCTGTAGTCCGCAATTGTTTTATTCTACGTCTGCATTTGCCTTCTTTTTTTATTCCTCTGATGTTGTGATACTAACAAGATTCAACTAAATTCTACTTTCAGACAATGATTCAATCACGAGGCGATGGTACAAAATAACAAGGAAAGGGAGAGTCCTCCCATGATAGAGGAAAAGGCATGATTAAATTGACTCCCCAAGTTTTGCAAGCAGTCAAAGAAACCATGAAAATAATAAATGGTGCTAATAAAATTGCTTCCCATTTGGGAAGTGAGTATATTCCCTCCTGGGAGGCATCCAACTCAGACTCTGGCCAGAATATGTTCTTGACTGGCTGGTGAGGAATAGATTGAGAGATACACCTCCGGCCACCCCTACTACCCAAGCGTCAGTGCATATTTCTTTTGAGTTGCCTGAGGGCTCAGCTACGGGTGGTGACCGTGCTTATTCTACCTCACCTACAGCTTCAATATCCGGTGAGGACCCCCTAGAAGAAGAAGAACAAGAAGAAGAAGGAGAGGATGAGCCCCAAGTAGCATATTTCTTGACTCTGTTCTTTTTAATTGAACTTGTAATTTTTTTCCATGGATGTTTGATTAATTTCCTTATCATATTTGGCACAGACCGTGTGTTATTGATTGTTTTTCTTGAATAAACATCTATGTACTTACCCCTTTTGTGCTACTTTGAAAGGTTTTAATCAAATTTTCTTTCATTAAATTATTTTCACGCGTTGAAAGCAGAATCCCTTAACCAGAGGGAGTCCGATTTCAATGATATTTCCTTACCTTTCTTACATGTTTCTCTACACTATAAAAGGGGATGACCTTCTCAACTTATAAGACAGATCCAACTGAATACTTTAAAACACACTTAGAATTCAATATTTTCCACAAGCACTCGAGTTTTTCTCTAAACTCACTCACACACATAAAGCATCATATCTTACTATGGCTCATTTACAAGAATCTGTTTTCTTTGCTTATCTTTCTGAAACTGGTATGTTCTTCATTTTACTTTTTGCCCCACCCCTATGTGTTTATTATATAGTTCAATTTTTGGTAGGCTTACTATTTATATGCTATAATTTTCTTCAAGCTTTGCCTCTTTCTTTGATCTTGTTCTTATATGAATCCCTACCCCTAATTCCCTTTGTGTGGCTGAGTTATGGTTAAAAAAGGCAATACCTGGTATTATTGTCCATAGATACGAACTGGACCCTCTGAGTCCTACGCTCTTTCAATTCCCATCCTCCATTCCCTTTCTATGTATGATGAGTTAAGAATTTGGTTTGGCAGTGTCCTAATTACTGACCAGGCCATGGTCTACCTTTCAATATGTCCTTACTCTTAATTGTTTGGCTGATAAGTTGGTCAGGGGTGTTCTAGCCTACCATATTGGCTAGGCGTGACCATCAGCCTGCCTTGGCACTCCCTAATCCCATCTACAGCACTTGCACTTGTTCATAGAATCTAAGTTCTGACCCTCTCTTGTGAACCTTACTTTGGGACCCTATGAGCTCTCTTTCGACACTGGAGGGATGGCCTTCTATGTTGCACATTAATTCAGTTCTAATTGATATCTGGGGTGTAAGCACTTCCAGGAGTTCCTAATACTCCTTGGAACATGGAAACACCCTAGATACGAGAAGACTTTGTAAATCTTGATCTCAGAAGTGGTTCATCTCATATGGTTAGATAAGTCTACATATCGCTGTTTGCGTGTAGCTGTATTTTTTGATTTAATTTTTATTTCCAGTTTGATTTATTGGTCTGTAATAATTTGTAATAAACTCATGGGGATTTAGTAAAGAAATGGAGGGGGTTTAATTTATGCACAATGCTAGATATCATGCCTATAGGGGTTCACTTCTGATTTCTGCAACTGCACAAATAGATATACTGTCTATAACGGTTAACTTCTTATTTTTGCAACTTCACATATAGACATCATGCCTATAGGTTTAACTTTTGAGATTTCTGCAAATTCACATATAGATGTCATGTCTATAGCCTCACACATTTCTGCATATGTAAATGTCATTAGGCAAACATTTTGTAGGTTTAATAATAAAATTTGCATATAGATACCATGTTCATAGGCATTAATTAACGTCTGAAAAGGTGTGAAAACCAGTAAACGTATAGAAAGCATGCCTACAGATAATCTCGAATCTGAACTGTCTCATTCATTTAAAGCAATATCAATTTTTCAACTCGTGTTTATTCTGATAAAAAATGGTAACCATTTCTATAGTCGGTTTGCATCTTTTCCTAAAACTCGTACTATTCTGTTAAAAGTGGTAACCCTTTTTTTATAATCAATTTGCATCTTTTCTGGAACCAGTAGATATGATCCCTATGGTCTTGTTCAACACATAGGCAAAATGTTAGGTAATTAATTATCAGGTCAGTCTTAGAAAACTACATCTGAGCGGACCTAATGCAGACTACTTGTCTAAAAATATGTGTTGAACCAGTCCGCTTATCACCTTAAAAGCAATTTCCCTCTCCCTTTAGGATTAGTAGTCCCAAATGCCTCTGGAACTGATAGGATGGGACGCGTACTAGCATGTAATAAGTAATGATACATTCCACACTTTGATACCTTAACGAGGTGGGAAAGGTAGAATATGAATATGATGACTGGTGCGCTAATATCACGTGCGACCCCTCTTTTAAGGAGTGTACGCCGGGTATTGCATTGATGTGACCCATATTATTTGCAAACCTAGGACTTCCATTCCCTTTTACTTGTTATCCTTGTTAAGTTATTCAAAATTACCTTTTTAAACTTTTTACTCCTTTTATTTTCAAAACTTGCTTGCAATATTATGTGAAAACTCCTCTACTTGAGACTTCTACTTGTTCCCTTGTTGTTTAAAGTCACAATTGTAGTATGGCCGGGAACCACACTAGTGGATCTTGAGGGGTGCCTAACACATTCCCCTCGAGATAATTTCTAGACCTTATACAAACTCTGGTTTCTTCATCTCAAATTCTCCTTAATAGTTTCTTAATGCACTATAATCATTAAGTGGTGGCTCTCCAAACTCAAAAAAACAATTCTCGAAAGGGAATAGAATTGTCCTCCCAAATGTCATAACCGATTTCGAACAATTTCATGAAAAAAATGGGGCATCGACAGCATGGCGGCTCTGCTGGGAAACTCTTTAGGCTTTTACCATTGCATGCTACTTGTGACTTTATTATGTCTTTAACTTCCTTTACATACTGTCTTTATTTTCTTTACTATGAAACTAACTTTGCTCTTTGTGTCTTTTCTTTCATTAATGATTTCTTTACCGCTTTCCTTTACCAGTGTTGTATTTATGAGTAATTATTGTAATTATTATCTTATGAACATGGAAATACATAAAAATCTGTTTCATTCTTGCAGTTGCATCATCAACATCATCTTCCACTCGTTCCAAACAAAATACCATAGCAACGCTTATAATGAGTGGTTGCGTCATTCCAATATTATCACCCTTTAAATTTGGCAAAGGCATATTTGCGGTAAAACAGTTCGATCAGCGGTGCAGTCGACGATTCTGTGTCTTTCCCTCTTGAGTTATCCGTTCAAGGATACCAGTCTAATACCCCATAGAAACCTTAATTTGTTTAACTGTGCATGCATCATGGTCAAACCTAGTCGAGTCATTTATGTTTTCCACATAATAACTCATCAAGATAGCCTTTTCCAAAGTCCACCGGGTTTCCTTGAAACCTAAACGGACACTACCATGTTTTGTCCATTTATTTGGAGAACTAAATGTTTCATATGCTAATTATTGGTTTAAATAGTCGAGTACGGTGAGGTAAGGGCCTCCCACTTTTCTTTGCAGAGAATGAGCCATGAAGACCCCAGATTTTTCATGGTAACCAACATTTACCCAAGGCTGCTAAGTTGGTAAAAAGACCTCCACTCCAGTTATCAGACGCTCATCCACAAATACTTAGAGAATTTGCCATCTCCTCTAGAGATTCACCCTGACAACAAAATCATAGAGGTTGCAACACTGTTTTGGGATAGTGACAGGTCCGTGTTCCTCTTCGAGGGCCTTGAAATGACTCCTTGATCAAAGAAATATGAGGGTTAGTTGGTATGCCTTGGGAGACTCCGGGTGTGCTTATGCCAGAAAATTGCAAGGGTATGGGTTTCCTTAAAATGATGGGACTGAAAAAGAATCCAGACTTAACTTGTTTGAAAGACTCTTACATCCCATTCGACTATCTATACGAGAGGTACAGCCATAGCAAGTCATACCACACTTACTCAGATGAATTCGTCCTTACTTCATTGGGGCATATACACAAGAGGGTCTTCGTTTTATGTTCTGCTTTTTGGGAATGGTAGTGTTCCTTATGAAGAAGGCTAGGATCCACACCACACCGGCCATGGTAACCAAGCCTTTTATGGAAGGAATTGGTGGGCAGCCTTTCAGCATAGTACCTATGATCGTTGTTGAGATATATAGAGCCCTGGACAATTGTCAGCAAGGGGCCAAAAATTTTGAGGGCTAGCACCTCCAGAAAGGTGAATACAGCCAAGAGATCCGACGCAGAGATTGGGATGATCACGTCGCCTTCCATCAGCCAAGGTGCATAAATTATATGGCTAATATGTTTACTCAGTCAGAGGACGCTGGAGGATGGGTAGAGTTGCTTGAAAATATGAAAGAAGACCAAGTTTAGTGGATGTCTCCCTACGAAAGAATTTATTGTTCAGTCCCGAAACGCACCATTTCTCATACTCATTCGTCTAAAAGGAACTTATTCCTACATCCCCCTCCGAGTCATGAGGGAAGAATGAAAATCATACCAAGGTCTGAAAATATGAGTCACTTCAGGGTTGACTTCTAGGACGATGATGCCCTCACAAGTGCCAAACTTAGCACATGTGGCACTACAAAATGATTTTGGGGAAGGATTCTATTGAGCAAGACAAGTATCACTCCGTCTGTGCACCACACTATTTAGGTTGGTTGGAAGATAATCACAATGGTTTGGGTTAGCCCGGGTTCATCTGAGGCCACAGGGTTATTAAAGAAAAGGCCAAAGCATGGGTTAAGTACAACCAACTGTGCAAAAGAATTTGAGAATGTGAAAGTGAGCATCGGTAAATACAATAAGCCGATTAGAAGTTGATCAAAGAATGGAAAGATATAACTGTCAGCGCCAACAAGCGACTAGGGTATTTGGAGCGGGTCCTGGTGGAGCTGGAAGGAAAGTTCATTAAGAGGATTGAAGACTGTCAAAATTCTAAGGGAAATGGAGGCGGATATCTAGCCCAAGCCTATCTGCTTCTAGGACTATGCGAGCTGGTAAAAATGTTCGAGGGAGACAAAGAGGCCATTGGCCTTATTACATAATTAAAGAAAAATAAAAGACTCCTAACTACTTGGTCCTAGAAGGACTTTCCCCAGATTTGTCGATTTTTATCAATAAAGTGAGGCATTTAGAATTACCAGTTCTCCAAAACTATTTGTCGCTAGTCCTACCTCAGGAATAACGAGGAACCCAAATTAGGACACGATTATATTCTCGCATAATATGTTTAAATATTGCAGCATTGTTTTTTCATAACCTGCACTAACTTGTTACTTTTTGTTTTTCTTTTATTTTTATCCCCCTCCCTGAAAGTTAGTTCGTGTATTCTGGCATCATCATCATACACTATGAGATCCAAGGGCCCTACACCTTCTCCTCCTCAAAGTCGTATCAAAAACAAGAAAAAGACTAAAATGGAAGATGTGAACAACATCATAATGGAGAACTCGAGTAAACAAACATAGGTCAAGCAGAGTAGCTTGATTTCTAAGGAAAGTGCCGCCCAACATGAGCAGAAGTTATTGAAGTTCCGAAAAGGACTATATCAAGTTCATACCTCGGCCAACTTGTCATTTTCGTTACCACTCCCGTTATTAACTTTCCCGACACCAAAAATCCCGCACCTCGATAGAACACCCCCTAACCACATAAACAACCCACTCATACTCAACATTGCAATACATGCCACATTCCCAACAACCCTCCACTGTTTATCCCTGAACCACTAAACACCACAAATGATCCTTCCCGTAACACTCCCATCTATGTAGATACCGTAACCCAAAATACTCAACCAATCTCAAAAGCACCCGAGTCTGATGACAAAGACTCTCTTATTAGAAACTTGGTCGTCAAACTCAAGAAGCTGACTATCTAAGTCAGGGCGTTGAAGGAAACAAATATATTAAGGGGCTAAATTATGAGGATCTATGCATTCCGCCAAATATTGAACTTCTGGAGGGGTACAAACCTCCCAAGTTCGGAATATTTGATGGCATATGAGATCCCAAGGTCCATTTGAGGACACATTGTGACAAACTGGTAGGAGTCAGGAAGGATGAGAAGATGTGTATGAAGCTCTTTAAGAGGAGTCTGAAAGTGGATGCTTTATCTTGGTACATCAGCCAAGACCCCAAGAAGTGGACAAACTGGTTAGGTATGGCATCACATTTCATGGATAGGTTTCAATTCAATACAAAGAAAGCACCGGATGTATTCTTCTTCCAGAATTTGAAGAAGAAACCTACCGAGACATTCTGTGAGTAATCTACTCGTTGGAGATTAGAGGCTTCTAAGTTCTGGGCAGCCTTAGAAGAGGAATAGATGAACAGATTCTTCATCCAGAATCAGGATCCACAATATTACTAGAGGTTATGCTCATCGAGGGCCAGAAATTTTCCGATATCATCAAGCTGGGGGAAAGAATTGAGGAAGTCATTAAGAATGGTATGGTTACTAATCTTAAAGCATTGCAGGCAACCAACAAGGCTTTAAAGTATGGTGTCACTCCCTAGAAGAAGGATATGAGAATGGTAATCCCGTGGAAAAGGGAAATTGGCACGGAAGATATGAAGTCAATGGAAAAATTACTCTTCATTCGTTGTATGGACCTCAACAGAGAACTAAATCACCAAAGAAATACAACACTTACCCATCGGCCCCACTTACATATTAGCCTATCCCGAATTACTAAGCACTCACACCCTCTTACCAAAATCCACCACCCGTTTACCAATCATATCTACCTCCCACATATTAACCCACCTCGCCCAGATAATCCCAACAAGCACCTGTCTAACAAGCTTATAATGCTCAACCTTCTCACTAAGAATCACCTCCCACTCTCCAAAATTTCCCTAGACCTAGACCAAATTTTGAAAGCACACTTCCCAGACAATAAACATCCATCGCCAAACCAATTGACCAACTATATGAGAGACTTAAAGTTGCTGGTTATGTCACCCCTATCCTTGCCATAACTCCAGAAAATCCTTCCTGGTGGGTCAATCCTAACAAGACCTGTGACATACCATTAATGAGTGCTACTCATTAAAGGACAAGATTAAAACCCTAATCGACCATAAGGTAATTGTAGAAAAGGAGTTTGTTCCTAATGTTCGCAACAACCTTCTGCCTGACCACAAGGGTGGAGGAATTCATCGAAGATGACTGGGAACCAAAGGGGTCGATAGGATTAATAGCTGAGGATGATGTGCCAAAAAAGCCAACAGTCACGCTTTACCCAATTGTTGTGCAGAACTAGCCCTCCGGGTGTGATGAAGTAAACATGTCTATACCACTCAAATTTGAGGTACCTTCCTCTGCGAAGGTGCCTAGACCAATTGCGGTTGAGTTTGTAGTTCCAAGAGCACCTGCACCTTTTGAAGTTGATGTGTTACCACCACGGGTACCTATTCCTGTAGCAATGTCAGACTTGTTCCAGTCAAATGCCATACCATGGGATTACACGGCTGAATCTAAGGGGAAAGGGAAAACCAAAACTGCAGAAGCAATTGCTGCACAGGGTATGACCAGAACAGGTAGAGTCTACATTCCAGAATACCTAGCTGAGTCTAGTAAGCAAGCCTCTAGACGGCTTATTGAAACTGGGCCCAATGATCTTTGGAGAAAGATACATGCAAAGGAGTAATTGGTTGTTGAACAAATTAATAAAACACCGGCACAGATTTCTTGCCTAGCTCTTCTATAGAGTTCCGACGCACACAATAATGCCTTGATGAAAATACTGAGTGAGGCATATGTACCCAACAAAGTAACTTGAGAGGAAATGGCGAACATGGTAGTGCAAGTACTGGAGAGCCACAAAATTACCTTCCACGAAGATGATCTAGCACCAGAAGGGATAAATCACAACAAGGCACTACACATCACCGTCAATGCAAGAATCATTTCATCACTAGAGTCCTGATCGACAGGGATCCAGCCTTAACATCTACCCGTTGATAACTCTCAGAACATTGGGAAAGAGCCTACACGAGATTAAAGATGGGGCCATCAATGTCAAAGCCTTCGATGGGTCCCTAAGGTCCACTATTAGGGAGATCAGTTGATGCCTGCAGATGGGACAAACTTGGTTTGACGTTGTCTATCAAGTAATAGACGTCCCAACATCCTACAACTTGCTTTTGGGAACTGTAGCATCAACCATGCACCAGGTAGTGAAGTTCGAATGGAACCATCAAGAGGTGATTATTCATGGTGATGGTAGCAACCCCATATACACTCGATAGACCATCCCAATGATTGGAGAAAGAAGGAGAATCGTCGAAGAAACCTACCACCACATCGAGTAGGTCAACGTTGTGGAAAGAACCTCCAAGGAATCAACAAACCCATCAAGCTGAAGAAACATGGTACTACTTTTGGTTTGGGGTGTGAATATACTTGGAAAGAGTTCGATGACTGGTCACCACCATGGCGTGGTCCCTAATACCCGATGGGGCATCCTATACCCCATCTGGAGCACACGTTCTAACTGAAAAATACTATATATGGGTCAGAAAAAGATGAAGCATTAGCAGGAATGAAGAATCTATTTCTAGAGGACGATGATATGGACTATTATGTTATTTTTGAGGAGGGGGGGAGGAAGGACCTTCTATACAAGGTGTGAACCGAGGAGAATGCCTCAGCAATTGGTCAATCAGAACCACCTGAGCCCAGAAAGCTTTGGCGTAACAAGCTAAACAAAAGCACCATGCATCACATTTTACTTTTTACTAGCTGATTTACTTTTCGTATTTTCTTTAATTTTGAAAAAGAGCTCTGATGTTCCCAAACAGTTATGAAATTTTAGTCAAAGCATTTCAATTTTCTTATATGTCTTGATCTTATTTTATTTTCTTTTCTCTATCAATTACTTTATTTACACAGCATTACTATTACTTATATTGATGATGAACCAACAATTGTACTTGCAACGAGACAACGCAACAAACGGACACAGACTCAAGATGATAATATACCAAAAGAGGTCGTCAGAGAAATTGAGGATTTTGAAAATAGACCTAAGTCTAAGTTGGACGAAACTGAGGTTGTTAACCCAGGGAATTCAGAGAATATCAAAGAAATAGTATCGTTGTGCTCGTGTAGATTCTAAGACAATAAGACGTATGCACACATAGAACACGGCAGAACACACAGAACTTCTAAGTCCATATTATCATACTTTGAATCATCATTAACGGAGTAAGAAAATAAACACAAACCTGGAAATTAAGCCTACGATTAATTTTGTTAGGAGTCGATTACAACAGATAAAGATTTGGTGACAAACTTGAGAATAAAACAAATACTAAAAATCCAGAGTCAACAATGAAGCAATAGAGCAGGAAAACAGCTTATGGAACGTGGGCACCTCGACTGGAGAACAAATCTTTAGCACTCAAAAACACTTCGATCAAATTCCATGAAGAACAATGAAAACAGAAATTGAAAATAATAAAAAAATTTCATTCGTTTTTTTTTTTTTTTGTATTTCTGGAAGTGAAATTGAAAATCAAAATGGAAGAATCACAAGAAAGCCTCAAGAGCCCTAGAACCCTAATTTCTTCAATTGCTCCCCCCCCCCCCCCCAAACCCTGAAAATTCTCCCAAAAACCAATATTTGAGAAAACATCCCAATATATATATAAGGGGTCTCGAACCTTCTATGCTTCCTCACCAAGGAATCGATTTTTATCTCCAAACCTGAAAAAGAACTCTAAAATTCTGAAAATCTCCTCATTTTCGGTAAAAGTCTGGGCAAATGGAGGGGTATTATTAATTTTTATTAATCATATCCTACTCTTCGTCCATCATCTACCACTAAAAGAGATTCACGTGTGAGAAAGCAAATCAAAATGCGGATAATAAAGGGTAAGGAAATATTTGAATCAAAATCGTTCACTTGTCAAGCCACGTGGAAGAAAGAGAAAAGGGGAAAGGGGGACCATGATTTAACTCGCCATTTCCAGTGAGATTCGATGAGTTTGGGGTAAGGGAGGCAGCAGAGATGGGGCTGAGGTGCGGATAATCTTTGAGATTAGGTTTAGGATTAGGGTTTTTTTAGTGTATATTTTGTGTAAGGAAAAGTATCTGAACTTTTGGGTTAAATTAAATCAATGGACGGGATTTAAGGAGGAAATGGGACGGGTTCTGGGTCAATGGGCTTGGGGAATAAGTCAAGAGTATTGGGGAGATGGGTTGCCTGATTTTGGGCCTTTCTTGTACCCAAAATTTGGCCTTAAACTTGTAATTCTTCAGTTAAAAAGAAACAAATTAAGTAAGCAACTCAATCTTTTAAATTAAAATTCAATTAATCAAATAGATAATCTGAAACTACACAAATATTAGTATATCATGTTAAAATTAAGAGTAAAAATGTTGAAACACGTTCTCAAGTCGCTAAACTAAACGTGTGTTCATATTTGTAGGTTTTGATAAATGACAAACCGACGTGAACGGACATTGACATATGCCGAAGTCCAAGCACAAGAGAAACAAAGATCAAGATTAAGTAAAGCAACAAAGTTATACATGAGTCGTTCTATAATTGTGACCTTGATCCGAAAATTGATTCAAGACTTGGCTTCTCTCGTAAAATCATTTTTATCAAACCATGCATCTTTAAGTTAAAGCAAAATGATTTTCAAACATTTCATTTTAACCAAAATGAATTCTAAACATGTCTATCAAATCTGGACAAACAAAATCGATTATGTACTTTATGATAATCGATCATGTTAAAGCAGTGTACACCAGATTTTACAAAGCTGTAAGATAATCGATTATGTACCTTATGATAATCGATTATGTTAAGGCAGTGTACACCAGATTTTACAAAGCTGCAAGATAATCGATTATGTACCCTATGATAATCGATTATGTTAAGGCAGTGTTCACCAGATTTTTCAAAGCTACAAGATAATCGATTATGTGCCTTAGACTAATCGATTATGTTGAGACAGTGAGCATCAGATTTTACAAAGTAGCAAAATAATCGATTATGGCTTTTCTGGTAATCGATTATATTAAAGACCGTTGCCAAAGTATTTTCAAACACTGAAAGATAATCGATTATGTACAATCAGACAATCGATTATGTTAAGCATAAAATCGGGGATTGATTTTTGAACATTGTCAGGTAATCGATTATACGATTTGGATAATCGATTATCCTGCTTAAAATCTGGGAATGATTATTAAACGATTGGCAGATAATCGATTATGCAGAATCAGATAATCGATTATCCTAGCACAAAATCAGCAATTTGTGATTGGCAATTAAGCAACGGTTTTGGGTGTTTTGAGCACTATAAATACAACTCAAATTCACTCTTCTAAACACAACAACTGATTACATTCTTGCTTAAGCTTACATACTCTCATTCAATCATTTTATATTCATTACATAGCTTTTTGAGAGCCAAACTCTTGACTAAGTTGTTGCGTTCTTGAGCGTATTGTTTTTACTCATATCTACTCTATAAAGAGAGTCTTGTCTTTGAGTGCTAAGTGTTTTTACACACTTGAAGGGATAGTCTAATCCCTTGTTGTAAGAAGGAAAAGTAGTTCCTTGGATTGAAGTCTTGAGGTGCGGTATCCTCGAGCAGGTTGAAGTCTTGTAGAGTGTATATCTACGAGCAAGTGTAACGGTTTGTTAGGCACCTGTAAGCTTAACGAAGTTAGTGTAAAACTCGAGAGAGTCTCTCGGGGACTGGAGTAACCATACGTCGTGGTGAACCAGGATAAAATTCGGGGTGTTCTCTCCTTATCATTTTAATTACTGCACTTACGTTATTCCTGCAATTTTTAATTCCGCAAATTTACATTGTTTTTTATTATAACGCTATTCACCCCCCCCCCCCCCCCGAGCGTTAGGCGTATATTCTAACAATTGGTATCAGAGTCATACTCTCTGAAAGACATAACAGTTTGAGAGAAACTTTCCATGGCTTCTACTCGTAGTGTTTATGCAGGACTAAGTGAAGGACAATGCTTCACAAGGCCACCACTTTTTGATGGCACCAACTACACTTACTGGAAGGAGAGAATGAGGATTTTCATCCAATCAAACAACTTCCAATTGTGGAAAATTATTAAGAATGGAGAACTACAACCCAACAAAAAGGTTGGAGAAGAACTCGTTCCAAAAACGGAAGACGAATACGACGCGGATGATATCAAAAAGGTAGAGATCAACGCAAAGGCAACCAACATGATGTATTGTGCTATGAACCCCGATGACTATCGAAAAATATCATGTTGCACCACTGCTAAGCAAATGTGGGAAAAATTAGAAATCACCTACGAAGGTACGGACCAGGTAAGGGAAGCTAAAATTGATTTCCTAACCCACGAATATGAACTGTTTCGCATGATGGAAAACGAGAAGATAGATGACATGTTCGAACGATTCTCAAAAATCGTTAATGACCTACACTCCCTCAAAAAGACATTCACGGATAAGGAGCTTGTCCGGAAAATTCTACGAAGCCTCACTCCGGAATGGCGTTCCAAAGCCAACGCTATCCAAGAATCAATCGGCATCACTAATGTCACCATCGACGGACTACGAGGTAATCTTAAAACATATGAATCAACTATTCTTAACTCTCCTTTGGATGATCAAAGGAAAGAAAGATTGCACTCAAAGCATTAACTACTCAACCTCAAAACGATGAGGAGTCAAGTGATGAAGATGTCGAGCTTGGACTCGTTATTAAGAAATTTCACAAGTTCATGAAAAAGAAGTATGAACGAAAAGGTAAGCAACAAGGCGACCAATTGAAGTGCTATGGATGCGGAGAAATCGGGCATATCAAATCAAATTGTCCAAACATCAAATAGGAGAAGAAACCATTCAAGAAACAAAGAGCATACATCTCTTGGGGAAGCGACTCCGGAGATGAATCAAGTGATGGAGAAGGAAACGAGACCGCAAACTTGTGTCTTATGGCACACGAAGAAACTCAAAATGAGGTATGTACTACTTCTAAGAACAATTTCACCTTAGAAGTAATGCAAGATGCATTTGATGAGTTGTATAAAGAGTTTATTAGCGCTTCTAAATCTATAAAAGATTTAAGAAAACAATTTTCTTCAAAAGAAAAAGATTTTGAAAAACTTACTCTTGAAAATGAGAAATTAAAAGAGGAAAACAAGTTTTATGGAAAAGAAGCGCCGATAAACCCGAAGGCTCAAATAAGGATTGTACTTCTTGCAAATCTCTAAAGGAAGAAGTAGAAAGTCTTAGAAGCACTTTGCACAAATTCAATTCTTCACATAAAAATCTCAATGAAGTGCTTGTAAATTTGAAATCCACTAAGCACGGTATAGGCTTCATACATGAGCCAAAAGAAAAAGTTGAGTCCATTCCTAAACCACCTAAGACTCAACTTAGGCCAAACAAAATAAATGTCAACGCTCAACCTAGAATTTTTAATCCTAGAATTGCAACTCATCCTAGAACAAATGCTAGAAGAAATAATGGAATGTATAGACCACCTAGACAAGATTTTCGAAAACCACATCAAAACTATTTTCCTAAAAATAGAGTGGATGCTAGAAGAAATGTTGGCATGTATAGACCACCTAGACAAGATTTTCGAAAACTACATCCAAACTATGTTCCTATAAATAGAGTGAATAAATTTAGACCCCCAAATTACTATCATCCTAGAAGAATGCACAATCTGAATGTCATTTGTCATTATTGCAATAAAATTGGACATATTGCTCCCGCATGCTTCACTAAAGATAGACATTTCGCTGTAGGACAATCACACCAATATGTTGCACCTAACACACAAGGACCCAAAATGGCTTGGGTACCAAAATCTCATTAATTTGTTTTGTAGGTGTGTTTGAAGGGATCAAGTGCACTTTGGTACCTTGATAGTGGATGCTCCAAACATATGACCGGGGATGCATCAAAATTCCTTCAACTAAAACCCAAGGAAGGAGGAAATGTTATTTTTGGAGACAATAACAAAGGAAAGATTATCGGCATTGGATCGGTCGGTAAGGACGAATCCTCCTCCATTAAGCATATTTTGCTTGTTAAAGGTCTTAAACATAATCTCTTGAGCATAAGTCAATTATGTGACAAGGGAAATCTTGTATTGTTTGACTCCGAAGAATGCTTAGTTATCCGTCGTAGTGATTTCAAAATTATTCTTCGTGGTATTAGAATGGATAATATCTATATGGTTGATCTTGAAAATTCTTCATCAAGTTTTGTAAATTTCCTTATGAGTAAAGAAGACGACATGTGGTTATGGCATCGTAGAGTAGCTCATGTAAATATGAATCTTTTAAACAAACTAGTTTCACAAGATTTAGTAATTGGTCTTCCAAACATGAAATTTGAAAAAGATTCTATTTGTGATTCATGTCAAAAAGGGAAACAAACAAAAGCCTCTTTTAAATCCAAAAATATTGTTTCAACCACTAGACCCTTACAACTTCTACACATGGATCTTTTTGGACCATCTCGTGTTGAGAGTTTTGGTGGAAATCTCTATGCTTTTGTAATTGTTGATGACTACTCTAGATTCACATGGACGTTATTTCTTTCTCATAAAAGTGATTCTTTTCATGCTTTTAAAAGCTTTCTTAAACGTGTTCAAAATGAAAAGAACACAACCGTCACTTCCATAATAAGTGATCATGGGGGAGAGTTCGAACATAATATCTTTGCGGACTTTTGTGATGAACTCGGTATTGAACATACCTTCTCGGCTCCATGTACACCACAACAAAATGGGGTGGTGGAACGTAAAAATCGATGTCTCGTAGAGATGGCTAGAACCATGCTCGATGAGGCTAAGATTTCCAAAAAGTTTTGGGCGGACGCCGTGAGTACCGCTAGCTATGTTTTAAACAGAGCTGTCATAAGACCGATACTCATAAAAACTCCCTATGAACTCTACAAGGGAAGGAAGCCTAATCTTTCTCATCTTAGAGTCTTCCGTTGTAAATGTCTTATTCACAACAACGGAAAAGATAACTTGGGAAAATTTGACGCGAAATCTGATGAAGGAATTTTTCTTGGTTACTCATCGCGTAGCAAAGCATATAGAGTTTTTAATAATCGAACCAAAACTGTTGAGGAATCTCCTCATGTAGTCTATTGTGAAAATGATACTCGCTTGGTGAGAAAGGATTCTTGTGTTGATCTTGCAGATGCTTTAAAGAAAATCAATCTTCAAGACGAGGTACAAAAGGAGGATCCAAAGGAAGTTCAAGATGAAGTCATGGAACAACCTTCGGAAGAAGTACCACCACAAGAAGAAGAATCGATGATGCCTAAGGCTTGGAGGACGTCCAAAGACCATCCTCTTGACAAGGTAATTGGCAACATCGAGAAAGGGGTAAGTACATGAAATCTTCTTAAAGACACTGTAGGGCATATGGCTTTTGTTTCTCAAATTGAACCTAAAACCATTTCCGAAGCAATTGGGGATGAGCATTGGACCTTGGCAATGCAAGAGGAGCTTAACCAATTCAAACGTAATGATGTTTGGGAATTGGTGCCAAGACCCGATAATCACACCATAATTGGTACGAAATGGGTTTTTCGGAATAAATTAGATGAAAATGGTATAATCACTAGAAACAAAGCTAGGCTAGTTGCTAAGGGTTATAATCAAGAAGAAGGAATTGATTATGAAGAAACCTATGCACCCGTTGCACGCCTAGAAGCCATTCATTTATTACTTGCTTTTTTATCATCTATAAATTTTAAACTATATCAAATGGATGTCAAAAGTGCCTTTCTAAATGGATTCATTCAAGAGGAAGCATATGTTGAACAACCCCCGGGCTTTGAAGATTTTAAATCTCCCGACCATGTCTTCAAGCTTAAGAAAGCTTTATATGGTCTTAAACAAGCTCCTCGAGCTTGGTATGAGCGTCTAAGTAAATTTCTCTTAGACAATGAGTTTGAAAGGGGGAAAGTCGACACTACACTGTTTATCAAAAATAAAAACAATGACATTCTATTAGTTCAAATTTATGTCGATGATATTATTTTTGGTGCTACTAATGATCTTTTATGCGAGGAATTCTCTAAGTTAATGACTAGCGAATTCGAAATGTCAATGATGGGTGAGCTAAACTTCTTCTTGGGGCTGCAAGTGAAACAAATGAAAGAAGGAACTTTCATTTGCCAATCCAAATATTGCAAGAAGCTGCTAAACCGTTTTGATATGAGCAACGCCAAAGCAATGGCCACCCCAATGAGTACATCCGACCATCTTGACAAAGATGAGAAAGGTAAGGAAGTAGACACCAAGAAGTATCGAGGTATGATCGGATCTCTTCTCTATCTTACTGCTAGTAGACCGGACATCATGTTTAGCGTGTGTTTATGCGCTCGATGTCAATCATGTCCAAAGGAGTCACACTTAACTGCGGTGAAACGGATTATGAAGTATCTTGTTGGAACAATAAATGTGGGACTATGGTATCCCAAAGGTTCTTCACGCCAACTTGTTGGCTATTCCGATTCCGATTTTGCGGGTTGCAAATTGGACCGCAAGAGCACTAGTGGCACTTGCCATTTGCTCGGTAGCTCCTTAGTTTCTTGGTTTAGCAAGAAACAAGTCAGTGTTGCGTTATCCACAACCGAGGCTGAATATATAGCCGCGGGGAGTTTTTGTGCTCAAATCCTTTGGATGAAGCAACAACTCTCGGATTATGGTGTTAGTATTAATCATGTTCCTCTTCGATGTGACAATACTAGCGCCATAAGCTTGACGAAGAATACTATTCTTCACTCAAGAACGAAACACATAGAAATTATACATCACTTTATAAGAGATCACGTTCTCAAGGGCGATGTCGAAATTGAATTTGTTGAAACCAAAAATCAATTGGCCGACATCTTCACAAAGCCTTTAGAGATAGAGTCCTTTTTCCGTATTCGTAGTGAACTCGGAATTCTTGACTCCACGTTGATCTAATTCATGCATTGCATTTCTTTTTAAACAATTACTAACTTGAGCGTCGGAGGCGCCTAACTCTTTTTTGCAGGTATCGCCCCAAAGACAGGGGGAATTTTCAGACACCGGTGCAGAATACTCAATTTCTCTAAAGTCAATAATCGATTTTTCCCCATTTATGCTTTATGTTTATTATGCTGGAAAATTGACATAATCGATTATACAACACTACAATCGATTATCTAACAGTTTTGGCTTTGCAGGATTTTAGCTGTTAAATATAAAAAAATCGGTTATCACATATCCCTAATCGATTATGTTCACATTTATTTTCAGGTGTTAAGTCACTGTGTGACAATAATCGATTATTTAAAACAGTGTAATCGATTTTCCTATTACCGTCCCGGATGTCGAGACGGAAGTCAATGATGATAATGAATAGTGTCTTGTCTCTTTGTTTTTCTAGTTTGCATAATATTCTGTCTTTTATTTATATGTATTTGCAATATTGTTTAATCAATAAAGAGTTAGCTATTTTTTTGCTAATGTCAAAAGGGGGAAGATATGGGCTATGCACACTCTATGCACACTAATACATATTGGCATAAATTGAGGGGGTATTCATAACTTGAGGGGGAACTCGTTGCATATCTATATACTTGTCTTGGATCGTTATTATGAATTAACTAATATGCATATCCCGATATTGGTTTGCCATTATCAAAAAGGGGGAAATTGTTGAACACGTTCTCAAGTCGCTAAACTAAACGTGTGTTCATATTTGTAGGTTTTGATAAATGACAAACCGACGTGAACGGAACATTGACATATGCCGAAGTCCAAGCACAAGAGAAACAAAGATCAAGATTAAGTAAAGCAACAAAGTTATACATGAGTCGTTTTATAATTGTGATCTTGATCCGACAATTGATTCAAGACTTGGCTTCTCTCGTAAAATCATTTTTATCAAACCATGCATCTTTAAGTTAAAGCCAAATGATTTTCAAACATTTCATTTTAACCAAAATGAATTCTAAACATGTCTTTCAAATCTGGACAAACAAAATCGATTATTTACTTTATGATAATCGATCATGTTAAAGCAGTGTACACCAGATTTTACAAAGCTGTAAGATAATCGATTATGTACCTTATGATAATCGATTATGTTAAGGCAGTGTACACCAGATTTTACAAAGCTGCAAGATAATCGATTATGTACCTTATGATAATCGATTATGTTAAGGCAGTGTTCACCAGATTTTTCAAAGCTACAAGATAATCGATTATATGCCTTAGACTAATCGATTATGTTGAGACAGTGAGCATCAGATTTTACAAAGTAGCAAAATAATCGATTATGGCTTTTCTGGTAATCGATTATATTAAAGACCGTTGCCAAAGTATTTTCAAACACTGAAAGATAATCGATTATGTACAATCAGACAATCGATTATGTTAAGCATAAAATCGGGGATTGATTTTTGAACGTTGTCAGGTAATCGATTATACGATTTGGATAATCGATTATTCTGCTTAAAATCTGGGAATGATTTTTAAACGATTGGCAGATAATCGATTATGCAGAATCAGATAATCGATTATCCTAGCACAAAATCAGCAATTTGTGATTGGAAATTAAGCAACGGTTTTGGGTGTTTTGAGCACTATAAATACAACTCAAATTCACTCTTCTAAACACAACAACTGATTACATTCTTGCTTAAGCTTACATACTCTCATTCAATCATTTTATATTCATTTCATAGCTTTTTGAGAGCCAAACTCTTGACTAAGTTGTTGCGTTCTTGAGCGTATTGTTTTTACTCATATCTACTCTATAAAGAGAGTCTTGTCTTTGAGTGCTAAGTGTTTGTACACACTTGAAGGGATAGTCTAATCCCTTGTTGTAAGAAGGAAAAGTAGTTCCTTGGATTGAAGTCTTGAGGTGCGGTATCCTCGAGCAGGTTGAAGTCTTGTAGAGTGTATATCTACGAGCAAGTGTAACGGTTTGTTAGGCACCCGTAAGCTTAACGAAGTTAGTGTAAAACTCGAGAGAGTCTCTCGGGGACTGGACTAATCACACGTTGTGGTGAACCGGGATAAAATTCGGTACTCTCCTTATCATTTTAATTACTGCACTTACGTTATAATTTTTAATTCCGCAAATTTACATTGTTTTTTATTATAACGCTATTCACCCCCCCCCCCTAGCGTTAAGCGTATATTCTAACAAAAATCATTGTAAAATAAAAGATATTGCTATAAAATACTAATGGCCTTAAGTTAAAAAAGATAAGAAAATATATAATGAAACAATTTTTGTACTTTTCAACTTTTGTGCCTTTAAAAATAGAACTAAAAATAATAATCAAGTGAAATCATATAGGAATAAACCCAAATAAGTATCCTAAAAATACTAGGACTATTAAAAGTAATTCTAATGCGCGGGTTAAAAATTACCTGTCTACAGCTGCTCCTGTTTGACGGGGAACACGAAGTGTTTCCAGACAAAGAACAACAAGACATGTTTTTGATCCGACCCTTATTTAGAGAGACAAAAACTAAGACAAAAGGGAATGTGACCGAGCCCGGGTATCTGAGCTCCCTACATATCCTTGGCTATAAAGGAATCAGGTCAAGTGTAGTTCATAGTGAGCAAAATGATGCAGTAACGAGGTGGAGAGTTGAGTCGAGTGCCATCAAGGATTCGGTCCGCGGTTCCTGCCATTACATCAAAATAAAAGGAAAAAATGAAGGGAAAAATTACAACAAAATTATAAGAAAAATACAAGATCCTATCTACTTCTCGTCCTGAAACTTTCTTGAATCTCTACTTGATCTTTAATATGCAACTGAAAATGGACCCTGCTCTTCAGGCGGGCTCGTGATGCTTCTTGAATTTATGAGTTGAAGTAACTCAGAAATTAATTCCCTCGTTATCAAGGTGGGCACCTGACTGCAAAAACTTGAAATGTATTCCCTCGTTATCCAGGTGGGCGCCTGATTGCACAAACTTAAAATGTATTCCCTCGTTATCCAGGTGGGCGCCTGATTGCCAAAACATGAAATATATTCCCTCATCATCCAGGTGGGCGCCTGATTGCAAAAACTTGAAATGTATTCCCTCGTTATCCAGGTAGGCACCTGATTGCAAAATCTTGATATGTATTCCCTCGTTATCCAGGTGGGTGCCATATTGCTGAAACTTGAAATGTATTCCCTTGTTATCCAGGTGGGCGCCTGATTGCAAAACATGAAATGTATTCCCTCGTTATCCAGGTGGGCGCCTGATTGCAAAAACATGAAATATATTCACTCGTTATCCAGGTAGGCGCCTGATTGCTAAAACATGAAATATTTTCTCGCCTTATCCAGGTGGGCACCTGATTGCTAAAACATGAAATGTATTCCCTTGTTATCCAGGTGGGCGCCTGATACTGCAACAAAACAAAAAAATAAAATAAATTTTTTTGCCCCAATTTGGGATTTGGGCATAATTGTGAGTGTTAATCGGATCATATCACCTACAAACTCTAGGAACTTAAAATCTAAATTCCATTATCCATGAGGGTCCTGAAAATTTTAAACCAAATCCCATTATCCAAGAGGGTTCTGAGAATTTTAAAAACTAAATCCCATTATCCAGGAGGGTCCTGAAAATTTTAAAAACTAAATCTCATTATTCATGGGGGTCCTGAGATTTAAAAATGAACTTACCTGAGACAAGCTCTCATCTTGGAGGGTTTTGAATAGAATTTCTTGCTCCCTGAACCATGCTTTTCCATGGAAGGTTCCTGCGGACTTAAAACTTTCTTGCCCCTACTTCAAACAAATAAAATCTTGTTAGTTTGAAAATGTGATGGTTAGCTTGTGGCATCGTTGTTGAGCGCCTACTTTTGCCACTGCCATTCTTCATTGTGATCAGCTGCTTCAAGCTAGCAAGGAGTTGTTTGATCTTTTGACTGAAACTTAGACCACGAAACCTCTGCATGACCTGAATCCCTCACACTTACTCGTTGCATTGTAATTTCATTCAGGAAGTTGTTGAATTCTTGTATTTACTCAAAATTCAAGATTCAATTTATTGCCTAAACCTCAGTTTCACCATACTCCTTATTCTGAATCACGTCAATTTTGATGTGCCTGGCCAGAATCAACTTTGTGCAATTTAGAAGCTGGTAGTAGGCTTGGAAATACTTTCCTGCTTGTTTAACAATGGTTAACTCAGAAGAGACTCATAAAGATAAACTCAAGGAGTAAAATGAAATGAGTTTTGACAAAAGGAACAAATGAAAATTTTGAACACATATGACTATGTGAAGAAAAATGATAAAGAGAGGACTTGTCTGAGGGAAGTAGCTAACTCCAATGATCATGACATGCATTTCAAATTAATCAGCCTAATCCGTCCAACCAATCATATTTTCAGTTCATGCCATGTCTTCATACTTCAAAACTTGGCTTTCAATGATCCAATTTCTCGGTAAAGTCATGAGCCTCATTCGACTTGTAGTTCCATAAAGGGTTTTCACTAGCAAGCCTCTCTCGTTTGTTCATCTCTCATATCACCATCGCCTTATGGTACCCGTGGGGGTTTTTACCAATAAGAATCTCTCATTTTAAATTTCCTCTCAGATCATCATCGCCTTACAGTGCCCGTAAAGGTTTTCACCAATAAGACTCTCTCATTTTAAATTTTCTCTCTTGCACCCACGAACAAAGTGTTACCCATGATGTAAATCATAAATCTATCTCGCTTGACCTGGCATCCTCAAAGATTTGATCGGAAGGTATTTCTTGGACCTTAATGTAGGCTTTTGGATGGGGTTAGAAAGAAAGGGTAGGATGAAGGCTCAAACTATCTTAAGATGAAAAGGGGTCAAAAATTAAAACTTTTGGAATTAGATCTTTTCAAAACCAAAATTTCTGCCCCAGTTTCTTTGGGTCTGGGGAATTTTTATTTTTATTTTGATGGGACCAAATCATAAGGCTGCCTACGTATCCTTAGAAGGAATCAAGTCGAACGTAGTTCAAAAGAAAGTTGTTGTTTTTTTGTTGCTTTTTTTTTCCTTTTCTTTTCTCTTTCTCTTTCTTTTTTTTTTCTTCTCTTCTTTCTTCTTTTTTTTTTCTTTTTCGTTTTTCTAATTTTCACTCATTCATCATCATTTTTTCATTCTCTAATTCTGCTATTGATTCCAAAAGAGGGATATGAAAGAAAATAAATAAGGCTCAAAAAGGGTAGCAAAGGATGAAAGTGTTTGGGTAGCGGAACAAAATGCCTTTGTCATTTCAACTTTGAACATTCCAAGTACAAAATACAACTGAAGGTAAGCAAGAAAAGCATGCATATTACCTCTTATCTGCATCATAATTGATGGTATCACCTACACATTTGCCTTCTATGTCTGTTAAATACAAAGCACCAATTGGAAACACTCTTGTCGCAACGAATGGCCCCTGCCAGTTCGGGGCGAACTTCCCTTTAGCTTCAGCCTGATAAGGAAGGATACGTTTCAATACCATCTGGCCCACTTCGAATTTCTGAGGACGCACATTTTTGTTATATGCTCTTGTCATTCTCTTCTGATGCAATTGACCATGACATATTGCAGCCAATCTTTTCTCATTAATCAAACTCAACTGCTCGAGCTGGGTTTTGACCCACTCATCATCATCAATTTCAACTTCTGCAATGATCCGAAGGGAGGGAATCTCAACTTCTGCAGGTATAACTGCCTCAGTTCCATATAACAGCAGATGAGGAGTTGCACCTACTTAAGTCCAACCAGTAGTGTGATAACCTAGTAATGCAAAAGGCAACTTTTTATGCCACTGCCTAGAACCTTGAACCATCTTACGAAGTATTTTCTTTATGTTCTGGTTGGCAGCCTCAACATCTCCATTTGTTTTGGGGCGATACGGAGTGGAGTTTTGATGCATGATCTTGAACTACCATATCAGTGCTCAGGCTCGGCATATCATGACATGACCACGCAAAAACATCTTCGTACTCAAACAGTGTTTTGATTATTTCCTCCATAACTCGCGGTTTTAAATGAATACTTATCTTGGTTTCCCTAACATCATCCTGGTCCCCTAAATTGATTGCTTCAGTTTCACTCAAGTTAGGCTTCGGTTTTTTCTCAAAGTGTTTTAGCTCTTTACTGATTTCCTCAAATGTTGCTTCTTCATCATATTCTATTTTATCATCATATTCTACTTCTTGGATTGTTATTTCAGAATTGGATTGGATTTTAAGACTCGGCTAAAAATTCTTCATGCACATCATCTCATTGCAACCACCATAAAAACTGAAAAATAAGAAGAAAAAGAACAAAATAAACATTATTAAGAATAACGGAAAACGAGAAATTGCATTTCACTAAAAACAAAAAGGATAGAGGGGCATCAAAACAAGCAAAAGTGAAAATTTTAGATTACAACCCTGGAATAACCCAGATAAAAGAAAGGAAAACAATGCAAACTACCAAAACTCCTTCCTGGTTGGGAGAGGAGTAGCTTTCCAATTGCTAAGCTTCACATTTGGGCGAACGAGCTATAATTTGCTTTACTAGAGCCTTCACCAATTTCTAGCATGTTGACCTCTTCAAACAGACTTTGGAACCTTTTGATCAGCTCTTCATCAACATCGACCACAGGTTTTGGAATTGAGAAGGTTAGGGGTTTTTCATCCCCTGGCTTGACAAAAGACTTAGAGATGTGTGGGACGGGCTTGGGGAGTGACCATGCCTTCTATTTCAGATTTTTAACCTTTTTCATGCTCGTCTGTATGGGTGTGAATCCTAACCCCAAACATAGCAGGATCTCAGTGGGGCGCACTGGATGCGCAATACATTGTAATATGAGCCCAGACCCTTGCCCTGCACAAAACCATTCTTCAACATTTCATTCACAATCATGATAGCCGCGGAGGATAACTTAGGACCCGAAATGCATTCTCCTTTAGGAATCTTCTCAACAGACACTATTTCAAAAGTTTGATAGACCCAAGGTCCTTTATCATCTCCAGCTTCGATAAATGGAACAATTGTGTCGTTACAAGCTGACAAGTCATCATCACCATAAACAACTACTTCCTGCCTGTCCCATTCAAACTTTAACATTTGGTGCAGAGAAGACATGACTACCTCAGCAGTATGTATCCAGGGTCAGCCCAACAACAGATTATAGGAGACAACCACATCTACAACTTGAAACTCCATGGTAAAATCGACTAGCCCTACCGACAATTCGAGCATTATGTCTCCAACAGAATCTTTACCTCCCCCATCAAAGACTCGAACACACACACTATTCAAATGGATTCTTTCGGTGCCAATCTTCAGTTTCTGCAGAGTAAATAAAGGACAAATATTTGCACTGGAGCCATTATCAACCAAAAACCTTGAAACAATAGAATCTTTGCACTTCACCGTGAGATAAAGACATTGATTGTGTTTTGTACCCTCCACATGAAGTACATTGTCTGAGAAACGGATCCTATTTGCTTCGAAAATCTTGCCAACTATCTTTTCCAAGTGGTTCACTGTGATCTCATCAGCAACGTGTGCCTCATTCAAAATCTTCATCATGACCCTGCGATGTTTATCTGAATGTATCAGCAAAGACAAGAGAGAGATATGAGCTGGTGTCTTCCTTAGCTGTTCTACAATGGAATATTCTTGCACTTTCATCTTTTTCAGGAACTCTTCAACCTCTTCCTCTGGGACTGATTTCTTTACTGGAATTTGGCTATCTTTGTACAGCTTGGCTTTCCTTAGTTCTTCTAGGTTGAAGCATCTCCCAGATCGAGTCAATCCTCCAATTTCATTAACTTCTTCCTCTATTTTGTTTCCTTTGTATGTTACTATCACTTGTTCGTAATTCCACGGAACAGCCTTGGCATCAACCACTGGTAGCTGGGTCACTAACTTAATGATGATAGGGGTGATCGGAGCCCCTTTCACAACTATAATAGGCTTACTTGGAATCCCTGGTACTACCACTTTTGAACTTTCCGGACTTTCCCCAATATCTTTCGACATCCCTTTCACGACCAACACCGGTGGCTTCGAGCTCGGATTTTCTCTCAGCCCTTCAAGTGTCAAAGACTTTGCTTTAGTAGAGTCTGAAGCTTTAACCAAACTACTTTCACTGGCCCGAATCATTATGATTGACTTAGAAGACTTCTTGGACTCCTCGTCCTTGTGAACTATTTCAATCATATGCATCTCCTCATGGGCTGGCAAAGGGTTTTGGTTGATGTTTGGCGCATATGGGCTTTGGACTACAATTTGGTTTGTGTCAATGAGTTCCTGGATTGCCCATTTCAAATGCCAACACTTCTCTATGTCATGCCCTGGAGCATCATAACAATAGGCGCATCTTAGGGAATGGAGGGGGATTTGGTATCTTTGACTCAATTGGCCTCAAGACGTCCAACTGCCTTAACCTTTGAGACAAACTAGAATAGGACTCTCCAACCAGGGTAAAAGTTTGTTTTCGCTTCTGTCTGTCTCTCCTATAATCTGGCCTTGATCAAAAGTTTGAACTAGTGGGGTTTTTGTAGGGTTTTGGAGGTGGATAGGTATTTTGTGGAGCTGGGTAGATATTCTGCGGAGCTGGAGCACGCCATTGCATGTAAGGAGGGGGTTGAGCATATGAGTGTACATGTTGAACAAGGTATTGGGATGGCTTGGCTGAGTATTGGGGGTTTTGCGGGGAAAAGTAATGTTGACGTGGATTATGTGGAGCTTGGGTGTAGGTTTGAGTTCGGGGTCGAGGATGGGTATATTGATGAGGTCAACCCCTCGAGCCATGCCATGATCCGGAGATAACCATAGAGATATCTTCCTTTTTCTTTTTGCCAAGAAAGCTTCCGGTACCACTCTGGATTGCATGGGTGGTTGCTTTTATAGAACAATGGCTCATGATCTTACTCGACTTGAGCCCCTCTTCCACCATTTTTCCCACCTTCAACACATCATTGAAAGACTTACCAATGGCTGAGATCAAATGGCCATACTAAGTGGGATCCAGGTCTCCAAGAAAGTATTTAACCATCTCGTCTTCATCCATCGGAGGATTGACTCGTGCAGCTTGTTCCCTCCATTGGAACCCATATTCTCTAAAGCTTTCTTTCAACATTGGTTAGAGATAAGCGGTCTGGAATAATGTCTATATTATACTGAAATTGCCGAGCAAAGGCTTGAGCCATATCATCCCACGTGTACCACCTGCTAGCATCCTGGCGGGTATACCATTCTAAAGCTGCCCCACTAAGACTTTGGCTAAAGTACGCCATGAGCAATTCATATTTTTCGTTGGCACCTCTCATTTTGCTGCAATAACCCCGCAGATGAGCTACTGAATCCCTATGTCTGTCATATAAGTTGAACTTGGGCATCTTGAAACCGGTAGGCCATACACACCTGGTTGCCTAACCCTTGCATATTTCTTAATGATTGTTCCAGACTCTGTGCCTTCCTAAAAATATCTTCTTGCTCTACTTTCTTGGGTGGTTTTTCAGTTTCAACATGAGGCTCGAGTTGGGGAGTGTAAGGGTAAGGATCTGGGACTTTGAAGGTGGGATTTGATGCATAGTAGTAGGTATCTGGACCAGGGAATGCAGGCTCACTAGAGGATCAGTGGAGGGTAGCTTGTGGAGGGGGTACTAAAATAGGAGCAGATGTCGGAACATAGTAAAAAATTGTTTTGGCTGGTGCAGCATGGAAGGTTTGGGAGCAAGTGTTGGGGTAATTATGGTAAGGGGTAAAACCAGGAGCGTGCTGTGGGGAAAGATCAATGGTATTGGGCATCTGGGATTGAGAGAGTGGTGGAATGGAAATGGGGTTTTCTATGTAGTTAGTAGGGAAGGAAGGTGGAAGGTGTCCCTTAATCAAGGCTTGGCACATTTCCGCCATCTGACGCTTCAGCCTCCGGACCTCCTCTTGCAGTTCTGATTCCGACTCAACAATCTCCCTTGGAGGGTCTACAACTCCGGTGTTTGTTTCCTTGCTAGCCATGACTGTTTGACGTTTGATCAAGTGTTGTAGAGATGACTTGCAAGGATTCCAACAAACTAACCAGCTTCCTGAAATTAAACAAAGGTAACAAGGAGAATCAACACAACACCACTATGTTAGCGTTAGGGCATTTAATCATATGATAATATCACATTACATGCAATGCACCTAGCAACAATTAACTATTCTAAAATGGCTTTGAGGGTCGCAGGGTCATATGGCATCATCCCAATTTGCTCGTTTCGATCCCTCCTTCTCTTTCTTCTCCAACACCTCTTGTCACCCTTTTATCCTTTCCTTTTTTCTATTTTATTTTATTTTATTTTATGCAAAAATAATTTGATCGAACCCAATGTAAGTTGCCTACGTATCGTGTCCTTGATGAATCAGACCAAGCATAGTTCTGGAAAAGTGATGGAAAATAAACTAAAATAAATTCTTTTTGGGATTTTCATTTAAACACTTTTTGATATTAAATTACAAAAGGAAGTATGATAACGAAAGACATGACATACTCGACTACATTATGATAGACTTTGATACTACCTAAAGGACTTAGTACTTCTCGGCAAGACACGGAAGTAAAAGACAACATAAGACAATCTCAAAACACCTAAATAGAATGACCCCTCAAGCTGCTTCTGAATGTGACGGTCTTGACTGGGATGGTCCTGGGCCGCCCGTCATGCTCAAACTCTAGAACATGCCTCGTAAAGAGATACTGACACTAGGAACAAAGACCCTGGCATGTGCCCCCGCATCTTGAAGGCTGACCCCAAAAAAATACTGGCTATGTTGCTCCACGTTAGCTGCCAATCCCGATAACTTATACTTTCTCAACTCAAGCTTATCCAAAAGATCTTGGACTGATGCCTCCTCAACATCATCTGTCCGAGCTGCCCGACCCCTAAGCTATGCTGGCAATGTGCTGCTGACCCCCCAGTGGATGGATTGTAGCCAGATCAAGTATTCCTAAGTACACTCGGGCCTACCGATGTCGTTTATTAATGTATTTTTCTTCAACCTCTTTGCATTTTTCCAGTATTGCACATACTTGATTTTGTCAGTTGCTTTTTTGCTAAAGTTCATGACGTGCCTCCGAAGATTCAAAGTTGGAGGCTCATCTTATCTTCTGCCCAACTGTCGCATTACCCTAATGGAAGTGTATGGCCTGAGACACTTGAGTCTTATTAGTATCAAGAAAGGCTACATGAGACATCCTACCAAGATCTCATCTAAAGGTAGCCAAAGGTAAGCCCAAAAAACATTCCCATTTATCCTCAAACCAAGGAACTCAACCCAAGCTGTGACGCCTACTCGGTATGTAAACTTAGGAGACTTCATCCTAGGCTGGATCCATACCACCCGATCCCTCAAGGCACGGTCGATGGGAAAAAGTAAGAAAGCGGTGTGCAAATGCTCCATCATCCACAATTGTAGCAAAAGGTTACTTCAATCAAAATACCTGACACCTTCCCTAACTCACTCAGGGCTCGGTACAACTCTGCTAGGATCATCGGTACAACGGTAACGGTTTTACATTGCTTCTCATGAAATAGTTCATTACCACTGACTGCAGGCGGGTGCTAATGTGCCTATCATCTAATGGAAAAACCAACAATCCTAACAAAGCAAGGCTGAAAGCCTCAAGGCGGCGTCTTTTTCATTTTTCCTTTGTTGTGTAGAACTCATCCCAAAAGACATCAAAACTATCCCGTGGTCCAAATCTAGCAAACAAATAATCCAAGGATATCCAGGACTGCTACAGTTTAAATGCTTGTTATCTTTTAGGCCCAGGTCACTGAGGAATCTTGTCCGAGAGTGGTCTCGGGAAAGTATCATGTCCCTGCCTATATAGCTAAAATGAGTGAGACCAGACATTTCCTCCAAGGTAGGAGTCATCTCACACTCTCCAAATTTAAAAGTCAAATTTTGCGGATCCCAATAACTCAGCATCGCCTCCACTAACTCTGGGCGGGGTGTGATATAAAGAAGGAAAGTGAGGGTGCCCAATTTATGCATTAACTCATGCTGCTCTAACGATGAAAACATTTTCCACCTCTTGGTCAATTTTTTAGTAATCTTTACTACCATCAGCACTTTGGATCGAATCAGCGGGTCCATACGACCATACCTGAATGAAAAGAACATGGTTAGTGACTTGGGACACTACATGACACCACAACATTTCCTACTGGACAGATGCAAGACACGATTTGGCTATATTTTGCAAAATGGCCTAAATGGCTGAAAGTGGCTATTAGTGCAAACTTGACAACAATGACCTCCTAATGCGTGAAAAATACTTCACTTAGAGTTGACATGACTCTAACATCCCAACAATCGTGGCCCTAAAAATTACCTTGCAGAAATGACCGATTTCGCAAAAATGGCCATTGTGGCTAGGGACGCAAACACGACATGCATGGACCTTAAAGTAATATGAAACCCAGTTGTAAATCCTAAGACGGTTACTAAACCATTTTTGCGCAGATAACCCCATTTTGCAAGAATGGCCGAAAGTGGCTAGACATGCAAGATTTGGTTAAGACCCCGCAAAGCCAAGAACCTAAGACATTAGGAAGATCGGGCTCTATGCGGGTTACCTTAGTATCTCACCCCGAAAGACAAGAGTCTGATTCGCATAGTTTGGGAAGATTGGACATGGGAGAAAGCCTTGAAAAATGCAACTAATTTGGACACATTGTATTTTTGTCTTTTTGAAAAATGATGAAAAATATAAAATCTTTTTGGAATTTTCTTTCTCCTTTTTGAATTTTGGAAAGTGGTGAAAATGTAAAATCTTTTTGAATTTTTTTTTTTTGAATTTTTGGAAAAATTATGAAAAATATAAAATCTTTTTAGATTTACTCTTTATTATTTTTTTTATTTTTTGAAAACTATGAAAAAAAATGTGAGTGGGCCCTACTTTATTCATTTTTTACCCTTCTTTCCCAAACATCAGTCCGCTGAATGACCTTTTTACCCTCAAAGATGCAACATGTAGAATGATTGAATGTCATTTGGGCCACGAGCCAATTTTGAAAAAATTTGGACATGCTCCCTACAAAGGGACGCGGTACCTGGGACCGAGCCCTGCTAGAGGTGAATGACATGATGCAAGTAAAAATGACCTAAGGCAAACTTAAGTTTGGGGTTCACTAACAAGGCCATTCGGGGGAGCGTATGGTCGATAGTGGCTGCTCAAGCTCTCCACCCACTCCATACGTCTGACGGCCCTACCTCCTAAATTAAGGGTGACTCAACAAAGAGTTTGTGCACGCGACGGCTGCTCCGAGACTTCTTGAAGAAAGAATTGAGTGGGTAATGCATATGATGACAATTTTAAAGCAGTAAACACATAAAGGAAGACCGTAAACACATAAACAACTAGAAAATAACAAAATATAAAACATAATAAAAACTAATCAATGCTAATGAAAAAGCATAACACCCTCAATCAAATATTCTGAACGCCAACAAAATCAAATACTAGCTCGAACCATCAAACTCCCCAAAAGAGTCGCCAGATGTCACACCCCTTTTTTTAAAACCAAATTTCACTTAACCCTCTTAAAATTAATAGAAAAATTTAGTAAAGCTCGGAAAGGGTTTTCCATTTGAAAAGTGATAAAATTGTTGTTCAAAAGGATTAACTTAAACTCGCGAGCTGACATTTGATTTCGGTGTGCCAGGTCACCATTTTTGTTTTTAAATAATTTTTCTTTTCGAAACATTTGAGACTCCAAAACTAAGTCTACACCAAAGAATAGAGTAAGGGGTTCATTTGACTCGGGAAGATGGTGTTAGGCACTCTCCCAAGTCTCGTGAAGGTCACGGTTGAGTACTAGATCTAGTTGGCTTTTAGAATATTCAAATTGAGGTAAATAACACAGAAAAAGAAAAATAAACACATACGAGGTCCAAGGTCGTCCCCACCTAGTAAAGAAAATGAAAAGAAAAGAAATGAAAAATCCTAAGCGAACCTACACTACGTCTTCTTCACCATGCTCGTCAAAACCTCAAAAATATTTACAAAGTACTTCGGGGCATTCCCCGGATAATATAATCAACTAAAAGGGCAACCTCTCGCCTCGACAAAACTAAAATAAAATGCCCTAAAGATTTGCCTACCCGAAGTGGCAAACCTAAAACATGCTCCTAACGCTTGAAACAACAAGATAATAGAACAAGAAAAGAGTCGGGAGAGAATGAGTTAACAGTACACTATTTTTCCTTTAAAATTCCTAGTCCTAGTTTACTTCGTTATCCCACGACCCCCCGCAAAACAAACATCCAAAATGACCTACTCCAGTTATCTACACACACCAAAAGTAGGACTTAACGTAGAAGGCATATGGGATAGGAGGAAAATGCAGCAATTTGACAAAACAGAAACACCAGCCAAGTCCAGAAATGACAAATCAAAACATAATAAGAGTTGTTTAAAGTCAATCTAACCATTCCCATTAAACTTATTCTTAATCCCATACCGGTGAAATATTGAAACTCACTTTGAATTCAACTAGGAGAGTAGCAATGAACTGAATCCAAGAGAAATCAATACTGATAGGCCATGAAGTCATCAACCCAGTGAACAAAAGATTTTATACTTGCACATGGTATTCTAGAAGTGAACAAGAATTCCAAAAACACTTTCCCTACTAGACTTAACCAATGTGTACTACTCTCACAAGGTGATTTTTAGAAATAAGGCAGTGCCACAGTGTGAAACACATGCTTACAATGTTTATTAGCAATTCATTATCATGTTCCACCCAACAGTAAATCATTCACGCTTCAAAATGACTTACTCACAAGCAAAAATGGCGACAAATCATCTTTCAAATGAGTGTTAACCATTATTTTACTCAAGAGATCAAAAGACTAATGGGGAATTTCAAGCCAATACATATCACTGACTCAAACTCACTCGACAATGTGACGTTGTCATTTTTATCACCCGAAGAACCTTAACCAGCTTGCTTTAGGCATAGATTGCAGCACAATTTAGAAAGATTGAGTTGCACCAATAGTGAAAACCATTTCGAGGAAAATTCCAGCTCGCATTTCATGTTTAAACTGACAGAAAGAAAATCAGCTAAGGCGCCACGAATCAGCTTTCGATGTTCAGTAATCAACATAGAATTCCATGTGAATCAATCTGATGCTATCATCAACAAGCACAGAAGGGCATGATGAAAATCTTAATAGCGAGACAGTATGTTTCCGAGTTCTTTTAAACTTAAGAATGCAAAATCATCACCAAGAAAAACAAAGCTAATAGAGGCATAGGAAACTGAATTTTACTATACTGAACAGAAGTAAATGAAGCTAAGATTCAGCTATGTATTAAGCATTTTAAAACATTGATCTTCCTATTCACATGTCGCAAAACCATGAGATTGAAACAACGAGTGTTCACGTTAGATGTGGAAAAAAAAAAATTTAAACACTTATTTGTCATTTGACCCTTTAAACGAGACCAATAGAGAAGGATAAAGAATACTAAAATGAAACACGTAGCGATACAAATCAAACAGAGCGGCGCATTTCAGGAATCCATTTAATCGCAAGCAGAGTCTCACTTTAGTTGATTGTGTGTGCTCGAGTAGATTCTAAGACTAAGACGTATGCACATAGAACACGGCAGAACACACATGACTTCTAAGTCCATATTATCATACTTTGAATCATCATTAACGGAGTAAGAAAATAAAGACGAACCTGGAAATTAAGCCTTCGATTAATTTTGTCAGGAGTCGATTACAACAGATAAAGATTTGGTGACAAACTTGAGAATAAAACAGCTACTGAAGATCCAGAGTCAACAATGAAGCAACAGAGTAGGAAAACAGCTTATGGAACGTGGGCAGGGACAACTAGACTGGAGAATAAATCTTCAGCACTCAAAAACACTTCGATCAAATCCCATGAAGAACAATGAAAACAGAAACTGAAAATAATAAAAAAATTTCGTTCATTTTTTTTTTTTTGTATTTCTGGAAGTGAAAATTGAAAATCAAAATGGAAGAATCACAAGAAAGCCTCAAGAGCCCTAGAACCCTAATTTCTTCAATTGCTCCCCCCCCCCCCCCCCCCAAAAAAAAAAAACCTGAAAATTCTCTCAAAACCCAATATTTGAGAAAACACCCCAATATATATAGGGGCTCTCGAACCTTCTATATCTGGAGGACAGGTAGTGAACTAATTTCTCTTCTTAGAGAGACGGATATGCTTGAACAACTTATTTCGTTCAAAGAGCTGGCAATCACTTTCTTCCCACCCGGAAATCGTAGTAAAAAACATTCATATATTCGGAAAGAGAGAGCCGAGAGCCGGGAATCTTCTTCTTTAGCAAATTCAACTTCTTTCCCCGGAGCAGCATGCACCGGAAGTCACGGAGCAAGGAATCGATTTTTATCTCCAAATCCGAGAAAGAACTCTAAAATTCTGAAAATCTCCTCATTTTTGGTAAAAGTCTGTGCAAATAGAGGGGTATGATTAATTTTTATTAATCATATCCTACTCTTCGTCCATCATCTACCACTAAAAGAGATTCACGTGTGAAAGCAAATAAAAATGCGGATAATAAAGGGTAAGAGAATATTCGAACCAAAATCGGTTATTTGTCAGGCCACGTGGAAGAAAGATAAAAGGGGAAAGGGGGCCATGAGTTAACTCGCCATTTCTGGCGAGTTCAGTCGAGTTTGGGGTAAAGGAGGTGGGAGAGATGGGAGTGAGGTGCGATGGTCTGTTTAGGATTAGGGTTTTTTTGAGTGTATATTTGGTGTAGGGAAAAATATCTGAACCGTTGGGTTAAATTAAATCAATGGCCAGGATTTAAGGAGGAAATGGGGCGGGTTCTGGGTCAATGGGCTTGAGGGGTGGGTCAAGAGTATTGGGGAGATGGGCTGCCCGATTTTGGGCCTTTCTTGTACCCAAAATTTGGCCCTAAACTTGTAATTCTTCAATTTAAAAGAAACCCAATAAGTAAGCAACTCAATCTGTGAAATTAAAATTCAATTAATTTCAATTAATCAAATAAATATTTGATAATATGAAACTACACATCTATTAATATATCATGTTAAAAGTAAGATAAAAATCATAGTAAAACAAAAGATATTGCTATAAAATACTAATGGCCTTAAGTTAAAAAAAATAAAAATATATATAATGAAACAATATTTGTATTTTTCAATTTTTGTGCCTTTAAAAATAGAACTAAAATTAATAATCAAGTAAAATCCTATAGGAATAAACCCAAATAAGTATCTTAAAAATACTAGGACTATTAAAAGTAATTCTAATGCGCGGGTCAAAAATTACATGTCTACAATTGCACGTCAACCGGGACAACTCCCTATATGTTGGTTTATAGTACAGAGGCATTCATTCCCACCGAGGTAGAAATTCGCTCCTTGAGGATCATACAAAAGAAGATTTGGATGACGCAGAATGGGTAAAAGGTCGCTACAAGCAGTTAGCCCTTATAGATGGGAAAAAGAATGAACGCAGTCTATCATGGTCAATTGTAACATAACAGAATGTCTAGAGCTTTCAACAAAAGAGTCAAGCTGAGGAAGTTTACACCAGGGTAGCTGGTGTTGAAGAAAATATTCCTACATCAGGATGAAGCCAAGGGAAAGTTCTCTCCCAATTGGCAGGGTCCGTATATGGTTCATCGGGTTCTAACAGGAGGAGCCCTTATACTTGCCGAAATGGACGGAGAAGTCTGGACAAAGCCAATCAATTCAGACGTAGTGATACGATACTATGTGAAATCAGTTATGATTTCTTCATGATGTAATTTGAACTATGCCTGACCTGATTCCTATTTAAGAGGGGATACGTAGGCAGCCCTATGGGTTCAGTCATAATTTAATAAAAATTTCATTTCACCCTGCCATTGGAGATTGGGGGAAGATTTTGAGGAGGATCCTCGAAATTTTGAAGTTGATTTTTAGCCATTCATCGCATGCAGCCGTCATAAGCACCAGCCCAGTAAAATGGGACAGAAGTTTGAGGAGGACCCTCAAACTTCCGGAGTAAGGGAGGTTGCAATGTCTTGAACCGCGTCGCAGTCATCGGTTCATCTAAAAAATGAAAACTATTATTTTCAATTATGTATTTCCGTTACATTATCTTACTGAATCACGCATGACAATTATCGAGATTGCTTTGTTTAGCAACTCTACCCCAATGACGAGCAGGACGAGCAAAGGCCATGGGAAGACGAACTAACCTTTCCCTTTTTACAAAACTCTCGATTTTTCTTTGGATGCAGGCACTCAATTTGCAATCTCATTAGTTATGTTTATGCACACATATTTTCTCAAGAATGCAACTTCGCAAAATCATCACCTACTCACAATTAGTATCCATGCACAATATCCACAGCAGCCACAATGACGCAATTAGCTATCAGTTATCATCTATTAGCTAAGAGATTTAATTATTATCCACCATTTATTTCCTGCATTGCATAAGTCTACCTTTTTTCCTTTCAAGACTAAGCATGTCTCCATCTGCATTCTTTGCAATTCTGCATAGGCTACCTTTCTGCCTTCTAAGATTAAGCTCTACCTCCATCTGCATTTTCTGCATATGGCTTCCTTTTTCCTTTCGCAACTAAACATTGTCTCCATATGCATCCATTTGCATCTGCATAAGGTTACTTTTCTACCTTTCGAGACTAAGCATTGTCTCCATCTGCATCCATCTGCATCTGCATAAGGCTACTTTTCTACCTTCCGAGGTTAAGCTCTACCTCCATCTACATTTTCTGCATAAGGCTACCTTTCTTCCTTCCGAGACTAAGTATTGTCTCCATCTGCATCCATGTGCATAAGTCTACTTTTTTTGTCTTTCGAGGTTAAGCTCTACCTCCATCTGCATTTTTTGCATAAGGCTATTTTTCTACCTTCCAAGGTTAAGCTCTACCTCCATCTGCATCTGCAGCCTTCCAAGACTAAGCTCTGTCTCCATCTTTCACGGCTTAAATATCGCCACTTTTTATATTGCACAGCTGAAACATCTCCGCTTTATTCCTCTTGCGTGGCTGAAATATCACCACCTTTCATTTTATGTCTTGCGTTGGCTGAAAGATCGCCAATTTTAGACATCATGGTTTGGAGGCACCATTTAATAGCCCTAGAACGCAATGCCATTGCCTGAGGACCCCGTTTTATCTTTTGTATATCATTATTCAAAGGCATCATGGTTCAGAGTCATCATCCTCATGGCCCGAGAACATCATTTCATAGCCTAATAATCGTTTAATATACGCTTCATAGCCCGGGACGTCATAGTCCGAGGACGTCATCCTAACCGTCTAAAGACAGCATTCATGGTCCAATGGAAAATTGCATCACGTTTAATTTATGCCTAATATATGTTGCATTTCCTACTTGCAGGTACACCGGCTAGCAAATGGCCATCTCAGTAGGAGCGATCCCTCTCTGCTTCCCGCAACCAATCAGATTTCAAATACCGCTTGCAACCTAAACATCGCGTCCTTCCTTTTCAAATATCCATCGGCGCATTCTGTCAATGGTTCCTGAACTACATAAGGCCTGATTCCTATAAGACCAGGGATATGTAGGCATCTCAGGAACCAGAGCTCGGTCAAAATTCTTTTCAAATCGCCGCTTCTAGTCAAAATTGGCCATCTAATCTTTACCCGACAAATCTTTCATCCTTTCCAGGTAAAGAGGTGCAGTTGTTTATACCCAATTTTTTCCTACGTATTTTTGTACCCAAGAATACTTTCAAAATAGCACGTACGTGCATATATAAGCACACCCAAGAGTTTTGGTACCTTTCAAAAATAATGATTTTAAACCAATTTATTATCTATTTTAATACCACAAAATCCAATAATTGCTCCCAAAAAATTATTACTTTTAGTGAATAACTTATCTCGTTCTCAGATTTACACCAAAGTAGAATTAAGGTGATTTTTGTATATTTTTATGAATTTATTTTCCATTTTTGGATCTAAATTGCATATAATTGCAATCATAGCCTATTTTACGATTAATAGGATTTTTGTAATTATAAAATTAGTTTCAGTATTGTTAAATTAATATTTATATATTATTTATTGGCTTAGTACTTTTAGTTTATATTTAAAATTATTTTTACTATTTTTATAAAAATAAAAAGGGAAAAACTACTATTTAACACTTGGCCTCATTTCATTTCAATTATAACCTAAAATCAGCCCCCCCAATTAACCCAATTTCGATTTCAAACCACCCAGCCCAATTCCAATTTTACCCCATTGTCTCTCAAAATGCTCTCAAGTTTCATCGTAGCCGTAGACACTGCCTACCTTCTTTCACCGTACTTTCACCGGAATCCATGGCTTCTCAGGCAATGGATCGTCCGTACTCACCCCTCTCCACCATTAGACCTAAGTTGTTCGAGTTTTTGAAGTTTGCCCTCAACGACTCTCTTCTCAGTACTTCTCGTATGTATATCTATGTCTTCTCTGGCCACACTCCGGCATGTTCAAGCACTAGAAGCCTGATTCCTGACCTTTTCGACTCAGGATCTGATTTTTCCAATCCTTTCTCACTTCTAGGGTTTCTCTGAACCCTAAGCTATTCGACGTTCTTTCTTTATTTGTTAGCCTAGATCTACGTTGTATCTATGCTCTACTCGACATTTTAAGTGTTTTCCCCCAAGTTTTCTTTTTAAAATCATTTGTGTTCGATTTAGTGTTTCTGCAAGGTTTTTAAAAAAAACATTTTTTGATTCTTCTTTTTCTTTTCTTTATTCGTGTTTGTTCATATCATGTTCGTATGATCTCTTTTATTACGCACGTACTGTTCTTCTACTTTTCTTCTTATATGTGTGCTCACATGATTAATCTGTGTTATGTTTTCCTTATTCTTCTATTACATGTGTTTACCATTGAGTCCCTTTATGCTCTCAAATCGGTTTTCTTGCTTTCCGTTCAAACCTGCTATCATCTCTGCTTTAGTTCTCATAAGACTTTGAAACGGACCTCTAAGTCTGTTTCGGTGACTTGCCTTCTCACCTCTATTGTCTGACACAATTTGAAACCCTAGTATTTGGGGGTTTCCTTTGGGCAAATGGTATTAGGGTTCCACTTTCGGACCCTAGGTTTCCAGACTCACGATGAGTCTGTAACTGAACTTGAATCTCCTTTTGCTTGTGACTCTAAGGCTTTCAATGATAGACTCTTTTCTTTGATAACTTGACAGTTCCCTTTTTTTTACTGGTATGCTTTATATATGAGAAAATTCCTTTTTCAAAAGGTTTTCACCAACTAAGCGATTGATTCTGAAATCCCTTTATTAGGGCTAATGAGTTGTCACCAATTTTCTTCGATTGAACATCATTTACCTTTCTTCACTTGGTTCATTCTAATTGAACTTGTAATTTTGGTTTCATGATTGTTTGATTGATTCCCTTACCATATTTAGTACAAACCGTGTACCATTGATTATTTTCCTTAAATAAACATTTATGTACTTACCCCTTTTCTGCCACTTTGAAAGGTTTTAATCAAATTTTGTTTCCTTAACTTATTTTCACCCGTTGAAAGCAGAATCACTTTATCAAAGGGAGTCTGATTTCAATGATATTTCTTTGGCTTTCTTACTTGCTTCTCTATACTATAAAAGGGGCTGCCCTTCTGCACTTTTAAGACACTTCCAACTGAATACTTTAGAACACACTTAGAATTTAATATTTTCCACAAGCACTCGAGTTTTTCTCTGAACTCACTCACACACATAAAGCGTCCTCTCTTATTGTGGCTCGTTTACAAGAATCGTGTTTTCTTTGCTTATCTTTCTGAAACTGGTATGTTCTTTACTTAACTTTTGCCCCACCCCTGTGTGTTTATTCTATAATTCATTCTTTGGTAGGCTTACTGTTTATATGCTGTAATTTTCTGCAAGCTTTGCCTCTTTCTCTATTTCTGTTTTTATATGAATCCCTACTCCTAATTCCTTTTGTATGGCTGAGCTATGGTTCAAAAATATGGCAATACCTAGTATTATTGTCCATGGATACGAACTGGACCCTTTGAGTCCTAAGCTCTTTCAATTCCCATCCTCCATTCCCTTTCTATGTATGCTGAGTTAAGACTTTGGTCTGGCGGTGTCCTAATCACGACCTAGGCTATGGTCTGACCTTCAATAGGTCCTTACACTACAGGAAAATAACTCTTTAACGATGGGAAATTCGGTCGTTAAAACTCTAAATCCGGTCGTTAGCAATCAATTACAATGGGGTAAAAACTGGTCGTCGCCTATCGTTAGTGCCTCTATCGTTAAAGGTAAACGACCAGATTTTGATCCCATCATAAAAACTCTTTTAACGATGGAAAGGAATCTCGTCATTGTACCAACATTAGCGAGGGTATTTTCCCATCATTAATTGCCATTCCAGTCGCTAAACACTTCATAAGCAATAACTAATTTTCAATCATTATTATTATTTGGCGATCGGAATTTTGTTATTCGTATGTACTTTCAACAACATAAAACCCAAAGTTTGCCTTAGCTAATGTGGAATTTAAATTACTAAATATATTACACACATTCAAAATCATACAAAGAATAAAGTCAATATGGACATAAAACATCTTTTTTCATTATAAAAAACTAAAATACCAAATAATATATTACATCCAAATTGCATGATCCCTTTGTTTCAATTCTTTAAAGAAAACATAAAACTAAAGAGAAAGCAAAATACTATAGTTTGTACGGATGACCACTACAACTCTTAATAAAACAAAAATAGATTTCCCATGTTCTTCAACAATTCCACATGCTTCAACTTGCTCGAAACTCTCTTGAAGGATGATTATTGAAACTTCAGGCCCTTTATCTGTTAAAAAAAGTTTCATATTAGCTGAGTAAGAAACCAAGATTTAAGATTGAAAAAAGCACGAACACGGGAAATAGCTGTGTCAACTCGTCAAAGAGAAACAACTCCAAAAGAAAAAGAAAAGAGTAGAACACTTTCCACCTCACTAGCAGTAAGAAACCATTGTCTGAGTTGCTTAGCACTACTTAACCAAAAAGAAAGACAGAACAAGCTATTGCATCAGTCATGCATTTATAATTTTATATATGTCACCTCGGCAGAGCAAACTAGTGCTCTTTTCAGACAGATTAATCGTAATAGTACTCCATTTTGATATCTCAAACAAAAAAGCTAACAACAACAGTAAAACTTGAATAAGCTACTCCATACAAAGACATATCAATAATTTACATTAATCACATATATATATCAAAGGGAATATATAAATGACAGTAACCATAATACTTTAAAGAATACAACCTCAAAATTGTCAGGAAGATATATTTTTATGGCAGCATTAGATGAAATCAAAAGCTCATTTATGAAAAGGTAATCATAATATGGGTAAGGTTTTATCATTTGTTCCGCCTACTGATAGGGATGGAAAAAAGGTAATTAAAATTAGTGCTGATGAATTGGAATCCCAGTCGAAGTACTAGAATGCCTCATTAATTGGGTACATTATCGGAGATAATCCTACTGAGAAATCCTTGGAGAACTATGTTATGCATGTCTGGAATTTTGTGGCTAAGCCACAGATTCTAATGCACACTGATGGATATTTCATATTTCGCTTTAACAGTGTTGAGGATAAGAATCTAGTGATTCAATATGGTCCATACTCTTACAGAAATAAGCCAATGGTGCTGAAACCATGGGCTGTGGATTTTTCATTTCAAAATGATGTGCTTAGTACTATTCCTGTTTGGGTTAGGTTCCCTGGCTTACCAGTGGGTTATTTGTCAACAGAAATTCTTAGCAAAATAGCTAGCGCAATTGGTAAGCCTCTGTATACTGACAAAATCACAGCTCATTTTGAGAAGATCTCATATGCCAGAGTTCTGGTTGAAGTTGATGCTGCCTATTCCTTGCTTGAGGAAATTGAAATTGAAACTCCTTTTGGGCTGAAGACTCAAAGGATTGAGTATGACTGGAAACCTGAATTCTGTAACCATTGCTTGAAGTTTGGTCACAACTCCCTTGACTGTTGGTATAATGGACATAATGTAGAGGAACAGGAGATGCCAGAGCAAAGTAAGGAGCTTAGGAAAAGGCCTCGAGGGAAGAAACCAAGGCAGGAATGGATTCCTAAAGCTAATATAGAGAACAAAGATTCACTGGCAAGTGATGCAATGACCTCTAACACATTGCCTAGCATGTTAGTACAATCTGTTCAACCTGGTATTACTACAGACCCATTGATGAGTGAAGCATTGGCTACCAGTACTTTGCCTAACAAGTCTGTGAGTTCTGTTCAACCAGTTGAAAGTATGCAGAGGATACAAATCAGTACTGATATGGATGCAAGTCATGGAACTGAAGTAGAGTCTGGTAACCATGACTGTGATGACAGTGGAAATACTGGGACTATGCTGGAGCTAGATAGAGGCAAAACTATTGCTGGAATCAATGATGATGTTAGAAAGGTGCAGCAGCAGGATCCTGAGCCTTCTTTATGTAAGCCTCCTAATATTTCATGATTATAATTACATGGAATATTAGAGGGCTTAATAAAGCCCATAAGCAGAAAGAACTGAAAAACTTTCTGACTAGGAATAAAGTTGATGTTCTAGGTTGTCTTGAAACTAGGGTTAAAGAACACAAAGCACTTAGGGTTGTTGATAAGATTGCTAAAGGTTGGAAGGTTCAATATAACTACACCAATGCAGTCAATGGCAGAATCTGGCTAATCTGGAAACCACATATACAGTTACATATTTCCTGTGTAACTGAGCAGCTTATACACTGTCTGGTAGAGGATCCTGTTAATAAAATCAGATTGCATCTGAGTGTTATTTATGCTTACAATACTGCAATTCTGAGGAAGCAACTTTGGAATGATATGAGAGGCATCAACATTCCAAGTTCAGATATATGGTTGATCAGTGGTGACTTCAATTCTGTTCTGCACTCTGATGATAGGATTGGTTCACCTGTGACAGATGCTGAAGTCAGGGATTTCAAGGAACTTATTTCAGATCTCCAGCTTACCCCTATCAGATCAAAAGGGTGGAAGTATTCATGGACTAATAAACAGGTTTATAGCAAGATTGATTGGGCACTTGGTAATTTTCAGTGGATTCAACAGTTTGGCCATTTGGAAGCAGACTTTATGAATCCCTCAGTCTCTGACCATTCCCCTATTCTTATGCAGTTTTGGGAGACAAAAGCTACTACATCCTAAACCATTCAGATTGTATTATGCTCTTATGGAGGATCCTAAATTCTCTTCTATTTTGCAGCAGGTATGGTCTCAAAACAGTGAGGGATCACCCTTACAACAGATATGGTATAAGTTGAAGAATCTGAAGCAGCATTTAAGAGAAATGAATAGGCATATGGCTTCCTATCAACAGAAACTGATCCATGCTAGAGTTCTGGATATTATTCAAAGCCAACTTCTCCAGAATCCTTTTTCCGAACAACTATTTAAAGAGGAGAAAACAGCCCTTCATGACATTGAGAAGTGGAGTAATATTGAAGAACAAATCATGAGACAGAAATCAAAGGCAAGCTGGATTGAGTGTGGAGATAGCAACACCAAATACTTTCATGCTCAGTGGAAGATAAGAACCAGCCAGAATAACATTACATCCATTTATACTGAAACTGGTGTGAAGTTAACTGAACCAGTGGCTGTTGAGCAGGAATTTATTGAGGTCTTCAAGTCATTAATGGGGGAGAGTGCTTCTGAATTGCCTTGTATTAACTCTTCTATAGTCAAGGAAGGAAAATGCCTTACTTTAGACCAGCAAAGAGCACTCATTAAGGATGTAACTCTGGATGAAATATCTGATGCTGTTAAAGAAATGCCCAAAGATAAAGCTCCTGGTGTAGATGGATTCCCTGTGGAATTCTTTACCAAAAACTGGGAGGTTGTCAAGGATGATGTATATGCTGCAACAAGGGAATTATTCTACCTGCCAGATGCCTCATATGGTCAATACTACTGCCATTGCTCTTGTGCCCAAGGTTAAAGTTCCTAAAACAGTGAAGGACTATAGGCCTATTGCATGCGGTACCACTATCTACAAAATAATATCTAAGGTCATCACTAGGAGGTTGAAAGCTGTTATTGATGACATTGTTGGTAAAGCTCAATCAGCATTCATTGAAGGTAGAAGTATTATTGATAATGTCTTGCTCAGTCATGAATTGTTCAAGGGATACTCCAGAAAAGGTATTTCTCCAAGATGTGTATTAAAGGTGGATTTAAGGAAGGCTTATGACACTTTGGAATTGAGGTTCCTCAAACAACTGCTCATTGATCTAGGATTCCCTGCCAAATTTGTTGACTGGACTATGGCTTGTGTCTCTTCTGTGACATACTCTTTAGTGATGAATGGTGGTCTCACTAAACCTTTTCCTGCTAGAAGAGGTATTAGGCAAGGGGATCCTATGTCTCCTTATCTGTTTGTCCTTGCTATGGAGTACTTAAACAGAATATTGGCTCAGTTGCATAGGAATGGTGACTTCAATTTCCATCCCAGATGCAGGAAGCTTGATTGTGCCCATATATGCTTTGCAGATGATCCGTTACTGTTCTGTCGAGCTGACTTCATATCTATTCAAATATTGTATACAGCATTTCTTACATTTTTTGCAGCATCTGGTCTATCTGCCAACAACACTAAAAGTGTTGTGTACCTGGCTGGAGTACATCAGACAGATAAAGAAGCTATCCTTGAAGCTTTGGGATTCAGTAAAGGATAACTCCCCTTTAAATACTTAGGCATCCCCCTCCATTCAAAGAAACTCAATATTCAGCACTACATGCCACTGGTTGAGAAAATTACTGATAGAATTACCTGTTGGTCAGCCAAGCTGTTGTCTTATGCTGGTAGGAGTCAACTTATTAAATCAGTGATATTTGGGATCCAAACCTATTGGGCACAGATATTTATCTTGCCTAAAAAGGTGGTCAAAGTAATTGAAGCTGTTTGTAGATCATTCCTCTGGACTGGCAATGCAACAGTGTCCAGAAGATCTTTGGTAGCATGGGACAGGATCTGCAGACCAATCACTGCTGGTGGTCTCAATATTATTGACATACAGATTTGGAATAAGGCTGCTATATCTAAACTGTTATGGGATTTAGCAAGGAAAAAGGATTGTCTATGGATTAAGTGGATCCATTACTACTATATAAAGAGTAGTACCATTGATGTTATGACTACTCCCAAGAATGCTTCATGGGTAGTTAGGAAAATTATTGAATGTAGAACCCCTCTACTGGCTGATAATAGATTGCATGGAGACCTCATGAACAGACTGGCAGGTATGTTCAGATCAGGAAAATTTCAGATTCAGTCCCTGTATCACTCTTTGCTTCCAGCCTTCCCTAGGGTGGAATGGAAGAACATTATGGTGACTAAAAATGTCTTGCCAAGGCATATGTTCACTACATGGTTAGCTGCTCAGGGTCGACTCCCCACTGTTGACAGACTCTTGAAAATTGGAGTTAGTGTGGAGGAGCAATGTGTCTTCTGTCATCAAGCTGTAGAAGAGTTTGACCATCTTTACTTCACCTGTCCAGTACTAGGAATCTTTGGCAAAGAATCTGCTATTGGCTGGGATATAATAGGACAATTTGCAGCTGGAATGTTGAACTTCAGTGGATTTGCTGCTTTGCTAGAAGCAAGGTGTGGCAGAAGGCTGTGGTGGCTACTGCTTTTGTCACCACAGTGTCACTCATATGGAGAAGTAGGAATATTATTAGATTTGAGGGAAAATCATTTGATGAAAATCAGTTCTGCCGTGAAGTAGCTATACTTGTACATATTCGGGGCAGAAAATGCAAGAGATGGCAAATGGGATTGCGACAACTAAATCATTACCCTTAGTCGATAGTGCAAGGAATGTATTAGCATAGATAGATTTGTATAGTAGTAGTTAGTCTATACTACTACAAAGTACTCCTCATTGTAAATTTGTTGATATCAATGAAAGTCGAATGTTAAATTTAAAAAAAAAACTCATTTATGAAAAAATAATTAAGTACTATAAACTTAAGGAGTTAACCAAGTAAACATAGTAAAGGATCAGATGAGAAAAGACAAACTTTTTCTTGTCAATGTCAGGAATGTCACTTCTTTCTAGTTCAGTACTTTATTTAACTAACAAAAAAGATTTCACTAAAGTATTAATCATGTAAAAATTGGTAAAAAGCTTATGCACCTGTCAAATAGGTCAACTTGTACTTTGTTGACTTGTAGATGGTGTTGATGAAGGTTGAACAACCAATAAGCTTATAAGATGATCATATTTAGACTTAAAGTTGTCCATACATTTTTTCAGAGAGTCTTTTGCTTTTTTAATTGCATTCCGCTCGATTTGTAGTGATTCTTTTTCTTTTCGAGTTGCATTTAGCTCAATCAGAATTGCAGCCTTTGAGGAGCTACCGCCTTTCAACTCCTTAGTGGCTATACCACCCCATAATCCAACCACATGACTCTTGTTTTGAGGTCCGAAACACCTTTCTATTACCTCGATATTTGTAAGAGATGGCTCAGATTGTACCCACTCTTGTATTTCAGCCTATAAAATACAAGAAAATTTGAAATTACAAAATACATAAATATAAAATGAAGGATGTAAAATAAAGTTCATCAATAAACATACATATTTTTTACTAGCTTCAGGTTCTACAAGCGTGTTGTCTTTCTTGTGAGTCTCAAAGAATATAGTTGCCATGTTCGGTGGATTACCGTCTTTACCTCCCTTCACATTTAAATAAACAAATCAAACAAAGACATTAAACACTATCTGAAGATCCCCCCTTAGTTTGGAGCAAGTTGCATCAGAACCTGCCTCAGTAGTGCTGGACTGCAAGGCTTATTAATAATAATTTTAACCACCAAGTTAATTGTAATTGCTACTATCCTCATGTGTTACGGATAAGATGCACAATTTCCTAGAGACCTTGTATCGCTTTAGGGTCTTGAGCATGGGGAGCATCATCTTCCATCGAAGCGAAATAAGGGAGCACAAGATTATTAGTATGTGCAAGCTTATTCTACTTGAGAGCTATTAAATTATGATTTTTATTTTCTCCTATCAGACTTCTCTTTCCAATACTTGTTTTTACAAAGCCCAAAGATCCAAAGTTATGTCCTCGTTCCCTTGCTAAAGCACCAGGTTGAATATATGCATGATGTGCATTGCTCCCATTTCAGACTTCTAAAATTTTGATGGATTCATGGCAACCGAAAATAAGATAAAAGAATGGAGTAATTGTTAGATGAGAAAGATAAAATCATTAAGATGAGTAATAAAGTAATTTATCCTCATAAAATTTCCCATGCCAATATTACTGATAAAAGAATTAACTTGTGTTAGAATTAGAAAAACAGAAACAAAATACAACAAGGCTAAACTTGTAAACCCACATAGAGACCAAGCATATGGCACCTGCTCCAAGTCCTTATATTACACTACCTTTTAAACACATCTAAACCAAGACAACTACCTGCGTACCTTTAGATTTATGCATTATAGAAAGTTATCTTTACTTCAGTAGTTAGCTACTAGCAGTGGTACTTTCTACAGTTAAATGCAAATAGAGATATCTGGTACAAGTGATTTAGCATACATCACCTTGAGGTATTTATCCGGTACAGTATTCGAACTTGATTCCATTTTAGACTTCTGATATATTGATGGATTCATATCAACCTAGCACAAAAATATTGAGTAACAGATGTCTATCATGTCAGTTTTATCATATATGAACATAGACCCTATTGGATATAATTTACCTTTATGCAATCATTTTTATCAATATAAAATATATGTGCACCATTTTACATCACAAGTTCAAAAGTCTTCTCTTCCCGTATACTCCGTGTCCAGTTAAATAGATTCACACAAATTAAAATGGGGTGTATTTTAGTTAATTCATCAAGTACTACCAATATTATTTTCCCAATTATTTAATTCAAACTAATATAACTCATTTTTCTTCCTCTTGATATATATAATTAGCTAATGTCTTCCTACCAACATTTTGAAAAGGAGTCAACGCTTCTCCTTTTTTTAGTCCACTCTCCCTTAGAGGGTTTGGTTGACACGAGCACAACAATCAGCGGAGCAGGATGGGAAGGGAAACATAAGTATAAAAAATCATATTTCTTCAATAATTGAAGGATATTTCAAGTGCCCTCTGAACCGAACGTGAAAGTAGTTTTCCATCAGACGGCTTTTCCTATAACACTACTCTCGACTTGGATTATATATCCAAAAATGTCCGCTCTCGGCCATTCCACACAGCTCTTCTAGTCAGAGAAGAGTCTAGTTGCGAACCTGTGCACTCCTATCCTATTGTTGCTTCTATCACGATAGGGAATCGTGTGATTCTTTCTATCCCGGTACTTAAGAATTTTGGCCTTCCAATATTGCCACCGAAGCTAAATTAAACTAACTCTCTTTCACACAACATCTTGCAGTTTTCTGATGTATTGCAATAAATATGTCATCTTCTGCTTCATTTTATTTTTCCCTTTGCTAAGTTCTGATGGTTTCACTTTTTATACAACTTGAAAAATTGTGTTGAAAATGGCTTTTCTTCTCCCCCTATGCTAGATATGCATAATTACAATTGTTAAGATATTTAACTTCATAGTTCTGAAATATTAGCCCATTGTATATTATTACTTTTCCATGAAAACCATACAGTTATTTTCCAGACACTTTAAGAACAACAAAATTTCATTTAGAAGATAATCTACAAAGTAATATCAATATGCAAAATCATTTTTTCGAGAAGGCAGCTTTTCATGCCAGGACTGAAATTGTATTCGACACCAGCGGTTCTGCAGAATAACCTAACAATAGACTACTACTCGTCAATCAACTTGTACAAAAATCATTCTGTAGAAATTGGAATCAAACGGTACAATTTTGACAGCATTACGAACATATATATGCTCCTCATCTTCTCTCTATATGAACTTTTAGTCTAAATTTCCCTGAAAACTAACAATTATCTCAATAGCATTCTATCAGAGACTGGTCATCCCTTCTCCTAGTTCTGATGCCTTTTTCTAACAAAATTATCAATCAATTCACATAAAAAGGTACAATTTTGAACCTTACCTTGATGAGAAGAAACTCGAAGATGTTTTGCTGAAATTAACCTCATCGTTGCAGGTTTTTTCCTTCCATCGCTGTGGTCAATGGGGATTTTTGCTTTCTGAGTAAGCGTTCAAAACAGAGTCTTTGTTAGAGAAGCGTTATGGTTTTTTCCTTCCTTTTTTTGGGTGGTAGGTGGGGGGACTCGAGGAGATAGAAAAATAATAGTAAATGGGTTTTTGTCAATGGGATTTTTCCTACCTTCATTGCAGATTTTTATCAATGGGGTTTTTGTGCTGGGTATCCAAGCGTTAGAGTCCTTGGCGTTAGGGTTTTTTTTAGGGGTGCATAGGGGGAGGTAGGGGATTTGGCGGAGATGAAAAAAATATCAGGGACAAGTTCGCCACATTTTCATTAATTGTTTAACGACAGGCTATGTTTTATTTTAACGGCGTAATATTATCCCTGGCTAATATTGAGCTGAAAATTAGTTTTAACGACTGAAAAAAAAATTGATTTCTATAAGTACGCTTATAATGATCGGATTTATGTCCCTTCGTTAAGAAGTGGTCGATAAAAATTAAATTTCTCGTAGTGTTACTCTTAATTGTTTGGCTGACAAGCTGGTCACGGGTGTGCCAGCCTATCATATGGCTGGGCATGACCATCAGCCTGCCTTGGCACTCTCTAATCACCTCTATTGCACTTGCACTTGTTCCTAGAATCTAAGTTCTGCCCCCCCCCCCCTCCCTCCCCCTTGTGAGCCTTGCTTTGGGACCTAAGAGCTCCCTCTGAACTTGGACACTGAAGGGATGTTCCACACTACACTTTAATTAAGTTATAATTGATATCTGGGATGTAAGCACTGCCTGGAGTTTCTGAAACTCCTTGGAACTTTGAAACACCCTATATACGAGAAGGCTTTGGAAATCTTGATCTCGGAAGTGGTTCATCTCATATGGTTAGATATCAAGTCTGCATTAGGCTGTTTGGATTGTAGCTGTAATTTCTGATGTAATTTTTATTTCCAATTCGATTCATTTGTCAGTAATAATTTGTAATAAACTTATGGGATTTAGTAAAGAAATGGGGGTTTACTTTATGCACAAGGGTAGATATCATGCCTATGGGGGTTCACTCATGATTTCTGCAACTGCACACATAGATATCATTTCTATGTCTGCAACTTCACATATAGACATCATGCCTATAGGATTAACTTTTGAGATTTCAGCAAATTCACATATATATATGTCATGTCTATAGGCTCCCCGTTTCTGGATATGTAAATGTCACTAGACAAACAGTTTATAGGTTTATAAAAGTTGCATATAGATACCATTTTCATAGGACTTCTGTTAACGTCTGAAAATGTGTCAAAACTAGTAAATGTATAGAAAGCATGCCTATAGGAAATCTCGAATCTGAACTGTCTCATTCGTTTAAAGCAATATCAATTGCTGAACTCGTGTTTATTCTGTTAAAAATAGTAACCATTTCTATAGTCAGTTTGCATCTTTTCCTGAAACTCGTATTACTATGTTAAAACTAGTAACCCTTTTTTATAATCAGTTTGCATCTATTCTGTAATCAGTAGATATCATGCCTATGGTATTGTTCAACACATAGGCAAAACGTTAGGTAATTAATCATTAGGTCAGTCTTAGACAACTGTATCTGAGCGAACCTACTGCGGACTTCTTGTCTAAAAATATGTGTTGAACCAGTCCGCTTATTGCCTTAATTTAATCCAGACCAAATCAGTTATGCAAGACATGCTAAACTATATATCTTTGTTTGATATAAGGAGGCTTACTTGAGCCCTATTTATTTACTTGCTCTCCAATACTTGCATTACGTGTTTTGAATGTCGCCTTGGTATTTTGTCCTTTGAAAACTATCAAAAAAAAAAAACCCAAATTCTCTCTCCCTTTAGGATTAGTAGTCTCGAATGCCTCCAAGACTGATAGGGTGTGACATGTACTAGCATGCAATAAGTAATAATACATTCCGCGCTTTAATACCTTAGTGGGTGGGAAGGGTAGAATATGGATATGATGATCGGTGCGCTAATATCACGTGCGGCCCCTCTTTTAAGAAGTATACGCCGGATATTGCATTGATGTGATCCATGTTGTTTGTAAACCTAGGACCCCATTCCCTTTTACTTGTTATCCTTTTTGAGTTATTCAAAATTACCTTTCTAAACTTTCTACTCCTTTTATTTTCAAAACTTGCTTGCAATATTATGAGAAAACCCCTATACTTGAGACTTCTATTTGTTCCCTTGTTTTTTAAAGTCACAATTGTAGTATGGCCGTGGACCACACTAGTGGATCTTGAGGGGTGCCTAACACCTTCCCCCCGAGTTAATTTTTATCCCTTACTCAAACTCTGGTTTATTCATCTCAAATATTCCTTAAAAGTGTCTTAATGCACTATAATTATTAGGTGGCGACTTTCCAAACTCAAAACAAAATACCAATTCTCGAAAGGGAATAGAGTTGTCATCCCAAATGTCCTATACCCGATTTCAAATGATTTCACGAGAAAAGGGGGGCGCCGACAGGTGGCAGCCTAGTCTAAACCTCCTCAGCCACAGGTCCCATAGTCAATGGAGGCTCTCAAGAACTTCTAGAGAACCAGAAGAAGCTCCTGGAAAACCAAAAATTAATAGAACTTCTGAAGAACCAGAAGAAGCTCTTGGAAAACCAACAACTAATATTGGACATTGTGGGTTCACATGGGAAAGCATTGAATGAGTGACCAAAGAAACAAAGAAATTGAGAAAGACGCGGGCATCGAAGGAGTTAGTGAAGGAGTTGAGGGTTGAGGTAGAGAAATTGAAGGCTAGCAAAGAGGAAGAGGGTGATTCCTCGTGGTGATGATACTGTGAGAGAATTGGAAGAGCCGCAAGGAGGTTTCTCTAGCCAGCCTCAGGCCCCAGTGCAGGCCCAATACCTAGTACAAGCCTAGGTCCCAGTAGAGGCACAAATTACAGGGAGCCATTCACAGGTTCCCGAGCAGTCCGAGGACCTAGGGACCTGACACATGATCTTATGCAGACAGAGGGCCAATAAGGAGTTTCTTTTTACTCTTTATCTTTTATTTTGAGCTATTTTTGGTTAGTTATCATTAAGGACAATGCTAGCTCTCATATCAGGAGGTAGCCCTATTTGGATGATTCAGTATATAACATTACTTTCTCTTTATTATGCTTTCTTTTTATTTTTGGTATGTACATAATTTTACCATTTTAGTTCACTTTTTGTACTTTTTAACTTTGGTCTGTATATAAAGTTACTTTCTGATGTATATATTTATTCCCCCTTACATATATTCATCTAAATCCCCTCTTGTGCATATTCATTCTACTGTCCACATTTTTCTTTCATAGCTTCTAATTTCATTTTGATAGCTTCTTTGAGTTTTTCGTTCAATAAGCCTTTGGTTTTCTTAATACCATGGTTCTTTCCAAAGAGAAATTTGTGTGAACCGAGTGGCTTTTCCCGATAATGGATGGCATGACAACCTTCTTAAGGGTTTGAGTCCGTTTTCTTTTGCTTTTTTTGTAAATAGTAGCTAGTTAGTAAGGGTGACTAAGCAAAGATTCACTTGGGCCTAACACATTTGCCTTTGATCCTATAGTCAAAAACAAATTATTGTGTATATGATGGTGAAAGTTGTGACCTTGAGACTCTTGTGATCAATGATAATCATCAAGTAATTTTTCAGGACTTGCTCGAATCTTAGCTACGGTTTTTGCGGGCCCCTGAATATGTCTCTTTAGCAATCTTATAGCTTGTTTGATGAGAATTTGAATTGAAAGTCCAAGTCCCGAGCCATTAGTCTAGAACTTACCCTGAATATTTGTCTAGGCAATATCCTAAGTATAGTTTGACTTGAGATTTGATTATAGGCTCTCATTGATCCGAATAATGTCTTGAAAACTTCCATAGCCTACCAATGATAATGTCCCTAGTCAACCCGTTTGAGCCATAGACCTTTTTCTTTCAAAAATCACGATACAAGCCTTTACCCATTCTAAAAATACCCTCTCTTGGCACACGATCTTTCCTTAGCACAAGGCAAAAGCATAAGTTTGGGGGAAGAGGCGAGGAATGCAACAAAGTGGTAAAAGGTACAAAATGAAGAAAAGGAAAGGCAATGAAAAAGAAAGAAAAATAAAAAGTCAAAAAAAAAGAATGATCAATGTATAAAAAATGAAGGGATTTAATAAATGTAAAGAGATGAAAGGTGTGGAAAGTTGAGAAAGGAGAAAAAATCTTGAAATGAACAAGAAAGAGTGACAATGTGTCTCTCTAACCCCTAAGAAAGAAGTTAAATGACTCAAAATGTCAAGAGAATGTCTGCGAAAATGAAAAAAATGAAGTGCTTAAGGGAAGATGGAACCCACCTAGACCAAATATTTCTTACCCTAAACCAAAAGCCTTCACTATATCTCCACAAAAGCCATATATGATCTTGAGTTGAATGAAGCTTACATTAGTGGTGACTCACATAAGGGGTAAGCTTGTGGTACTTAGAGCCGGACTTGTGACCTTTCTGTGAAAGAGATGAGTGTGTTTTCCACAATCCTCATTCTGAGTGCTACAATCTGAAAGTGAGGGTTGCTTAGGGAAAGTTGAGGAGTATGAGTTTGGATTGCACAATGACCAAAGTAGTAGAAAGAGTTTCTTTGATGAGTTGACTCAACTCTTGATGATCTGTGTCGCACTAAATCTATGGTGTTTAGAAGGTCGAATGTTGTTAATGATGCCTTTGAATTGAAGGTAATTGTTAGTTCTAATTGATGCTAAATGAGGTCAACTTTAGGTCAGCTGAATTTTCTTGGATTTACTCTTAAGAGGTGGATCTTATTTTGTTTGCTTGAGGACAAGAAAAAGCTTAAGTTTGGGAGAGTTGATAAATTGGGATTATAGTTCATTTTACACTCTTTTTTCTTGAGTTTTGATTAAAAATTGATACAAAATAATCAAAACCATCTCAAAAAGGAGTGAAACATGCACAAGTACCAAGAACAAGTCCAAGCACAGTTGCAACAGATCCACTGTGGCTGCATTCCATTTAGTATGCTCCGCAGTGAGGATATTCAGAGAGGTGCATATTTTGGAAACTCAAGCCCAGTTGCGACGGAACATAGTGCATCTATACCATCCGGGCTACTGTGCATTTTATGTGTATCTATTTGTCATCGGATACACGCTTCCCCTTGCCTCATTAGCGGTGAACTTCTGTCGTTTCTATGAGGTGTGACAAACTCAACTCTCTCTGTACATGTACAAGCTCTTCCATATGCTCATCAAGCACGCGGATCTGGCCGACCGAGGAAATATTTCTTTACAACATATGCTTCATCTCTTCACCCCACCCCCTCCCCCCCCCCCACAATTTTCTTAGGGGCTCGATGATTCATATGCGTCACCGGAGAATCAAGGGTTTGGTGGTGAAGATGGACGACAAGGCAAATCACCACTTTTGGGAGAACTTCTTTAATGTCCGAATAGAGCACGTGGTGTCGAACCCGGCAAGGTTTCCTGAGACGTGGAATTTCTCCTGTAGGTCTTTCTTTCTTTTTACATTATACATATTTTTCTTAAGATGGTTGTCGGTCGTCCCCCTGTAATGACCTCATCGAGTGTTTGCTTTGTTTTTGCAGCAGAGAGAGTACCTCATCTCCTTGTTACTGATATTCATGAGTGGGTAAGCGCGATTCTCCCCCATACAATGGGGATTCACGAATGGGCACCTTTCCATGATAGGTTTGGGCACAAGCCTCCTGCTGGTGAGTCGGCTCGTTGCGTTCTTTGTCGCTTTGTTATTTGCTCCGTAATTCTTTTATCTTGTCTTTGTTTGGTTGAATCTCTTCTTATTGGCAGGTCGAAGAGGAGTGAGAAGGGCGAGGGCTCCTGCGATTTCTTTCCGCCAACCAGCTTCCTATGACCGGCTCGCTCCAAAGGCAACTGTGGATGACGGCATCAAGAGTTTGGTTGTTCGGCAGACTGCGCCCGTGACTGAACCCGTTCGTTTGGAGGTTACTCCTCGATCAGACATTCCGGTTCCCACAGTCCGTTCAACAGACGTACCTTCCCACTACAGTGGCAAAGAGCCACCGTCAAAGAGGTGGAGGTTGTTAGAGAGGGAGTCTTTGGTTGAGACGTCCTCGAGGAGCAACCCTACTTTGGAGGTATTTGAAGTTGGCGGTGATACTGGATGGGGTGTGGAGGCGATGCCTGTTTCGGTTATAGAGGAGACCACCTTGGTAGAGGGACAGAGTTCGGGGGAAAATGCGATTGTTCCGAGTGGTCCATCATATCTCGACAAGGCCACGCCCCCTCTTAGGCTAATGAGAGGTTGAAGGGCATGGTGGTAGATGATTTTGAATCTGATTGCAACATCGATTATGAGGACATGAGGATAAGGGTGAGCGTCGGTCGGTTCAGTTCGATTTTGTAGAAGTTCGATTTGGTTTATTAGATTTTTGGTTTGTAATTTTAATAACCAAAACCGAACCATAATAACTTCGGTTTTTCGGTTTCAAATCAGGGCAAAAATGTTACGAAACAACGAAAATAGATTTCTTGTTGACAGAAAAAATAACGAAATAAAAAATCCTGTCAAATATACGAAAAAGATAAGAATCTTTCTGCAAGAAAAATCAGTCTGCGTTACAAAACAGAAAAGAAAGTAGCAGTATCTTGCGTTAAGCTTGCATTGGTGCAATATATATAAACCAATAAAAACTCAAAATCTTTATATCATTAGTTACTGAATATAGAAGTTCTATGATTATTACTGTTAACACTATCATTAAATCTGTGTATGATCTTCCTAAAAGCCTAAAAGGTGCTACTGTAATATTTACATGTATATGGGAATTCTACGAATCATATCATATCTGGTTTTGACCTAGTTTTCTTAATCTGTCACTGATGACTTTTAGGTTAGTCTAGCTACTAACTTCTGCGGGCACTGATGATAAAAAATAACAATATGGGTACATACAGTAATACTACAACTCAAATTGTGCAATATTTGTCTTTCTTCGTCTACTTCCTAAATTTTCTTTTAAACTTATCGATGGGTACATAAATCATATATGTATAAAAGATAAGGTGAAAAAGTGCATACAGAGTGCACTAATTTGCCATCTTCTAATTTTTTTATCGAAGCGCTCAAGCTAACTTCCTTATAGCCGAACTTGACCAAGATTCATTAGAATAAGCTAACAGGTTATAAGTCTGAAACACCCATTGAATTGGGCTTCTTTAGGTTGAGAATTAGTTTTGGGCTTTAAAACTAAGAAAGAGTAACATGGTAAGGGACTCAGAATCCAAAAGTTGGTAAAAAAAAACTTAGGTTTTCGGTTTAACAAAAAGTCGAACCATTAAGATTAATACCGAACCGGATACCAAACTTTTAAAAATTATAAACCGCAAACAGACCGAATAAACTAAAAAACCAAAACCGAATAAACTGAAATTTTTGGTTCGGCCGATTTTTTTGGTTTGGTTGGTATTATGTCCACCCCAACATGAGGATGTTCGAGGAAGGCTTTACCAGGGTCAATATGAAGGCGGAAGGTCCTTCTCGTGTGCTTGAGATTCCATCAGCTAACCTGTTGGAGGATATGGTGGAGTTGGTGCTACAATTTGACCTTTGTGCTCCGCCGCCGAAAGTGAGTCTCTTCGAGAGATCAATGATTCCGCTTTGTCACGTGGTGTGGTCGGGATGTCCTTGAGTGTGAGTTTCATTTCACCATTTTCTTTGTTTTGTGCCATTTTGCTTTCGATGATTCCTCCCCCCCCCCCCCCCCTCTCTCTTTTTTTTAGACTTACATGCTGGATATCGAGAGTGCTCGTAGGGCTGAGACAAGGGCTGAAGTCTTTCTGAAAATGGCAGCGAAGTATCGCAACAGGTGCCGTGAGATGCATGCGCAACTTAGGGCAGGTGGTAATACTCAATCCATTAGGGAGGAGTTGGATAAAAGAGACGAGAAACCGATGTGGTCTATCTGCAAATGCAGCGAGCTCGAGGAGTTACTCAGTGCCAAAGACGAGGAACTCGAGGTAGGCAAAGGGGTTGCACCGGAGTGCGAGGATTGTCGGGCGAAGGTGGCGTCTGTGCGAGCTGAGCTTGAGAAAAATGTAACTAGAGTCGCCTATCTAAGTGCAAAATGGACGGAGAAAGTGGCCGAGCTAGAAAAGAAGGTGGCCGAGTTGGAGAGAGCTGAGGGGGCTTGAGTGGCGGCTTTGGCGAGGGCGGCAGCGACAGAGGTGCTGGAAGACACTATCCGCATCCTCAGGCTTGAGCGGGAAGCTAAGAAGGTGACGGCCACACTTAGGCAGGCACGGCTCGGGGAGCGAATCGGTGAACTTTTTTGGGATGTTTCGAGCCGGAGAGATCGAGTTACTACTCTCGAGGCTGAGAAGGCGTAGCTGTTGGCTCAGGCCCACCCTCAAGAATCTGCCTATGATGTTGTCTCCGACCGCTTGTACAAGCTATGGGTTAATGTCGAGGCCCAACATATATATATATATATATATATGAGGCAGGGAGCATTCCTGGGGCCACTTTTGAAGATGCTCAGGCGAAGGAAATGAACCTGCTACACCGGAGGCCGGTGAGGGTGCTGAGATTGAAGATGGGCTTCCTTCTGATGATGAAGATGCTCGGGAGAATTCCATGGAGATGACGCCGAGTGAAATTTTTTTGCAGCTTTTGTACTTAGTTTCTTTTTTGTTCTTGTGTTGTTTGTTTTCATCTTTTTCTTGGGGGGGGGGGGGGGGGCAATTTTGTTCTTTTGTAAGGCGCAACTGTTGCGCATGTACATCTTTTGAATAAAATAGCCGTTTACCTTTGGTAACACATCCTTTAACTTTCTTTCTCTTCTTTTTTTTTTTTTATAAAAAGATCTTCGAGTTTCCACGTGATGAGTCCCTGATTCTTAATTGGGAATTTGAATGAGGTTGAATTTAGTTCGCTTGATTCTAGAGAGATCAGATCTCATTTTGTTAGTTCTAATGAAGTCAGATGTCATTTTGTCAGTTCTAATAAAGTCATTTTTGATCTGTAAATTCGAGCGAGATTGACTTCTGATTTGCCAGCTTGGGCGAAGTTAATTTTGACTTGTAAATTCGAGCGAGGTTGAAATCAAACTTGCCAACTTAGGCGATATCAGTTTTGACTTGTAAATTCGAGAGAGGTTGAATTCAGACTTGCCGACTTGGGCGAAATCAATTTTGACCTGTAAATTCGAGCGAGGTCAAAATAAAACTCACCGACTTGGGCGAAATCAATTTTGACTTGTAAATGGGGGCCTTGAAGGTGTGAATTCGAGTGAGGTCATATTATGACCCGTCAGATATTAGACGAGGTAGAACCTTGACTTATTATTCGAACGAAATTGAATTTGACTTTTGCTTGGCGATGGTTGGAGGCCATAAGGGTGTGACTTCGAGCGAGGTCGAATTATGACTTGTTATGAGTTCGACGAGGTCAAACCTTGACTTGTTGATTCGAACAAAATTGAATTTAACTTTTGCTTGGTGATGGCCAGGGCCGTAAGGGTGTGAATTGGAGTGAGGTCAAATTATGACTCGTTATGAGTTCACGAGGTCGAATCTTGACTTGTTAATTCGAATGAAATCGAATTTAACTTTTGCTTGGCGATGGCTGGGGGTCGTAAGGGTGTGAATTCGAGCGAGGCCAAATTATGACCCATTATGAGTTCAACGAGGTCGAACCTTGATTTGTTACTTCGAACGGAATTAAATTTAATTTTCGCTTGGCAATGTGCTGGCTTGGTATAGTGGTAAGAATGTCGCATGTGGCCTGGATTTTATTGAAGAACATTACTCATTGTTGTAACGTTTATGCGTGTGTCGGGATGAGTACCAGTTTATTTACTCTTTCTTTTCGTGGAGAATATTATGCGTTGTTGCATAGGGTGTATGTGTTGGTAAAGTCCCATTTTATCTAGTCCCTTCATTGCTCGACCTGGAGAGGTCATTTACGATATGAGCGATGAACTTATTGCTTGGGCTTCAGGTGTGGACTTGATTAATTCAAACGAAGTTCGGACGTGATTCGAAATAATATTTAGTCGACTAAATTAGCATAGGATTGTCATGGCGAATAACCATTCAAGCTTTTCGAGGTCATGTTCTGCCTCTGTTGGATAGATTGTACGTTCTATGGGCTCACTGCTTAGTTCCACGTCGTGGAGTTTTTCTAAATATGCCATCTTGTTCGAGCTCGAGTTCCAGTTCGATCCCGTCTGATGCGCACAAAGTAAAGTAAACACAAGTTATACTCCATACATAAATTATACTCCATTCATACATGTACAAAAAAAGGTAGGACAAGCTGGTTATTTCAAAGAATCACGCAGTAAGCTATCGTCTCTTCCTAAGAGATGGAAGTATAGATCGGTATATATCGTTAATATAGTAAATAGGATTGCGGACGTGCTCAATGCATACTAACCGTAATCCCACTGAGAACTCGTATGACGTACCAAACACATCGCTACAGCAAGACGTGAATTTTATATAGATATCAAACATGATTCCGATTTCATGCAAAGATCTGACCCTGGTTGGTTTGGCTACTTCAAAAGCTTGCTTACAACTTTCTCAAGTTGGTATTTATATTGAGGGGGTGAGGCTACGACAACCGGGAAGTGAAACTCTAGCTGACTTTAGATCTAGAGGAACTAAGATCTTGGCTAGAAAATTCCCACAGGCAACACCAAATTAGTTTACCAAAAAAGTGCTAAACCTTTTTGTAAACTAATTGAATAAGAAAATAGAGGATAATCCTAGCCATAGATAATTAACCCAATATCAAAGAATATTGAGCAATAAAATAGGATATAAGTAAGCTCACAAACTCTTAAGATTAAAAAAGGCCTAAAATATAAATGACAGGCTTATATTCTCGACGCTACTGTTCTGTAATGTAAGAACAAAGAAGAAAGAGAAGGAATACTATTAACAGTTACGGTATCTATCTTTATTCATTCCATAATTATGATTACATAGATTAGAAGCCAAGTTCTAAACCTTCTCTTGTTTTCGATGAGAAACATTCTCTCGTTCTACTCTCTCTTTTAGAAGAAGCAAAAAGCTCTCGTTCATTGTTCTCTTACCTAGTATATATATAGTAAGTATTCCCCTTTATCCAACGGTCCTTAACCAGAGTACACTAACCTGTAGATTATAAATGTCACGACGTGTACCTCGCCATATGTGCCTTCTGATGGTTGGACCTCGGCCATGGCCGAGATACCCATCGTTATGGTGCCTTATGGATACAACCACGGCTTAATCGACCCCTCGTCATTCCTTTTTGCACCGATCCTCGTATGGTCAGATTTCGACCCATACGGCTTCTGCATTACTGTATTTTTTTAGTACTATTGTGCTTATGCTTTTCTTAAATTGAGGTTCGAGGTTCTATTGGAAAGAGTCTCTCAACCTCTACAAAATTGGAGTAATTTCTGCTTACACACTATATGATGTCTTCAAATCTCACTATGTAAGATTACATTAGTTGTTAGAAGATTTTATCTTTCTATTAAAAAAATTGTCCTGCTAACCGAAATACAGAATGTGACTTACAAATTCTTGCGAGTGAGATACTATTATTCTAAAAATATTGTAGTAAACTGGTTGTCAAAGTTTGACCAGTAGAAAAAGGAGCCCACGTCCTGCCTCTATATTCATAGTTCATGCATGGAAATATTGTCTTTTGATGATTAATAGTATAATACTAACAAATAAGCTTTCCCAAGATCAATTAATATTGTGGTGAATAATGATTGATCGAGTCCAATAGCAATTATTATTAAGATTTTCACAGAAATATACAAATAGGAAATTGTTCTTCGCATCTGTACCATCTTTGAGTTCATTCCAGATTGATGAAACTATCATGTAAAGAATAATAGGAAAAAAAAAAAGTTTCAGCGCTTTATTGGTTTGACCCAACTCATAAATTTGATTTAATTATTTCATTAGACTATTACTTAAATTAAATATTGATTAATGGTTTGACTCAAAGAATATGTTTATTTTATGATCTTCTACAAGTTTAACATATGTGCATCATAATTTACCTCATAATCTTTTAGCATAATTTATTTTTTACATTAAAGTTTATTGGAATTTTCCTTTCCAAGTTCATTTGCTCCTAGCCAAAATTGATGACTTTGCCCTTCAAACAAATTGACCATATTGTCCACTTGGATGACATCCCCACTTCATTTCTAGCCATCAAAACTTCAACAGAATCCAACCATTAAATTTTTAAGGGAAAATTTCATAATAGAACAGCTGGCTCCTTATTTTTTAATTTTACTAGTTTCAGTAGCGATACACGTGTATTTTGCTTCTATTACTAAAAAATCGTACAAAATATAGAATAAGAATGAATTTTGTAAAATAACAATTGATGTTGAGATATATTCAATAATTTTTAAATAAAAAATAAATACTTTTACGTTAAGGCAAGATGATTTCAAAGTAATTGAATGGTTTCTAAATCTTCACATACGAAATGAGTTAGTTATTTAGTAGTAATTAAAAATATACGTATTTTATTACATAAAAAATATAATATGTTACGTTGTTGCTTCTGACCTAATTTATTATATTTGAGTTTTAATTTTCCTTTGAAGTATGGGCAAATAGGGGTCCCGGACTATGTGGGTCAGTCCCGGCCCTAAATAGGCCTAATTGGCCTGGCCTATTTTTTTTAAAAAAAAATTATCTAAGGCAATTTCTTGTAAATATATAGTTGTGAATTTTAAAAAATTTAGTTCAAATTTAAAAGATAAAACATTGTAAAAGATATTCAAAGGATTGCGTTATAATTTTTATTATTATGATATTAACAAAACATGACCCAATCTTTCTTACTCTCCCCCTCCCTCCTCCCAAAGGAATGAGCACAACCAAGGTGCTAATACCACCATTGAGAAAAAAAAGAAACTAATCAAGATGTGCCAAAAAACAAGTTACATTTTAATTTTACATGGTATCTCTTACAAATTTTATAAATCCATCAAGGTTCGGAGGAATTTCCATTGGTGGCGGCGGAAAAGAAGCTTGTTCATAATCTCTTCTGGGCAAAGCTGCATCCTCCACAAGTTCACCTAGCATTTCTCCCTAAGCATCGTCTACCTCTGGTTGTAATTCAGCAAGTCTGAAATTTCTTCGTTCCAACGGATCCATTCTATGAAATGTACTGATTTTTCCAAGCTCTCCCTCATAGACGCTCTATAATCACTAAGTTGAAGTCTTGCTTGACTGAAAACACTTTCTGATGCCACTGTTGAAGTTTGAGTGGTTAAAATGTCTCGAACTATCCTTAAAATGATCCGAAAGTATTTTTCTTTTTTCCTTTACTATTCCAAAAGATTAAATGAGTCGTCGGGATTCACTTGCTCAAGTCCATATGAAAAATAAATTTCAAACTCATTTAGTTGTGAACAATCACTAGTGGGACAACCTTGAGAACCCCTGAACTCGGTTCAAGCAGTACTCCAGCAGTTCTTCAGATGATTGAGAACTAGAATAAGAAGGAGTTGGAACATTTGGTCTAGCATTATCTATTGCAATTTTATAAGCACTATAAATAGTTTGCGTATTTATTTTAATTGAGGCTTTTTGAGTTCGAAAGTGTAGACAACTCCTTATCTTCAAGTGCTAGATCATTATAAATATGTATACGAATATTGAGAACCTTCTAATTTTATAGTAGGATTTAAGAAGGCAGCAATACCATAAATAGGGGGAATAGGGAAAAATATTTTTTAAATTTCTTTCTCATAGAATCAATATCTTCTTCATAAATATTTTCACCCTCTGAAAAATAAGCAAACAAAATTTCAAGTTCTGCAAGATAAACTAAACAGTTTGAAATAGTTGGATAATATTGTCCAGAAAATTCATTTGTAGCAACATGAAATCTTTTTAAAAAAATCTATAAACATTTTAATATTAAGCCAATCCGCATTTGTAAGGTGCTCATCATAATCACTTACATATGTATTAGACGTTGAGTTTATGGGGTTTCTATATTCATATGCAACAACTAAACGTTTATACATGTAGTTCCATCTAATTGGACAAGGTTGAGGAACCTTTCTTTCTCTTAGGACAAATTCATCATATCTTTTAAAATATTCTCTAAGTCTATTTCTACGGTGAATAAAAAAATCAATGAAGAGCCATTTTAACCTTTTCAATTTCAACATTTATATTCTCATACCATCACCCACAATTAAATGGTAAATATGACACATACATCTAACATGAAAAATGTTACTAAATACAGGATTTGGTGTAGTGGTAAGCAAGGCTACAATATTAGTATTACTAGTAGCATTATCCATTGAAATTGACATTATTTTAGTACTAATGTTAAAATATCTACAAGTATCCGTACCTGTGCTAGAAATAAACTGCCCAGTGTGACGTGAATTAATTATTTTACAAGCAATAGTGCGTTTTTTGCATTACCCAGTCCTCATCCATCCAATGACTTGTAACAGTAAGATTATCACAGTCATTACCACTTCTACTAATATCAGTAGTAATAGCAACACGATAATTCATATGAGTAACTAAATAGCAAAAGTATTGTTCATATTCATGTTTATATTTATAAATATCACTCTTTACAGTTGTGCGAGGCCATCCTTTATAAGTATGATTAAACAAACAACAACAACAACAACTACCCAGTAATGTCCCACAAAGTGAGGTCTGGGGAGGGTAATATGTAGACGAGCCTTACCCCTACCCGAAAGGGCAGAGAGGCTGTTTCCAATCGACCCTCGGCTCATTGAAGGAGAGGAAAAATAAAAACAAAAACAAAAATAAAAGAGCATTAGTAAGTCCAGCAGAAACAGCGTTAACTAAACATAAGAACCATAAATAAAATAACATGCAATAATATCATACAGTAACTACCATAAATAACTACCATAAGGGAGACACAATCCAAAACACAAAACATCTATGGATACCCCTGTCAAGTCTCACCAAACCCCGGGTGAGTAGTACGAAAAACTCTTGGGGCACATATCCTACAACCCTGATACTAGACCTCCACACTTTCCTATCAAGGGCCATGTCCTCGGAAACCTGCATTCTAGCCATGTCATGCCTAATCACCTCTCCCCAATACCTCTTAGGCCTCCATATGCCTCGCCGAACGCCGACCATCGCCAGCCGTTCACAACTCCTCACCGGGGCATCAGGACTCCTCCTCCGCACATGTCCGAACCACCTCAGCCTCGCTTCTCGCATCTTCTCATCCACTGGGGCCACCCCGACCTTCTTTCGAATAACTTCATTCTTAATCTTATCTAACCTGGTGAGCCTGCACATCCACCTAAGCATCCTCATCTCCGCAACCTTCATTCTCTGAACATGAGAGTTCTTCACTGGCCAGCACTCTGCCCCATACAACATTGCAGGTCTAACCACAGCTCTATAAAATTTTCCCTTGAGTTTATGTGGAACTTTCTTGTCACACAGGACTCCTGATGCAAGCCTCCACTTTGACCACCCCGCTCATATACGATGAGTGACGTCCCCATCAATCTCTCCATCCCCCTGAAGCCTGAATCACCGACCCAATATATCTGACACTATCCCTCTTGGCGATGACCTGAGATCGAATCATCACGCCCGTGCCTACTTCGTTCGGCTCGACGCTAAACTTGCACTCCAGGTATTCTGTCTTAGATCTGCTTATTTTGAAACACTTAGACTCAAGAGTCTGTCTCCATACCTCTAACCTCTCAATAACACCGACCCTCGTCTCATCTATCAAGACTATATCATCAGCAAATAGCATACACCAAGGCACATTCCCTTGAATATGTCGGGTTAGAGCATCCATCACCAAGGCAAATAAGAGAGGGCTAAGCGACGATCCTTGATGGAGCCCCATAACCACTGGAAAATGGTCTGAGTCGCCACCCACCGTCCTAACCCTAGTCTTAGCTCCATCGTACATGTCCTTGATTACTCTAATGTAGGCTTCCGGCACACTCTTAGCCTCCAAGCACCTCAATAGCACCTCCCTTGGGACCTTGTCAAACGCCTTCTCCAAGTCGATAAGCACCATGTGCAGGTCCTTCTTCTTATCCCTGAACTGCTCCACCAGCCTACTAACAAGGTGGATAGCTTCTGTAGTGGAGCGACCCGGCATGAAACCGAACTGGTTCACAGATATAGATGTCATCTCCCTCACCCTCGCCTCGATCACCCGCTCCCAGACCTTCATGGTGTGACTTATTAATTTGATACCTCTATAGTTGTTGCAGCACTGGATGTCCCCTTTGTTTTTGTACAAGGGCACCACTGTACTCCACCTACACTCATTCGGTATCCTTTTGGTCCTGAAGATCGCATTGAACAACCTGGAGAGCCACTCCACTCCTGCCCTACCCATGCACTTCCAGAACTCCACCGGTATCTCGTCAGGCCCGGTCGCTCGACCCCTACTCATCTTGCGCAAAGCCCCCATGACCTCCTCAGCCCTAATGCGCCTGCAGTACCCAAGGTCTCTATGTTGCTCTGAATACCCCAACTCCCCTAGCTCTATGTTGCGATGCCCCTCCTCGTTAAGTAAGTCTTGAAAGTACGCCTGCCATCTCTGCTTGACTTGAGACTCCCCCATCAGAACTCTACCATCCTCGCCCTTGATGCACCTAACTTGGTCAAGATCACGCGCCTTCCTTTCCCTTGCTTCAGCGAACCAGAATAACTTCATGTCCCCGCCTCTCTCCCCTAGTTCCTCGTACATACGACGAAACACTGCGTTTTTTGCTTCCGTAACCGCCAGCTTTTCTTCTTTCCTCGCCACCTTGTAGATCTCCCTGTTCGCTCTGCGTTCTTCCTCGCTTGTGCTCCCTGCCAACTTAGCAAACGCCGCCTTCTTCACCTCCACTTTTCCTTCGACTACATCGTTCTACCACCAGTCACCCTGATGTCTGCCTGAATAGCCCTTGGCTACCCCGAGCACATTCCGTGCTACCTCCCTAACCAAGTTCGCCGTCTCTGAGCACATAGCGTCCGCTTCCCCAGAACTTCTCCAAGCTCCGCCCTCAGCTAACCTCCTCTCCAACTCCTGTGCTTTCTCCTTAGTCAAAACACCCCATCTAATCCGCGGTTGTCCCCGAGCACCCCTCCTTTTCCTCTTCACCCAGATACCGACATCCATCACTAGGAGTCTATGAAGAGTCGAAAGGGACTCTCCCGGAATAACCTTGCAGTCCTTGCACATACCTCTATAGCTCCTTGTGAGGAGGAGGTAATCAATCTGAGTCCTCGCCTCCGAACTCTTGAAGGTGACTAAATGCTCCTCCCTCTTCTGAAATGTCGAGTTCGCAATCAGAAGCTCGGAAACCGTGGCAAAATCAAGTAGTGACGTTCCTCCTCCGTTCCTAACCCCAAAGCCAAAGCCACCGTGCACCTAACAGTAACCATTTTTGCTAATTCTTCACTATCTTTTCTTAGGTCATAATATAAAATATTACCGGTAACAGTGTTAATTTCCGATTGAAATTGATTTGACCCGGTACTAGGGTCAGGCTGACTAGGTAGACTTGTCCCCCGGCCGCAATTTTCATTTGATTGTATTTAACTTTATCTTGTGGGTGTATCATTATGTGTCTCCTCAAACTTCCCGTCCCCTCGATCAATATAGTAAAAGCGAACTCTTTGCCACATGTTTTACACTTAGCTTTATTTTTTTCTCTTATTTGAATAAAAAAATTACCAAACAAGAGATGTTCCGGCTGTTTAGAAGGTTGTCTAGAAAAAGTAAGGGTAGTAACAGGAGGGGTCAACCGGGACATCATTTGGATTAGTTGGGTTAACTTCAGCAACAGGACTAGTGGGTGTATCATCATCCGGTTGCGTTTCATCTAAATCTATTTCCTGCTCATCTTCTTCTTCAATAGTTGGATTCCCATAAAGAGAATTCATATATTCATGATCAAGTATTTACCACCTCCAACATTATGCACATATTGACTCTCAGTATATTGCAGTAAAGTATTATCACTATCAAGAATAGGAGCATGTGGAGAACATGTATGGGGTTTCGGTAGGGAAGCTCAGGGAATTGAAGAATGAATAGATTGGCCACTAGATTCACAACTCTTGAATTTTTCCTTATTTTTACTAAACATATTTTATAGCGAAAAAACCATCTTAATTAATCAAACAATCAAAAAGTAAATAAATAAAATAAAACTATAATATTAAAACTAAAGAGTTGGAACGAGTTTACCGAATTGACGAACAACTTGTTGAAAATCAATTATCATTGAACAATTCACCAACTTCACAATTTTTCACATAAGTTGCAACAATAGAGTAACTAATTTTAGAAGAAAATTAGAGAGAGATTGATGATTTTGTGAAGAAAAATAAAAGAGTGAGGGGGTATTTATAGTTGAAAATAGGGAAAAATATAATTATAAAAAGTTTGGGGTTAAAATAAAATTGGAGGGTTAAATTGCTATTTTATCAATAGCCAACGACTATTTTGACAGAAATAACTGCTAGATTTAAAAAGGGTAACAGTCAGATTTTTTTATGGGATTTCTTTTTAAATGTAGCCGTTGGGACCGTTTAGGACTAGTTGAGACCAATTAAGACCGGTTGAACCGGCCTAGTTAGCACCCAGTCCCGGGCCAAAACGGTCCCGATTCTAACGGCCTTCTTGTATGAATCGGCCCTCTTGAGCCTCCAATCCCTGGTCTTGGGGTTAAATGGGTAAGCCCATTTAGGCCCACTACCCATATGGGCTCGCTAGCCTGGGCCGGGCTCGGGCCTAATCGGCCTATTTACCACCCTTAGGTAGAAGTAAAGTGTGTATCCAGACTATTCTCCCTAGATCAACTTGTGAGATTATATTAAGTACATTATTGTTGTTTTAATATTTAAAAATGAAATAAAATTCTGGGATTATGACGTTTAAATTCGTGAGGTCTAAGCCGGCCGCCACAATATAGCTGAAGTAATTGGGTCGATAATTAGTTATGAAATAAGTGATATTATTTTGTATCTCTTACAATTTATGAAAATTGTACGAAATCTCTTTAATCTTATATATTTATGGACATATATCTTATGCATCTGGATCACAAGAATTCCGGAACCACATAGTTATAAGATAAAAAAGAGGTACAATTAGTATTACTTGAGTGAGAAATAAAATAAATTTTTTCGTTATGAAATGGATCAATATAGCTGACATGCAAGGGGTCATTCTTGTCATTTCAAACATATGACGCTGACGTGGGACCATGGGAGAAGATGAGGCTTACGTGTCAGCCATTGCCATCACCTGACATCATTAACCATATGACGTGGCAAATCTCTGACTACACATTATCATGCATTCAGAGATCTAGGCTATTTTGGTGTTAAATTATGTGGGTCCTACTTCTTCAGTTGAAAAATTGTAGGCCATTGGTTATGTTTGCTACTATTGGATACTGTAGGTACATCTGAATTCTGACTCTCTTTGGGATTTAATGACAATCATGATTTTCTATTTTTGTACTACTGAGTTTTGGAAAGGTGAAAAATTTAGTGAAAAAAGTTAAAAAATTCTGGTACGGGAGAATAATTATTGGAGGGAGAAGAGAAGTTTGAAAGAAATTTTTTTTTTTTTGGGTAGGAGTTTGAAAGAAATGTTGCACAACGGTTAAGTTATTTTTTTGTAATTTATAAATTATTAGTTCGAGTTAAGAAATTAACTACTAATATAATAATATTAAAATATATTATTTATATCACATTCTTAAAATATGATTATTCCTCAAACCAACGTGAGATTAATACTTTATATATCAAACTATCTTTTAGAGGGAAGGTTTGTTAGGAAATTCCTTTTGGCCCATTTAGTTGAATATTTAGCTGAACGGTAACACAATTAAATGTGTATTAAACACAATAAGTGCTTTGCAGTTTCACTTGATAGATATTTATAACGTTGAGCCAAACCTTAGAGCATTTTGGTCAAGCTTACGAGAGGTCAAAAGCAATTTTTGGGTCAAAAAGTACTTTTTAATATTTTTTTACGGTGTTTGGCCAAAATTTTAAAGTATTTTTTGAGCAGCAGCACAATAATTCTAGTCTGTTTGACCCAGCTGCAAAAATTAACTTATTTTGAAAAATAACTTTTTTCAAAAGTACTTCCTGTGAGCAGCAATTTTGTTTGGTTAATTTATTTAAAAAACATTTTTGAACAGCAATTAGTGTTTAGCCAAACTTTTAAAAATTACTTATAAGTGTATTTTTCTCAAAAAGAGTAATTTTGGTCAAGCTTACGAGAGGTCAAAAGTAATTTTTGGGTAAAAAAGTATTTTTTTAGAAAAATTCGAGGTGTTTGGCCGAAATTTAAAAGTACTTTTGAGCAGCAGTAGAAGAATGCTAGCCTATTTGGCCAGGCTGAAAAAATTAACTTATTTTGAGAAGTAATTTTTTTCAAAAGCACTTTTAGTGAGAATCAATTTTTGTTTGGCTAATTTATTTAAAAGACAATTCTGAACAGGAATTAATATTTGGCCAAGCTTTTATAAATTGATTTTAACTTTTTTTTCCTCAAAATTGCTTTTCAAAAAAGTACTTTTGAAAAGAAGCTATTTTTTTCTGCTCCTCCTAAACTGCTTCTACTTCTACTCAAAAATACTTTTTCCCCCCTAAAAATTTGGACAAATACTTCAACTTTGAAACAAAAGCACCTTTTTGAAGAAAAAAAGGTGTTTTTGGCTTGGAGAAGCTACTTTTAGGGAAAAGCTAAATTCTAGTTTCTTCCAAGAAACAAAATCAGAATCAGAAGCAAAAAATTAATTTATTCAAGACAAAAATAACCTTACAATAAATTTATATTTTATAAATTATCCCTCATGAATTTAAATTTTCTTTTTCTTTTCCTCTTTCTTTTTATTTTAATCACATTTTATTCTCCTTCTCTTATTCCTCATAGTAGATTTTATATAAACATTGAATGATATATCTTAACATATTTAAATTATCATGTAAACATTAAGTAATACAAAACGCTCATTTACTTCTTTGAAATAACTATATTTTATATTTATTGGAATTTTTAATTTAAATTTTTACTTTACGTTTTATATTTTCATTGAATTATTTTATAATGAATGTTTAAATCTGTTTTTCTTTTCTAAATAATACTAATAGAAAATCGAATCTTTAATGCCCTTCTTCGTAATTTCATAGTTATAAATATTATTTTGAAAGATTACCAAACACAGTGAATATGCAAACTAACATACTCAAACGAATTGGTTAAACATAAACAGTTTTGTAAGAATACTTTAAAAAAATATTTTTTTAGATAATCAGTTTTTGATAGCTTGACCAGCTAATGATTCAGATATCAGTTTATGAAGTTTAGTTTTAAATTTTTTTTACAATTATTTATTTCTGAATAATTAAAAACACGGAGAATCGGAGACGGAGAGAAAAAAGAGAGAAACTTCATTTTGAGAACTCTCTGGAACGAAAATTAATTCTGTCCCTTTCTGTACATTACCAGAATCCTCTAGAAGGCCATATAATCAATATGACTGACCCTAATACATTAGGTCAGTCTTACAAAATGAATTGGGCTAAAACACTAAAAATAGGCCCAAAAGTAAAGTAGCAGCCCAATGTACAATAAACATACAATATACAATAAAGATACAATAAAAATACAGTACTCATCAATGTATGTGTTTAGGCTTAAATGCTAAGTAGTCTTTTAGCTCAACACCCCCCCTCAAGTTGGAGGGGAGACCACCTTCAACTTGACGGACAGTTCCAGGCAAAGGCTTGGTGAGTACATCAACCAACTGGTGAGAAGTGGAGACATGAGTGAGAGAAATCAGTCCATCAGTGAGCTTGGTACGAACAAAATGACAGTCGATCTCAATATGCTTGACCCGCTCATGAAAAACTGTATTCTTTGCAATATGTAGAGCAGCCTGGTTATCACAAAAAACAGAAAAGGGAAAGGAAACAGAAACACCAAGGTCAGTGAGCAATCGAGAAAGCCAAGATAATTCAGCAACCACCTTACTGAGTGCCCTGTATTCTGCCTCAGCAGAGGATAAAGAGACCACTGGCTGTTTTTGGACTTCCAACTGACCAGGCTGCCACCCAAAAGCACACAGAAACAAGTAACAGATCTGCGAGTGCCAGGGCAAGCCCCAGTCACTGTCTAAAAAGGCATGAACTGAAAAATCAGGAGTGTCAGAATAGAAGAGCCCTAAATCCATAGAGCACTTAAGATAACTAAGAACATGCAGGGCAGCAGACATGTGAGGGACTCTGGGAGACTTCAAAAGCTGACTCAGATGTTGAACCGCAAAACAAATGTCAGGTCCGGTATGTGTCAAGAAGAGGAGCTTGCCAACCAAGCTCCTGTAATGTTCAGGAGAGGAGAAAAGATCACCAGAATCAGCATGTAACTTGGTATTAAGGTCCAAAGGACATACCACAGGAGAGATATCTACACAGTCAAATTGATGCAGCAAATCAGATACAAACTTATGCTGATTAAGAAGCACTCCACCAGCAACAATAGACACCTCAATGCCAGAAAATAATGCAAAGACAATAATGCAAAGACCCAAGGTCTTTGATCCTGAATTGGTCATCCAGGAAGAGCTTGAAGGCAGAAAGTTCAGCAACATCATCTCCAGTGATAATAATGTCATCTACATACACTGCCAAAACCACCAGACACCCAGGATGGCCCTTGACAAATAAAGAGTAATCATTCATAGAATGGACATAGCCTTTGGAGTATAGAGCATGAGACATTTGGCATACCACTGTCTGGAAGCTTGTCTCAATCCACAAAGGGATTTTTGTAACTTGCACAAAATGGGTGCAGAAACAGAAGGATCAGAAGAGGCAGAAACACACAAACATGGAGGAAGCTTCATATACACCTCCTCATCAAGGTCACCATGCAAGAAGGCATTGTTAACATCAAGTTTAAGGAGACTCCAATGTTTCTTAACAACCACATCAATTAAGCATTTAATAGTAGACATTTTGACCACAGGGGAAAAGGTTTCTGTGAAATCAACTCCTTCAATTTGAGTGTCACCCCTAATAACAAGCCTATCCTTGTATCTTTCAACACTACCATCAGCCTTATATTTAACTTTATAAACCCGTTTGCAGCCTATGGGCTTCTTACCAGGAGGGAGGGGAACAACATCCCAAGTATGGTTGGCATCCAAAGCCTCAAACTCCTTTCTCATGGCATCCTGTCATACTGGGACTGATGCAGCTTGAGAATAATAGAGAGGTTCAGATTCCAAAGGAGAAGAGGAGGAGGAAGAGCCAGAAAAGGAAGGTAAGTGACAAACATAATCACTGAGATAAGAGGGAAGATTATGTTGCCTGCCAGATCTTCTGTGGCCAGTAGGAGCAGTAGAGGAAGCAATAGCAGGAGGAGAAGTATCAGGATTAAAAAGAGGACTGGAAGCAGGTTGGTTAAGATCAGAAAGTAGTGAGGGAGAAAAGGAAGAGGGAACATGACTGGAAGTAGAAGGAAAAGGTGCAGAAGGAGAAGAGCAAATGGGAACAGATAGATCAATCTCAGAATAGGGATGCTCAGGGGAAGGGACAGAAAGAGAAGGAAAAACAGAAGAACCAGAGGTAACAGCAAAATCAGAGGCAAAAGGAAAACAAGTTTCATGAAATATAACATCCCTGGACGCAAAACACTTTTTAGTAGTTAGGTCATACAACCTGTAACCCTTTTTGGCAAGGGGATATCCTAGAAAAACACATGAAATGGCTCTAGGCTTCAGTTTATCTCTCTATGGGATTGGGACAGTAGCATAGGCAAGACAGTCAAATGCCCTTAAATGTGAATAAGTAGGAACTTTTCCATACAATATTTCATAAGGGGATTTGTTGTGAAGAATTTGGATGGTATCCTATTAAGCAAGTAGGTAGCAGTCAATAAACAGTCCCCCAAAAATGAATAGGTAATTTGGATTGAAAAAGTAAAGCTCACAGGCTTCAAGAAGGGTCCTATATTTTCTTTCAACAACACCATTTTGTTTAGGAGTGTGGGGACATGTAGTTTGATGAGAAATGCGCTGTTGGTTGAAGAAAGAAATACCATCAAGACTAGACCCCAATTCTAAAGCACTATCGCTTCTTATAGTTTGTACAGTAGCATTAAATTGAGTCTTAACCATAGACAAAAAGGACTTAAGAAGGCTGAAAGCATTGCTTTTAGACCCCAGTAAATGTGTCCAGGTTGCTCTAGAAAAATCATCAACTATAGTAAGAAAGTACCTTGACCAGATGAGGTGGGTGTGTGATAAGGGTCCCAAGTGTCTACATGAATCACTTGGAAAGGTCTACATGTGTTGATTGAACTGTCAGGGAAAGGAAGTCTAGTTTGCCTAGCCATAGGGCAAATAGAACAAGGAAATGGTTGTTTAGAAGCAAAAGAAAAGGACAAAGCAGGAATGTTTTTCATGTTTGCAAATGGGATATGAGCCAGTCTTAAATTCCAAATGTAATTCATGCCATTTGCATCAGTATTACTATTACAAATGGAGCTATTTACATTGGAATTCAAAGAAACAGTCTTATGGTTAGAAGAACAAACATGAGTACAAGAATCATAAATGGAGCATACAGAAGCAGAGGAGCAACAATTAAAAGAAGAAGGTGAAGGAGGCACCCAATCAAACTTGTACAGACCAGCCTTCTCTTTACCGAGATCCAGAGGCATCTTCAGAGAAGGGGCCTGTAACATGTGAAGGAAACAGGACGTTGCAGTAAACAAGACAATACAGTGCAACTGTTTTACTAGTTTGTGGACAGAAATTAAATTGTGTTTGAAAGAGGGAACAAACAGTACATTGTGAAGAGTGATGGAGGGAGTTAATGAAAAAGAGCCTGTAGAAGTCACTTTCACTTTGTATCCATTAGGAAGGGTTACAAGATAAGGTACAGGTAAGGGTGTGGTGTTAAAGAGTAAGCTTTTATTAGATGTCATATGATCAGAAGCCCCTGAATCTATTATCTAGGAGACAGAAACAATATGAGTAAGCAGACAAAGTTTGGAATCATAAACAAGACTCTTAGTTAGCATAGTACCAGCAAAATTGGCAGCACACATAGGAGGAGAGGTCTGAGCAGTGGAGTCCCCCAACTTAGTATGTTGACAGAGTCATCAATTGATCATAATGTTGTCTGTTCAAGCCAGGGATTACAGATCCGTGTCCATCCACATTTGGGACAGATGAATTACCCTTAGTGGGATTTCCAGGAATATTAGAAGTGTATCCATCAAAAGAGGTGAAGTCAGCACCAGTGGTTACATGGGCAGCAACAGTTCTCTTCCTTTGTTAAACCTGGTGCTTTGTGGAAACCCATGAAGTTTGTAACACTTATCAATTAAGTGCCCAGAGTTCTTGCAATATCTACAGAAAAGATGTCCTCTAGTGTCAAAAGTAACTCTTTGGGCATACTATCTGAGAGGAGAAGAGTTGGCACTGCAACTTGACTCATTCCAAAAGAAGGTGTAGAATTTTTGTTTGTGTTGACACTGAAGGACATAGAATCAGGATTGAATTGGGAAATAGACTGAACTTGTCTTTGTTTTCATCATTGAGGAGGATGTTATAGACAATGTCAAGGGTAGGGGGAGGCTGCATCATCAACAAGTTGCTCCTTACCCCCATATATGTCTCATTAAGGCCCATGAGGAATTGAAATACCTTATTCTCCTCATCCTCCTGTGTGATGCCAGTTTTGGCAGCACAAATACATTTTTGGCCATGATTTGTACATACTGCTCCTAACTCATCCCACAACCCTTTGAGTTTGTTAAAATATGATGCTATATCTTAGGGTCCTTGAGAGGTGTGAGAAAGTTCTCTTTTAAGTTCAAAAATTTTGGTTCTATTCCCTGTGCCATATCTGGCTTCGAGTTGTGCCCATATACTCTGTGCAGTCTCAGAATATTGCACACTCTCAGCTATCTGAGGAGACAAAGATGCAGTCAATCAGGAGATTACCATATTATTGCATCTGTCCCATAATTTTTGTTCAGGCAGGTTAGTATCTGGTCAGGGACAGGTACCATCAACAAGACCAATTTTATTCTTAGAAGACAAGGCAACTATCATCTTCCTCTTCCAACCCCCATAACCACTACCCGAAAAGGGAGTAGGAACAAGTGAAACACCAGGAACATCAGAAGAGTAAACAAAGAAAGGGCTTGTAGGGTCAATGGGTGAAGCATTATTAGGGTTCATATTTGTCATCAGAATAAAACAACAGTGATGAAGGGAAATTGATTCAATATCTGTGAACTACTCGATACACCAGATTTTCCACCAAAAACGCATGCAAGCTCTTATCGAAAGTGAGAATAGGGTTACCCGACTTCTACGATACCGGAGAAGAACGACCTTAAAAAATTCAGAGAAAACCCTAGCTTTATTGAGTACAAATCCAGCGCTTCTGAATCCGTCGAAATCAACCGCGAAAGGTGTTGGAAGTTTACCCTAAACACCTCGCTTGTGAAAGCAGCAACAATCCATATGAGAAGACTCTCCGATTCCACCAACAAATCGCAAAAAAAAATCCAGACTCACCTCTGATAACTCAGTAATGGTGGACCGGAAGGACTAAGAACAGAGAGGAGACGTCCGAGAAGAAGAACCACGCTCTGATACCATAAAAACATGGAGAATCGGAGATGGAGAGAAAAGAGAGAGAAACTTCATTTTGAGAACTCTCTGGAACAAAAATGAATTTCGTCCCTTTCTGTACATTACCGGAACCCTCAAGAAGGCCATATAATCAATATGACTGACCCTAATACATTGGGTCAGTCTTGCAAAATGAATTGGGCTAAAACACTAAAAACAGGCCCAAAAGTAAAGTAGCAGCCCAATGTACAGTATACATACAATATACAATAAAGATACAATAAAAATACATCACTCATCAATGTATGTGTTTAGGCTTAGATGCTAAGTAGTCTTTTAGCTCAACAATAATTGTACTAATAGATGCAAAAGACGAACTCTAGAAGTGCACACAAAACATGATATTTTGTTATTTTTCTGATACTATATAATTTTTGCATCATAGTAAAATAAGTCTGGGAAAAGCACAAAGGTTTAACATTTAACAATTCGTACAAATATCTTCCTATTACGACAACAGAAATTTCTCTTAGTTTTGCTGTTTTTGCCCGATGAGTAATATATTCGGATTTCTGTAAAGTCCTATAGTTGATAGGATTAGGATTTATGTACAGTCCTGTAGTTGATAGGATTAGGATTTACAGTTCTATAGTTGATAGGATTTGATACCTCTCTATACTCTATATATATACTTTTGTGAGCAATAGACAATTGGACTTCTTCTCTAACCCCTCTCCCAAAACTCTCTACATGGTATCAAGAGCCAGTGGCTTATCGCCAAACAAACACTAATTTTCTTTTTCCCTACCCGCGGCGGCGGCTGCACTAATCGGCAGCTCGCCGCCGCCGACCTTCTACATAATCGGCACTAGCAAGGTCTTTCTTCTAAATTCAGAAAATTATTCCTTTTTTTCCCTATCAATATTTTTTTTTACTTTGTAAATCTACAACAACAAAGAGGCTTCGTCTTCTAGAAGCAACCCTCTCTCCGGCATCTTGCCACGCCGATGCTGCACTAATCGGCAGCCCGCCGCCGCCGCTGCACTAATCGGCAGCCCTCTCCGGCAGCCCTCTCCGGCGTCTTGCTGCCCCTCTCCGGCAAAGAAGATCAGCCGCTGACCTTCACGGTTCTCTTCGGCCTCTTGTCGCGCTGCCGCTGCACTAACCGGCAGCCCTCTCTCTCAGCGCCTTCTCTCCGGCGTCTTGCCGCGCCGCAGCTGCACTAATCGGCAGCTCTCTCTCTCGAGTCAATCAGCGCCTCCTCAGCCTCGCGCTTCATGGCCGCTACGACATCAAACGATCTTCTCCAGCGATTGCCATAAATGAATCGGCTCAGATCCCACTGAAATTGGATTCCACTAATTACCTGGCGTGGAAATTCTTCTTACGGGTTACGACCTCCACGGCTTCTTCTGCTGGTGTCCAAGATTGGCGTGTCCTCCGGCCCTCCATCTTGAGGGGGCGTATTAGGATTTATGTACAGTCCTATAGTTGATAGGATTAGGATTTATGTACAGTCCTATAGTTGATAGGATTAGGATTTACAGTTCTATAGTTGATAGGATTTGATACCTCTCTATACTCTATATATATACTTTTGTGAGCAATAGACAATTGGACTTCTCCTCTAACCTCTCCCGAAACTCTCTACATAATATACACCAAAAGTCTCGTAGATCTTGTGCTCATTTTTTATTTCTCTAAAGCTGTGTTGATCAATTGTTGGACCTTTATTACGAGTTTGTCATTACAATATACTCGTATGAACATACATATATACAAACAAATATTCATTTTGTTAGAAGTTTATATTCATAAAAAATCTTTTCTATTATTACGATAGAATTGCAATACCCTCAAGTTGGAGCATATGAGTTTAAGAATTGCTTTCCAAACGGAAAAATAGATATCACATAAGAGAGGGCCATAGAAATTTAAGTTTGATGGTACAACAATCAAAATAGGTATGGAATAGGAGTATTCCTGATTGCACCTAATGAATGCCATTAAGCTCGATCTATTTTTAAGGAACACACACACACATATATATATATATATATATATATATATATAGGTCAATTAATAGGCTCGTTTTGTTTGTTTGTTTTAATTCGAAATAATAAGTAGTTGTAGGTTTGGCTTATTTTGAGGAAAGGATTGAGGAGGCAAGCAAGCAAAATAATCGGAGGGCAAATTAAGAGAGGCTAGTTTGGGAGAAACGTTTTAATCCCATAGACAAAACCAGCAATGATATTGGCCCATGTGTTTGTCAAGAATATCCTCTCACTTCTCTTCTTCCATTCAACCACACAACTATGTCCCCCATGTGGTTTTGTTTGTCCCTTCCCTTCCTTCCTCCCTCTCATATATTAGGGACACTTGAGTCATTTCATATATTCAAATTTTACAACAATAATAAATCAGATGTAGAGAGTAATATGTACGCAAATTATACTCCCTACCTGGAGAAGGTAAAGATATTTTTTGTATGAATGGGTGGCAAACGGGCGGGTCGGATAGAATATGGGCGCATTGAAAATGGGTAATATAAAAAATAAATAAATTATCCGATCCGATATTATTTTTTATGAATGTTCAAAGTGACATATTGTTCACAAATACAAAATGCTGCCCATATTATTTGCCAAAACTAAATTAGACCACCATGTATGGTCTATTTGATTCCTTTTTAAGCTAAAAATTTCCTAACAAATAATTTTTAAAACTTAAAATTTGTGTAAAAATAAACAACTAATCTTAAAAGTAAATTTTTAATTAAAAGGTATTTTTAGATAAATTTTATATTTTAAAAATTAGCTCTACAAAAGTTTCTTCAACAAAAGCTCTCCACAAATTATAAATCCTCTCAACTCTTTCTTTCCTTTTATCTTATGCTTACTTTTATATGTAAAGTTCTGATATTGTCTTTTTGTTTGTTTTATTGTTTAGCTAAATGATGCATCGTTTGATCTAAAAAATGTGGTACATTATTCATCAGCGAATATAATTATTGATTTATTTAAAATTTGAACACCCTTAACAGAATTCCTGGCTACACGATTATTATTTTTTCATATAAGAGGGGTCAAGAGAAAAACTAAAAAAGAATCGGTAGCAACAAATAGGTGACCTCTCATTAGTAAGTCGATTTTAATATGAATTTTAATTAGTTGGATCATTAAATTTTGAATATAATTAGTTGATAACGGAAGAATCACAACTGTTCCGTCACACCTCTTGATAGTATAAACTAGTGATTTACGTACAAAAGATGCACTCAACAATTCTATAAAACAGATATAAGGGCTGCGGAGGAAATAATTTTAATATCTATTATTATGAACTTACAGCTGTTATCTTAAAAAGTTAGATTGATACAATATTGGAAAGAAATAGCTGTCTAATTCTAGCTACATATATATAATATAATGTATGTGTGTACGTGTGTGCATGTATATATTTCATTCCTTTATTCCTAAACTAATTATATTAGTTTCAAGAATTGCAAGAAGTGGGCAAAGTCAATGTCCATGTCGGAGAGCCAAGGCAAAATTATCCAAATTGATCTATATTATAAAAGTTGTTAGATCAAACAACGAATGCTGAGAGAAAACCTAAGCAAAATTTTTAAAATAGCCAACTATATCCCTGAAAATATGCAAAGATTTCTTGATTTTGAAAAAAGTGAGATTTGAAAGCATGAACAAAACCTTTCTCTCTTCTAACTATTAGCTATGTGACAAAAAGAAAATTGCTTTTTAAATTTTGGTAGTGACAAATTTGGATGTGACAATTAAGTTGAATTTTGCCTATTTGAAACTAAGGACCATTTGTCATGGTTATTTGAGAACTTAAAGCAAAGGCGAGAAAATGTTTCTAAGCGTTTCATTAACCCCCCCCCCCCCCCCCCACACACACACACACACAACACACACAAAATTGTTGTTTATAGCTTAGTAGTTTTATTCATCTCGACTTTTATTTTTTATTAATTGTAATCTAGTAATTGTTCTTATAATTAAAGCGGGAGTTTTGGCGTAACTGGTAAAATTATTTTCATGTGACCAAAAGGTCATAGGGTTCGAGCCGTGGAAGCAGCCTCTTGTAGAAATGCAGAATAAGGCTGCATACAATGGACCCTTATGGTCTGACCGGTTTTTCGCCAAACCCTCTACATAGAGAGAACTTAGTGTACCATGCTGCCTTTTTTTGTTCTTATAAACAATTTTAAGGCATATTCTTTATAATTATTAGGGTTATTGGTGATATGCTATAAATACATATTTTAGCGGTTATTACACTCTAATTTACTGCATTTTAGTTGAGTTTGCGCTTTAATCGCTAGTGTTTTGCAATAACTGTGTGTTTTATGCCTTGTAGGAGTGCTTCCGAGCTATATAGATGTTATGGAATGAATTTAAGTGATTTGGAGCTTTGAAGTCTGAGTAAAAGCCCTAGGAATTAAGCTGGGATCGTATTCGAGGATCAACGGATGATAAAACAACAAAAGAAAGACTCGAGTAGGCATATTGCACATTATCTAGTAAAATGCACATAACGTTTAGCCCAGAACTCCATTTGGGCTCTACAATATATGGTTGGAAATCTAACTCAAAGGGTTACAACTTTTATGTTTTACGTTTTCCAAAATTCCAAATGGAACAACTGAAAAATATGATTGAAATCGTAACCGTGGTAGGACCGCGACAGAAAAACTGCTGCAGATGATTCTGAAGGACACTCTGACCATGGTCTTTGCGTAACCACGGTAGGACCACGGCGCGACGCGTAAATTTCAGGGACCAAAGTGTAAAATATGGGATATTAAGCCATAAACCTTATATTAAACGAGGGGGGCCGGCCAAGATCAAGAGAGAAGGATTTTTGGGAGGTATAAAAACATCAAAAAGAAGGGCAAGAGGCAAGGAGGATCATTGGGCTTCAATCTTTAATCCTCTACTTTGTTCTTTTACCTTTGAATATGAATTCTTTTGTGATTTTTGTTATTTTCATGAGTAGCTAACTTTTCTAGTTAAGGTTTTGGGTGAAACCTGTTGGGGATGAATTAGTTGTTGTATTAATATTATTTTGAGTTGGTTGTTAATCTCTATTTGTTCAACTACATTTTGATTTTGGTTAATTTAAAGGATCCTTGATTATCCATTCATATTTATTATGTATCTGCTCGAGAGAGAGTGATATTTAGGTAGTTATTTGAACAACATCACTCCCGGAGTATAGGCGAGAGCCATAACCGAGGATTTAGAGATTGGACTAGAGAAAACGATACCTCAGGTGCAATATAAGTGAACTCTAATGTGAATCTAGCTAGCGTAGCTTGAGAGAGTGCATCTAGCAAATTATCATAATTGCTTGAGAGAGATTTATGATAGCTGGAGAGTTCATGATTGATAGAGGCAACTAAGTCACACCTATAAGAAATATACAACCAAGGATATCAATAACGGGGGAAACCATTACCTTATACCTTTATTTCAATTGCTTACCATTCAAGCATAGTTAGTTTTCAACTGTTTATATATTTTCAGTTTTATAAAATTGTTCAATCTTGTATTCTTAGTGATATTAAAAATCTATAGCTAAGCCTTAGTTTTCTGTAGGATTCGACTCCGGACTTTTAGACCAGATTATATTTGCAGCAACAATTTATCCTTTTTAAGGCTAGAGTTGGGTGTGATCAAATTTTGGTGTCGTTGTCGGGGAATTAACGATGCAGTTGTAACTGTGTATATTGCTAGGTTTCAAGTTTGATATTTTATTCTTTTTCTTTTTTGTATATTTATTATAATTGTTGATTTGATAAACATGACAACTTGGAATTGTATAAATTTAGGTGTAGATAATTCTATTATTGATCTCCATATATATTGTAAAGGAAATTATCTGTGGCAAAATTTTTAAAACATTCTTGAAAGAGAGCTATGGGCACCAACTCAATCTTATTTGTGAAATATGTGTGATGTGTGGTGGTACAAATGGTCACCTACATGGCTGTGCTAATATTTCTTATTTTTCCCCAACCCCTTACTATGATGGTTCTATCTTTTCTTGTGAAGTTAATAGGAACAAAGAACATGAGAATGCGGACCTGAAGGAGATCAAGGATATGCTAAAGTTCCTTATGGAACAAACAATGAAAAATAATTGCAAATAGAAAGGCAAGAGGCAACTATTCGCAAGTTGGAGGCTCAATTGAGTCAAGTGGTTGGAGCTGTTAATGCTCAACAAACCAATATTGGGGATAATAGCAAGGAAAAGCATGAAATTGAGGTGTTAATTGGGGAGTTAAAAGTAGAACAACAACAACCTATCCCACTACAATTTGAGGATGTCAATGTTGAAGAAGTGAGACTATAGTAAGCCAAGGACATTGAGGATACAAATTTTGTTGACATTGGTATCATTGATGTTGAGGATGTTGAAAGTCCTGAAGTTCATGTGTTTGAGCGCATTGACCCTCACTCCAAATATTTTTCTAGATTGTGCTTGGATGATAATATCGGAATAGAGTCATCTGAGCCGATTGAGAAGTCAAGGAATGAGTAACAAGGTGCCTATAGTTTGGAATTTTTCTTACCAGAAAGATAGACTACATACCTCATCTAAAAGCCAAGAAGTGTAGAATAGTACAATGGTTTCTTAGGCTAATTAGATTTGCTCCTCCACCCCTAGAGCATAGACGAAAACTTGATGTTAAATTGGGGGTTCAATTCATAAGCTCGAGGGGGAGGCAAAAAGTGATTCGTGTCGTGCCGCAATGTTAAATCAAGCGCTTGTTGGGAGCAAACCAACTTTATTGATTTATTTTATTTATTTTTTATTTTTTAATTGTATTATTTTGTAGTATCATTTTTTTAATTTTTTAGGAGCATGGAAAGTAAAGGTATTGGAAGGACCAAGCTTGGGAGAAGTTTGAGTATCTCATGAGCTGTTAGTGCTTCGACCTTTGACCTACCAGGGAGTCTCTTTTACCCTTTTATTAGTTATGGTGCGAATTGGGGACAATGCACAATTTAAAGTGTGGGGCGAGGAGATTGTCTGGATGATTTTCTATGCTATTTTAATTATGTTATCTTAATTGAATAAATTTATTGCAAAATAAAAAATATTGGACTTTTCCCGACAATGGATCTATTAGATAATTTTCTTGAGGGATTTAAGTCTAATGGAAAAAACAAAAAGAATTGTCTATTGTTAGGTAGTGTAGTAATTCCCTCCTGGTTTTTCTTTAAACCACGGTTCTTTTTCAAGGTTTTATTTGAATCGAGTGTAGTTAATTATTTTTGGGGAGTAGGAGCCATTGTGTTGTGTTTTGAAGTGAAGAAATATTTATTGGTTTTGTTATGCCTTGAGAATAGTGAGTATTTTGGTTGTGACGCTTAAGCTCAGTTTTTTACTATTGTATAAGTACCTTAAATTGTGTGTTCTTAACTTTGCTTAACTACTTTGACTAGAGTATTTATGAACCCAATCCTGAGTGAGTTATGTGCCATGTGTGTGTAAAGTTTTGCGTTATTCAGTGTATTGCATTTGATGCCTAGAACTTGCCCCGTGTGTTTGCAAAGTGAAATAGTAATTTTATTCAGTCTAGGAAGTGATATAGGCATTTCTTTGTTGAGCCAGATATGTATATTTTACCTACATAATTATTATGTATCGTAGTTAATCCCTTTGAGCCTGTAATCCTATTTTTTTGGCAACCACATTACAAGACTTACCCATTTGTTTGAATTAACCATCTATTTGAACCTCTCATGAGCACTTGAATTGTTATGAACTTTGTAAAAGTTAAAGTGTGGGGTGGTTGGTTTGGCTTTTGAGTGGAACTAATAAAACTAGGAGAAAGGCGCACTATTTTGAAAAAGTAAAAGCCACTTGAATTGAAAAAAATAGCTAGATTGTTGTAAAAAAATCCTGAAAAGTGGTGGCTCTTGATATTAGTGTGATTAAAGAAATATGGGGTAATATACATTGATGTGAAGGTGGAGTTTGGTTTGACATAAGTGTGGGGTTTGAAATGTTAAAGTATATGTATTAAAGTGCTTAGGGAGGTGTAGTCACTCTTATATCTAAATGTATCCTACCCGTCTCATAGACTACATTACAATCAAATAAAGCCTTAATTGATCATAGATTGAATGAGCTCAATTAGTAGAGTAGTACACTACGGGGAAGCTTATGGTGCATATTTTGTTGCATATGAATGTTATTTCTGAGAGTGAGTGAATTCTTTTTATCTTAAATTCCTATATTGTTCTTAAATTTTGTTGTGTGGAAATACTCTCTTTTGTTGTGTGAGGGCACTTGATTCATGAAGGATAAGTAATTTCAGTGACCTCTATGTTAGAGTAAGTAGGTGACTTGTGAATAATGTGTGGTACTTGTGAGTCAAATCTTGAGGTGAAGATGTTGCACTTTTGTGCTTAGTCTATTTTAAATACTCTTGGTATGAGTTAGCTGAATTGTTTAAAAAGTTCGTGTCTATATAAAGTGTAGTTTGATTGCACGAGGGAGACTAATGATTTAAGTGTGTGGTGTTGATGATAGGCTATAATTACGTATTTTAGTCGATTATTACACTCTAATTTACTGCACTTTAGTTAAGTTTGTGCTTTAATCGCTAGTGTTTTGCACTAACGGTGTGGTTTATGCCTTGTAGGAGTGATTTCGAGCTATATAGATGTTATAGAATTAATTGAAGTGTGGAGCTTTGAATTCAGAGTAAAAGCCCAAGGAGTTAATCCGGGATCGTATTCAGGGATCAACGGATGATAAAACAATAAAATGAAGACTCGAGTAGGCATATTACGTACTTTCTAGTAAAATACACATAACATTTTGCTCAGAACTCCATTTGGGCTCCACAATATCTAGTTATAAAGCTAACTCAAAGGACTACAACATTAATGTTTTACGTTTTTCCAAATTCCAAATGGAACAGGGTGAAAAATAATGTCAAATTGTAACCGCGGTAGGACCGCAACAGAACACTGCTGCAGATGATTTCGAATGCCACTCTGGCCGCGGTTCTGGCGTAACCGCGGTAGGACCGCGGTGGGACGTGTAAATTTTACGGGCCAAAGTGCAAAATACAGGATTTTAAGCCCTAAACCTTTATTAAACTAGGGGGGCCGACCCAGATCAAGAGAAAAGGATTTTTGGGAAGTAAAAAATATCAGAAGGAAGGGCAAGAGGCAAGGATGATCATTGAGCATCAATATTTAATTTTCTCCTTTGTTCTTTTACCTTTGAATATGAATTCTTTTGTGATTTTTGTTATTTTCATGAGTAGCTAACTTTTCTAATCTAAGGTTTTGGGTGAAATCCGTTGGGATGAATTGATTGTTATATTATTATTGTTTTGAGTTGGTTGTTAATCTCTATTTGTTCAACTACATTTTGATTTTGGTTAATTGAAAATATCCTTAGTTATCCGTTCGTATTTATTATGTATCTGCTAGAGAGAGAGAGAGGGTGCATATTTAAGTAGTTGTTTTAACAACATCACTCCCGGAGTATAGGCGAGAGCCATAACCGAGGGTTTAGAGGTTGGATTAGAGGTAACGATACATCGGGTGCGATCTAAGTGAACTGTAATGTGAATCTAGCTAGCGTAGCTTGAGAGAGTGTGTCTAGTAAATTATCATAATTGCTTGAGAGAGATTTATGATAGCTGGAGAGTTCATGATTGATAGAGGCAACTAAGTCATAGCTATAAGAAATATACAACCAAGGTAATCAACAACGGGGGAAATTATTACCTTAGACCTTTATTCCAATTGTTTACAATTCAATCATAGTTAGTTTTCAGCCATTTATTTATTTTCAGTTTTAGAAAATTGTTCAATTATTCTTAGTCATATTAAACAGATATAGCAAAGTCTTAGCTCTTTGTGGGATTCGACTCCGAACTTATTGACCGGATTATATTTACAGCGACCACTTATCCTTTTTAGGACTAGAGTTGGGCGTGATCAGTTATAATGGACATATAATGTTAGAATTAAGGCAGAGAAAACAAATCGTACTGTTCTTGTACGTACATTTACACGGACAGGCATGTACATAGTAGCTTCCCTGATTCAATTGACAGATAACTAATATACTCTAAATCCTAAGCTTTAATTATTTAATTAATTAAACTTATTAATTAAGTTGTAATCCACATGATTAGACAAAAACACACACACATGACACACTCTCAAAATTAATTTCATTTCCTTTTTCCCGACAAATAGATGGCCCTGTGACATGCTTAGAAGAAGAGTTTATATATTTTTGTAAAGACAACTTGAGTTATTAATAATCTCATTAAATGTCTTGTTAAGTAGATTTAGCTTAGCTATCAGACGTGTGAGAGAAAAAAGAAATTCATTTTTCCTCCTAGGATCTGTCATTTAGCATACATGAATAATAAATATTTTGTACACCAGTACTCAAGATTGGATAATTAATGCAATAATCATCTACACCTTTCATTCGTTTTTATTTGTCCATTATACTAAAAAAATATTTTAACTTTTGCTTGTCAATTTTACCAAGTCAAGAGAAGACCATATATTTTTTCTTGCTTTATCCATACCATTAATTACTCATTTCACAAATTATTTTCCAGGACTTCTTAAAATACTAGTAGTACTTATTATTGTGGATACCATGGTAAAATATATGTTTCATCTATTATTTTTTTAAGTGGCGTACAAAGTACATTATTTGACAAATAAAAATGAATGGAAGAAGTAATTAGTGCGATTGTGAAAATGTAGGTTATAAAATTATTTATTGTTCAAATATAAAGACAGACTCTATAACTAGAGTTACAATAATAAATAATAAATAATTTAAGATAAGATTTTGAGTGGTTAGAAAATGGAATTTCCTATATCTGTCTTTGGTTCTTTCTTCCTTTACGTGTGATTAAGATAAGATGTCCTAATATGAGAAACAGTTGTACTTAAAATCGGGAAATTTCCATGGTTGAATTCATTGAATTTTATTAATAAGAGCAATTCAAAAACTTGTTATCATTTCTTTTCTTTTCTTTTTCTTTTTCTTTTTTCTTTTTTGGGTCAAACAAGAATATTGCACGTTGGTGATGGTTGGATTATTAGATGCTGAATGCGTTGAAGACTTTGTCTCTGTCACTCTGTGTCAAATATTTTGTTTTTTTTTTATTTGTTTTTCGCTTGGTGTCTCGTACCCGTATTAGAACCCGATTATATTCTAATTCGCTTCTCGTAGAGCTCCATTCGAGGAGAAACGCTCCCTACCAAGAATTTTTCTATACCCAACACCTCTGATTAAGAGAATAGCAGCCTCATTCGCCGCACCACATCCGTTGGTGATGTGTCAAGAAAAGTTTCTCATTCACTCGCATGTTTAAACCAAAACAAAAAACGTATTACCTCCGATTACAAATAGTACTATGTTATGAAATAGAAGATTCTTACACTTCTATTTAAGGTGAATGTCTTTAATGTATCTAATTAGAGAGATTTTAGAGTTCTATTAGTGGTAGCTAAATCTTCCTCTCCCCTATAAATAGAGGTGCCCCCTACCATTGTAAATTATCCCTTGAGACCCCTCTCAACTCAATAAGAAGAACTCTCTCTACTCTTCTCTCTATTGCTATTGTTCTTGTTCTATTGTTCTTGTCTTTTGCTTTAGTTTATAACACGTTATCAGCACGAGACTCTACCGTCTCAAGTATCATTCTCGAAAATCCAAGGTATTTCCCTCTTCCTAATTTAATTTTCGATTGTCTTAACTTTTACTTGTGTAGGGTTTTTCTTCAAAGAAAAAATGAAGAAAGAAAAAGAAAAAAAAAAGGAGGAGGCAGAAAGAAACGAAAAGTTGAAAAGAAAAAGGAAAGAAAGAAAGGAAAGGAAGAAAGGAAGAAAATATTGAAAATATATTTGGTATACCTTAAAGGTAAGTAATTTACTTTTTCTTTTCAAATTCTTGGAATTCTATAAATTTTATATACAAAGTTTGATTATAACTCTAATGGAGTTTGTGAGAAATTATAACCACACGAAGTGGTAAAATCTCTATGTCCTGCCATGATTAAATTCATGTATGATTGTGGACGTGACAAAGAATTCCGTCCAATTGAATTTGCTCCATTCCCTTTAGAGAATGTGGTAGCAGCTTGTGTAAAGCACATGATTTTGATCCATTCCCTGAAGTGAATGTGATAATTGTAATAGAGCCCGTAAGTATAAACACGCTCTTGATGTAATTGTGTCATATGAAAAGAAAGTTCGTTGCCCTCGAAATTTCGGGCAAGAACTATGGTGTTGGATGATGAAATCCACTTTGATGCTATGGGTCTCGAAGACGCCATTAAAAACAGAAATAGTGCATCCACCCAAAACTATACTAAGGCCTTGATTCTCTTGCGCCATCACCTTGATGAAGGTTTGAACCTATGCTAAGGCCTTGATTTTCTTGCGCCATTACCTTAAGGAAGGTTTGAAACTGTATGAAGGCCTTGATTTTCTTGCGCCATCACCTTGATGAAAGTTTGAAGATTGAATATCTCAACATCAAGGATTCACCCATCTTGTGGAAAGGCTTAAAGAAGATGACAACCTGAAGTTGGTCACTCTGCCACAAGCACGATACGATAAGAATCCAAAAGCAAATAGTTTATAAACTATATATTATCGTTGCGGTGAAAACGGGCACTGGTCTAAGTCTTGCCGTATACCAAGACACTTGGTTGACCTTTATCAAGCATCTCGAAAGAGAAAAGGCCCTGAAACAAATTTTGTCTATGACGACAATGAGGATATCACCCACCTGGATGTGGCAGACTTCTTTGAGCAACCCGATGGAAAGATAGACCACCTAATCGGTGACGGAACCGTGATGAAAGAAGATGGAACTGTTTGATTCTACTTGTATTAGTCAATGAATAAACTAATAGTCATTAGCATTAGCTCGTATTAGTTAGTTCATGAAGCAATGTTAGCAGTAGTTCTTTAGAATATCTTCAATATGCTCAAATATCAATAAAACTTTTATTTTCCAGTGGGGGTAATCGACTAGCCTGAAAAACTAGTCGATTATCAACTATTTTCGCATTAAAGTTGAAAAACAATTGATCAACAATCGATTGTCGTTGACTAACAATCGATTGTCTTGAAACAGTGAGGTCTGGAAATTTTCAAAAATAGCCAACAATCGATTGTCTTTGTCTAACAATCGATTGTCTTGAAACAGTGAGGTCTGGAATTTTTCAAAAATCACCCACAATCGATTGTCTATATCTAACAATCGATTGTCGTTAGGCAGTGTAATCTGGAATTTTTCAAAAATCATCCACAATCGATTGTCTATGTAAAACAATCGATCGTCTATGTTCCAACAATCGATTGTGTGGGTTTAATAATCGATTGTCTTATGAAAAACGCTGAAATTTTCAAACTGCAAAGGAATTGATTATGGATAACATATCTGATTTTGTTAGCCAACTGTTAGTAGCAGATTTTGAAAATATTATGTGACACAAAAGAATTGAACTTGCTTATTCTTATGTTCCTGTATTTCTTTTGTATGTCATACCATGGAAAGTAAATTGATCGAAGGCTCCGGAAGAGCCATTGTAACTCTGCCCAAGGGCACGACGTTAATCATAGAGAATGCTATGTTCTCCTCCAAGTCTATGAGAAACTTGTTGAGTTTTAAAGATGTACGCCGGAATGGCTACAATATTGAGACAATGGATGAAGATAATCTCGAATATCTCGTCCTCACTTCAAAGAATGTCTCCGACCAAAAGAGGGTTATTGAGAAATTCCCGTCTTTATCTTGTGGCCTGTATTGGACAAGAATTAGTGCAATTGAGGCACATTCAACAGTAAATCTAAAGAATACTGAGTCCAATACATTTGTACTTTGGCATGATCGACTGGGTCACCCAGGATCAACCATGATGAGACGGATTATAGAAAGCTCATATGGGCATCCGTTAAAGAATTTCAAAATTCTCTCAGGTAATGAATATCCTTGCACTTCGTGTTATCAAGGCAAGCTGATTATCAGACCATCCCCAACAAAGGTTGGGACTGAGTCACCCCAGTTTCTGGAACGTATACAAGGGGACATTTGTGGACCTATTCACCCACCTAGTGGGTAGTTTAGGTATTTCATGGTCTTGATAGACGCATCCTGTAGATGGTCTAATGTGTGCTTGTTGCCATCACGCAACCTTGCGTTTGCAAAGTTAATGGATAATAGATGAGAATAATCTTGAACTCTTCATGAAAACGAGGCTGCCCATTTCGGTTTGGGTTCACGCCATTTTGCATGCAACAATACTAGTTTGTCGGCTGCCCACTTCGGTTTGGGGTCACGCCATTTTGCATGAAGCAATGCTAGTTCGTCGGCTGCCCACTTCGGTTTGGGGTCACGCCATGTTGCATGCAGCAATGCTAGTTCGTCTCTGACTGACGAATTGACACAAATATTCCCCATTGCAATTGGTTTTGGGTCATGAACCCAATATATCCCATTTAAGAAGCTTTGGATGCGCAGTATATGTGCCTGTAGCACCGCCATCCCGCACCAAAATGGGTTTGCAAAGGAGGTTAGGAATATATGTTGAGTTTGACGCGTCCTCCATTATTCGCTACCTCGAAACATTGACAGGAGATTTGTTCACTGCACTATTTGCAGACTGTCAATTTGATGAGACACTTTTCCCAAAATTAGGGGGGGAAGTTGGTGAAACCAAACGGGAAATTTTGTGGAAAAATGCATCATTATCTCATCTTGATCCACATACCTCTATTTGAAAGAAAGAAGTACAAAAGACTATCCATTTGCAAAGAATAGCAAATCAAATGCCTGACGCATTTACGGACTTGAAGAGGATAACGAAATCCCACATTCACGCGGGAAAATGTTCCGACCCGTATTGAAGTCCCTATTGGACAAATATCTAGTGTCATATCCAATGAGTCAAATGCACGCCAGAAGCGTGGCAGACCATTAGGTTCCAAAGATCGAAATCCTAGAAAGAGGAAAAAGAACGATCTAAATGACACTATGAAAGAATCACATGAGGACGCTCATGATTTGATTAATTCCGAGATTCACGAAGAATCTATTGAGCCTGAGACTCTTGAAAATACGGAATGCAAGAATGTGAGGATCTCGAACCTCAGTCTGTGGTAGTACAAAATTAATTGAGAGCTCTCGAAGAGCCAATTATTACTATGTTGGAGAAACACAATTTACTATTGTGCTGTAGTAAGTCTCAAAGAAACTTATTCAGTTTCCAAAAGTACACGCGAAGGGATTGATGATATTGAGACTATAAATAAAGGAAGGCTTTGATTCTCCTATTACTACAACTTGTAGCGGGGTAATTTGTATATGAAAAGCTACCCGCTTTGTTCTCCAGTTTGTACTACACAAACGAAAGAATGCCACAATAAAGTGGATATCTATTGGTATAAAACCCATGTCATAATAAACCCGAAGTTTATTGATAAGTGCACATGTCATGGTGTAAATTTGAAATTTACCAATATTGATAATTTAGTCAGTTGACATTCGTGTTAGCCATCTCATTTGAAGTATGATGTGCAAATTCACATAGGTGAATATCAAAGAACTAGAAGTTCTTGTTCTCGGTAATGAACTGACCAACTAAAGAGTTCGGGTTGAAGCCCCTTGATTCTGGAAATATCAAAGGTGAATATGGGCCCATTCACCTGCCATGTATACCACATATGATGCATCTATGATATGGTTACATGCGCCATTGTATTAACCCGCAGCCTGGCAGTGCTTGCGAGGTAAATCGCTCAGTAATCTAACTTCGAGCATAGTTTCCAGATTCTCTACTCAAGAAAGTTCATCTTGATAAGTTGGTTTATATCAAAGTTGGTTTAGCAAGATAATTATTGAGTGCTTCCACTTAATAGCTAAACTGTTCATTATGAGAACGAAGTTGTATATATCAGTTTGATATAAGTTGTATACGAGAGTATATTCTCCCCTCACAAGTGGTTCAAGGTCAGGAACCAAATAATTTCATCTTATATTAAGGTGCTGTGTATATTGACATAATGCACAAAGATGATTTCCCAAAGTTGAGGAAACATGTTAGCTTTACTAACATGAGGGGGAGACATGATAAACACTTGAGAAAGTGTTACATGGGATGAATTTTCATTTGTATATGTATATCCCCGAATATCATGATATGAACCTGTAGTTCATAAAAAGGAAATGCAATTGCAACATATTGCAAAGCATGCTATACGCATTTGCTGACTCAAAGAAAGTAACTAAATGGAAGAGATACAATTCAAGAAGAATTGATTCCATATGAAAGACATGTAGTTTTGAACCTATAGTTCATATGCTTGAAAGTATAAAGGCAAAGGTATGTATAGTCAGTTTTCGATATCTTATTTGTTCAGTATCACTAATGAAAGCTTGATATGCAGCTAAAGTTTATTATGTGACTTACATGACTTAACTTGAAAGATTTAAGTTGCTTGAAGCATATGCAATCCTTGGTCCTGAAGTACCACATCCTTAGTACAATTTGTGTACATATGTATCTTGCCATAACTATAAGCATGATGGCATTGAGAATGCATCTATGGAGATATTGAAGTGTTATTCCACGACATCATATGAAGATGTTCATATCTATCAAGAATGATGATTTCCAGGTGCGGAATATTTATTCAAGTCAATATGGTTGATTCATCAAATCTCTACCAAAGATCGTTTTGAAGATGATGCACAAGATTGGAATGCAAATGCTCAAGGATATAAATTGATGTACTCATTAGGGGGAGTTAATGCGCGTTGCACTCTTTTTCCCTTACAAGGTTTTGTCCCACTGGGTTTTCCTTGCAAGGTTTTTAACGAGGCAACCAATAGGCGCATATTCAAACATGTGTACTCTTTTTCCTTACTTTAATTTTTCCCATTGGGTTTTGGTTTTAAGGTTTTATGAGGCACATCATTGAATAGACATTCAAGGGGGAGTGTTATGAAATAGAAGATTCTTACACTTCTATTTAAGGTGAATGTCTTTAATGTATCTAATTAGAGAGATTTTAGAGTTCTATTAGTGGTAGCTAAATCTTCCTCTCCCCTATAAATAGAGGTGCCCCCGACCATTGTAAATTATCCCTTGAGACCCCTCTCAACTCAATAAGAAGAACTCTCTCTACTCTTCTCTCTATTGCTATTGTTCTTGTTCTATTGTTTTTGTCTTTTGCTTTAGTTTATAACATACTAGTAATTTTAGAAATTAAATTTGTAGACAAAATATTTGAGGATTTAGAATTTAAGTGAAGGTTTTACGGAGAAATGAAGGAAATAAATATCTGATGATTAAAATTGTAAAGCTGTTAAAGCAAGGAATGTCCATGTAAAAATATTAAACGACAAATAATATTGACTGAGAATGGAAAAATATAAATCTAATAATGTTTCCCGTACAAATCAAAAATTTGGAGCATGTTTGGAAAGCCACCTAGGAATTGAATTTGGATGTAATTGAGTATAATTACACAGTTTGTCATGTTTGTTTGACAAAGTGATTACTTGGTCAGTATGGAATTGAGTGTAATTGGAGGGGTGTAATTATACTCTCAAATTCTCAAGGGGGAGGTGAGAATTGGTGGTAATTATACTGTGTAATTACAAGGTTTCTCTTCTTTTTTTTTTTAAAAAAAAATAAATTATTTTCTTTATAACATTTTATTTCAATTTTTAATTTTATTTTTACTTTTTATTTTCTTCTAAATTTTAAATATATTTTCTTTGTACATTATTTATCTTTTATTTGTCTTCCTTTACTTTTTGTTATTTCAAGTCATTGTTTATATTTTATTTTTATTTTTATTTATTTTATTATTCTATTTAATTAAAACTACTCCCCTTAATACTATAAATAATGAACCATTAACAAACTTGTCATAAATGAGTGATGCAATTGAAGTGAAATTTCATTATTGTATGTGGTTATAAACTTATGTTTCCTAATCTAAAGTTATAGTGAAACTTATTATTATTATGTTGGAATTTGACGTATGCTAAACAATTTTTTTGGATTTTAAAATTGTGTTATATTTATGGTTCAAATTTACTTGTTTTAATAATATTAGCTCATGTCGCATGTTGTTCATTTTTTAATTAGAATTGATAGATCAATTTTGTCAAATATTTGAATAAGTTATGGCATTATATTTATAAATATTAATTTATTTATCAAATATGAATTCCATGATGTTCATACAAAAAAACGTATACTTTTAGTTTTTGTAAGTATCCAAATTAAATTTTATTAATTATATATATATATATATATATATATATTTATTTATTTATTTATTTATATAAAAATTATTTTTACAATATTAATTATAAATATATTATTAATTATTAATTAATATTCACAGAAAATATACATCTTAAATACCAAATATAGTATTATTCATACTTATAAAAATTAATAGCCATATATTTATTATATTATCTTTTAAGTTTTAATAATTATTTAAATTTAAAATTTAATCTAATTATGTAATTACACTTGTGTAACCAAACAATAAACTTGAAATTACACTGTAATTATATTATGACAAATAAACAGGTTATCGTAATTACAGTAATTATTGAATTGTATAATTATTATTCTAATAATTACACCAATTCTAATTACAAGGTGGTTTTCTATATAGACTCTTGAAGTATATACACCCTTAAAAAACACGCAAAATGCACTTCTGGGAAAAGGGTTTATTAAATAGAAAATCAAGTTGTCACTATTTTTTCTTTAAAAAAGGTTTTATTTGAAAGCGAAGTTTTCATGCATGTGACACTAACACATCGATTTTGTTGAACGAAATAGTTTAATCCGTTGCTTAGGGGGAAGTAATTAATAGTACTGACTGTTTAGAAGAGTCAAGTTTAAAACACTTTGAACTTCTAAAAACCTTGGGAAATGGATGATATATTTCTTTAAGTAGTTCAATACGTTACAAACACCCCCTCCCCCACCCAAAAAAAACTCCGAAAATAAAAGCAGAAAGAAGAAACCAAATGAAAATTTAGGGATCGTTTAAAAATAAAAAAATGTTATAAAATAGAAGTCTATTTAGAGTGAATGTCTAAGAGTTTTAGCTTGAAGCTAAGTCATTCCTCTTCCTATAAATAGAGGTGCTCTCTACCATTGTAAATCACCCCAAGTATTAATAAGAATACTTCTCTCTCTCCCTATTCTCTCTCTATTTGCTCTTGTTCTTGAGTTATTGCTCTTGTTTTTACATTATTTCATAACACGTTATCAGCACGAGACTCTACCATCTCAAGAACCATTCTCGAGAAATCTGAGGTATTTCCCTCTTCCTAATTTAATTTTCGATTGTCTTAACTTTTGTTTGTGCAAGGTTTTGCTTCAAAGAAAGAATGAAGAAAGAAGGAAAAGAAACGAAAAAAAGGGAGGAAAAGAAACGAAAAACAAAGAGAAAAGGAAGAAAAACATTGAAAATATAATTGGTATACCTTAAAGGTAAGTAATTTACTTTTCCCTTTCAAATTCTTGAAATTCTACGATTTGATTGAATATACAAACAAAGTTTGATTATAACTCTAATGGAGTTTGTAAGGAATTATAACCACATGAAGTGGTTAAATCTCTATGTCCTGCCATGATTAAATTCATGTATGATTGTGGGCAAATAATTGAAAATCCGTCCCATTGAATTTGCTCCATTCCCTTTAGAGAATGTGGAAGCAGTATATGATAAGTCTGAAAGAAGACTAAAATATTACCATGAAGGTATCAATGAATGTGGACGCGGCAAAGAATTCCGTCCAATTGAACTTGCTCCATTCCCTTTAGAGAATGTGGTAGCAGTATGTGATAAGTCTGAAAGAAGACTAATTACCGTAAAGGTATCAATGGATGTGGACATGGCAATAGACGAAGTTATAATCGTCATTATTGTGGTAATGAGAACAATAAGGATTCTCAAAATAATCTTTCACTTTATGAAAGTAATATTTGACATGAGATTGTGTAAAACACATGATTTTGATCCATTCCCTGAAGTGAATGTGATAATTGTAATAGAGCCCGTAAGTATGAACACGCTCTTGATGTAATTTTGGTTTATGTCTGACATTATGAAAAGAAAGTTCGTTGCCCTTGAAATTTCGGGCAAAAACTATATGACATGGGTGTTGGATGCTGAAATCCACTTAGATGCTATGGGTCTTGGAGACGCCATTAAAGACAGAAATAATGCATCCACCCAAAACTATGCTAAGGCCTTGATTTTCTTGCGCCATCACCTTGATGAAGGTTTGAAGATTGAATATCTCACCGTCAAGGATCCACCTATCTTGTGGAATGGCTTAAAGAAGAGATATGACAACCTGAAGTTGGTCACTCTGCCACAAGCACGATACGATAAGAATCCAAAAGCAAATAGTTTATAAACTATATATTATCGTTGCGGTGAAAACGGGCACTGGTCAAAGGCTTGCCGTATACCATGACTTTTGGTTGACCTTTATCAAGCATCTCGAAAGAGTAAACGCCCTGAAACGAATTTTGTCTCTGACGACAACTTTGACATCACCCACTTGGATGTGGCAGACTTCTTTGAGCAACCCGAGGGGAAGATAGACCACCTAATCGGTGATGGATCCGTGATGAAAGAAGATGGAGCTATTTGATTTTATTTTACTTGTTTGTATTAGTGAATGAATAAACTAAAAGCCATCAGTATTAGCTCGTATTAGTTAGTTCATGACATAATATTAGTATTAGTTCTTTAGAATGTATCAATATGCTCAAATATCAATAATATTTTTACTTTCCAGTAGAGGTAATCGACTAACCTGAAAAACTAGTCGGTTATCTCATATTTCGCATAAAAACTGCAAAACAATCGATTGTCAATGATCAACAATCGATTGTCTTTAAAACAGTGCTGGAATTTTTCAAAAATAGCCAACAATCGATTGTCTTAAGACTGTAATCTGGAATTTTTCAAAAATCATCCACAATCGATTGTCTTTGTCTAACAATCGATTGTCTTGAAACAGTGAGGTCTGGAATTTTTCAAAAATAGCCAACAATCGATTGTCAATGCATAACAATCGATTGTCTTAAGACAGTGTGATCTGAGTTTTTCAAAAATAACAAATAATCGATTGTGTGTGTTTAACAATCGATTGTCTATGTTCAAACAATCGATTGTGTGTGTTTAATAATCGATTGTCTTATGAAAAACGCTGAAAATTTTCAAACTGCAAAGTAATCAATTATGGATAACATATCTGATTTTTGTTAGTCAAATGTTAGCAGCAGATTTTGAAAATATTATGTGACACAAACGAATTGAAGTTGTTTATTCTCATGTTCGTATATTTTCTTTTATATGTCAAACCATGGGAAGTAAATTGATTGAAGGCTCCGGAAGAGCAACTGTAACTCTGCCCAAAGGCATGACGTTTATCTTAGAGAATGCAATATTCTCCTCCAAGTCTAAGAAGAACTTGTTGAGTTTTAAAGATATCATTCAAAATGGATATCATATTGAGACAATAGATGAGAATAATCTTGAATTCTTCATGAAAACGAGGCTGCCCATTTCGGTTTGGGTTCACGCCATTTTGCATGCAGCAATGCTAGTTAGTCGGCTGCCCACTTTGGTTTGGGTTCATGCCATTTTGCATGCAGCATTTTAGTTTGTCGACTGCCCACTTCGGTTTGGGGTCACGCCATTTTGCATACAGCAATGCTAGTTCGTCTCTGACTGACGAATTGACACAAATATTCCCCGTTGCAATTGGTTTTGGGTCATGGACCCAATATATCCCATTTAAGAATTTTTGGATGCGCAGTATATGTGCCTTTAGCACCGCCATCCCGCACCAAAATGGGTCTGCAAAGAAGGTTAGGAATATATGTTGGGTTTGAATCGCCCTCCATCATTCGCTACCTCGAAACATTGACAGGCGACTTGTTTACTGCACGATTTGCAGACTGTCAATTTGATGAGACACTTTTCCCAAAATTAGGGGGAGAAGTTGGTGAAACCAAACGGGAAATTTTGTGGAAAAATGCATCATTATCTCATCTTGATCCACACACCTCTATTTGTGAGAAAGAGGCACAAAAGATTATCCATTTGCAAAGAATAGCAAATCAAATGCAATCAAATGCCTGACGCATTTATAGATTTGAAAAGGATAACAAAATCACATATCCTCGAAGTGAATGTGGCAACATTTGATTCACGAATACATATTCATTATTGGAAGAATATGAACTTGAAATTGGTATTAAATATACCACACTCACCCCTAGAAGGAGGTTTGAGATGATACCACACTCACCCCTAGAAGGAGGTGTGAGATGATATATGGCATGAATGATCGTTGGTCACGTACCTATTGTACGCCAAAGTATTTTGGAAATATGACTATTAAAGGACAACGATAATGCAAGAAACATATCTTGCATATAAGTTTGACATGACCATAATGGTATAACTTTCTCTTTAAAGAAAGATATTCACCACATGGATGTTGATGAATCTGTGGTAGTACAAAATTAATTGAGAGCTCTAGAAGAGCCAATTATTACTATGTTGGAGAAACACAATTGAGTATTGCGCTGTAGTAAGTCTCAAAGAAACTTATTCAGTTTCCAAAGTACATGCGAAAGCGATTGATTATATTGAGACTATAAATAAAGGAAGGCTTTGATATCTCCTATTACTACAACTTGTAGCGGGGTAATTTGTATATGAAAAGCTACCCGCTTTGTTCTCCAGTTTGTACTACACAAACGAAAGAATGCCACAATAAAGTGGATATCTATTGGTATAAAACCCATGTCATAATAAACCTAAAATTTATTGATAAGTGCACATGTCATGGTGTAAATTTGAAGTTTACCAATATTGATAATTTATTCAGTTGGCATTCGTGTTAGCCATCTCATTTTAAGTATGATGTGCAAATTCACATAGGTGAATAACAAAGAACTAGAAAGTTCTTTACGAATTCTCTTGTATCACTTGTTCTCATTAATGAACTGACCAACTAAAGAGTTCGGGTTGAAGCCCCTAAATTCTGGAAATATCAAAGGTGAATATGGGCCTATTCACCTGCCATGTATACCACATATGATGCATCTATGATATGGTTACATGCGCAATTGTTATTGACCCGCAGCCTGGCCGGTGCTTGCGAGGTAAATTGCTCAGTAATCTAACTTCGAGCATAATTTCCAGATTCTCTACTCAAGACAGTTCATCTTGATAAGTTGGTTTATATCAAAGTTGGTTTAGCAAGATAATTATTGAGTGCTTCCACTTAATAGCTAAACTGTTTCTTATGAGAACAAAGTTATATATATCAGTTTGATATAAGTTGTATACGAGAGTATATTCTCCCCTCACAAGTGGTTCAAGGTCAGGAACCAAATAATCTCATCTTATTATTAATGTGCTGTGTATATTGACATGATAATGCACAAAGATGATTTCCCAAAGTTGAGGAAACAAGTTAGCTTTACTAACATGAGGGGGAGACATGATAAACACTTGAGAAAAGGTTACATGGGATGAATTATCATTTGTATATGTATATCCCCGAATATCATGATATGAACCTGAAGTTCATAAAAGGGATAATTCAATTGCAACATATTACAAAGCATGCTATACGCATTTGCTGACCCAAAGAAAGTAACTAAATGGAAGAGATTCAATTCAAGAAGAATTGATTCCATATGAAAGACATGTAATTTTGAACCTATAGTTCAAATGCTTGAAAGTATAAAGTCAAAGGTATGTATAGTCAGTTTTCGATATCTTATTTGTCTAGCATGACATGGAAAACTTGATATGCATCTAAAGTCTATTATATGGCTTATATGACTTAACTTGAAAGATTTAAGTTGCTTGAAGCATATGCAATTCTTGGTCCTGAAGTACCACATCCTTAGTACAATTTGTGTACATATGTATCTTGCTATAACTATAAGCATGATGGCATTGAGAATGCATCTATGGAGATATTGAAGAGTTATTCCACGACATTATATGAAGATGTTCATATCTATCAAGAATGATGATTTCAAGGTGCGGAATATTTATTCAAGTCAATATGGTTGATTTGTCAAATCTCTATCAAAGATCGTTTTGAAGATGATGCACAAGATTGGAATGCAAATGCTCAAGGATATAAATTGATGTACTCATTAGGGGGAGTTAATGCGCGTTGCACTCTTTTTCCCTTACAAGGTTTTGTCCCACTGGGTTTTCCTTGCAAGGTTTTTAACGAGGCAACCAATAGGCGCATATTCAAACATGTGTACTCTTTTTTCTTTCTTTAATTTTTCCCATTGGGTTTTGGTTTTAAGGTTTTATGAGGCACATTATTGAATAGACATTCAAGGGGGAGTGTTATAAAATAGAAGTCTATTTAGAGTGAATGTCTAAGAGTTTTAGCTTGAAGCTAAGTCATTCCTCTTCCTATAAATAGAGGTGCTCTCTACCATTGTAAATCACCCCAAGTATTAATAAGAATACTTCTCTCTCTCCCTATTCTCTCTCTATTTGCTCTTGTTCTTGAGTTATTGCTCTTGTTTTTACATTATTTCATAACAAAAAAAGCGTATTTGTCCGTGAAATTTATAAGTTTTTGGAGATTTTCGATAATGAGTTCTTCAAAATTACTTTTTTTTAAAAACAAATCAGAAAAGCACTCACAAAATTGCAATATTTTGTCAACTGAAATACATATTAAAACATACTATTTTTCGACTTAACCCTAAATACTACTTTTTTCTTCTTCAAAAATTACATTTATATGCCCAAATGCCTACTTAGTATTTTCGAAAATTAGTTGGATATAAGAAAATTTTAATATGATATTTTATCTTATCAGTTGCAGTTTCAGAAATTAACACTTTTTAACATACCAAAATGCTGACCGTGTCATATAAAATGTTAAAGAAAGAGCTTTTCCATTAAGCTTAACTTCTAGACACAAAAGGAATTATACGCGTTCATATCACCTAAAAAAATCATAATTAATTAATTAATTAATTAATTAATATAATTATTAAATATTATAGCGTATAGGTTTTAGCGCACACAAAGCACATAACATCGAGCATGGGTGATGGCAAGTTGTCCATAAGAAGGGGACAAATTTTAAATTTCAGCAATTTATAAAAATAAAATAAAAAAGGAACATGAAAATTTGAAATAAAAGCTACATTTATAAACATCCAATTGGTTTTGCGTGCATGCATAGAAGTTATTAATAAGGGGACCCATATTATTTTATTCGGTCCATCCTTGGTATTGAATACTTCTACCTTTTATCTATAATCTTAACTCTTGCTAATTTTTTTTTTTGGTAATTAAAATTTTTATTAATCACCAAAAGGTCTTTACATATCAAAGACAATTTTAACTCAACTGTCTATCTAGTAAAAACACGAAATCTATGCTACTCTAATATTCAGTATTCATATCATGAACTGCTGAATATGTATACTAAGCCTAGGATGAGCTCGAACATTACAAATATAGGCTATACTACTTAGGAGTTTGTCACAATTACAGTAAGTGTTTTCAAAGATTCTTGCATTTCTTTCCAACCATATACTATAGAACATTTCTGTGATAGTCATTTTGAATGTGAGAGCTCGGACAGATTTCCCTTTGGATTGTAGAATGATCCAATTGCAGAATTGCATCCAGTTATGTCCATTGAAGTCATCCATATTCAGCCATTGTAGTACTTTGTGTCTCAGTTGTGTAGCATAGAGACAATGTAGGAAGACATGATCTCTAGTTTCCTCTTCTTGTTGGCACATAACACACATCCCTGAGATATTCAATTTCCATTGCAGCAGTCTATTTTTGGTAGGCAGTCGATCCTGCAGCAGTAACCATACGCTAAAGATAGCCTTTGGTCTAGCTGCATTTTGCATAACCAAATTCTTCCATGGAACTCTGGCTGAATCTCCAAGCAGCTGCAAGTACACCTTCCTTATAGTGCAGGCAGTTTCATTGAGCAAATTATGAAGTTGCAGTAGCTTTACTCCTTCCACTATCTTCCTTACCATCCAGCTAGCATTATTTGGAATAGTGAGGCTGTCCAGTTGTTGTTGTTTAACATACACACTGTGAATCCATTTGACCCATAGCAAGTCTTTCTTGTGAGCTAAATCCCATCCTAGCTTAGCTATTGCAGCTTTGTTCCACAATGAGATGTTAGTTAAGTTAAGTCCCCCAACAGATTTTGGCATACACATTTTCTCCCAGGCTACATATGCTTTCTTGTTGATGGTCACAGACCCTGACCAAATGTAGGTTCTGCAGATAGATTCCAATAGCTTGACAACTTTAGAAGGCATAATGAATAGCTGAGCCCAATAAGCTTGGACTCCAAGAATAACAGATTGAACCAGTTGACACCTGCCTGCATAGGATAGATATCTTGCTGTCCAGGATGTTATCTTTGCTGTGATCTTATCAACCAAAGGTTGCCATTGAGTAACTGATAGTTTCTTGGTAGTTAATGGGACTCCCAAGTATTTGAAAGGAAGATCACCTTTAACATAACCAAGAAGATTGAGGATATGATGTTGATTTTCAATTGCAACCCCCCCAAAATACACTGCACTTTTGTTTAGGTTAGCCTTCAGCCCAGTAGCAGCTAGAAATTGAGAGAAGAAATGAAACATAGCACTTACTGATTGAGGTTCCCCTTTGACAAATAATAACAAATCATCTGCAAAGCTCAAATGAGTTATTCCCAGTTTCTTACATCCTGGATGATATGTGAAGTTCTTAGTATGCTGCAATTGTGCCAGAGCTCTACTAAGATATTCCATAATGATAGCAAACAAGAAGGGAGATATTGGATCTCCTTGTCTCAATCCTTTAGCAGCTTGAAAGGGCTTTGTTGTTTCACCATTAACTACAACAGTGTAGCTAACAGTTTGAACACATTCCATGATCCATTTAATAAACCTGCTAGGGAAATCAAGTTCTTCCATAATCTGTTGTAGACTGCTCCATTCCACAGAGTCATAGGCTTTTTGGAGATCAATCTTGATCATGCATCTGGGAGAGATGTGTTGTCTGGAGTACTGTTTTATTAGCTCATGAGCTAATATCACATTATCTGCTACTCTTCTTCCTGGTATAAATCCTGCCTGGGAATTGCATATAATACTACTCATCACTTTTTGGAGTCTATTAGCCAACAGCTTGGATATGATCTTATACAAGACTGAACAACAAGCTATTGGCCTAAACTCCTTCACAGTTTGGGGATTGGGAACCTTGGGTAACAAAGTAATTGTTGCACAATTGACTGGACTGTACATTTTGGAAGTTTGAAAAAAATTTGTAACTGCTAATATCACCTGCCTCCTAATGATATGCCAAGACTGCTTGAAGAACATGGCATTGAAACCATCTATACCTGGAGCTTTATCATTTCCAATAGCCTTCAAGCTATCAACTATCTCCCTCTCAGATATATCAGCTATAAGCTCCTTCCTTTGAGTTTGAGATAGTTTTGGTCCATTCCTCATATATAGCTTATTTACTGCTGGGAGTGTGTTGGCTGCTGTTCCCATCAGAGCTTGATAAAAATCCCTGATCTCCTTCTTCAATTCTTCAGAATCATTTATCTTCTGACCTCCTTCTGTGGATAGTTCAATGATCTTTTTATATTGGCTCCTCTCCTTCATAACTGCTGAGAAATATTTATTGTTGGAATCCCCTAGCTTGATCCACTTAGCTCTTGATTTTTGTTGTAAGGCTGACTCTTCTACAAGTGACCATTTCTCCAGTTGCTGCACCATTTCCTTTGTTTTTTGTTGGAGATTGTCTGAATAAGAAAGATCCAGTTGATGCTGCATATCTATCAATTCTTTCCTGCTGCTTTCAATCCTTTGGGAAATGTTTTTAAAGTCTCTAACATTAAGAGATTTTAAAGGTTGTTTAAGTGCTTTAAGATTATTCCATACTCCTTGAAGGTTGTGTTTCTCCTTGCTGCTCCAATACCTTGAGAGAATACCATGATATTCTTTATGCTGGATCCAAGCATTGAAGAATCTGAATGGAGTTTTCCTTACTGCTGTATCAGTTGCAAGAGTTAGTAGCATAGGGTTGTGATCAGATATAAGTGGCTGACCATATACAGTATGTACATGATTCCACTTCATCTGCCACTCAAAATTGCTAAACACTCTATCCAATCTACTGCATACTCTATCATTACCACTTTGTTGATTAGACCAGGTGAAAAAGTTCCCCTTCCAAGGTAGTTCAATAAGCCCTGATTGCTGTATGCAGTTATTAAAGTCCACCAATTCCCTTTGCTTCACTTGTTGGCTGGATTGCCTCTCCTTAGTGGATAGAATTGCATTGAAGTCCCCTGCAATGAGCCAAGGATTAGTAATACCAGATGATAGATTCACAATAGAACTCCATAGTAGCTTCCTTTGATCACAGTCATTGAAACCATAGATTACTGAGAGCCAGCAGATAATCTCCCCAGTGATGTGTTGGACTTTACAATGAATGATCTGAGCCTCCTCTATATGACCAGACACCACAAGTTTTGAAGGATCCCACAAGATCCAAATTCTACCATTTACTGCACTGTTGTAATTAGTGAGCATACTCCAGTTAGGTAATAGAAAACTAGCTATTCTATTTGCATTGTGTTGTTTAACCTTGGTCTCAACTAGTCCAACCAGGTCAAACTTATTATTCCTAAGATAATTCTGAGCTTCTTTTTGTTTGAACCTTTTATTTACACCTCTAATATTCCAAAAGATCCACTTCATTGGTTTTTACTTGTTCCCCCTTCATCTTGGGGATGATCAGACCATCTAACTGACCCAATTTCATATCTATTGGACAAAACAAGAGGGGACAATGGAGGGAAGTTGGTTATATTGAAAACTGGAGAGTCATGGACAACTTGCTTCTGTTTTTCCTCAATCACAGTAGGAGGTTGAATGATCTCCTTACTTGCCACTTGACTCTGGGTGTGAAGCTCCTGGCAGCTTTGGCTTGTTGTAATTGGTGCTTTCACTCTCCATTCTTGGGTTACCTTGGCTTTTTGCATAGGCTGTGAAATTTTGGTTAGACAATTGTGTCCAACCTCCAAGCATTTCTCACAGTATAGAGGTTTCCACTCATAGAGTACATCCTGTATGAAACTCCTTCCATTTGGGTCTAGAATCTCTATTTCACAAGGCAGCTGTTTTGATACATTTACCTCAATGAGCATTCTAGCATAAGAGATTCTAGTCTGTTTAGTAGTACATTCATCAGCATATATTGGTTTCCCAAGAACACTAGCTATCCTACTCAAGGACTTGCTACCCCAACAAGACATTGGTAAGTTAGGGAACTTTATCCATAAAGGAATCTCAGTAGGAAAAGCTGCTTTAAAATCAATATCTGCAGACCATTGTTTCAAAATCATTGGTCTATTAGCAATCGTATATGGTCCTCCACACAATATTTCTTTAGCATCTTCAATGCAATTGAATTTGACAATATAATACCCCTCCTCATAAAACAATTCAGGATCAGGCACATGCGACCAATGGAGATTAATAAATCTCTTCATTCCATTGAACCCAGGGCTATTGCCTAACACAAACACCACCAGAGCACTTTTCCATTTCCCTTCTTCCTCCTCTACTTCTTCCTTTACCAATTGACCAACTGGTTTCCCATTGACTAGTATAGGAGGAATATATTTTAATGACTTACCATGTGCAGCCAATCTGTTGCTTTGGAAGAGGCTATTCCACTGTTTAGGTGGATTTGAGATTTCCTCTGCTGCAGCCTTAGTAGAATCTGCAGTAGTTGGTTGTTGCATGCACGTCTTTTCCCCATTTTCCTTCTCCTTTGGACCTTCCATAGGTATGACTGGATGTACAATACTTCTCGCAGGAGCTGTTTGTAACATAGGGACATTAGATGGTTGTGGATCTGGAGCTGGTTGAGCCAATGGAACAGTAGTTGCTTGTAACATTGTGCCTTGTGAATCTGAGACTGGTTGAGCCAATGGAACAGTATTCACAGATGAAATCGATGGAACAGTGATGCCAACCGATGGAACAGTGTTAACTGTTTTTTGGAAGACTAAATCACTCGCATAAATTGGAACTATCTCTTTTCTTGGGCGACCTCTTCTCTTTGCCATGACTCCGTCTGCTAGGTTAACTCACCTTAGCAGTTGCAATGGAGGAAAGGCGATGAACAGTAGGGTTGGGGAAGAAAGGTAGAGAGAAGGAGGAGCTTCTCTCTAGGCCATAATATCATCAAAAAAAACAAAAAACTCTTGCTAATTGCTATGGAGGAGAGGGTTGGGGGTTTGAGTTAAATAAAAAGTACTTCCTCCCATCTATTTTAATTTATTTTTTGATCTTTTTTTAGTCTATAATATTTATTTTTTTAGATATCAAGAAAGAATCAAATTCTCCTTTTTAAAGTTACCCTTGAAGAAAATAACATATAAATATTTGTTATATTTTTAACGAGTAAATAAAGATTAATATGATCAATTTAATTTTTGAATTAATGCTAAAAGGCAAATTTATTAATATATATAAAAATAACTAAAAACTAATAATTAAAGTGGACCGGAGGGAGTATTTAGCAAATAAATTTGAAATAAAATTTATGTATTTAAATAAATATACTAAAATTAATAATAAGTAGTTGATGTATTTGATAAATTTATTAAAAATATTTAAACACCCTTAAAGTTGTTTATCAAGAAAAATATATAAATTATAAAATATTTTAAAATAAAATTATGGAATTTCGAATTAAAATTGAGGGGGCGGGGGAGCTAGGAGTTTTGATTCCTAAAGGGTGTTTAGAAAAATAAAAACAAAAGTTAGCAAAAAAGCTGTAAAAGGTGTAAAGTGCTTTTAGGTTAAAATTGGTTAACTTTTGACTCTTTAGTTGATTTTATTTTATAAGTAATTTTTTTATTTACCAAACTCGCAAGTAAATTGAAACGTATTATAAGTTAGTTTGAGTAATTTATAAGTTTGCACAACTACATACATATTATTATTTTTTTCTTTCCTTTTTGTGGAGGGAACAAGTTACATGGTTTATCGCACCAAGTCTAGCAATTAGGCCCCATAATTTTGGTTAAATTTTGTAAAAGTTTTAGTTGTGTGTTGTGACCACTTTAGACATTTAGTACAATATCCTCTTTTTCATTGCTTTTGTGGAAATTGCATAGTCTTCAAGCAAGAGTACACGTGCACATGCACGCATTACAGAAAGCGTGCAAAGAAATGAGAGTTCCATTTATAGAGTGATCTTAAAAGTAGAATTTAAGATTACAATGTGACAAATCGTACTTAAATATGTATAATTATCTTAGTGAAAGAGCCATTTTGAAACTCAAGATTTCATTGATAATTGTGACTTATCGTCGAAATAACCATATTTATAGTTAATTCTGTTTCATAATTATAAAAGAAAAATAGATAAGAATAACGCGTTTAACTTCTGTATATAGGTAGTTTAAAATTTATTTATGGTCACTTTGAAGAGAATTGCATATAATCGCACATAATATGTGAGACTAGAAATCTTTAAAAAAAAATAATTTTGAACAATAAGTTAAATTGCACTAATTGCGTTAAAATTTTATTGCACTAGTGAATATATGCAAAATTCAAGAAGAAAAGAGACGGAAGAACAATTAAAACATGAACTTAAGTTCTATACATCATTTGTTGTTATAAATATTTATATAATTATGTCATGGAAAAGAAAATTACTACAAGTAATTCATTAGTCATTATAAAAAAATATTGATTTTTTTAGAAATAGCCAGATTTACAATTGGTAATTTAAATATAGTTACAGTTTCAAAAGTAATCGAAATTTAGCTACTTTTTCATGTAAAGATAAAATCTAAACAGAAACACCCTTAAAATCCAAAAATTCCAGCATAATATATTGAAATTCGAATTTTTTACATATAAGATTCCAACATAATGTGCTGGAATTTCATAATGTATCTGTTTAGCTCAAAGTTTCCGTAAACTTTATAAGCATAAAACAATCAAAATAAATGAAGGGTCAATCATAGCAGATCGTAATAAACCAAAAGACCAAATGAGTAAGATACAAGAGACAACAATAATAAGTTAAAGGGAGGAGGGTGAAGATCTTTTATTAATGATATTGGTTTGTTCTGCCTCTCCATGGAGAGGTTTAGAGCCTTACAATTATGTATTCTCTCTTCTTTTAGAAGTAGATGTGAAGAAGAAGAAGCAGCCCCCCTCCCCTTATAGGTTCTTTCTTTTAGTATTTATAGCCATGAGACCTGCCAGCTGGAGGAGGGTGAAGATCTTTTATTAATGATATTGGTTTGGTTTGCCTCATGGAGAAGTTCAGAGCCTTACAATGATGTATTCTTTCTTCTTTTAGAAGTAGATGTGAAGAAGAAGAAGCTGCTCCCCCCCCTTTTAGGGTTCTTTCTCTTAGTATTTATAGCCATGAGGTCTGCCAGCTGGCGCCAAGGGGTTGGGATCACATTGAAGGGACGCCCTTGCAACGACGGCCAGGCCGTGGCCTTAGTTGCCAAATCGAGTAACTACCCGATAATCTTGTTAATAAATGGCCATATCATTTATTACTAACAAATAGGCTTTAATAAATGTGTCGATCTCATTCACTATCATGAGGTCAAGTTTTGACCCATACAGATAGCCCCTCCGCTTATTAAGGTCGTATCCAGGCCAAGCTCGATGAGCGGATTCTGCCGATAACCGTAGCCGTTTATGCTTTGGGGACGATTGTAGCCCGTTTTTAGATTTTAAGAGATGGCCATAGCCTTTTAGATTTTAAGGGATGGTCGTAGCCTTCTATTCATTGGAGGCGGCCGTAGCCATATTTTCTTTGGAGATGGTCGTAGACATATAGATTTTTAGGGATGGCCGTAGCCTTCTATTCATTGGTGGCAGCCGTAGCCGTATTTTCTTTGGAGATGGTCGTAACCATATAAACTTTTAGAGCTGTCCGTAGCCTTTTAGATTTTTAGGATGGCCGTAGCCTTCTATTCATTGGAGGCGGTCGTGGCCAGCATTACTTTGAAGACGGTCGTAGCCACTAATGGTTTGGAGATGGCTGTAGCCCATTACCCTTGCCTGGGGAGGATGCGATCGTGCTTACCGCGTATAAGGAAGACGTCATATTCATGGTGACGCACGGGGCGTGCTCTTGGTATATTGGGACCGTTACGACTGTTTTGTGGGTGACGTGCCGATTGATGGTTGATTGGCTGTTCCATGGTGTCTGTTATAATGATGTCCCTTATTGTAGGCTTGAACCGTTTTGAGGTTGGTCAGGAAGTTAATGGTGACCTTTGGGATTCGTGAGAGTCATTTATGCTTCATCTATAAATAAGGGGTTGTATCGTTTAGTTCTCACTTTTCCGATATTCTACCTAAGTGAAATTCTGAGAGAGATAGCCCTTTTTGTTTCCAAATTAATTCGTCTCTTGCTCTCCGTTGCTCCGTTCTTTGTCGTTTACCGTCAGATTTTCATCTTCTCTTGCTTTTTCGGTGACTTTCGCCTACGTTCTTTCATTATATCGACAATGACGAGCAGTTCTCGTTCCTATATTGCTCCGGTGGCGATTACGGCGGCTGAGGGCCCATCTACGGTGGTCAGAACCACCGATTCGCCGATTGTTGACCGGCTCCCGTCGGCGACTGAAATTCTCTCTCTGCCCGGTGGTCCGGCAGCTGATTCTCTGACCCCGAGGGAGAGGATCAGGTGGATGAAGCCCCATTGATGGGGGAAGTTTGCATTGCCCAGCTGAAGGACCAGTGTGATATTCCACGTTTCGCTGACATCGTCCTGGCTAGGAGCAGCGAAAGGGTACATATCGACCACCGAGGGTACTACGTCTTTTATGCCTACCCTTTCAGGCTGGGATTCAGGCTTCCTCTCCCAATGCTGGTGGTCGACTTCTGTCGCTACTACAGGGTGTGCCCTGGTGAGCTTGTCCCTTCTTGTTACAAGTTATTGGCGATGCTGATCAAATATGCGGAGTTGGCACGGAGGGAGATTACTCTTGGGCACGTGTTAACCCTTTATGCTCCTCAGAGGGTGTGTGGCACCATATTCGGTTGGTCCCTCGTGGGGTCAACGGCTTAACTGCGAAGCTTGATGATGACATCACTATCCCTCCTTACGCGCACTTCTTCTACATCAGGACTAAGCATCTGGTGGCTTACACTACTGACTTCCCGGAGGAGTGGAACCATGAACGTAAGTTTCTTTTACGCTGGCCTTGATTTCTTTTGGTTAAATGTCCTGCTTTATGTTTGTACGTATTGATCTTCTCGTTGTGCCGTAATGGAAGGTGCGCCACCGACACCGTTTTCTGGAATCCGCGAGTGGGTTGAGGCCATGCTCCCTGTTACAGCGGGGATTCGCACGTGGGCGTCTTTCTGGGAGGCCCATGGCCGTAGGCCGGTCGCTGGTAAGAATATGACTTGCTACATCGTTCTTTTTTTCATGGCTCTTAGTTTTTTTTTCCTGACCCTTTTTCTTTGCTGGTTAGAATGTCCACGTCGCAGGAGGTCTCTTCAGCTTGCTTTCCGCAGGCTGGGGCGACTGCCCACTTGATTACAATGTCGGAACCTCGCCCGGTCCTGAGGGCGACCTCGGTAGAATCCTCTACGGATCATTCTCCGGCACGGTCCGTGCCTCGAGTTGAAGAATCTCCAGGGGTCGTGCGTTCCAGAGCGGAGCTGTCACAGAATGAGGACGAGGAGGAAGACGGGAGGCAGCTGGTTCGGCGCAAGGTGGCGTTTACCCCAGTCCTTCCGGTGGTGATCAGTTTGGATTTTTCGCCACCGGAAGCAGAGGGGGACGTAGCGGACCTTGCTCTAGAGGGTGAGCATTCAGTGGGGGTTGCCTTGGTTGGCTCAAGAAAGGTGACACAATCACTTCAGTGATTCATAATTCTGTTCCTGTTGCTGAGAGGGAAGGTAGTTCCACACAACTGTTTTGGCGGATGGGTACGGGCGCCGATCTTTTGGCGAATGCGAGCGCTTCAACGTCCCGAGCAGCGGAGGCCTCTGCTTCTAGGGTGGCGGAAGAAAGGGGCGCCTTAGGAGAGGGGGACGATCTGGAGTCTGACATGGATCCTGAAGACGTCCGTCTATTCCAGGAAGGTTACACCCGACGGTGCAGGCCGAATGGGATAACCGCTATTTAGAGATCCCTAACGACCTAAACCTACTGCTCGAGGAGGAGAACCTGGTAACGCTGTTTGGGGTACTGTGCTCGGAAGCGGAGAGCGCGTCCTTGAGGGGCATCTCGGACGTCGGGTTGATGGGCGAGGTGGCCGCCCTGAGTATAATGGTTTGTATAAAACTTTGGTTTGTTTTCTTTCTTAGTACATCTTCTTCTATTAAATGTCGCTCTGTTTGTTGTAGTCATTTTTGTTGGAGGTGGAGAGCATCAGGCGGGCTAACGTCCACTCAGCGGTTTTCATGCGGTTGTTGGAGAAGTATCGCCGCTACCGTGACCGGTGTCGTGATCTGCATGAACGAATATGGAAAGACCCAAGAAACAAGGAGCTGGTAGAACAGCTGGCGCGGAGGGAGCTTCATATGCAACAGACCATTGGCAGGGTAATTTCTCTTTAGGGGCAGCTCTACCAAATGAACGAGGAGATGGAAGCCGAGAGAAGGACGGCTACTGAGAGAGAGCGCCAAAATCAGACTGCTGTAGCAGAGGTTGCTGAAGCTTTTTAGGCAGGTGGCTGCCCTGGAGACGGAGGCCGCCGCATTAAGGAAGCAGGCAGAGGACGCCCTGGCGAGGTTTGAAACACTACAGGCGACCAACCGCGCCCAAGAAAGAGAGCGCGGATTAGAGAGGGTCGCCGCTACCTTCCTAGAGCGGTCGTTGGAGGAGCATATTGACGTCTACGAGCGTGATGCCCATGCTGCGGCGGACTGGATTGCGGCCTTGGAGGCAAAGAACCAGTGCCTAAGGGATCAGGCCGCTTCCTTTGGTCCTGCTCGTGAGCTTTGGACGTACGCCGAGGCCCAGCTCGATGTGTATAGGAGGTTGTGGGAAGCTGGTGTCATGTCTGAGGCCACTTATGAGGAGGCACGCCAAAAGGCCCGTGATGCCCGCCTCGACTGCGGTTTTGACCTGTCTACGCCTAGGGGTAATGATGGCGCCGAGGGTGCTGACAATGTTGAAGAGGGAGCTGGGGGCGCCGAGTGATCAATTAGAAAATTTGTAATAGTTGTTTTAGTTTTCATTCTCTTTTTCTTCTCTTTTTTTTTCTTTGCCGGCCTTGGGCCAATGTAATTGGGGGTAACCCGTGTAAATATTGTGAATATATGTGGCTTTCTTCTTTCCTGTTTGTTTTGTATTGAATACATTTTATTCATTTTTTTTGTGCTCTTTTGAGAGGGCCTTGCCTTAGAGTTTCTCTAGTAAGCATGTTAATAGTCTCGACCGGTTAGGTAATTTCGACCATTGTTGGACTGATTCTTTGCCTTAAGAAAAATTGGTGTAGATGGCCTCAGCCATATGTAGACGCTTTTGGTCGTCACCTTTCTCCACTTGGTGGGAGTGGTTGTAGCAGCGTTTGGGCAGTGGCAGCACATAGCCATAGTCCCGGTTTGGTCTTAGTCGAACTACTGGCCGTGGTAACGAAAATCACAGCCTTTTAGTTCGACTTGGGCCGAACTTTACGCGGGCTGACAGTTTAGTTTTGAGTTAGTTGTATTTACTTGAATGGTGGGGGCGCTTGGCCTGGCTTGGGGTTCGTTCGCAGTTAGACATTTGGGGGCGTTCTTCCCTCGCCTGACCGCGGTGTGGCTCATTGCTTTGGGGACGTGTGTCCTTGGCCTTGACTCGTCCGTGGTTGATTTTACGGCTCTTGTAACGGAGGCGTGTAGCCCGAGTCCTGGTTCAACTCATAGTTGAATTTTTAGGTGAAGACACGTAGCCTGAGTTGTGATTCAGCCGCAGTTGGACCTTTGTAATTTTGTAAGGAGCGTAGCCTGAGTCCCAGTTCAACCGTAGTTGAACTTTTTGGTGAAGGCGCATATCCTGAACTGCCGTTCAACCGTATTTGAACCTTCGTGATTTTTGAAGACGCGTAGCTGAGTTCCAGTACAACCGTAGTTGAACTTTTGGGTGAAGGCGCATAGCCCGAACTGCCGTTCAACCGTAGTTGAACCTTTGTAAGTTTTTGAAGTCGAATGCACATATACTGAGTAGTCGTTCAACCGTAGTTGAACCTTTTTAATTTTTTAAGGCGCGTAGCCTGAGTCCCAGTTCAGCCGTAGTTGAACTTTTGGGTGAAAGCGCATAGCCTGAACTGCCGTTCAACCGTAAATGAACCTTTGTAAGTTTTTGAAGTCGAAGGCACAAAGCCTGAGTAGTCGTTCAACCATAGTTGAACCTTCGTAATTTTTGAAGGCGCGTAGCCTGAGTCCCAGTTCAACCGTAATTGAACTTTTGGGTGAAGGCGTGTAGCCTGAATTGCCGTTCAATCGTTCTTGAACCTTTGTAATTTTTGAAGGCGCGTAGCCTGAGTCCCAGTTCAACCGTAGTTGAGCCTTTGGGTGAAGGTGCGTAGCCTGAACTGCCGTTCAACCGTAGTAGAACCTTTGTAAGTTTTTGAAGTCGAAGTCACATAGCCTGAGTAGTCGTTCAACCGTACCTTTGTAATTTTTGAAGGCGCGTAGCCTAAGTCCCAATTCAACCATAGTTGAACTTTTGGGTGAAGGCGCATAGCCTGAACTGTCGATCAACCATAGTTGAACCTTTGTGATTTTTGAAGGCGCGTAGCCTGAGTCCCTGTCCAACCGTAGTTGAACCTTTGTGATTTTTGAAGGCGTGTAGCCTGAGTCCCTGTTCAACAGTAGTTGAACTTTTGGGTGAAGGCGCATAGCCTAAACTTCCGTTGAACCGTAGTTGAACCTTTGTAAGTTTTTGAAGTCGAAGGCACATAGCCTGAGTAGTCGTTCAACCGTAGTTGAATCTTTGTAATTTTTGAAGGCGCGTAGCGTGAGTCCCAGTTCGACCGTAGTTGAACTTTTGGGTGAAGGCGCATAGCCTGAACTGCCGTTCAACCGTAGTTGAACCTTTGTGATTTTTGAAGGCGCGTAGCCTGAGTTCCAGTACAACCGTAGTTGAACTTTTGGGTGAAGGCGTATAGCCTGAACTGCCTTTCAACCGTATTTGAACCTTTGTAAGTTTTTGAAGTCACACATAGCCTGAGTAGTCGTTCAACCGTAGTTGAACCTTTGTAATTTTTGAAGGCGCGTAGCCTGAGTCCCAGTGCAACCACAGTTGAACTTTTATTTTCCCGCATAAACCGTTCGTGTTGGGCGTTGGGATTTGCTTCTGCTTTCAGATCTAGCCTGTCTTGTGCTTGTAGTCTTCTCGATTGGTTCACAGAGGTCGCCCCGTTATGCACATTTTCCCCATGGGGATGGGGGATCTGCTTCCTCTTCTTCTTCTTCCCTTTGCTCGGGGATGCGGGGATGTGGAATCAAGCTCATTTCGAGGTTCTTGACTCCCTTTCATCCGACATGCCGCTTGGGCTTGTTCGAGCTGGGTTGTTTTCTTTCCCCTTTTTTTGGTCTAAGGATAAACTACGTGATTCTGCTATGAAATTCCCACAGACGGCGCCAAATTGTTTAGCTCAAAGTTTCCGTACACTTTATAAGCATAAAACAATCAAAATAAATGAAGGGCCAATCATAGCAGATCGTAATAAACCAAAAGACCAAATGAGTAAAATGCAAGAGACAATAGTTATAGGTTAAAGGGATGAGGGTGAAGATCTTTTATTAATGATATTGGTTTGGTCTACCTCTCCATAGAGAGATTCAGAGCCTTACAATGACGTATTCTCTCTTCTTTTAGAAGTAGATGTGAAGAAGAAGAAGCAGCCCCCCTTTTAGGGTTCTTTCTCTTAGTATTTATAGCCATGAGGTATGCCAGCTGGTGCCAAGGGGTTGGGACCACATTGAGGGGACGCCATTTCAAGGACGGCCAGGCCGTGGCCTTATTTGCCAAATCGAGTAACTACCCGATAATCTTGTTAATAAATGGCCATACCATTTATTAATCACAAATAGGCTTTAATAAATGTGTCAATCTCATTCATTATCATGAGGTCAAGTTTTGACCCATACAATATCGGAGTTTCAACATAATATGCTGGAAGTTGATACGTACGAATTCCACGACCCCAGATATTATGCTGGAACTTTTCGTGCGCTGGAGTTCCAACATTAGAGGTGCATCTAATATTTAATATTTATGGGTTCTTGCAACGACTTCGAGTAAATTTTCAATAGTAACTGGGTTCACAATTAAATATTTGTAGAATTTAATGAATTCTTAGAATAGATTTAGACTGTTTGGACAAAAGCTACTGGGTTCAGGGGAACCCGTAGATAACAGGCTAGATCCGCCCTTGTCCAATATAATATGTTAGAAGTTTATATGCATGAGCTCCATAATCTAACATATTATGCTAAATAATAATTATATTTGAATGACTTTGCAAAAACCGATTATTTTTCTATTATTCGTCCAAAAACTAGCTAGCCTGTGCAATTTTCACCAAATATTTATTGATCACCTGAAAGGTTTGCTCTTTCCTTACCTCAAAAATTTGTCGAAATGCAAGTTATGGAGAAGAAAAACAAGAAATGTCATTTCTTTTTTCTAAAATATATGGGGAAAAATAGAAGGGAATTTACCTATTTTTTTGGGGGGGAGGGGGAGGGAGAGGGTGGAGGAGAGGTAGTGGGCTTGGGAGTAGGGAGAATGCAAACAATTATCCAATTTGCAATCGCCAACAAATCTAGCTCCTGAAATATATAACATTTTTGATTAATTGAAAAAAAATGATTCTCTCAATACAGGAATCCGTATATGTTATTCAGATCGATCAGAAGGTGCACTAATAACTTGAACTGTTCATCAAAGTAAAAAGAAATTATTCAATCATGAGATCAGGAAATGCGTTAGCGAGAAGGTAGTTGAATGGTCAAAGCCTACTAGCTGTCTGTATTACAGAAATTAGGGTGGTGGAGGGGTATTATTGTTTTCCTATTTCCTCATTTTTCTATGTAAACTTATAATTATTGGATAAGAATTCTTGAAAATTTAAAAACAAAGAAGAAAACACTGCAGTACCAAGGTTGATCTAAAATTTAAAATTTATAGGTGCCACTCTTTAGGTAAATAGTACATTTAGAGGCGGAGCCAGAATTTTAAATTTATGGATTTAGAATACTAATTGTTTTAAGTTATTGGGTTCTAAATTAATAATTTATATATGTTCAATAAATTTTTTTAGACAAATATAAGATTCGAACCAAAATTATTGAATTCGGCCGAACCCGATAACGACACTCTAGCTCCGCCCTTGAGTACACCTACCACCAGCCACAAAGACCGATAGAAAGGACGGAACAAGTGGCACCCGCATTATGTTTGTGAGTTGCGTGTGGCACTTAAGGCTGTATCCGGTTCCGGTTTTGGGTCTATTTGGGTCTGCGGTTCCGGTTCCGGCGGTTCCCGGTTTTGGCGGTTCCGGTTCTGGCGGTTCCCGGTTCTGGCGGTTCCGGTTCTGGCGGTTCCAGAACCGCGGGTCTGGCGGTTCCGACCTTATTTTTTTTTTTAAATTAATATCTTGTATAGTAGTGATTAGTATATTGTAGGATATATTTTTATATGGTGTACTATGTTCTTACTATAGCATATATTGTGCTTGGAAATTAGTATATATTCAAAATAAGTAGTGTATATTTTGTATATAAGTAGTATATGTTGTAGTAAAGTAGTATATATTGTATATAAATAGTGTATATTGTGTAGTAGTTAGTATAAATAGTATTATGTGTTGTATGTTATATATTATATGTTATATAAATATTTTATATTCAAGGATTGATATATAGAAGTAAAGACAAAGAAATATTGAGACAAATATATTCAAGTATATGATAAAAAACATATTTATTGACCAAAATGGCATATTTTTCTTAGTCTTCCTTCCCCCAATGGAATGAGCACAACATGGTACTAATACCACCATTAAAAGGAAAAAAAACTAAAAGAAGACATGCCAATGTACAAGTTACATCATAATTTATGTATTATTTCTAACAAATCTCATAAAACCTTCAAGGTTTGGAGGTGGTTGTGTTGGCGGTGGTGGAAATGAAGCTTGTTCATCACCACTTCCAGGTGAAGATGATTCCTGAGTAAGTTCTGCTAGCATTTCTTCATAGCACTCATCTATTTCGGGTTGAGATTCAGCTAGCCCAAAGTTCCTTCTTTCAGAGCGGATCCAATCTCGGAAGAGCACTGATTTTTCCAAGCTGTCCCGCATCGACGCTCTATGATCTCCTATTTGTAGTCTGGCTTGACTAAATACGCTCTCCGATGCAACAGTTGATGCTTGAATGGACAGAACATCCCGAGCCATCCTTGCAAGAACGGGAAAATGCTTTTCCCTTGTCTTCCACCAATTCAAAAGGTCGAAAGATCCGTCTGGATTATCATTCTCTAGCCCCTGCGACAAATAAACTTGAAGTTCGTTTAGATGGGAAATATTATCTAAATTCTCACCTTGAGTACCCCTGAACTCCGTCCACGATTTAAGAGCTGTTAAGCCAGCAACTCTTTTAGACGCTTGTGATGTGGACGAAGTAGGGGTTGGAATAGTAGGCCTAGCATGCTCTAACGCCTGTTTATAAGCATTATAAACAGTTTGAGCATTCACTGTAATTGATGCTTTCGCATCAGATAGTGTAGCCATTTCTTCTGGTGAATGATCTAAAGATTGATAAATACTATTATACCAAAAGTTAGGACATCCTGCTTTCATAGTAGGGTTTAACATAGCAGCCACACCAAAAATAGGAGGGATTGGAAAAAAATATTTTTTAAATTTCTTTTTCATTTCAAATATTGCATGTTCATAAATTTCCCCTCCATCGTTAAAATCAGCAAATAAATTAGCAAGTGCGGCAATATATACTAAACAGTTTGAAATTGTAGGATAATATTGGCCAGATAAAGCAGTTGTAGCCACACTAAAATGTTCTAAAAAATCTAAAAGAATCTTAACGTTATTCCAATCTTGATTAGTTAGCATATCATTATCTTCATCCTCACAATCCCTAGAATTATAAGTAGCGGTTATTGGGTTTCTATATTCGTACGCCACTACTAAGCTTTCATACATGTAGTTCCACCTAGTCGGGCAAGGTTTAGGAACCTTTCTTTCTCTAAGGCCACTTTCGTCACATTTTTTATAATATTCTCTAAGTCTACTTCTACGGTTTGAATAAAAAAGCCAATTAAGAGCGAATTTAACTTTTTCAATTTCTATGTTTAAAATTCTCATACCATCTCCAACAATTAAATGATAAATATGGCATATACATCTAACATGGAAAATATTTGTAAAAGCAGGATTAAGTTTTCTAGTTAAAATACCTATTGCAGTTGTGTTGCTACTAGCGTTATCCATGGAAATTGACATAATTTTATCACTAAAACAAAAATATCTACAAACATCAGAAACAGTGCTAGCAATAAACTTACCTGTGTGCCGTGAATTAATTATTCTATATGCTATAATGCGTTTTTGCATGGCCCAGTCTTCGTCTATCCAATGACTGGTCACAGTTAGATAATCACAGTCATTTCCACTTCTACCAATATCAGTTGTAATAGACATACGATTACTTATATGAGTAAATAAATAGCGCAAGTACTGTTCATATTCATGCTTATATTTATAAATGTCGGCCTTAACTGTGGCGCGAGGCCAACCTTTATATGTAGGATTAAATACTTGTCTAATATAATGAATCCAAGCAGGATTAGAAGCAAAAGAATAAGGTAAACACATAACAGTAATCATTTTAGCTAATTCTTCACGATCCTTATTAGGATCGTAGTACAATATACCTCCGGTGACTGTGTTTACTCCTGGTTGAACCATGTTAGAACCAGTACTTTGGTTAATTGAAGTATCAGGACTTGGCCTCCCCTCTTGTTCCGCTTTCATTTGAAGATATCTAGCCTTATCGCTAGGATGTATTAGTATATGTTTAACTAAACTACCTGTTCCGCTACGATCACCCTTATACCTATGAACAAGTTCTTTACCACAAGTTTTACATTTAGCCTTATCTTTATCTCTTATTTGAATAAAAAAATGTCAAACTAATGAAGTTTCTGAACGTTTCCGAGGTTGTCTACTAAAAGTGGGAGTTTGTACGGGTGGGTGTTCTGGGTCATTAGGAGCAGGACTAGTAGGTGTATCATCTAAATCTACCGGAGGTTGGGTTTCGTCATCATCATCACCCTCATTTCCCTCTGATATTGGTGCATTAGGATAAAGCAAATTCATAATATCATCATCTATTCTATCACCAACTGCTACATCATGTAGAAAATTAACATCGCTAAATTGAAAACACGGGTGATCACTATCAAGTATTCCTAAGTTTTCATTAGTATTTCTAGGTTGGCTACTAGTTTAAACTTGTTTATCTTTTCTAATGCTGGGAGCCGAGGGAGGGGTAGGATTTTGGCGACTACTTTCACCGGATTTAGATGTACCTTTTCCGAACATTTTTTCAACAAAAATGCCATACTAATTATAATTAAGCAAAATAACAACACACAACAAATATTCTTAGCACGTAAGAGTTGAAACGAGTTTACCGGATTGACGAACAACTTCTTGAAAATTGAAAATCGTTGTAATTGAACACTTGAAAACTTCAATTCAACAACTTCACAATGTTTCACGAATTTGCAACAAAAATTAAGCACTTGCACTAGAAAGATTGAAAGAGAGCTTGAGAGAGATTGATGAATTTGTGAATTAAAATGAAAGAATGAGGGGGTATTTATAGTTGAGAAATGGGAAATTGTGTAATTATATAAAGTTTGGGGTTAAATTAAATTTGAGGGGTCAAATGGCTAAATTTTAAAAATGCCAAACGGCTATTTCTGCAAGACCAACGTTCTGATTTCAGAATTTAAAAAAAAAATTTTTTTTTAAAAAATCTGTCCGTTGGGAACCGGATAGAACTGGACCGGTTCCGGCGGTTCCAAACGGTTCCGCCAACGGTCCGAATTTTAAAAAAAAAAATCTTTTTTTTTAAATATCGGACCGTTGGCGGAACCGTTTGGAACCGTATGGAACCGCCGGAACCGGTTCGGTTCCGGATCCGGTTCTGGCGGTTCCGGTTCCACGGTTCTAATGGGTGGAACCGGACCGGAACCGCGGAACCGGAACCGCGGGAACCGGAACCGCGGAACCGGAACCGCCGGAACCGCGGAACCGCCAGAACCGCGGTTCCGGTCCCGGTTCCGGTTCGGAACCGTTACTCCATACAGCCTTAGTGGCACTTTTAACTGTATATACGTTTTAGTGTAGATATATACTTACATATTAAAAAATTTTAACTGAAGCGGGCAGGTGACGTACCTCTCTATAACATTCCTATATAACAACACTTCGCTATAAAAGTTAAACTTTTTCAAAATTAATTTTCATATTATTTTTTAATAAATGTTCTCTATGACAGCACTTCGCTAACATCTAAATATATTTGGAACAAACGAGGTTGTTATAGAGAGTTTGACTGTATCATCTAAGTAAGAAAATTATGTTGTAAATATAATTCTACATGTTAAACTCAAAAAAGATTTAAGAAATTCTTGAAGTTAGGAAGTGGGCAAGAAGAGCCTAAAAGGCCAAGGGATATGATGCCTTAACTGCACACATGCAGAAGAAGAGACATGCATTGACATTTCACAATTTTTAAAATAAATTTAAAGATAAAGAGAAAACCTAAAAAAAAGGGCCCAAAAAAATAAAAAAGAAAGAAATGATGAGAAAGGAAACACATGAAAAACCCTTGAAGAAAGGGCCAAAAATACCCTCCACTTAGTCACCATCACTGAGGTCAGAAATCTAACAGCTGCTTTTAAAGATTAGATCTGAATCTAATGCTATGTACCATAAGAACAAAGAAAAGAAAAAGAAAAAGAGTGAAAATCACAATCAAGCTAAAAGTAGCAAAAACAAACTCAAGAGTATTTATATACAACAGTGTTACAAGTTAATTCAAACAACCTTCTTTTTATGTATAATAACAAGATTTTTATGGAGGGAACTAGTGGTACATACAATAATGGCTAAAAATTACACTGGCAACTTTTTTTGCATATGATTTTTTTGGAAAGTGGTATGGTGAAGTGGGAAAATTTTTAGAGCTGAAACAAATTCTCAGCACCTCAATCCTTCTTTGTTGCATTCCTTGCCAAAGAATTTTTCTGAGGGAAAATTGTTGACCTTCATAGGTGTTTGCTCAGTTCATTTCCTTCTTTTATACTTTCACTTATGCCCATTTCTATCCCTCCTTCAACTGCACTAAAATTGACATCATCAGCCGCAATCGTTGACGAGGAATCGATGCCTGACCCTGCTTGAATCTCCTTGAACATTGCCATTACTTGAATCATCGTTGGACGCTTCCAATGTCGATCATCTAAGCAAGCACAAGCTACCTTCAAGTGTTGTAGAAGTTCAATCTCAATGCTTGGATCATCTTTCAATAGTTCTCGATCAAAGACATCACTTATTTTCAGCTTAGCATGCTGCCTTACCCATCCAACAATATTATTGTCGCCAAAATCAACTGAATCCGTTGGCGTTCTGCCCGTTAGGAGCTCAAGTAAAACAACACCATAACTATAAACATCTCCTTTTGTCGAACACCTAAAGCTCTGGTAATATTCAGGAGGAACGTAACCGGGAGTTCCTGCTAGGGTACTCACACTCAAATGAGTGTCCATAGCACTCATTAGCCTTGCCATTCCGAAATCGGATACTCTGGCTTCCAAATTTTCATCAAGCAAAACATTACTTGATTTCATGTCCCTGTGAATAATGTGTGGGATGCAGTTATGGTGTAGGAAAGCCAAACCTCTAGCAGCTCCAATGGCGATTTTCCTTCTTGCATGCCAATTAAGCTTGATCCCATTTTTCTTCCGATCGTGCAGAACATCTTCAAGACTTCCATATTTCATGTATTCATACACCAACAGTCTTTCTTCACCTACTTTGCAGTATCCCAAAAGAGGAACAAGATTCCGGTGTTTGATCTTCCCAATAGTTTCCATTTCAGCTGTGAATTCTCTATCACCTTGTCCGCTGACATGAATCAACTTCTTAATGGCCACAATACTGCCATCCTTCAGCTGAGCCTTGTAGACATCACCAAAACCACCAGAGCCGATAAGACTATCGTTGTGGAAACCGTTGGTGGCCTCGAGAAGATCTGCAAATGTGAGCTTCCTTAGAGGCTTCTCAAATGCGGCAAGGTTGATGCTTAATGCCTCACGAGCACTCGTGAACTTCCACGCGCTGTTGGCAGTTGCAGAATTGGAATGACCATCCATATATGCCTCAAGAGCAGCCTCCTTCTTCTTCCTCCTCTTCTTCGTCTCTATGGCAACAATAATCAAACCAAAGATGCAAAAGAGGGAGAACAACAAACCCATCGCCACACTCCCTGCCAACGATGCTTGTTTGCGGTGAGACTTCTGGTGCTGGCTTGAGTTCGAATTCCCTACCGAGCCACAAGGTTGGAGAGGATACCCACAAAGCGAAGTATTCGCAAACCTATAATCCGGGAATGTATCAAATGGAGCTGATTCAGGAATAGGTCCAGTGAGATTATTGTTCGACAGGTCAAGCTCTCCAAGCAAAGTAAGGCTGGTGAGGGAATTCGGAATCGATCCATTCAACCTATTATACGACAGATCAAGAATTGCTACATTCTTTAACCCTCCAAGTTCTTGAGGAATCACACCAGAGAAATCATTATGCCCCAAATTCAATATAGACAGATAGTACATGGACCCCAATTCCTTTGGGATACTACCTTCCAACTTATTATAAGACAAGTCAAGAAAAATCATAGAGCCATTGTGGTTAAATGTTGGCTGAGTAATACCTCTATAAACTCTTGTGAAATTGCAAGGATGTCTTGTTGAGATTCTATCCAGCTGTTCCTGTCTAATCCCTCCAAATTCCAGCAAATTCCCTGCTCCATGACACTCCTTACTTCCATCATTCTTGATATACACGTAACGCTTGCCGGTGAGCAACGCCACTGCAATATTGCCAGATTGCTTGAACAAAGGCCCCGGAATGGAGCCATTCAAGAAATTAGTATTGAGATCCAACCATATCAAGCTCTGGCAATTACCCAACTCAGCAGGGATATTCCCTGAGATTGAGTTGTTCCCAAGCTTTAAAATGGCTAGATTGGGCAAACCACCCAAAGAAGCCGGTATCTCGCCGCTCAACAGGTTATTTGACATTGAAATCCAATTCAAATTGGTACAGTTGCTAAGACTTGCAGGGATTGATCCAGTGAAGTCATTAAAATCAAGAATCAAATTCTCCAATGATTTCAAGTACATCAACTCCTGTGGGATTTCCCCTGAGAGCTGATTCAACCAAAGGATAAGATCTTTCAACTTTGACAATGACCCCAAACTAGATGGTATTTTCCCAGTCAAGTAATTAAAGCTAAGATCAAGCGACACCAATTGAGAACAGTTGCTTAGACTGTCAGGTATAGGGCCTGTAAACCAATTATTCTGAAGGTACAACACTTTCAAGCGACTCATAGGATCTTTACAAATACCAGAAGGAATAATACCTGTGATATTATTAGAACTCACATCCAAAGTCTCCAATTTCAGCAAGTTGGAGAAAGACTCGGGTAAACCACCAACAAAATTATTGAATGACAAGACCATAGTCTTCAAATTACTCAACTTCAAGAGGGTATCAACAGGCAACTTACCAGAGAAATTATTGTTGGAAATATCAAGAAACTCCAAACTAGAACATGCACCAAGATTCTCAGGAACCAAACCTGAGAAATTATTGAAAGACAAATCCAATTCCACTAAAGTTTTACACAAATCAGCAAGTTGGCTTGGAAAAACACCTTGAAAATCATTCCCTCTTAAGTACAAAAACTCTAGGCTTTCACTTGGTAGCTTAGGGACTAACCCCACAAACTGATTATTTGTAAGGTTGAGAAAACTGAGCTTCCCACATGAAGAGAGTGAAGCACCAATATCACCAGAAAACTTGTTGGAGGACAAATCCAAGTGCTCCAAATTGGAACAATCTTTGAATGAAGGGAAACCAGTTGAGAAATTATTAGCAGAAAGATCCAAATATGACAAATTCTTGAAGTCCAACTCAGGAATATTTCCAGCTAATTTATTACCCTTGACAGAAAAGTAGTCAAGCTCAACAAACCTCATAGATGAAAGCCAAGTAAACAAGTTTTGACCTGAGATATTGTTAAAAGAAAGATCAAGAACTTGGAGGCTAAAGGTTGAAGCTTTAAGTTCTTTAGCAGGAGGGTCCATTAAATTCTTGGAAAGATTAAGAGACCTGAGGTTCGAACAAGCACCAAAGCTAGAGATATCAGAAACAGGCCCTGAAATTGTGTTTTCAGCTAGATCTATAGAGTTTAAAGAAACCCCACATTGGGATTTGGCGGCAGAAGTTAAAGAACCACTAAGATTAGCATTATTTAACACTAAAGACTCCAAATTTGAGAGGCCAAGCAAATAGGAAGAGACCAAAGTGAAGTCAACACTTAGAAAAGTGTTGGTAAGATCTATAGAGGAAACTCTAGAGTTCTTGCATGAAACACCAGTGAAACTACAAGGGTCTGTAGATGACAACCAGTTCTGAAGCTGAGTTTGTGTATTGGGAAGTGAGGATTTAAAGGAGAGAAGCTGTTGAGAGTCTTTGAACAGGCCATTGACAGAAGCAGGTGAAGCAGGAGGGAGAAAGAAGATTATGAGGAGAAGAACAAAGAGTGGCTGTAGATTAAAACTGAGCAAGAAAATCTTGTTTAAGCTAAAATGGTGTTGGTACATAGCACTGTTGTGAGGTTTCATCTTCAAAGATTGGAGCTTTTTTAGCTTTAATGGAGGTTTTTTGGGTCTAAAGGTTCAGTTCTTGGGGTTCCATTTTCTGAAGAGAAACAAGATAGGAGAAGTGTTAGAATGTGAAGAGAGTCAAAAGGCAGAGTTAGGAAGGTAAGAAGGGTATGTATAGTGAAATTTTGAGAGCATTTTTGGCTTTGGGATGGGGTGAGGCGGGGGTGGGGCGGGGGGATCAGAGAGATAGAAGAGTGGACACAGCTGGTGCACCACATGCCATGTGACCCATATTTTCAGCTCTCTCTCTCTGTATATGTATGTATTTTTTTTTTTTTGTGAAAGTATGATTTGAAGTTTGGTTTGCTCTGTCTACATATGTAAGCTCTAAAATTATCTAAAAGGGAAACAAAAACTTTCTAAATTTCGAGAACAAGTGTTTTTGTTATTGTTATTATGGTAGTAAAATAGAATTCTCTGCTAAGCAGGGACTGATGCAACGTACGAGTTTCAACTAAACCATTATTTTTAACACAAAATATAAATTTATAGGTAAAAATCCATCAAAGCTACAAAAATTAGTAGATGAATCCATAATTCTTAAAATATAATAGGTTTAATACTAAAAATTTAAAAATTAAACTCATAGAATTCAAATTCTAGATCCGCTGCTAAGATCATCTGCCGCAAAATATTGTTGAGTAAAACCATATCCTAATACTAAAATGTTGAATTACTATAATCACCTTAGTCATATTGAAATGGGAAATATGCAGTTGTCAAGTACTAAGAAAAGAAAACCTTTTTACTGTTTTGATGCGTTGCTTAAATTCTGCTATGTAACAAAGAATAACCATATAAAGCTTTTTGCGTTTATTTCCAGTTCCCATGCAAGATTGCTTAAGGTGTTATTTATATTCATTCTTCGTAAGCTTGCCAACTAGAAGTTTGTCAGTCTTTCTCTCGATTTCGTTCTTCCTCATGAATATCATATACACCCCTCCAGCATCCTCACTGAAATTTGCTCTAGCACCACACTGAGGAAGCATTCGGATCTGATATCATTTTTATCATAGCACAAACTTACAGCATGTATTATCTGATTTAGTCGAGCATATTTTATATGTGTGTTTCTTAGGCTATGTTATCATTGAGCCCAAAAGTATGTATACCATGTGAACTGATATTATGCCTTATAAAACTCTTCACTTACCTCTTACATTTCGACGTGAGGTTCGTTTAAAATGTTATGTGCACTCCTTTGGCATAAACTTACCGGTTCTTCTATTGATCGTCACGGTCGATTCACCCTCCATAATTTGCATCACAGACATATTCTTTAGGAACTCAACATCCTTGCGGAGGTTTAATCCACCACCGTAATGATGACGCGTCTTTTTGATATCTATTTGTCACAACCAAGCCCATGTTATATATTGTATGCCTTATAGAATTCTTCAGCTTACTCTCTCATTCCTATGAGGATTTCAGAAGCGTGCCGGCTTACAAGCATGCTAGTAATTCTCATGGACCCATCCTCATCTGCTTGCACTCTGTAATGGGCGTCATATACAACTTTCCTTAGGGATTCACTATCATTGTTCAGACTTGTCTTACCAACGTACCGAGGTAACATTAGGTTCTAATACCATATTTGTCATAGCTTAAGCCCATAGGACATAATTGTTCACCAGATATACCTTACTGATTTTTAATTTGAATAAGTATAATCTCTCATAAAGCTGTTTAATTTTTTCCTCACGTTCCACTGTAGGATTTTCCTGAAATATTACGTGCACATCTTTTTCAAAAGCTTGCCAACCTAAAGATTTACTAAATTTTCTTTTGAACTCATCCTCTATTATGCATGTCGTAAAATTATTTTAATTAACAAAGACTATGTTATAGACCGCATATAACGAGGGATGTGCCAAAGAATCTTATTAAAGCCATTTGTTAAAATATAAATTAATATTTATAAAATCTGTCATTTAATATCTCAATTGATTCTTAGGTTATTCTGCAACCATAAACTCCTTTTGGTTCATAATAAATGACCTTTTAACTTTTTTATTTTAGTTCAGAGTAAGTATTATTCTTACATAATCAAAGAAAATTAATTTTATTTTTCGAATTCCTTTATTTACGTATCCCAATATGTTAAATTTGTAATATCTAAATTTTAACTAACGGTAATTTAGTCAAAACATCTAATTTTTTTTTAGGAATTAGAATTTTCTTAAGAGGTATACCAAAGGTCAAAAAGTCACTTGTTATGAACCGAAAGTGGTTAATATTATGACGATGACAAATTATTTTCTTTCAACTCTGCGATAATTCAAAATTTCAGAAAACTAGTATATTCATTTCCAATTTTAGAAAAACCTCTCATTATATTCGCCCTTCAAGATTTATTTGCTCTTAATTTTTTTTAAAAAAATATGGCGTCTGTATTTATATTATCTAAAAAGAAAAGTGTGTCCCTCTTTAGGAATTTTATCTTGTTTTTGTAATATTTCCTTTGGGTAGGAATAGGATAGTGGATAGATGGTGGAGGAGGGTTAAGGTGTTGCTTAACAATTTCTCTCACTAAAACAAAGTGTTTTGTCTCTATAGGTTTCCGCGTACGTGTGATTAAGGGTAGATCCATCGCTCTCTACTTTTTAATTGGAGATTCCATTGCCTCATTAATTAATTGTCTCTTTAACTTCTTATGATGAGGGATTAATTAGGGCTTAATCAACACTTCTCCTTTTATTTCTTTAATTAATTGTTTTGAATACTCCAGTATTTATATTACTACTCCTATTTGTTTAAGTAAAGAGAATAAAATAAAATTGATGTTTTAAGACCAAAAACTGAGATGAGAGAATTGTACAGATAGGAGGGGCCCTTGTGTTCCTGCGAGGATGTTTCCCTCTCAACCAGGCATGGCCTTACGCAGTGCTGTTCAGAAATTGTGCTTTTATTACTATAATATGATAATATAAAAGAATTTATATACTAGTATTAACTTGAGGATAATTATATGTAAGTATTCCTAATAAGTGGAACTAATAACCTGAAGAATAACTTGAGGATAATTACATGACTAGTATGCAGGTTACCGAGGACTTGACCCTTGATAGGGGAGTCTGGAGGTCTAGAATCAGGGTTGCAGGCTAGGGGCTCTTAGAGTCCTTCGTTCGCCCCACCCGGGGTTGGGTGTGGGATAGTAGGGTTACCCGTAGATGACTAGTGTTTGAGCGTAGGTCCCCTCTTGGTTGGTAATATGATAGTTGTCGCTTGTTATTGTCGCATGCGATGGTATTTATGTTTCTTATGTTTACATAATCATTTACGCTATTTCTGCAGGATTACTTATGCTTTGTTTTGTTATTGTGTTTTGTCTTGTCTTGGTTCCTAACTTTATCTTTGTTTTCCAATGCAGCTTTTCATCCTGTCCTATGCGCCGAGGGTCGCTTGGAAGCAGCCTCTCTGCCCTTTTGGGTAGGGGTAAGGCTGTCTACATATTACCTTCCCCAGACCCCACCTGATGAGGGTATACTGGGTAGTTGTTGTTGTTGTTGTTGTTGTAATAACCTGAAGAATAAGACAAATAACATGCCACAAGTAAGTTGCCAGAGGCGAATCCAACCTTCAAGCCCTCTGTGTTCTAATTTTAAGGGGTCGTTTGGTATGCGGACTAGATTATAGTGGAATTATAATTTTGGGATTATAATACTTGGATTAATTTATTTAGGTGCAATAAAATAATATTAAATTTAATGGGATAAGATGGAATTTTCAGGATTAAATCAGGGATTATGTTTATAATATGTTTGGTTGACGATGTAATTTTATTTCGAAATAAATTTATACTATCAACCAAATATGATATAAATTTAGTACCACACATCTTATCCCATCTTATGCTGCATACCAAATGAACCGTAAGGTTTTTAACATTGAACATTATGTATAAATTGTGGGTTAATATTTACTACTCATTATGAGTTTTGTTGATGTTACACATAAATTTATGTTAGGCATTGAAAGTACCGAATTAAGTTGACTTTGATAGTGCTGAATGCATCCGCCCTCGGCTATATAGTATATATACACTAATAATGTGAAAGTTCTTTATTTATAATTAATTAAATCCTATATTTGTATATATACACTAATAATATGACGGTACTTATAATATTTAAATCCCATATGTGTATATCGCAAGACTTTTCTATACCAACCTGCCACCTCTCTATCCCTCCCCACACACAGAACTTGAAATTTAATGGGAAAATAAAACCCTATAAAACTAGGTTAGTTTTCTTCATTATTCTTTATAGGAAAAAAATGTGGATTTCTATTTTCTTTCAGCAATAATTGCAGTGAAGTTGATGGAGATAGAAAGGGAATTTTCTACGATCTCTCTTAATGATACAATCATGATTTTTTTCTTTCTTCATTCAATTTTGATAGTTTCCCGACGTGAACATCTGAGTTTTAATAGAAAAAGAAATGGAGTAAGGAAATATAAAGTAGAAAAGCAAAGCTATTATGTTCAACTAATATCTTTTGTTTTCATAACATAGTTATCACTAATTAGGGTTGTGATTGATCAATGATAATTATTCTTTCGTCTATAATCATAGATTTTGAGCCCATTTTACTTTTTAATGTGAGATTTTTTTATACAAATTTAATTTAATCAAATCTCAATATAAATATTGAATACTAATTGAGAAATAAAAAAAGCATAATTATCATATGATACCCAGTTCCTTATATGGTTTTTGACTTTTAAACATTCATCTAGTTTATAGTGTTTGATTCAAGAGATACTAAAGCCTTTTTGAACAAATCAGTCAAAAATAAAGGGGTAAATCTTAGTCAGACATAATAAACTCCAGATCAAAGAGCTAGCAGTATGAATCATACGTAGGATGAAGGGTGTAAAATGATCTTATTGAGATTCGATATTGTGTCTCCCATCAATCGATGAGGAGATCACTTTACATGTTTTTCTGGAGATTCATTCTTCTCTATCAAGAATACTAGAAGAGAGCTAATTAGCTTTAGAGAGAGATAGGAGGAGCCCCCTTGTTGAAAACTTTCTCTTGCTATATATAGTTGTGGAACCCTTTCCCTTTGCATGGCTTGATGTCCTCTTGTCTCCAATGTGTCTTAGTAGTGCTTTTAGACATCACTCTTGACGACTCGTAGGATGCCAGGGAGGAGATATGGAGCGGGCTATATTATCTTTAACTACCCGGTTACTTAGGCAGGATGTCGGTCAGCTCGGTCGTGACGGTCAGATTTTCACCAATACAGTTAGTCTTTGCGTCTGTCGGGGTCGTTCTCTGTCGGCTCGGCATACAGATCATGATTGTTACAAATTCAAGAGAAATCCGACTTACAACTCTTCATTCCTTAGTTACATTTCTTGGGTTTTTTACGGAGTGGCGGCGTTCTGTCGATTCCCATGGATCGTTGCGACGATTTCGGAACCGAAGCGTCGTTTAGTATCAAAGCATTGTTTCGTGGTTACTGCCATTATTACACACGTTCTTGGGGAACTAAAACGTTTCGTGCCCTATCAGATTCGATTGGAGACTCTTGGTTTCGTACTCGGGGGATTTTTGTCTCCTATAAATAGAGGGGGCTTATCGTTCGATTGGCACATTTCTTTATCTTTTACTTAGGAGAATCCTGCAGATATACTTTCTTTCTGATACCTCAAATTTTTGCTTGCCCCCTTATTCACTAAAAACTTTCATCCCTTCTTTTTATTATTTCTTTGGCATGTTTTCTGATAAAGATGGTTGATGGTTCTTCTAGCGACAATCTCCCTATCACTAATTCGGCACCGGAAAGTGCTGCTCAGGCCACCGGAGGGGTAGATGCAGTGGAATATGAGGAGGTCCCATCAGTGATTGAGGTCATGCCTCGCCTTGGGAGAGAGTCAACCGACTTCATTACTCACACAGGGGAAGAACCGGAACGTGTCCCCTCTATTACGAGAGAAAGGGACATTGTAGAGTTGAATGAAAGGTGGGGAATCCCCAATTACGTCAATATGCGCCCGGTAGTGGGGAACGACATAGTTCATTTTGATCGCCTCGGGTACTGCATGCTCTATGCCTACCCCTTTCTTATAGAGTATATACTTCCTCTTTCTTTATTGGTGGTGGATTTTTGCCCGTTTTTATGATGTATGCCCCGCCCAACATTGGCCGTATTTGTACAAGTTATTTATGCTGCTTAAGTGCGCAGAACTTGCCGGTCGCGAGGTCACTTTGGACCATACGCTCAGCATCTTTGCTCCTAAACTTATTCACGGTTTGATGATTCACATACGTCATCGGGGGTCGAGGAGTCTGGAGGTGAAGATGACGACAGGACCAACCATCCTTTCTACGAGAATTATTTTTATGTGGGGACTGAGCACATTATGACGGACCCAACGAGATTCCTAAGAAGTGAAACTTTGCACGTAAGTTTTCGTATTTTTAGTCAGTGAAATGCCCGACCGTTTTCAGTTATGGTGCTAAAATTTAGCGCATGTTTGCAGATGAGAGATTGCCCTCTCCCCCGTCGAAGGTATCCATGAATGGGTGGATTCCATCCTTCCCCACAGCGAGGATTCGCACATGGTCGACCTTTCATGAAAGGTTCGGACGCAGGCCCCTTACAGGTGAGACAGCATTTTTGTGTGTTGTTCTCTCTCTCTCTCTTTTTGCTTAGCTTCTTATGTGTCCTTTTTCGATGCCAGGGAGAGTGCGGAGAAAAGGCCCCTCCATTAGATTTTCATCATCCAGCCCCATATGCTCACCCTGTCGTGGTACCCATCGCCCGACCTTCATCAAGGTCTGCTTTAGTTGAGTCTGCGACATTGGTTACTCCTGCGAAGGCCACTTCTCAGGATGAGGTCCCGACCGGTGTTGTTTGCCCAACGGGTGAATCACCGTCTACTGGGGAAGAGGAAGGATCGTCGAAGAGACGAAGAATGGAGTTTGAGACTGACACCCCAACAGTAATTATTCTGGACGACTTTCCCACGACAAGCTCTGTAGAGGTGTTGTCGTGACTTCCCCCGTAGGGACATAACTGGCCGTTGGAGTTTGCGGTGTCTCTGAGCAACAACCAGAAATTCCTATTGTGGCCCCGGCTCAATCAGAAGTTTCTGTCATTGTCGGTGGCCAACAACCTGTCGTGGCGGGGAATCAAACTTCTGAGGCCGCTGTTATGATTTCGAGCGTACCTTCATCTTCTATAATGGATGGTGCTTCCTCTTCAGATGCAGTAAGAGGAAAAGGTGTGGTGGTCGACGACTACGAATATGAGTCAGACCTGGATCCTGATGATGTCAGGATGTTTGAAGAGGGACTTACTCACTCAGGTTGGGGGGGGGGGGCTCGGTACGTATTCTTCAGATCCCTTCCAGTGTCGATCTCTTGGGGAAAGGGGAGGATCTGGTGCTGCAGTTCAGCATGCTATGCTCCAAAGCCAAAAATGAGGCCCTTCGGTCTATTCCTGATGCTGATTTGATAGACGAGGTGGCCACAATGTGCTTAAGGGTACGTTACATTTTACTTTCATTTTTTTACTTCGCCATTCTTGAAAATACTAGTCTAACCCCGCCTTTGAATTTTTCAGACGTATATGGGTGGAAAGCATTCGCAGGGCCAACATACGGGCCAAGATTTTCTTGAAGATGTTGGAGAAGTATCGTCGTTACCGCAACAGGTGACGCGAGATGCATGAGCGGCTGAGGAAAAACCTTGGTAATGGGGCTCTAGGTGAGGAGTTGGAGAAAAGGGACCAGGAGTTAATGCAAGAAATCTGCAGCAAGAGTGCGCTCCAGGAGCAACTATGAATAAAGGACGAGGAGATCGAGTTAGGCAAGGGAGTCATCACAGAATGTGAGCATCTGCAGGAGATATTGAGGTCGATGCAGTTGGAGATGGATCAAAACTTGATCAAGGTCGAGGCAATGAGCATGGAATGGATGGGGAAATTGATCGCGCTGGAGAATAAGGTCGCTAGGTTCAAGAGCATCGAGAGTTCTTAGTCCTCCAATCCAAACATGAGTCAGAGAGAGCGACAACTACCATCATGGAGGAAGGGCATGAGGAGCGCATCAGTGAGATCGATCAAGAAGCATCAATTCTGGGAGATCGGGTCGCAATATTGAAGGCAGAAAATGGGCGACCGAAGCCCAGTGGGATATATATAAAAGTTTGTAGGAATCGGGTAGTGATGGCTTTTGGCCTTAGAAGTATTTCGGCCTAATCGAAATAGTGCATTGTCATTGTTCAATCGAGGTTAAAATCTTCTTTTTTGGCGGAAGACCTAGGCATTAAGAGGTATTTCAAACTTGTAAAAATAGTACCCCGTCATCGTTCGTTCGAGGTCGAACTCTTCTCATTTTGGCGAAGGCCCTTGTCCTTGAAGGGTGTTATTTAGAAGTTATCTAAATAGTAACCCGTCATTGTTCGGTCGAATTCAAACTCTTCTATTTTTGGTGAAGGCCCTTGGCCTGAAAGGGTGTTATTTCGAACTTATCGAAATAGTAACCGGCCGTCATTCGATCGAAGTCGAACTCTTCTCTTTTTGGCGAAGTCCTTTGGCCTTGAATGGTGTTATTTCGAACTTATCAAAATAGTAACCTGTCGTCGTTCGATCGAGGTTGAACTCTTCTTTTTTTTTTTGGCGAAGGCCCTTGGCCTTAAAGGGTATTATTATTACTTCTCGAAATAGTAACCCTCCGTCATTCAGTAGAGGTCGAACGCTTCTCTTTTTAGCGAAGTCCCTTGGTCTTAAAGGGTGCTATTTCGAACTTATCATAATAGTAACGCGTCGTCGTTCAATCAAGGCCGAACTCTTCTATTTTTTTTTTTGGCGAAGGCCCTTGGACTTAAAGAGTGTTATTTCGAATTTATCAAAATAGTAACCCGTCGTCGTTCGATTGAGGTCGAACTCTTTGTATGGAGAAGGCCCTTGGCCTCAAAGGGTGTTATTTCGAACTTATCGAAATGGTAACGAGTCATCGTTCGATCGAGGTCGAACTCTTCTCTTTTTGGAGAAGGCCCTTGGCCTTAAAGGGTTTTATTCGAACTTATCGAAATAGAAACACGTCATCATTCAATCGAGGTCGAGCTCTTCTTTTTTTTGTGAAGGAACTTGTCCTTGAAGGGAGTTATTTTGAACTTATCGAAATAGTAGCACGTCGTCGTTTGATCGAGGACGAACTCTTCTCTTTTTTTGGGAGAAGGCACTTGGCATTAAAGGGTGTTATTTTGAACTTATCGAAATAGAAACCCATCGTTGTTCGATCAAGGTCGAACTCTTCTCTTTTTGGCAAAGGCCCTTGGCCTTAAAGGGAATTATATCAATTTATCGAAATAGTAACCCGTCGTCGTTCGATCAAGGTCAAACTCTTCATCTTTTTTTTTTTGCGAAGGCCCTTGGCCTTAAAGGGTGTTATTTCAAACTTATCAAAATATTAACTCGCTGTTGTTCGATCGAGGTCAAACTCTTCTCTTTTTGGCGAAGGCCCTTGGCCTTGAAGGGTATTATTTCGAACTTATCAAAATAGTGTCCCGTCCTCGTTCGATCGAGATCAAACTCTTCTATTTTTGGCGAAAGCCCTTGACCTTAAAGATTGTTATTTTGAACTTATCGATATAGTAACTTGTCGTCGTTAGATCGAGGCCAAACTATTATTCTTTTGGCGAAGGCCCTTGCCTTTGAAGGGTTTTATTTCGAACTTATCAGATTAGTAGCCCATCATCATTTGATTGTGGACGAACTCTTATCTTTTTTTGGGAGAAAGCCCTTGGTCATAATGGGTGTTATTTCGAACTTATCGAAATAGTAACCCATTGTCGTTCGATCAAGGTCGAACTCTTCTGTTTTTCTCGAAGTCCCTTGGCCTTTAATGGTATTATTTCAAACTTATCGAAATAGTAACCCGTCGTCGTTCAATCGAGGTCGAACTCTTCTTCTTCTTCTTTCTTTTTAGGCGAAGGCCCTTGGCCTTAAATGGTGTTATTTTGAACTTATCGAAATAGTAACCCGTCGTCGTTTGATCGAAGTTGAACTCTTCTCTTTTTGGCGAAGCCCCTTGGCCTTGAAGAGTGTTATTTCGAATTTATCGAACCGCCGTCGTTCGATTGAGGTCGAACTCTTCTCTTTCTGGTGAAGGCCCTTGACTTAAAGGGTATTATTTCAAACTTATCAAAATAGTAACCCGTCGTCGTTCGATCTAGGTCAAACTCTTCTCTTTTTTTTTTTGGCGAAGGCCCTTGGCCTTAATGGGTGTTATTTTGAACTTATCGAAATAGTAACCCGTCGTCATTCGATCGAGGTGGAACTCTTCTCTTTTTTTGCGAAGGCCCTTGGCCTTGAAGGGTGTTATTTCAAACTTATCGAAATAGAGTCCCGTCGTCATTCGATCGAGGTCGAACTCTTCTCTTTTTGGCAAAGGTCCTTAGCCTTGAAGGTTGTTATTTTGAACTTACCAAAATAGTAACTCATCGTTATTCGATCAAGGACGAAATTTTCTCCTTTTGGCAAAGGTCCTTGGCCTTAAAGGCTGTTATTTCGAACTTATCAAAATACCAAACCGTCGTCGTTTGATCGAGGACAAACTCTTCGCTTTTTTTAGGAGAAGGCCCTTGGCCTTAAGGGGTGGTATTTCGAACTTATCAAGTAGTAACTCGTCGTCGTTCGATCAAGGTCGAACTCTTATATTTTGTCAAAGTCCCTTGTCCTTAAAGGGTATTATTTCATACTTATAAAAATGGTAACCCATCGTCGTTCATTCGAGGTCGAACCTTTTTTATTCTTTTTTAGGCGAAGGGACTTCGCCTTAAATGGTGTTATTTTGAACTTATCAAAATAGTAACCTGTCGTCATTTGATAAAAGTTGAACTCTTCTCTTTTTGGCGAAGCCCCTTGGCCTTGAAGGGTATTATTTTGAATTTATCAAAATAATGTCCCGTCGTCATTCGATCGAGGTCGAACTCTACTCTTTTTGGCGAAGGCCCTTGGCCTTGAAGGTTGTTATTTCGAACTTATCGAAATAGTTACCTGTCCTCTTAGATCGATGTCGAACTCTTCTCTTTTACGCGAATGCCATTGGGCTTGAAAGGTGTTATTTCAAACTTATCGAACTAGTAACTAATCGTCTTTTGACTGAGGCCAAACTCTTCTCCTTTATGTGAAGACCCCTGGCCTTGAAACGTGATCTTTTGAATTTATCGAAATAGTAACCCTTCGTCGTTTGATCGAGGTCGAACGCTTCAACTTTTGGCTAAGGCCCTTGGCCTTGAAGGGTGTTATTTCGAACTTATCAAAATAGTAACCCGTCGTCGTTCGATCGAGGTAAAATCTTCTCTTCTTCTTTTTTGGTGAAGGCCCTTGGCCTTAAAGGGTGTTATTTTGAACTTATCGATATAGTAAACCATCGTTTTTCGATCGAGGTCAAACTCTTCTAGTTTTTTTTTTTTTGCGAAGGCTCCTGGACTCGAAGGGTGTTATTTTGAAATTATCATAATGGTATGCCGCTGTCGTTCGATCGAGGTCGAACTCTTCTATTTTTGGCAAAGGCCCTTGACCTTAAAGGGTGTTCTTTCAGACTTATCGAAATAGTAACCCATCGTTGTTTAATCGAGGTCAAACTCTTCTCTTTTTGGTGAAGGTCTTGGCCTTGAAGGATATTATTTAGAACTTATCGAAATAGTAACCCGTCATTGTTCGATCAGGGCCGAACTCTTTTTTTTCTGCGAAGGCCCTTGGCCTTAAAGGGTGTTATTTCGAACTTATCAAAATAGTACCTCGTCGTGGTTCGGTTGTGGTCAAACTCTTCTCTTTTTGGCGAAGGCCCTTTGCCTTAAAGGGTGTTATTTCAAACTTATCGAAATATTATCCCATCGTCGTTCGATCGAGGTCGAACTCTTCTCTTTTTAGCGAAGGCCCTTGGCCTTGAAGGGTGTTATATCAAAACTTATCGAAATAGTGTCTTGTTATCGTTCAATCGAGGTAAAACTCTTCTCTTTTTTACGAAGGCCCTTGGCCTTTAAGGTTATTATTTCGAATTTATCGAGATAATAACTTGTTGTCGTTCGATCAAGGCCGAAATCTTCTCCTTTTGGCGAAGGCCCTTGACTTTAAAGGGTGTTATTTCGAACTTATCAAAATAGTATCACGTCGTCGTTTAATTGAGGATGAACTCTTCTTCTTTTTTGGGTCCCTTGGCCTTAAAGGATGTTATTTTGAACTTGTCAAAATAGTAACCCATCGTCATTCGATCAAGGTCAAACTCTTCTCTTTTTGTTGAAGGCCCTTGGCCTTATAGGGTATGATTTAAAACTTATCGAAATAGTAACCCATCGTCGTTTGATCGAGGTTGAACTCTTCTTCTTCTTCTTCTTTTTGCGAAGGCCCTTGGCCTTAAATGGTGTTATTTCGAACTAATCGAAATAGTAACTCTTCATCGTTTGAACGAAGTTGAACTCTTCTCTTTTTGGCGAAGCCCCTTGGCCTTGAAGGGTGTTATTTCAAATTTATCGAAATAGTGTCCCGTCGTCGTTCGATAGAGGTCGAACTCTTCTCTTTTTGGAGAAGGCCTTTGGCCTTTAAGGTTGTTATTTCGAACTTATCGAAATAGTAGCCTGTCGTCGTTGGATCGAGGTCGAACTCTTCTCTTTTTGGAGAATTCCCTTGGGCTTGAAGGGTGTTATTTTGAACTTATTGAAATAGTAACTCATCGTCGTTCGATCGAGGCCAAACTCTTCTCCTTTTGGCGATGGCCCTTGGCCTTGAAGTGTGTTATTTCAAACTTATTGACATAGTAACCCTTTTGAGCACGTGATTTTTGCCCCATATGAATTATTCCCAGAAATTCATACAAAATAGTTTCTTTCATTATTTTATAATTTTGTGAATTTTTGTGACATTTTATGTTAATTGTTTGCATTTTATTTGTGCATTTTTAATTGATGAAATTTTTGTAAAAAATATACATGGCATATGAACTGGGGGGGGGGGGTTATTTTCACAATTTAGGAGTAATTAGTAATTAAGTTACTTCAAAAACAAAGAAAATAACAAAAATGGTTCTTTTTGCATTTATACTTTTAATTTATCTTTGTTTGCTTTCAAATTAGGAATTAGTATATCTGAAAATTAAGTAAAATGTTAGAATCAATTTGAGTCTTTAGTTTTAATTTGGCATTTAATAAAAATCATACAAAATATAAATGAAAAATGAAAAAAGGAAAAAAACAAATGAAAAAGAATTAAAAGAAAAGTTTGGTCTTAATAAAACACCTAGTTTTGGGCCAAATATGCACCAGCCCAAGTCAAACCCCTATTCCAACCCAGCCCAACCCATCCCTTACCCGACCTGCCCCTGTTTAAATGAAACGACGCTGTTTAGGAGAATTTTAGATCTAGGCCGTCAATGTTAAGTGATCTAACGAATCGGAACTCAGGTGTCCTAGGTATAAAAGTGTCGGATGAGCCTACCTCCTTCCCCTTCCCAAGCCTTCCTCTCTCGTTTCATCTTCCTCGGAGACTCCTCATGTTTCTCCACTATCTTCCGTTGTACGCCGCCAGCCGGAAATCGCCTCTACCGGCGGCGATTCCCCAATCCTTCCCAAAAACACACCCCGAATTCTCCTTGTTTTCCTCTTTCTAAATCTCCAAATATCTTCCCTCGAATCCCCATCAGAATCCTCAAATATTGAATAGAAATTTCTAACCAAAACACAAATTCGTCCAAACCTCACCAAATTTACACCCTATACTCCCCTAACCTCCCTCATCCCCAATCGCTAACTGAATTTCGTCGAACCTCACTAATTCTCCTCGAATTTCAGATCTAAGTTCTGACCCAAAACCCTAATTCCTCCAAACAGCCCCAAAATCACACCCCAAGCTCTCCTCGACCTCCTCGTTCCGAATTTCAAGTCGGAATCCTTTGAATCCAAGTGGAATACCACGAATCTTAAATCTAAGGTCTGAAGAACTTCAATTCGTTTGGGTTTTCAAGTGTTCAAGGGGTTTTCAGTTAATATAATTTGTTTGTTTTTAAAAAAATAAACATATAACATTAGTTGAAAATCGATTTTGAGAAGTCAGTCAAGTTGAATGCTGAAAACCAGTTAGTTTTCTTAATTTTGTGTTTGATTTGAATTAATTTCTTCCAATGATTGTTTTGCTTATTGATTTGGGTTTTATTTTATCCGTTGGGGGTCATTAATCTTTCTCTATTCTTATTTGCATGTTCGTTGAGTTCTGATTCGCTAATAATTAACAGTGTAAAATCTTCTTTAATTTAGGCATAGTTCTTGCTCGGTGTTCTAGGTTTAGTTTTGATTGTTCATTCTAAGTCAGTAAGGTTTCTTCTTCTCTTGTAATTAACATTTTCTTCATGATCAATTGATGTTATTTTATTTTAGTCTTCTATATCGATTTAATTTTTGTTCTTTTTGTGAGTTTTTGTTGGTTTGAGTTTGTGCTTAGTTGCGATTGATTATGTCAGAATTTTCTGATGTTCTTTGACTTCTCACCTTTTATTGTTTAGTTTAGTGTAGTTTAATGTTGATCTAGTTTGATTTTGATTGTTAATTTTGTTTAACTGATAATTGGATAGTAGTGTGAATTATGATTAATTTTTAGTCTCGACTAGTGTCAATTCGATTCAATAATTCAATCTTAGAGTCTATGGAATTATTTTGGTTATAGCTGAATAGCCTAGACCATTATTTAGTTAACCATGGTTAGTAAAAGGAGCTGGGGTTTTAGTTAGACTACTATGGTAAATTTTAGAGTAATTGAAGGGTAGAATAGGTATTCCTAGGTAGAAACTAATGTTGTAGGTGAACCTAGAACCTTCTAGGATCTTCTAAAATAGGACTCCAATTGAAATATCAAAAACATAATGCAGTAACTTGAGAAAGAAGTCAGTAAATAAGGGACTAAACTAGTTAAATGCTTAAAAAAAAGTTGGAAAAGAGGAATAGCAGTGCAGAGAGTTAACTACTTATTTTAGAAAAACAAATGTCCAAATAGTGCCGAAACTCTACCGGATTTTTGAGAAAAATGAAAAAAGAGAAAAGTGTCTTTATTTTTAAATAGTTTGTTTTTGGCCAATGAAAAAGAATAACAAAAAGAGTTTTATTTTCAAGATAGTTTGTTTTATTTGTCACTGAAAGGAAAATATAAAAAAGAGGCTTGTTTTCAGAAATAGTGTATTGGCCAACAAAAAAGTGTCGTGTTTTCAAAATTAGCTTGTTTTATTTGCCCGAACTGATTCCCACATGGTGTGAGACAGTAGGCAACCCCCATCGGGTCCAACTTCCTTTTTTACAAAAATTGCCCAAAACAATAAAAAAATTTAATTATGTCATGAATAAGTCAGATGATGTCATTCTTGTCTAAAATAAGCCGAGTGTCCCCAAAAGGGAGCCGGTAGGCTGTTTTTGGAAAAACAGCCACTTTGAGTCATTTCCAATGGTTAGCGGGTAAAACCTTAAAATCTTCTTTCCGAAGTGCTAAAAGGTCGTATCTGCAAAACCAGCTGTTTGTTTTAAATTAGAAATTTGAACAAAAATAGTGTCATTTTTCCCTTTATGTCAAAATAAGTGATTAAATCACCTTAATAAATGTGCAGGATGAGCATGATTCAAAATGAATCATTCTTAATCATGAATAAAAGCCCTCTGGAGTTGCGTCTATGGTGGAAGGATCTAGGTGGAGAAGGGCAAGATGAAGTCAAAAAAAATTTGAAAGGGCTTACCGCTATGTTGGAAATTGTGCCTTGGAGAGACATCATAAGTGCGTTGGTCACATGCTGGGACCCGCCACACAATGTGTTCCATTTTTCAGACTTTAATCTCACCCCGGACTTAGAGGAAATAGATGGATACATCGGAAGTACTGAGGTTCCTTTAAAATAAAACTTGGTTCCCCGAGAACCGTAGCTATACACAAATTCTTAGACCTATTGAAGATAATCGGGACGGTTCACATCACGGATTTGGCAAATTGTTTTGTACTCCACACTTCATATACCACAGATATGGCCATATATGATGGTTAAATAACCCGGAAAGCAAAATATGTAGCAAAGAAAACCGGCAAAAATGGGAAAAACATAGACGTTATGCTTTTATGGTGGTCTTTTTGGGGCTTTTGGTATTCCCAAGGAAAGATGGAAACATTGACATAAAAATAGCCGGGGTCGTCAGCACTTTACTCACTTAAGCTAAAAGCACTGTTGCGCCCATGATAGTAGCTGAAATCTCCTGCGCTTTACAATCAACAAAGTTGGAGGAGAGTTCTTTGAGGGCTGCAATCTGTTGTTGCGAATGTGGATGACCGAACACCATTTCATCATCCTCGGTTCTTGAGTTATGAGTCTCCATAAAAAACTGTATAGAATAGTTTTATACGAGGATTAAGGGGGTCAGCTAGCCTGAAGGAGTCACGGAATGGACGTCATACTTTTAGTCCCTCACTGCTAGTTAAACTGGGTGGATGTTTGGATGGTTACCTGTTGATGAAATTATATATATGCCAGCAGCGAGGCCGTACTTTATCTTGATGGGTCTTAAGAGCATTCAGCATTATGCTCCATATCAGGTTTTAAGGCAACTCGGGAGATGCCAAGTAGTGCCAAATGACGATCTCAGTGTACAACTGGTTGAGACTGGTCCTGATGGCCAATTTCCTAAAGAAAGAGTATGTCAGATCTGGAACGAATGTCAATACTTGGCGGCGAACACCTGTGTATGGGATCAATTGAAAGGAGAAGTTTCACCCGGGTATCACGCCTGGTGTAGAAGGCAAGTTGAATTTCGGACACCAGCCAAAAGACCTAACCTCCAGGATTTTGCCAAATCATCACAAGAAAAATGAGCCTGTTTAGGTAAAGAAAATGAATACAGAGACAAAATAGGAGAATTGGAAAGGTAAGTCCGAGATCTTCAGTTTAAAAATAGTGTGCAAGCCGTAGCCGATGAGGGTGAGAAGAAGAAATTGGCCAAACAAAATGAAGCCTTACGAGCCCAAATTCAAAAGATGAAGATAGCGGCCAAAAATCCCGTTAGGAGTGCCAAGGATGCAAAACTTATAGTAAATCTAAGAGAAAAAGTGAATGATTACAGTTTTGACCTCAACAAAGCAGAAAAGGAATTAGGCGGGGTTCAAAGATAATTGGCTAAAAATACGGAGGAACGAGCCCGTATGATCAAGCAGCATAAAGAAGAGCATGATAATGAGGTCACGGGATTAATGAAAAGGGTCATCACCACAGAGAACAACACGATCAAACATGCGAAAGAATTCAAGATTGAAAGGGAGCATTGCTACACGGCATTGGCACAATTAAAAATGTACTTGCAACGACTCCAAGAACAAAACCAGGTAGTCAAGCGGACTTTGGAGGCCAGAGCCCAATAGATAGGACGGTTTCTTTAAGAAAAAGGCAGGATCAGAGGAAGAATCTTAACCATTGCTCACTACATTACTCGGAAATGACAAGTGTGTGAGAACATGACTTGAACCACATTCTTTGCATCAGTGATGCTATTTGTGAAGCAGATAATGAGTGACTTGGACAGACTTCAGAGGGAACTTGCATATAGGCCTGCGGTGAGATCGAACGATGTCCTGTAGGCACCAGGATCTTTAATGTTATTCATGATTATTTATTTGAGTCTGTATTTCCATTTCTACTAGAGTCTGTCAGTTGTTTGAGTCTGCATTTTCTTTTCGCTAAGTGGCTGTCAGTTAATTGAGTCTATATTTTCTTTTGAAATAGAATAGTTGACGGTGGAGTCTATAGTTCTTTTTGTCAAGAGAGTCTGTTAGTTGTGTTAATCTGTCAGTCTTGAGTCTTTGTAAATCGAAGTATTTGCTATTAATAAAATTAAAAATCCCAAATCATTGTGCTTCAATTTTATATATATTTTCACGAACTACGCTTGGTCTGATTCATACGGAGTGATGATATGTAGGCAATCTCCATAGGATTTGACTGTAACTAATTGAAAAGGAAAAGAGGAAAAACAAGAATGTAAATGAAAAGAAAGAGAGAAAAGAAACAAAAAGAAAATAAGAAACACAACGAAAGAAACAATAGCAGAACAAGAGGGAATGAGAAAATAAGAACAAAAAGGAAACAAAGGCAAGAGTCAAAAAAAAAAAAGAGAAAAGAAAAAAGGAAACAAAAACCAAACGAAGTTGCAATCAAAAAATAAGGAAAGCCGAGATGATGCAAGCAGTCGAGAAAATGCATAATAGAATCTGTTAAGTGCTTAGGTTCATTTATTCCCCAAACGTGTGGTTATCAAATCTGTTACTGCCCTAACCACTAACCAAGTTGTTGTTGAAATTAAGTCCAGGCAGGTGGTTAGTTGATTGGCGTTCTGGCAACCCATTCCCACAACACCCGGTCAAAAGAGAAACTGAACATGACAGGCCAGGAATCAGATACCAGTATTGTGGACCCATCAAAATAGGTAGAGGTGATGGATGTTAATGCGATGAGGGAGAAATGTATAAGTTGAGGCAACAAATGGCCGAAATGCATCAGGCCTGGGCTAATTGACAGCCGGCGCCAATTTATCCCGCCAATCCAGCCTATATCCCACCTTGGCTCAGTCTTAGGAGCCTCCTACTGTGAATTCATCTCCAACTTTCCCTTTCTACCAATAGAGCTATGGCACCACCTCCTACCCTCCCCAAGCTCCACCACCCAAACAAAACCCTCCTCCACCAATTACCCATGTCTTTGTGGCGCCCCACCTGTCACATTGTAAAGATCTTCCAGTGAGCCATTGTTTTAGGCTCACGACAGCCAGTATTATTCTCTTGAGCCTACCTTTAAAGCTCCTGAGCCATATTCCTACACCTCTCACTTTGAGCTCCCAGTGGAAGCTAAAAAGTTGCTTAAGAACCCGAAGCAGGAAGAGATGTTTCGAAAAGTAAAAAGCCTGGAGCAATCCTTCAGGAGCATGCAAGGATTGGGTGGCCAAGTCAGCATGGCCTATAGGGATTTGTGTCTGTCCCGGATGTTGTGTTACCAGCAAGGTTCAAAATGCCTAAGTTTGATATGTATGATGGGCATGGTCACCCGGTAACCCACCTGAGGATTCTGCAGCAAAATGAGAGGGGCAGGTGGAAAAGATGAGTTACTGATGGTGTACTTTAGCCAGAGTATGAGTGGGTCTGCTTTGGGGTGGTATACACAGCATGAATATGGTAGGTGGTACACCTGGGATGACTTGGCACAAGCGTTTGCCTGTCATTTTCAGTATAATCTAGAAACTGTTCCAGATAGCCTGTAATTCATAAAACTTGAGAAGAAGCCGGGGAGAGCTTTATGGAGTATGGGTTCTGCTATAGAGAACAGGTCGTGAGGGTCGACTCTCTAATGAAATAAAGCGAGATGGTTGATTACTTTTTGCAGGCTTCGGAGCCGACTTACTCTGGTCACCTATAACAACAATTGGCAAGTCTTTTAATGAAGCTGTGAATATGGGAGGAATGGTTGAAGAATGACTTAAAACTAATAAAATCATGAGCTATTCAGCGATCAAAACAACCACCCAGTCTATCCAAAGTGGCACTAGGGGCGTGCTCAGGAAAAAGAAGAAAGAAGAGGTTACAACTGTTGAGTTCAGAGCTTGGTCCAGATCTAGAGGTCCTTCACCCTACTACAACCAACCCCGACCCCACCACCAAAATTACCCCTACACTCCATATGGCCCTCCACAACACTACTACCCAGCGCCAGATCCATATTTTTCCGTCCACCTTGCTCAAACCTATACCCAGCCTCTAGCTCATGCGCAATAGCGTGCACCGGCTCCCCAAAACTCATACCCAGCTCCACAAAACACCTATCCACCCCAAGAGCCTACAAACCCCCCTCCCCCATGGAATGGGTCACCGACCAAACCCAGCCTTCAAAAATAAGAGATTACAGAAGCAAAAGACTTTCACTCCATTGGGATAATCATACACTAGCCTTTTCCATAAATTGAGGCAGCTAGGCCTATCGAATCCAATTGAGCCTAAAATTCCAAATCCCCTTCCTAGAAATCTGGACCACTTAGTAAGTTGTAAATACTGTTGGGGGCTCCCGGACATGATACAGATAAGTGTTGGAAATTGAAAACCGTTGTGCAAGAGCTCATAGACACTCACCAGATCGAGGTTCAGGCCCCAGAGGCACCAAATATTAACCAGAATCCATTGCCGACTAACCATGAGGCCCACATGATTGAATTGATACACAAGGGAAGGGAGCCAAAGAAACCCTCGCAAACAGTAATGATGATCCATGCTAGTGAAACCTGTTTAAAGGAAAAGTTTACTAGTGGGAAAGCGGTGGTCCAATTGAAAGGGGTGGACAGTAAGCCAGTTGTGGTACTTGAGAAAGGGTCACCGAGCATTGCTGCCATGAAACTAGAACAAGCAAAAATAGTGGTGCAAGGGGTAGCAAACAAACCCGTGGTGGTCGTGAAGGGAGCTCGCATAGAGCTTGTTATCATAAAGCAGTAAATCAGTTGCCAGAGACCTACAACAAAGCCATTCCTTGGAGTTATGAACATGTGGTGGTCACATATAAGGGGAAAGAAATCAAAGAGGAAGTTTGTGAGGCGTAAGATCTGACTCGTTCAGGGAGGTGCTTTTCCCCCGAAGAGTTAAGAAAAGTCAGGGTCCCCAAAGACAACCCGGTATTAGTTAAGAAAGCTGTTATAGAAGAGGAAGCAGAAGAATTGTTGAACAAGATGAAAGTGCATGATTACTCTATTGTTAAACAATTAAGGAAGATACCATCCCAGATATCATTGCTTTAATTGCTTATCCACTCAGATGAGCATCGCAGGGCACTGATGAAAATACTGAATGAGGCCCATGTCCCTAACAAGATATCGGTGAATCATTTGGAGAAAATAGCAAATATAATCATTGAAGTGAATAGAGTGCCCTTTTTCGATGATGAGTTGCCCGTGGAGGGCACGGAACATAACATGGCTCTTTATCTGAGAGTGAAGCGGGATGATTCTTTAGTCACCCAAGTACTGGTTGACAATGGGTCTAGTGCAATCCTCTGTCCTTTGTCCAAATTGCACAAGCTAATGGTCGACGATGAAAGAATTCTTATGAACAACATTTGTGTGTGAGGGTTCGATAGCAGGGGTAAAGACTCAATGGACGACATAATACTAGAGTTGACAATCGGGCCAGTGGAGTTTACAAATTCAAGATACTAGATATGGAGGTCTCTTATAACCTTCTGCTGGGGTGACTATGGATTCATGCTGCCAAGGCATTGACTTGTACATTGCATGAAATGGTCAAGTTCGAGTGGGGCAGACATGAGATTGTAGTGCGCGGTGAAGACAATATGTGCGCTTTAAGTGATGCCATTGTGCCATTCATAGAAGTTGACGATGATAAAGGTCCATGGGTCTACCAAGTCTTTGACACAGTCTTAGTGGAAAAGGTCCTTGAGGGGAAAAGCATCCTAGTTCCTAGAATAATAGCCGCAACTGTCATGGTGGCTTATGAAATGTTAAAGAATGGTTTCATACCGGGTAAAGGTTTGAGTGCTAATCTCCAAGGCACCGTGCAGCCAGTTTCTCTTCCCAAGAATCTGGATACTTTTGGCTAGGGGCTCAAACCCACAGCTGCGGATGTAAGGCAGGCCCGCAAAATGAAAAAGAGGGCATGGGTCCTTCCCAAGCCAATCTCGTGTCTGTCCAGATCTTTTGTTAGGCCGGGTTGAAAAAAGAACGTGTTGTCAAAGGTTTCTGGGTCATTGATCGATGTCGATTGAGACTTGGACAAGGCGTTCGAAAGGTTGTTCGCCGAGGTTAACATGGTTGAGGCCGGGGAAGGGTCAAGCAAGGCAGATGTGTGGTTCGTCTGACCGCATGCAAAAGTCAATAATTGAAAAGCTACTCATTTTCCTTCTCAGAGGGAGTCTTGGTAGTGGGTTTTGATTTTCTTTTGTTGTCTTGATTATTTTAGGGTTTGTAATTCAAATATTATGTTTCGTCCTATTGAATGTGTTAAAGCCATGTTATCTTAATATTCAATGAAATGCAATTGTCTTTCTTTCTTCATTCCTAATTTTATTTCCGTTTGTTTTCTTCTCTGTAAAATTCTTTTTATGCTTATATCAATGACGTGACATGCATGAGGAATCTTCGGCCCAGTTTAAAAGCCAATCTAACTTGGAAATAATAATACAAGAAATTGAGTGTGATGATTAGTTGGAATATGATGATGAAGAGGCCTATGAAGAAATTAGTAAGGAATTAATCCACTTTGAGGAAAAATCCAAACCTAACCTAAATGACACGGAAGCAGTTAATCAAGGGGACCAAGATAATGTCCGTAAAACTAAAATAAGTGTTCATCTAGAACCATAACTCAAGGAGGAGATAGTCAAAGCACTGTTCGAATACAAAAATATTTTTGCATGGTCGTACGATGATATGCCAGATCTAAGCACTGATTTAGTAGTTGACAAATTGACCGCTGACCCGACACTCCCTCTTGTCAGGCAGAAGTTGAGAAAGTTCAAAATGGATATAAGTGTAAATATCAAAGAAGAGATCACCAAGCAATTCGATGTGAAATCATTTGGGTCACGCGGTATCCCACCTGGTTAGCCAATGTTGTGCAGGTGCCAAAAAAGGATGGCAAGACCAGGGTGTGTATTGATTATCGGGATCTTAACAAGGCAAGTCCAAAAGATGATTTCCCACTGCCAAACATCCACATATTGATTGATAATTGTGCCAAACATGAAATTGGCTCTTTTGTGGATTTTTACGCGGGTTATCATCAGATCTTAATGGACAAAGAAGATGCAAAAATAACGGCATTTATCACGCCGTGGGGAACACATTGTTATCGGGTCATGCCGTTTGGTTTGAAAAATGCCGGGGCAACCTATATGAGGAAATGACAACAATATTCCATGATATGATATATAAGTAAATTGAGGTGTACGTGGATGATGTGATCGTGAAGTCTAGAAGGCAGTCTGACGATGTCAAGGATCTGATGAAGTTCTTCCAAAGGCTTTGCTGGTACAATCTCAAGCTCAATCCGTGTTACAAGGATAAAGGGGTATTTGTCGAACCCACCCGTGTTGGTCCCGCCAGAACTAGGGAGGCCTTTGATTATGTATTTGACAGTTTTGGATAATTCATTTGGATGTGTACTAGAGCAGCATGATGTTACTGGCAGAAAGGAGCAAGCCATCTATCATCTCAACAAGAAATTCACATCTTACGAGGTTAAGTATACTCATCTTGAGAGGACATGTTGCTCCCTAATTTGGGTGGCACATAAGCTGAAATATTATTTGTCATCTTATACTATTTACCTCATATCTTGCTTGGACCCATTGAAGCATATTGTTCAGAAGCCTATGCCTATAGGGAGGCTTGTAAAGTGGCAGATCTTTCTTACAGAATTTGACATTGTCTACGTGACTCAGACTGCGATGAAAGCACAGGCCTTGGCGGATCATTTGGCCGAGAATCTAGTTGATGAGGATTATGAACCTTTGAAGACTTATTTCCCTAATGAAGAGGTAATGCATATTGAGGAGTTGGGACAAATTGAGAAGCCGAGATGGAAAATTTTCTTTGATGGGGCTGCAAACATGAAAGGCGTGGGAATAAGAGCAGTACTTATTTCTGAAACAGGGAAGCACTACCATGTTATGGCTCAGCTTCTTTTCTATTGTACCAACAACATGGAAGAATATGAGGCATGTATCTTGGTTCTGAGGTTAGTTGTAGATATGGGTGTCCGAGAAGTCTTGGTCATGGGTGACTCGGACCTACTGGTACACCAAATTCAAGGAGAATGGGAAACACGGGACTTGAATCTTATACCGTACCGACAATGTTTGAATGATCTTTGTCAACGATTTTAGTTAGTAGAGTTCAGGCACATTCAAAGGATTCATAATGAGGTTGCTGATGCGTTGGCTACTCTAGCGTCAATGTTGCATCATCTGGATAAGGATTACGTGGACCCTTTGCAGATTCAGGTTCGCAATCAGTATGCTTACTGTAATGTGGTAGAACAGGAACTTGACAGTGAGCCATGGTTTCATGACATCAAGGAATATATCAGGATGGGGGTGTATCCGGTACAGGCCACAGGTGATCAGAAAAAAAACAATTCGACGATTGGCAAGCGGGTTTTTATTAATTGGGTGAGTGTTGTACAAAAGAAATCTAGATCTCGCGTTGTTAAGATGCATCGATGCAAGGAGGCCACAACTACCATGACTGAGGTACATTTCGGATTTTTGGTGGACCACATAAGAGTAGGTACGTTCTGGCAAAGAAGATTCTCAGAGCAGGGTATTATTGGCTTACTATGGAGCAGGATTGCATCAGTTACATACGCAAATGTCATCAGTGCCAAGCGCATGGTGATTTGATTCATTATCCACCCTCAGAATTACAATGTCCGTAATGTGGCCTTTTGTTTCATGGGTCATGGATGTCATTGGGCTAATTGAGCCAGCAACGTCAAATGGGCATAGATTTATTTTGGTGGCTTTTATAGATTATTTTACCAAGTGGGTAGAGGCTAAAACGTTTAAGTCCGTAACCAAGAAAGCTGTGGAGGATTTGGTGCATTCAAACATTATTTGTCGATTTGGGATACCAAAGGTGATAATTATAGACAATGAAGCTAATCTCAATAGTCACTTGATGAAAGAGACATGTGATCAGTTCAAGATTACCCATCGCAATTCTACCTCATAACGCCCAAAGGCAAATGGTGCGGTTGAAGTGGACGACAAGAATCTAAAGAAAATACTTCGAAAAACGATAGAGGGTTCTAGACAGTAACATGAAAAGCTGCCTTTTGCATTGTTGGGGTACCTCACCACTGTTCGTACTTTAGTAGGGGCGACTCCTTATTCGTTTGTGTATGGCTCTGAAGAAGTGATACCCGCAGAAGTGGAAATCCTGTCCCTTCAAATAATCGCCGAGGCTGAGATCAATGATGATAAATGTGTGAAAAACCGCCTGGAATAGTTAAGTTTGATCGATGAGAAAAGGTTGGTATCAGTCTGTCATGGCAAATTGTACCAACAAAGAATGGCAAGAAAATACAACAAGAAAGTGTGTCCAAGGAAGTTTGTAGTGGGACAGTTAGTGATGAGACGTATTTTACCTCATTGGGCTGAAGCAAAAGGAAAGTTCGCCCCAAAATGATTGGTTGGGAGATTGGGACAATTAGTCCAAAATACATGTCATGACCATTGGTACCAGTTGTTCAGGTCAGATATGTTTCTTTTCCTTTTCTTTTTAGCAATCATCCGGTTTTGAATTTTTCGTATCCTTAACTCTTAATATCATTGCATTTCATTTTCTTTGGTGTTTATCTGTCTAAATATGCTTCAATGTTAGTTTTGTTCAAAGAAAGTGAAAAGGGATTTCAACGCTCACTACCAGTTCCCAAAATTGCGAAGCACAGTATGGTCAGGGCATCTCAAAGACAACATAATGTAAGGCGGAATACAGGGAATCACCAGAAGTTTCATCAGTGGAGTGATGTGGTAATGTCGTGGGAGATGCAAAGATTCAGATAAAGGGGTCAGAGGTGCGAAACAAAAACATGGGTACAGAACACTTGGGTCGTCAAAAGATATGGGGTTTGAAAGTCAGTCAGAGCGTCAAGAGGTTCAGGCCAGTACAGGGAAGCAGTTCAAAGCAAACACGACAGCGGAGGCATCCTCAACAAGAATTCCATCAACAAACCACCATTTTAAATTGACAAAATTTTCTTTGATTGAAACAGGGGCAGAAAATTCGGTTGTTTTGGAGGAGCTCTCCATAAGGGAAAAACAAGCATTAATCAGGTTTGACCGTAAAGTGGGGTTGATAAAAATACAAGATAATCATGAATAGAGTAAGGGAATGTAAGTTGGTTTTAAAGTTTTCATGTTGTCAAGACCTTCTTGGATAATAGGACTTAGCTTTAAAACGTTTAGTAACAATTGGTATAATGATTCAGTTAACGCTCACCCATGTACGCATCTTCCAAACTGGGGTAGAAAAGTTTTTTTGTTTTATCTATTTTGTTGAAGTCAGGAGCCCGCCTGGAGATAGAGGAATACAACTCAAGTGTTAAAGTCGGGAGCCCGCCCGTATAACAAAGGCATATATTTGCAAGTTTTGAAGTCGGGAGTCCGCCCGTGTAATAGAGGCATATATTTCTCGAGTGTTGAAGTCGGGAGCCCGCTCGTATAACAGAGGCATATATTTTCTAGTGTTGAAGTCAGGATCCCTCCCATATAACATATGCATATATTTTCAAGTGTAGAAGTCAAGAGCCCGCCCGAATAATAGAGGCATACATTTTCAAGTGTTGAAGTCGGGAGCCCGCCCGTATAACAGAAGCACACATTTTCAAGTGTTAAAGTCGGGAGCCCTCCCGTATAATAGAGGCATACATTTTCAAGTGTTGAAGTATATTTTCAAGTGTTGAAGTCGGGAGCCTGCCTGTATAATAGAGGCATGCCTTTTCAAGTTTTGAAGTCAGGAGCTCGCCCGTATAACAGAGGCATATATTTTCAAGTTTCAAAGTCGGGAGCTCGCCCACATAACAAAGGCATATATTTTCATGTTTTGAGGTCGGGAGCCCGCGTGTATACTAGAGGAATACATTCAAGGTCAGTAGTTTGAAGAAAAGGAAAAACATCTCAGTTCACAATTCGAAGCCGTAACAATGGATCTCACCGAAGGAACACAAGACAACAAGGTAATAAGAAATACAAGAGCAAGTTTGAAGAATCTAGATAGGATTTTTGTAATTCTTAGATCATAGCTTAGTATAACTTCTTTTATTCTGATATGATGTAATAAGTGAGGTCAGTAAGCAGTAGCAACAGTAAAATCATAGTTCCCGGTAGTCCGAGTTACCAACCCTTCCTGAACTACACCGACCTGATTCCTTTTTAGCGTAGGATCTATAGGCAACCTCAGAAGCAGGGTGCAATAAATTCTTTTAAAAATCCTTCACACACACTATTTGAACGGGCAAAAATCGCTCGTAATCACTCACTTATCTTTGCACGCAAACTCTTCGTGTTTCCGAGCAAAGAGGGGTAGCTGTGAGCACGTGATTTTTGCCCTATGTGAATTATTCCCAGAAATTCAAACAAAATGATTTATTTTATTATTTTTTAATTTTGTGGATTTTTGTGACATTTTATGTTAATTATTTGTATTTTGTTTGTGCATTTTTAATTGATGAAAAATAAAAAACAATATACTTGGCATTTGCATTGGGGGGTTAATTTTCACATTTTTGGATTAATTAGTAATTAAGTTACTTCAAAAATAAAGAAAATCTTGCCAAACTAGAATAAGGCAGCTGTTGCAAAGCATATGTAGGCAGTAACAATGAAGAAGGACAGCCTATGGATCAAATGGCTACACACATATTACATTAAGAACAATGCTGTAGAGGATGTACCTACTCCTAAAAGAGCTGCCTGGGCTGTGAGAAAGATATTTGAGACAAGATCACTGATAACAAATATCCAGAGTATACAGGGAAATCTGAAATGTCGATTGATCCAGCTACAGAGGGGTGAACTATTCAGCATCAACAAACTCTACAGACTGCAACTCCCTCAACTCCCAAAAGTACGCTGGAAAAGCTTAGTTCTGCAGACAAAATTACACCCAAGATTCAAATTTATCGTCTGACTAGCTTTGCGCAGATGACTGGCAACAGTGGAGAGGCTAATGCACCTTGGGATACAGATTCCTCAACAATGTGTATTATGCAGGAAAGTAGATGAATCTTTTGACCATCTATTTTTTACTTGCCCGACATCATGGGAGATATGGAATAGACTGCTAATATGGCTGGGATACCAGAGACCCTGTGATTGGAACAGTGAAGTAGAATGGATTAGCAACATTGCGAAAAGGAAAAATGGACATGCTGAAATAACCACAAATGTGTTTGGGATGTTAGTATACTGTCTATGGCGAGAAAGAAATAAGATTAGGTTCCAAGGCGGAAGCATAGTTATAAATGATACATGCAAAGAGATAGCAGTTCACATACATATACAGGGGGCCTCTTTTAAACACTGGAAAGATGTTTTGCGAGGACTGGATCACTACCTTAGAAAAGGAAGTGAAAGTAATTATATGTTTCTTGGAATTGATGTATATATAGCTTATGGGAGTGAATTCTTATAGACTGATTGAAAGCAATAGCTAGTCAGCAGCTACTGGTTTATTCTGTAATCTTTGATGTGTTGATGAAATGAAGCTTACTATTTTATGGGAGTGAGTTCTTTTTGCATTTATACTTTTAATTTGTCTTAGTTTTTTTTTAAATTAGGAATTAGTGTATTTAGAAATTAAGTAATATAATATTAGAGTAAATTTGGGTCTTTAGTTTTAATTTGGAATTTAATAAAGATCATAAAAAATATAAATAAAAATTAAAAAAAGGAAAAGAAAAGAAAACAAATGAAAAAGAATTAAAAGAAAAGTTTGGTCTTAATAAAACACCCAGTTTTGGGCCAAATATGCACCAGCCCAAGTCAAAACCATGTTCCAACTCAACCCAATCCATCCCTTACCCGGCCTGCCCTTGTTTATACAAAACAATGTCGTTTAGGAGGATTTTAGATCTGGACAGTCGATGTTAAGTGATCTAATCTGGACTGTCGATGTTAAGTGATCTAATCTGGATTGTCGATGTTAAGTGATCCAACGACTCGGAACGCGGGTGTCCTAGGTATAAAAGTGTCGGATGAGCCTACCCCCAAGACTACCTCTCTCATTTCATTTTCCTCATAGACTCCTCATGTTTCTCCGTCGTCTTCCGCCATACACCGCCAGCCGAAAATTGCCTCCGCCGGCAGCGATTCGTCAATCCTTCCCAAAAACACCCCTCGAACTCCCCTTGTTCTCCTGTTTCTAAATTCCCAAATCCCTTCCCTCGAATCCCCATCAAAATCCTCAAATCTTGAATCAACATTTCGGACGAAAACACAAATTCGTCAAACCTCACCAAATTTACACCCTATACTCCCCTAAACTCCCTTATCCCCAATCCCTAACTGAATTTCTTCGAACCTTCCTGATTCTCCTAGAATTTCAGATCGAGTTCGGACCCAAAACCCTAATTCCTTCAAACAGCCCCAAAATCACACCCCAAGCTCTCATCGACCTCCTCATTCAGAATTTCAAGCCGGAGTCCTTTGAATCCAAATGGAATCCCACGAATCTTAAATTTAAGGTCTAAAGAACTTCACATCGTTTGGGTTTTCAAGTGTTCAAGGGGTTTTCCGTTAAGGTTATTTGTTTATTTTTTGAAAATAAACATATAACATTAGTTGAAAATCGATTTCGAGAAGTCAGTCAAGTTGAATGCTCAAAACCGGTGAGTTTTATTAATTTTGTGTTTTATTTGAATTAGTTTCTTCCCATGATTGTTTTGCTTATTGATTTGGGTTTTATTTTATCCGTTAGGGGTCAATAATCTTTCTCTATTCTTATTTGTTCATGTTCGTTGAGTTCTAATTCACTAATAATTAACAAGTGTAAAATTTTCTTCAATTTAGGCATAGTTTTTCCTCAGTGTTCTAGGTTTAGTTTTGATTGTTCATTCTAAGTCAGTAGGGTTTCTTCTTCTCTTGTGATTATCATTTTCTTCATGATTAATTGATGTTGTTCTATTTTAGTCTTTTATCTCGATTTAATTTTTGTTCTTTTTGTGAGTTTTTGTTGGTCTGAGTTTGTGCTTAGTTGCGATTGATTCTGTCAGAATTTTTTGATGTTCATTTCCTGTTCTTTGAATTTTCACCTTTTATTGTTCAGTTTAGTGTAGTTTAATAATGATCTAGTTTGATTTTGATTGTTAATTTTGTTTAACTGATAATTGGATAGTAGTATGAATTAGGATTAATTTTTAGTCTCGACTAGTGTCAATTGGATTCAATAATTCAATCTTAGAGTCTTTGAAATTATTTTGCTTATAACTGAATAGCCTAGACCATTATTTAGTTAACCATGGTTAGTAAAAGGGGCTGGGGTTTTGGTTAGACTATTCTAGTAAATTTCAAAGTAATTGAAGGGTAGAATAGGTATTCCTAGGTAGAAACTAATGTTGTAGGTGAACCTAGAACCTTCTAGGATCTTCTAAAATTGGACTCCAATTGAAATATCAAAAACATAATGCAGTAACTTGAGATCAGTAAATAAGGGACTAAACTAGCAAAAAAGCTTAAAACAAAAAAGGGACTAAGGTGTAAAACTGAAATCTGAAAAAACCCCTCAACTTTTGCCTATTAAAGGCAATAGATACTACCTCGTTTGACAAGTTTGGAGCCTCCAAAAACTCCCCCCAAAATTTCCATAAGTCTCAACAAGCTGAAATTTGAATTTCTGATCCAAAACTAGATCTGAGATTCGAAAGCTCTTTTAGATCTTAAAATCTTCACGAAAAACAAAAAAAACAACAAGAAAAAAATCCTAAAAAATACTATTCTATTGAAATTCATAGGTCAATTTCGAGTTCTAGTTGTTGATTTGCATCTTCTAGCTTAATTTCTGGTTGCTGAAGTTTCAGAAGTGTTCTGGGTGTATTTTCAAATCCATTTGGTATTATTCAAGCTATTTTGGTTGGTTTTCTGCTTGATTTGGTGTTAAAATATCTACTGGATTCATTTGAGATTATTGCTGGGTTGAAACTAGTTGTTACCTGTTGCTTACTGTTGCTGATCCTTCATTTTCTTATTTTTTTGACACATTTCCAGGTACACTTTCATGTCTTTATTGATCGGGAAGTTTTGGCTCAATGTGTATGAACAACCTGTGCATTCAAATGTCAAGAATTGCTTAGTTTTCACATGAATTCTCCTAGAATTATTGGTAGCTTTAATACTTAGTTGTGCTACTCGTTTGAAAAGTGCTTATTTGTATAATGGACTTGGACTATTTTTAAACTATCTCAAAGCTGTATGAGTTTGTATTCAGTAGTATTAATTCAGCATCATTAAGTAGGTGACTAGCTGGTTCGAAATCATAAATTAAAAGCATTGTTGAAATTCTAGTCGATTAGTTATTAGTTCATCAAGTTGTTCATGGATTATATTTGTTATACGTGACTGTTATCTCAAACAGGATTCATCAGTTCTTCTCCCTGAATGTTAATGCGTGAGTCCAATTAAAATTACGATTAAAAGTGTGACACATGTTATACATTGAATCTGAATACTATTTATTCATCAGTCATACCTAATGTGTACGTCCTATTCAAATGTTAGTATACTTGAATTTTAAAATGTTGGACGAAATTAATAGAACTTGATTTTCAAAATGCCTATGGACCAAGTTTATTTGCTTAGTTAATATGGGATATAGAATTTGAATGATTTGTGATTGGATTCCCCTTTGTCCCATTAGGCCTAACGTAGGCCCAGCTAAAGGACAACCAGGTTCCCATCCCTAAACATTCTCCCCTCACTTCAGATTGGGCTCATTTTGGGCCCAAAGTTTGAATACTTCTTTGAGACGGTCTACCAGTTATATGACCGAATTGCTTCATGCATGGGCCAGTTTCATGCCCAATTTTCCAAATAATTTGAACTTTTATTTTAAATATGAAATCATAGTTCCTTTAGGCTGACCTTAAAATAAAACGAGGTACACCGCGCCAAATAAACTCACAAGTCGCATGCCCCTCTTTGAATGCTCGCATTAAATATTTAGACTTCGGGACGTGCCATTTAGCGAATTTTATGGCCTGCCGCAAAGTTAACAATACGCTAGTTGCTTTAGGCCCGGCCTTTAATAATATTACTTTCCTAAATTCGGGTGCACATTTATGTGATCCAAATCCAAATCCCAACATAGTTCAAATGTGTCAAACATCATGCGTGCATTTATGTAATGTGGCTCGAGACGTGTTTTCACGATGTTGCAATTCTCTTTGAAAGTAATAATAATAAAAGTGGTTCAAAGTTTAAAAAACACATAGGTTAAAACATGTTCTAAAGTTGAATAAATAAGCCAAATATGATAGTTGAGAGACCATGCTAGAACCACGAAACCCAGAAATGCCTAATACCTTCTCCCGGGTTAACATAATTCCTTACTCGAATTTCTGATTCTTGGACTATTAAACAGAGTCAATAATTTCCTTGATTCAAGATTCAGCCGGTGACTTGGGACACCATAATTCTTCCAAGTGGCGACTCTAAATCTTAATAAACAAATTCTATTTCGATTTTCCTTTAATTGAAAAAACTCCTTTATACTCTTGCGGGTGTAGGAAAAAGAAGGTGTGACAACCTGTCATCGTTTGATCGCGGTCGAAATAGTAACTCCTCGTTGTTCGATTGGGGCTGAACTCTTTTTTTTTTCAAAGGCCCTTGACCTTAAAGGGTGTTATTTCAAACTTATCGAAATAGTAACACGTCGTCGTTCGATTGAGGTCGAACTCTTCTCTTTTTGGCAAAGGCCGTTGGACTTAAAGGGTGTTATTTCAAACTTATCGAAATAGTAACCTGTTATCGTTCGATCGAGGTCGACCTCTTCTCTTTTTGGTGAAGGCCCTTGGCCTTGAAAGGTGTTATTTCGAACTTATCAAAATAGTAACCCATCGTCATTCGATCGCGGTCGAACTCTTCTTATTTTTTTGGTGAAGGCCCTTGCCATCAAAGGATGTTATTTCGAACATATCGAAATAGTAACATCTTATCATTCGATCAGGTCGACCTCTTCTCTTTTTTGTGAAGGTCCTTGGCCTTGAAGGGTGTTATTTCGGACTTATCAAAATATTAACCCGTCGTCCTTCGATCGAGGTAGAACTCTTCTTTTTTTTTTTGGCGAAGGCCTTGGCCCTAAAGGGTATTATTTCGAACTTATCGAAATAGTAACCCGTCGTCGTTTGGTCGAGGTCGAACTCTTCTCTTTTTTGGCAAAGGCCCTTGGCCTTAATGGGTGTTATTTTCAACTTATCGAAATAATAAACCATCGTCTTTCGATCGAGGTCAAATTTTTCTTTATTTATTTTTTGCGGAGGCCTTTGGCCTTATAGGGTGTTATTTTGAACTTATCAAAATAGTAACCCATCGTCGTTCGATCGAGGTTGAACTTTTCTCTTTTTGGCGAAGGCCCTTGGCCTTGAAGGGTGTTATTTCGAACTTATCAAAATAGTAACATGTCGTCATTCGATCGAGGTCGAACTCCTCTATTTTTGGCGAAGGACCTTGGCCTTGAAGGCTGTTATTTCAAACTTATCGAAATAATGACCCGTCGTCGTTCGATCAAGGTCGAACTCTTCTCTTTTTGGCAAAGTCCCTTGGCCTTGAAGCGTGTTATTTCAAACTTATCGAAATAGTAACTCGCTTCGTTCAATCGAGGTCAACCTCTACTCCTTTTGGCGAAGGCCCTTGTACTTGAAGGGTATTATTTCAAACTTATCGAAATAGTAACCTATCGTAAGTCCTAGTTTTTGGAGATCCAGACATCTTCTGGGAGAGTCCCAATCGTTTTGGCACTACTCGCAACGGAGGGTACAACGTCAGAGAATGTGAAGCGTTATTATTTCGCTTGGGTTCGCTTTGCACACAGACTGTAGTTTCCTTGTCTGGCTCCTGTCTTCCAGTTCGTAGGTATTGCCTGTGGGAGGTATCACAGTTGTCTTGCTGTAGTTTTTTGTCATTTAATTGAAGTTTTTCATTAGTCGTTCGCATGCACGGCAATTAGGAGGCGAGTTAGGATGATACTTTCCTTGACCCCGTCCGGTAGTCCGATGGGGGAGATTTGATTGGTAACATCGTTCGCCTATTTTTGCGTATTAGTGATTGATGGGGTGAAGGTTTCTAAGCTTGATAATTTTGTTTGGCTTTCCTCCCCTTATCGCGCTGCTCTTTTGTCTCGAGTGGGTTGGGTTTTACCTTCGTGCTCCTTTTTATGAGCGATTGTATTTCTCGTCTTTGATCTGGGAGAAAATAAAAAAATTCACTAAGAGATCCTCACGGACGGCGCCAAATTGTTTGAAACCTTTTTGAACAAATCAATTAAAGATGAAGGGGTATATCTTAGTCAGACATAATATATTTCAGATCAAATAGCTAGCAGTATGGATCATATGTAGGATAAAGGGAATGTAAATGATCTTATTGAAATTTGATATTGTGTCTCCCATCAATTGATGAGGAGACCGCTTTACATGTTTTTCTAGAGATGCATTCTTCTCTATCAAGAATACTAGAAGAGAGCTAATTAGCTTTAGAGAGAGATGGGAGGAGCAGTCTCCTTGTTGAAAACTTTTCCTTGCTATAATATTTGTGGCACCCTTGCCCTTTGCTTGATTCGATGTCATCTTGCCTCCGATGTGTCTTCGTCGTGCTTTTGGACGTCGTTCTTGCCGACTCGTCAGATGTCAGGGAGGAGAGGAAATATGGAGCGGGCTATATTACTTTTCGCTACCTAGTTATTTATGTGGGATGTTGGTCAGCTTTGATCGTACAGTCAAATTTTGACCAATACATATAGTCTTGGCAAGATTTCCACCTCAAGAATATAATTTTCATCTTTTCCATGCCGTTATTATGAGAGTATTAAAGGAAATATACAATCCAATATTTCACTTCGAAATGATTACATTAGCTAGGCAACTAATTCTCTTTGTTATACAGAAGACCTCAATTTATTTCAGCCATAGTTATTGGTTTCTTGCCAACTAAACTTTTTTTTGTCATAGAAAATTCTAATAATGAGTTGGATGCAAGCACCACGATATATGGATTGAAAATAACAAATAAACAAATAATCCTACGTCAGGAAATCTTTTCCTCGTTTTGGAGCAAAGGTAATATTATTCTGGCAGAATACATAAAATAGTATCTGAATTTGTGTCAGATTTGAATCTAGACTCATAAATTCGTGATTAATGTACTCGAATTTTTAATTTTGCTTTATAATATGAAGGTGATTAAATATGAATTTTTGGTAGTGTCTAGCGTCAATCTCCCATGAAGAAGAGAAATATATGAAATGGAGAAGATGGTTAAGGGGTATAGATGTGATTTTATGTGTTTTATTTTTTAAATAAAAAAATAGTCACACGTGTCACTATCTGATTGGAGCGTGAAATCACACATGTTTTAAAAATTGGTCAAGAAAAAAGTAATGTGTATTTGACAGACTTTTAAAAGGTTGGATGTGTAAAAAGTTGCCCGTGATCAACATGCGTATAATAGGGATTCGAGTACAAGTTCATATGCTATTTTATGTATTCTGGCTATTATTTTTGTGTGACCTATATGTCATGGTTTAAGCTGTAGAATTACTCATTGATGCTTGCATCAGGTTTGACTAGGGGTGTTCAAAACCGATCCGAAACCGAAAACTGATCCAAACCGAAGCTTAACGGCTTACTGGTAACGGCTTAACGACTTAACGGACGGGGAACGGATTGAATTTTTTTTATTAACGGCTTATCGGTTTGGGGATGGATTATTCAATTTTCTTAACGGCTAATCCGTTAACCCGTTAAGAATATAAATATAATATATATATATATATATATATATATATATATATATATATATATATATATATATATATATATATATATAAAATATAAAAAAACAAAAACCCTTGAAAATGATTAACAAAAGTTTATTTCTACTTACATTTTTAATCTCGGGATCTAGATGATTTGCACGTACTCGCCCAACATAAAGGAGATGAAGGTGCTGGACAAGAAAAATGTGAGGAGGGCAAAGCTATACTACCTCAGGGATAAAATGAATGCCCTGAAAAGACATTAACAAGCTAGCTCATATGAAGGTATACTGGAATAGATGTTTGATCTATAATTGCCTGAAGAGATCTATCAAATTTTAGTAAACATGTATGTTAGGCCGATAAGCCGCCCAATAACCGCCCTATAAGAGCTAACCCGATACCAATCCGCCCGATATCTTATCAGGTGGCTAACGGATTAATACATTTAAAGCCGAAAACCGTTAAGAGTAAAAAGCCGCCCAATCCGCCCGATGAACACCCCTAGGTTTGACTGCCTATATTACACTCCTTGAAGTGTGGCCTTTTCGGCACCCTGAGTGAACATAGAATACTTTGTGCACCAGGTTACCCATGAGTTTTAATTCCTTTTATCCTCCTACACACACGCATTCGTTATCTCTTGGCTAAAAATTGGATTATCTCTATTGCTATATATACATGAAGACCAATTCCGTAATATTTTTGCGATATATAAATATTAATATTAATGTAAATTAAAAAAAATTAATTCAACAATCAATTCACACCAACTTCATAAGAAATCTACTCCACGTACACAGAGACAAAATAATTTTTCCACGCCTGATGTTTACATGCATCAAATCAAGCGATTTTAAAAATTCAAATTAATTTATTGGTATTTTAGAAAATCGTATAATTAGCAAATATCGTGGCATTTATTACTATATATGTATTATATAAATAAATATTTACCGTTTTTTGAGGATATGGTGGTCCATGAACAGAAGTGGGATCAACCTGTTTGGAAATAAGCAGTAATTACAAATGTGATTGTTCTGTTCAACAGTTCCCTATCAAATACCGTTTCCTGTGGGGCTATTTTTGTCATTTGACGTACTACTTTTGTCGCATGCGGTAAATAATTAGCCCACACGTGTGAACTTTCATGGACGTGTCATTGTTCTCATAAAGCCATTTTGTACTTTTTCGTCTACAAAATATTTGAGCAAAAAAAACAAAATTGGCTGATCCATAAAAATTAAATACTTTTAATAGCCAAAAAAAATATAAAATATATATCTTTTAGTTTATAATACATAAAATATATATTTATTAGTATATAATACACACACACACACACACACACACACATATATATATATATATATATATATATATATATATATATATATATATATATATATATAAAATATGTTATTGGATATTATTTTTAAAACGGCTAATAATATACTTTTCTTAAAATAGTTCTATTTTTTCCTTTTCTTTCCTTCTTGTTTTCCTTTTTCTTTCCTTCTTGTTTTCCTTTATACTTTCATGGTTGGGCTTAGTTTACTCCGTTATGGGCTATTGCAATTTGGATCTTTGACCGTAATGCTCTTAAACCCCGTTTACTCTGAATTTTGTTGAAAAAGGAGTTTGTGAAAATAGAATACGTGTTGGAATGAATTTCAATTAATCTCGTTAACCCCTTAGAATTGCGAAATAATTTTACTTTTGGTATAAGCCTGAGGAACTTTTTAAATTGTTTAAATCTTGATAAATAAAGCTTTTCAATACTTTTATAGCTAATGGAAATATATAAAGTTATTTGCAAGAATAATCAAGATGTTCGCAAGCTAACTCGAACATCATTGTTATTAAATTAAAAGAGACACTTTTTAACATATATGATGGATCGAAAACTTTCATCGACAGCATTTAAAATGGAATAGTCATCATTTAAACATGAACAAGTTGCACTAGCTAATTTGTCTGCACTTTGCACACACAAACATTTTTTTGTGTAAATTCAATTGATATAAAAGAGATAAAGGATCTTATAATACTAAAATTGTTATGAAATAATATAAAAGATAAGAACAATAATGTAAGAACAAGAGCAATAGAGAGAAGAGTAGAGAGAGTTCTTCTTATTGATACTTAGAGATTGTTAGGGGTGTGTTACAATGGTAGAAGACCCCTTTATTTATAGGGAGGGGGATGATTTATCTACCAAGAATAGAACTCTAGAATCTCTCTAATTATAGACATTCACCTTAAATAGGAGATTTCATAACACTCCCCCTTGAATGTCTATTCAACAATGTGCCTCGTTAAAACCTTAAAACCAAAACCCAATGGGAAAAATTAAAGAAAGGAAAAAGCGTACACATGTTTGAATATGCGCCTATTGGTTGCCTCGTTAAAAACCTTGCAAGGAAAACCCAGTGGGACAAAACCTTGAAAGGGAAAAAGAGTGCAACGCGCATTAACTCCCCCTAATGAGTACATCAATTTATATCCTTGAGCATTTGCATTCCAATCTTGTGCATCATCTTCAAAACGATCTTTGATAGAGATTTGATAAATAAATCAACCATATTGACTTGAATAAATATTCCGCACCTTGAAATCATCATTCTTGATAGATATGAACATCTTCATATAATGTCGTGAAATAACTCTTCAATATCTCCATAGATGCATTCTCAATGCCATCATGCTTATAGTTATAGCTAGATTCATATGTACACAAATTGTACTTGGGATGTGGTACTTCAAGACCAAGAATTGCATATGCTTCAAGCAACTTAAATCTTTCAAGTTAAGTCATATAAGCCATATAATAGACTTTAGATGCATATCAAGTTTTCCATGTCATGCTAGACAAATAAGATATCGAAAACTGACTATACATACCTTTGACTTTATACTCTCAAGCATTTGAACTATAGGTTCAAAACTACATGTCTTTCATATGGAATCAATTCTTCTTGAATTGTATCTCTTCCATTTAGTTACTTTCTTTGGGTCAGCAAATGCGTATAGCATGCTTTGCAATATGTTGCAATTGAATTATCCCTTTTATGAACTTCAGGTTCATATCATGATATTCGGGGATATACATATACAAATGATAATTCATCCCATGTAACCTTTTCTCAAGTGTTTATCATGTCTCCCCCTCATGTTAGTAAAGCTAACTTGTTTCCTCAACTTTGGGAAATCATCTTTGTGCATTATCATGTCAATATACATGGCACATTAATAAAAGAGAAGGAAACTGATATATATAACTTTGTTCTCATAAGAAACAGTTTAGCTATTAAGTGGAAGCACTCAATAATTATCTTGCTAAACCAACTTATCAAGATGAACTATCTTGAGTAGAAAATCTGGAAATTATGCTCGAAGTTAGATTACTGAGCAATTTACCTCGCAAGCACCGGCCAGGCTGCGGGTCAACAACAATTGCGCATGTAACCATTTCATAGATGCATCATATGTGGTATACATGGCAGGTAAATGGGCCCATATTCACCTTTGATATTTCCAGAATTTATGGGCTTCAACCCGAACTCTTTAGTTGGTCAGTTCATTAATGAGAACAAGTGATACAAGAGAATTCGTAAAGAACTTTCTAGTTCTTTATTATTCACCTATGTGAATTTGCACATCATACATAAAATGAGATGGCTAACACGAATGTCAACTGAATAAATTATCAATATTGGTAAACTTCAAATTTACACCATGACATGTGCACTTATCAATAAACTTCAGGTTTATTATGACATGGGTTTTATACCAATAGATATCCACTTTATTGTGGCATTATTTTGTTTGTGTACTTTGATATGTAGTACAAATTGGAGAACAAAGCGGGTAGCTTTTCATATACAAATTACCCCGCTACAAGTTGTAGTAATAGGAGATATCAAAGCCTTCCTTTATTTATAGTCTCAATATAATCAATCGCTTTCGCGTGTACTTTGGAAACTGAATAAGTTTCTTTGAGACTTACTACAGCACAATACTCAATTGTGTTTCTCCAACATAGTAATAATTGGCTCTTCTAGAGCTCTCAATTAATTTTGTACTACCACAGATTCATCAACATCCATGTGGTGAATATCTTTCTTAAAGAGAAAGTTATACCATTATGGTCATGTCAAACTTATATGCAAGATATGTTTCTTGCATTATCGTTGTCCTTTAATAGTCATATTTCCAAAATACTTTGGCGTACAATAGGTACGTGACCAACGATCATTCATGCCATATATCATCTCAAACCTCCTTCTAGGGGTGAGTGTGGTATCATCTCAAGCCTCCTTCTAGGAGTGAGTGTGGTATATTTAATACCAATTTCATGTTCATATTCTTCCAATAATGAATATGTATTCGTGAATCAGATGTTGTCACATTCACTTCGGGGATATGTGATTTTGTTATCCTTTTCAAATCTATAAATGCGTCAGGCATTTGATTTGCTATTCTTTGCAAATGGATAATCTTTTGTGCCTCTTTCACAAATAGAGGTATGTGGATCAAGATGAGATAATGATGCATTTTTCCACAAAATTTCCCGTTTGGTTTCACCAACTTCTCCCCCTAATTTTGGGAAAAGTGTCTCATCAAATTGACAGTCTGCAAATCGTGCAGTGAACAAATCTCCTGTCAATGTTTCGAGGTAACGAATAATGGAGGGCGATTCAACCTCAACATATATTCCTAACCTTCTTTGCAGACCCATTTTGGTGCGGGATGGCGGTGCTACAGGCACATATACTGCGCATCCAAAGATTCTTAAATGGGATATATTGGGTCCATGACCCAAAACCAATTGCAACGGGGAATATTTGTGTCAATTCGTCAGTCAGAGACGAACTAGCATTGCTTTATGCAAAATGGCGTGACCCCAAACCGAAGTGGGCAGCCGACGAACTAGTATTGCTGCATGCAAAATGGCGTGAACCCAAACCAAAGTGGGCAGCCGACAAACTAGCATTGCTGCATGCAAAATGGCGTGAACCCAAACCGAAATGGGCAGCCTCGTTTTCATGAAGAATTCAAGATTATTCTCATCTATTATCTCAATATGATATCCATTTTGAATGATATCTTTAAAACTCAACAAGTTCTTCTTAGACTTGGAGGAGAATATTGCATTCTCTAAGATAAACGTCATGCCTTTTGGGCAGAGTTACAGTTGCTCTTCCGGAGCCTTCAATCAATTTACTTCCCATGGTTTGACATATAAAAGAAAATATACGAACATGAGAATAAACAACTTCAATTCGTTTGTGTCACATAATATTTTCAAAATCTGCTGCTAACAGTTGACTAACAAAATCAGATAGTCGATTATATGTTTTCCATAATCGATTACTATGCAGTTTGAAAATTTCAGTTTAAACGTTTTCATAAAACAATCGATTGTTAAACACACACAATCGATTGTCGAGCATTGACAATCGATTGTTAAACATAGACAATCGATTGTTGACAAGTTTTGAAAAATTCCAGATCACACTGTTTTAAGACAATCGATTGTTAAATATAGACAATCGATTGTTGGTCATTTTTGAAAAATTCCAGACCTCACTGTTTTAAGACAATCGATTGTCAAGCATAGACAATCGATTGTTGGCTATTTTCGAAAAATTTCAGACCTCACTGTCTTAAGACAATCGATTGTTATGCATAGACAATCGATTGTGGATGATTTTTGAGAAATTCCAGATTACACTGTTTTAAAGACAATCGATTGTTAATCATTGATAATCGATTGTTTTGCAGTTTTTATGCGAAATATGAGATAACCGACTAGTTTTTCAGGTTAGTCGATTACCTCTACTGGAAAGTAAAAATATTATTGATATTTGAGCATATTGATACATTCTAAAGAACTAATACTAACATTATGTCATGAACTAACTAATACGAGCTAATACTGATGGCTATTAGTTTATTCATTCACTAATACAAACAAGTAAAATAAAATCAAATAGCTCCATCTTCTTTCATCACGGATCCATCACCGGTTAGGTGGTCTATCTTCCCCTCGGGTTGCTCAAAGAAGTCTGCCACATCCAAGTGGGTGATGTCAAAGTTGTCGTCAGAGACAAAATTCGTTTCAGGGCGTTTACTCTTTCGAGATGCTTGATAAAGGTCAACCAAATGTCATGGTATACGGCAAGCCTTTGACCAGTGCCCGTTTCCACCGCAACGATAATATATAGTTTATAAACTATCTGCTTTTGGGTTCTTATTGTATCGTGCTTGTGGCAGAGTGGCCAACTTCAGGTTGTCATATCTCTTCTTTAAGCCATTCCACAAGATAGGTGGATCCTTGACGGTGAGATATTCAATCTTCAAACCTTCATCAAGGTGATGGCGCAAGAAAATCAAGGCCTTCGCACATTCTTGGGTGGATGCTTTTTCTCTATCTTTGATGGTGTCTCCAAGACCCATAGCATCCAAAATGGATTTCAGCATCCAACACCCATGTCATATAGTTCTTGCCCGAAATTTCAAGGGCAACGAACTTTCTTTTCATAATGTCAGACATAAAATAAATTTACATCAAGAGCGTGTTCATACTTACGGGCTCTATTACAATTATCACATTCACTTCAGGGAATGGATCATAATCGTGTGCTTTACACAATCTCATGTCAAATATTACTTTCATAAAGTGAAAGATTATTTTGAGAATCTTTATTATTCTCATCATCACCATAATGACGATTATAATTTCGTCTATTGCCACGTCCATGGTAATAATTTTGTCTTCTTTCAGACTTACCACATGCTGCTACCACATTCTCTAAAGGGAATGGAGCTAATTCAATTAGACGGAGTTCTTTGCCACGTCAATATTCATTGATACCTTCATGGTAATATTTTAGTCTTCTTTCAGACTTATCATATACTGCTTCCACATTCTCTAAAGGGAATGGAGCAAATTCAATGGGACGGATTTTCAATTATTTGCCCACAATCATACATGAATTTAATCATGGCAGGACATAGAGAGCTTACCACTTCGTGTGGTTATAATTTCTTACAAACTCCATTAGAGTTATATTCAAACTTTGTTGTCTATGTTTGTATATAAAATCAAATTATAGAATTCCAAGAATTTGAAAGGGAAAAGTAAGTTACTTACCTTTAAGGTATACCAATAAATTCTTGGAAGCTTTTAAGCCGACGCGATTCCACCGCGAAGCCGCCGTTTCCGGTTTCAAGTAATTGAAGAAAGAAACAGTACCGTGATTTAACCGTGCATAATCTATTGCTGGCCACCTTCGACTTTTGTTAACTATTTCTTCAACTTCTTTTGACACCCTTTGCAACAGTAGACATCAAATTTCACAAACCCCATCATAACGATTCATCCGTCAAGACAACATAAGAAAACAAACACAAGAAGCTTAATTGCTGAATATTAAATTCAATTGGTTAGAGACTCGTGCTGATAACGTGTTATGAAATAATATAAAAGACAAGAACAATAATGTAAGAACAAGAGCAATAGAGAGAAGAGTAGAGAGAGTTCTTCTTATTGATACTTAGAGATTGTTAGGGGTGTGTTACAATGGTAGAAGACCCCTTTATTTATAGGGAGGGGGATGATTTATCTACCAAGAATAGAACTCTAGAATCTCTCTAATTATAGACATTCACCTTAAATAGGAGATTTCATAACAAAAATAAAAATATATAATCAAAAGTTAAAAAGTATATATGGAAAAAATAAAAATAAAATATTTTTTTGCATAAATTTTGAATATCTAAATTTTAATTTCAATATATTAAATTAATCTAATCTAGTAAACTTCAAAGATTAGACTAAAATGTCGTTTCTATAGTCTCATATCTAATAATGTCTAAACTCTTTCTTTTGTATCGAAGATAATCGAAATAAGCAAAAATATTATTTTTGACGAAAAATACTACTTACATGGATTTCAATTGAGATACACGAATAGCGGATTGGTTCATTTTCGAGTTCTTGAATTGAATATAGTTAAATGATGAATTTATTTCTTTGTCTTTTTGATAGTAAATTAGAATTCTCGTGGAGAATAAGCGAATATATAAGATTATACTGAATAATTAAGAATTTTATCTTCTTTTTTATCGGAAAATATCGATAGACAGTCTATTCAATTGGAGAAATGAAAAGCAAATAAATGCCCGAATTTAATTGTTGACATCAGAATTAAATATTTAAATACTTGTACTTGGAACGGCCGTAGCATAGAGTTTCCAAATAACTTATCATCATTTAATTTATTGATTAAATACTAGTCCAGTTAAATAAAGGAAGGATCATCAAAAAGGACTTTATATTTTACTTATTTAAAGTGCTCAAGTAGCAAAAGGGGACGTATATTACCATATCCTATAACATTCGTCCATATTAAGTACTCTTCTACCATAAAGTAGTAATACTCTAGTAAGCATATTATCTGCAAATAAGAAAGGATTTATCAACACTTCATGTATGCACTAAATAAAATATTTAATGATATGTGTTATTTTAATATTTAAGTAAAAGTTCATCTCTTAATCATGACTAGAACTAATATAAGTACTTCTATGCAAAATCTTAATTGAAAAATTCTAATGCTAATTAATGTAAATATTTTTGGTGGCATTGCATATACAATCAGATCTCTTTATGATATCCATCTTTATAGCAACACTCCGCTATAATAATTAAGTTTTCTTTGTAACTAATTATTCATATTGTGTAATAATATATGTTATTTATAATAATATTTCACTATAATAGCCAAAAAAAATATCGGAACAAATGAGAATATTATAAAGAGGTTTAATTTTAGGTCCTTAAGATGTGATAAATAACAATACAACATTTTAAAATTCCCAGCAAGGGTTCAAAATAAATGGCAGAAATATCTATAATTGTCATTTTGGTTTCGATGACTAAATTCTAGACTTGTTGCATTTATTGGGCAGGGATAAGTTCTCCTATATATTCTTTTTCAAGGATTTTTTCCTATATTAACTTAAGTAAAAATGGAGTAACTAAATTATCAAACCGAAAGTAGAATTTCCCTTATCTTGTTTATGTGATGGATGTACTGCAGGTTCACTTGTCTAAATTTGTCGATACAAGTATACAACTAACAAAACAAAGGGAGAAAAAAGTCAAATTTCCAAGTTAGGATATCTTGGAATTAAAGTGTCCGAATAGTGTTTTTAGTTAGGTAAAGTCGGTTTAGAAGGTCTCGAAAATAACGTAAATTGCCGAATAATCAAAGATGTAACAGTGAGGACCAGTAATATATCTTACAAGTGGTTTTTGAATTGGGTCTTTTGATAACTTCGATTACGATACTGTTTGGGTCAAAATTTATTTTTAAAATATTTAAGCCAAGATAATGTTAAGAGAGAAGTTCCTAAGCCATCGTTAGTCGAGATGGCTCAAGATGCAGCAAAGTTCATGGTCAAGGAATCAACATGGCCGGAGTCAAGATGTCAACAAGGGTCGAGATCGAGTGCCGTTGACAAAGCTGTAACGACTAGTTTTCAAGATAAGATACTAAAAAGAATATTTTAACGGATATCCTCTGCACTTGTACTATTATGGGTCGTTTGGTATGGGGTGTAAGTAAAATAACACCGGTATAGAAATTTAATATCAGCTTATATCTTGTTTGGTTACTAAATTTGATATAAGTTATCCCAGTTTTAATTTTAATACTGGGATAACTTATACCTCTCATGAGGTGAGATAATTAATGATTTGATTATTATCACCTAACAAAATATGGAAATTCACCAAAATAACCCTAAAGTCCTCAAACCCTTATTCTTTCTTGTTATCGTTTATCTGCTTTGATGGCTTTAAAAATTGTTTTACAATATGACCTCTTCTTTTACTGTTCCTCTGCAACAAAAGAAATTTGATGTCTCAACTTTTATATATATATATATATATATAATGTTAAGATTTATCTTCTACTGCTATCAACTATCAATTCTGCCTCCACTTGAAAATGATTGAACTTTCTGTCTTTCTCTTTCGCACATAAAAAAAGAGCCTTACAAGCAAAAGTTGTGATTATTTCAACTCTAAATAATTTCAATAATTTCAACTAGAAGAATAAATCAACATATATATTTCAAATAATTGAAAACTAGAGTTTTAAACCTAGTGTAACTAATCCCAACATAACTTATCCCAGCATAACTTATCCCAGCATAACTTATCGCAGTACAAGGGATATTCAAACCAAACGACCCCTTAGAGTTCCTTAGGAATATGTCCCATATTATTTTAGAAAAAGAGACAATGATAGAGGCAAGCGATATTCATTTTGTTAAGAATCCGCTTTGACAAAAAGATTCAGCTCTCACTTATTAAGATACAAACATCACCTTTTCATTGAGATTCTTGGCCAAACTTTTCTACCAGATCCTCGAATATTCAAGAATTTGTCTATCATTTATCATCAGGAGGAAGATCCACTTACTTCATCCTTTATGGGATAAATCATTCCTCCTATTATTAAATGTCATTTATTGTTGTTCATTATTATTGAATGTTACATTATTGCTCATGATTTCTAAGATAGTTATTACATGTTATTGCAATTGCCCGACCAAACCCATATGACATTTACTGCTTCTTTAAAACCTCATCTAAGGTTATTATTGTTAGCTAAGATTAACCCTTATTTACCTAAATTTAATTATTTGAATCAAGACATACATTTTTTTGTCAAGCAATTAGCGTCATCTGTGAGGACTTCTTAGCTAAATTTTTGGTTTCATCTAAATCTACAACTAACACATGTCACTAACATAAAACCCAAGATATCCTTTCTTTTTATATACAAATCCCTACATGACAACTAACCGAGATGAAAGGACGAGAATAACAAGTGACTTCTCCACCAACCTCATGAATGATATCAACAAAAGTTGTGAAATGCAGGGGAGGACATGACGCCTAGTGCATCCCTTAGGCGAGATGGGTCACCGCCCCCACATTGCAGCATAACAGAATCCCATGGTGAGGGAGCCTCCACGTCTATGAAGGAATGGATGCCCCCAGCCATGAAGAAAATCCTTGAGGCGTGGCTCACTAGCACGCTAACTAACATTCTCAACAAACCCGCTCCTAATACAACTGCAGAAACCTCAAGGACTCGCACAATACAACAAACAGACGAGCAGTGCAACCAACCCCTCCTTCGTACGACGGGTATAACTCACATTGTCAATGATAATGCAGGTGATCACGTCCTCCAGTCGTCCTAAAAAGGATGGAAAAAATGGAGAATAAGAATAAGGCACCCAGAGACCAGATAAAAGAGCATTAAGAATGAGTAGATAAGATACCAGCGCTCCTAAGCTGCTACTGAAAAGGGACATCGGTCGGCTCATCGAGCAGCCATGCAGTGATGATGAAGCCCCGCATGCCATACGAAAAAACTTTAAAATGACACCCTACCTCAGGATATATGATGGCACGACCAACCCTAAAGATCATGTGACTCATTATGTCATCACCGTAAAAGGCAATTATCTCGCCAACGAATAAGTGTCCTCCATTTTGCTGAAGAAGTTTGGAGAACCTCTCACAGGAGGAGCATTAACATGGTATTCGTAGCTACTAGCACGCTCCATAGAAATTTTCAAAAAAATGACCGACAAGTTCGTGACGACCCATGTCGGAGCCAAGAAGGTCGAGGCGAGGGTGAACGACATATTTGTTATCAAAAGGACCCTAGAAGAGGGACTGCGGGATTTCCTTTCCCGGTTAAACCGAGCAAGGATGACTCTGCCAAATGTATCTGGAGGGATGACGCTCGCAACCTTTCATAATGGGTTGAGTAGAGATGGTTCATGAGCAACTGGGAAACTGCTGAATCGGTCGATGAAATATCCCCCAACATCTTGGGACGAAATCCATAATGCTTATTGTGCCAAGGTTTGAGGAGACAATGAGGACCTCAACGAGCTAACTCACTGACTGACCTCGGCACAAGTCGAATCCAAAAAAGATCGAAGAGACAGTGCTAGAAGAGATCATGCTATTCCGCAATCTAACATGGAACGACATCAGGCATATGACAAATCAGCCGATGTGCCCTCCCCCTACTAGAAGAAGGCCCGTCTAGACAAAGGATAGAAACTCATCAGAACGAAAGAGTTACGCCACCCTTATTATATTCTCACAATTTTTGTGTGTCACTTACAGAGATAGTCTACACTCTGAAGAAGATCAGACCAAAAGTAAAGTGGCCGCCGAAGATGAGATCGGACCGAACACCAGGTCCGATGCCCTCTATAAGTTCCACTAGTAACGAGGGCACAAAATCTAAAGAATGCATCACTTAAAGTAGAAAGTCGTAAACATGTTACGATAAGGCACCTCAAAGAGCTGCTAAGTCATAGGGGAAGAACCAATTTCGCTAGAGGACGCAAACACCAAAGACCGCCAAAGTCGCCCTCACGAGCTCATACCATCAACATGATCATCGGTGGCGGTGACAACACCTCCATAAATAACATGAATTTCACCACTATCCACAAACTCAAGTGATCTATCACCCGCGAACGGTACGACGAACTCGAAGAAAGTATTATCTTCAACAATTCAGATGTCGGCGGTTTAACTTTCCCTCATAATCATGACCTCGTTATTACTTTATGAATTTTAGATACTGATGTTAAGCACATTATGGTATATCGATGGAGTGGAGGGTGCATTATTCATCCCCGAGTACTTACCCATATGAAACTCAAAGATAAGATAGTGTCGCGTTGCATCATGCTAACTAATTTTAACAATGTAGTTGAACGAACATCCAGGGAAATTAAACCCCCTATTTTGGCCAGTGGCGTAACTCTACAAATAACATTACACATCATGGAATAGGACATCGCATACAACGCCATAGTGGGATGATCGTGGAAACAACCTGTGAAGGTTGTCCGCTCCAGCTTATACCAAGTCATCAAATTCCCAACTCTATGGGGAATATTTAGTATACATGGATAACAGTGTACATACCGGGAATGCTACCGCATTTCCTTAGATAGCACGACCACCCAATAAATAAAGGTTAAACAAAAGAAGCATAGTAATCAGTAGGGTCGAGGCCAAAGAGCGATGAGCCCGGGGACGGTATCAAAGACCCCGACATGGTCGAAGCTTCAAGATCGACCATAGAAGACCTCGACCCCATTCAATTGGACTTCAACAAGAAAAGTGAGAAGGCCTACATCAGTTACAAACTTCAGGAACGAGGTAAATTCAGTTAATTCTTAATAGCTAATGCAACTTTTTTCGCTCTCAGCAATGCAGATATGCAATGGATCCCAAAGGAAATCGTCACGCACAAATTAAACATAGACACATTCCACCACCAGTCAGCCAGGTCAGCATAAATTAAACTCCACAACTAATGACGAAGTGTGCTAGGAGGTGGAAAAACTATTAGAAAATGGTTCCGTCAAGGAGTCGAAGTACTAAAAGTGGGTCGCCAATGTAGTAATGGTTAAAAAGAATAATGGGAAATGATGGATGTGCATGGATTTCATAGACTTGAACAAAACATGTCCAAAGGTTTCTTTTCTGTTGTCTCATATCGACCAACTTATCGATGCAACGGACATGCATTAACTACTAAGTTTCCTAGATTCTTACTCACACTATAATCAGATCCTCATGGAAGAAGAAGATTGTCACGCCCCAAATCCGTGGGCATGACCGGCACTCAACCGGGAATCCCCAGTCGAGTGGACCTGGGTGCCTTTCCTATTCCCCACGCATTACCCCACATTATTCAATGATAGTTAACCAAAAGATACCAAATTTCAATTAAAAGAACGTAAGATTTCTCTTTTATAGCCACACATTATGATTAACAGGGAACACTTTTTACATAACATATATTTGATTAGCAAGGAACGTGGTACACAAGTTTACAGCGCCCAAACATACACTTTTATACATAAGTCCTGACCCACATACCACTGTCTACGGAGCCTCTACTAGAATGGTAGTACAACACTTTCTGGTGACAAGGCTCCGTCTATACCTTTACCAAAGATACAAACTCCAAAATACAACAACCGGAGTGGCGTAGGCCACACATGGCTCCAGAAGGAAAGTGGGCTGGAGTGACTTCCACGGGTCCACCTACAATCATAACACAAATGTACCGCCCCGGAAAAAGGGACGTCAGTACACTTGAATTGTACTGGCATGTATGAACTAACTCTGTCCCAAGTAAACTCAAGCCAAAATGCATGAACAAGTATATAACTGAACAACAATAGTACAGGTACAACCAGGAAGCAATAACCAAACATTTCACAACAATTATTCACGTAGTCATACAAAGGGGCAATCAGTGCCCCACATGTTACAAACTCTCCTGCTGTCTCCTTTCACATTTTCACATATATCATTTCATGATTCATATTCATATCATTAGTGATATTGGATTACATTTACACCCTTATTGACTCGTCCACCCTTATTACCTCGGCCACACTTATCACCCCAACCCACACCTTATTTCACCGTGTTGCGGCACACAACCCGACCACGCCTGACAGTTTTCAATTCACAACAACAACGGCACAACAACAAGTACAAGAAATCAACCATGGCACTTTGTTAATATAATTCCACAACAAGGGTATTAACATCCCACAACTTGCAACAATAATTTTCCTCAAGTTCATCAAAGTTGATACACAATTTCGATCATCACAACAATTTTTCACAACTAACCACACACATTATTCCATAATATTTCCATTTCAAGTGTTCCACATTGTTTCAATTCCCGCTATTCCACATTATTTCCGTTCCCATTATTCCAATTACAAGTTCCACAACATTCACACTAAAGTACTACCACACAATTTGTACAACACGAAAGCTTCACAATGATTTCACATGAATATCAACTATCAACAATTTCACAACTAGCATAGGCGATTTCACGAGGATCATAGTTAGCCATACATACATGGAATTGAATATCCTCTTTAACCTCTACTCCAATTCATCAAGCAATCAAGAAGGATCAATCTAGTTCATGACTAATACATAGACCTTTAGAATAGGAATTCACAATTTACAACCCAGTTCCCTTTTTACAAGATTTTTGTGTTTTGAAGACATGCATGTGGATTTCTATCAAGAATTTTCAAAATCAAAGTATGAAACTCCCTCCCAAGACCTGAGTTCGAAAATTAGGGGAAAGGGTAGGGATTTTACCTTGAAATCAGAGGGGAAGACAGATGCTCAAGATTTTCCGGGCTTGATGATTTTTGAAAGATCAATTGATGAAGAAATAGCTTTCTCTCTCTAAAACCCTCTCTTCCTCTCTCTTATTTTGTTCAGAAAATTGGTTGAAAATGAGAGATGGGGTATTCTATTAATAGAGGGGTTGGGCTTAGAATTTTAGAAAATAACTGAGCGAACACGATCTGCGACGCCCATCTGCGATCGCAAAACTGGCATGCGGTCCACATAATGGACCGCAGAAATGGCTCAAGTTTCAACCCTCTCGTGTTGGGAATGCGGTGACTATGCGGTCCGCATTTGCGTTCTGCGGTCGCAGAATGTACCACAAAACTGACCTTAGAATTTCTTCAGGGACAATATGCGATCACTCTGCGGTCCGCATATTCATTATGCGATCGCAGATTTGACCGCATTTTCAACATCAAAATTTGGTTGCTCTCTGATTCATTCTGCGGTAGGAATGCGATCCGCACAGCTGATCTGCGGCCGCATTCTGGACCGCATTTTGACACTTTTCTGGAAAAGTTAATTCTTTCAATTTTTAAAGGCTTAAATCACTACCAAGGGTCCAAACCGCGGTTCGCAAGCTCGCCGCGTAGAACTCTACACATTCATAACACATAATAAGAGTAGACACCATGGTTTACTAAGATCTGAGACAAAATTATTTACGGGACCTTACAAAGATTTGGAAAAACCATGTTCATCACCCACCAAAGAACGTATTGGTACAGGGTCATGCCTTTTGGACTAAAGAACACATGGGCTACTTATCAAAGATTGGTAGCAAAAATGTTCAAAGATCTGCTTGGTAAAACAAACGAAGTATATATAAATGACATGTTGTACAAGTTAAAAAGGGAGAAGATCACATCAATCATCTAAAGAAACTTTCAACATACTCAGACGGTACATAATGAAGCTAAACCTGGAGAAATGTGCGTTCGGTGTAGCCTCAAGAAAGTTCTTGGGTTTTCTGGTCTCACAACAAGTGATAGAGGTCAGCCCAAACCTAATCAAAGTCATCGAGGGGATACTAGAAATCTTGACCATAAAAAAACAGGACCAAAAGTTGACAGGTCGCATTGACGCCCTACCAAGGTTCATCTCGCAGTCATCGGATATGTGCCAAATATCCTTTAACGTACTCAAGAAAGACAACGGCCACAAATGGACTTCTGAGTGCGTCCAAGCTCTATGAGAACTAAAGTCATACATGTCATCGCCGACTTTGCTTTCAAAACTCGAGATGGGGGAGCGTCTCCTCGTCTATCTAGCCGTATTCAAGGTAGCCATAGGCTCAATCTTAATTCGAAAAACAAAGTTACGCAATCTCCCATTTATTACATTAGAAAAATACTTGTTGATGCCGAGACGAGGTACCTACACCTCAAAAAATTGGCTTTGACATGAGTCGTAGTTTCACGAAATCTTAAACCATATTTCCAATGTCACCCCATCTCGGTCGTCACAACTTTTCTATTAAGAAGCATTTTTCATAAACCCGAGCTACCGGGAAGGCTAGCCAAATGGGCCATCGAGCTGAGTGAGGACGATATCACATACGAATTGCGAACGACGATAAGGTCGTAAGTGGTCGCTGACTTCATCGCCTAGTTTAGCACAAAATGATGCCTGAAATCAAAAGGGAAGCCATCCAAACTTCCCTCCAAGCACAAGACCTCTAGGACCTATACACCAATGGTGCATCCAGTGCGTCGGAGTCCAGAGTTGGACTTGTGCTCATAGTCCCGACATGCGAAATGATTCAACAATTCATAAGGTGCCTGAATATGACTGAAAACGAGGCCGAGTATGAGGCCATAATTGTAGGTTTAAGACTAGCACTCAAGTATGGAGCAAAATAGTTGAAACTATTCTGGGATTCCCAGCTCGTTGTCAACCAAGTCACAGGGACTTTCCAAATCAATGAACAAAGATTGCAAAATTACCAGACCAAAATGTGCAAGCTACTGCTTGAGTTCGACGAATGCCAGCGTAAAAAAATCCCACGAGCACAGAATGCCGAGGAAGATGGTCTCACTAAACTAGTCGTTTCCACCAAAAACATCACAACCGGAGACAAAAACATGGTCCATATCCTCAACTCATCACTAGACCAAGTTGAAGTAAGAAGCATAAAATTAACTTGGGACTGGCACAATCATATTATCACGTACTTGCCAGTCGACACCCACACAGGCGATAAAAGAGAGGCCAAGAAATCGAGAACGCTAGCGGCTAGATATAATATCCTCCACAACGGCATGTATAAGAGAAATTACGGCGGCCCTTTAGCGGAGTGCTGGGGCTCAAACCAAACTTGTTGCGTCCTTAAAGAATTCCATGAAGGCCATTGCGAGGCTCACTCTGGAAACCGACTACTGGTCAGATGCCTCATATCGGCAGGATATTACTGACCCACCATGAAAAAGGAGACTACACACTTTGTGAACAGATACGAACATTGCCAAGATTATGCCTCAATGATTCACCAAGAAGGCGGACATCCACACTCGGTCACCTCACCTTGACCATTCATCAAATGTGGAATGGACATCGTGAGGCCCCTCCCAGCAGGGCGAGGTAACGTACGATTCCTTTTAGATTTAACTAACTATTTCTCTAAGTGGGTAAAAGCATGAGCATTCGTCCAAATACAGGAACATAAGGTAATCACCTTTGTATGGTGAAACATCATATGCTAGTTTGGTCTTCTGAAAGAAATTAATTGCGACAACGGATCCCAGTTCACAGGAAAGAAAACCGCCTAGTTCTTCGAAAAGAGGATACTTTAGACCCCGTATCACCATACATGTAATTGAAAAGAAGATTCCTCCAACAAGTCGATACTAAACATCATGAAGAAGAATAAGCTCGAAGATGCCATTGGACTGTGCCCGAAGTACTACCAGAAGTATTATGTGCCTACCGAACCACTATGAAAATGAGCATATGAGAGACGCTCTACTGTTTGGTCTATGGGACCGAGGCAGTAATACCAGTCGAGCAAGGAGAACCCAGTCTAAGGTACTGTTTTGAGAGTGGTACGAGTAACGATGAAAGCATGAGGCAGGACTTGACGAAGTCGACAAACAAAGAGATATGTCCTACATAATAATGGTCGCGCAAAAACAACAAGCAGAACACCATTACAGCAACAAATCTAAGGTCAAGCCGCTCAAAGTCGGGGACTACGTACCGAAAGCTATAACTCAAGAAAGTAAAGATCCAAGGGAAGGCAAGCTGGAAACAAATTGGGATGGTCCGTATAAAATCAAAGTCGAAGCAAACTGTTACACCCTGCAATATTATGATAATGTTACATCTTGCAGTATTATATTACGATAATCTTACGCCTTGCAATATTACATTACGAGTATATTACGCTTCACAGTATTAAGTTACGACAATGTTTCACCTTGCAATATTACATTACGGTAATGTTACGCTTCGCAATATTAAGTTACGATGATATTGCACCCTATAGTATTGTACGTGAACTTATCGTAAGGTGATTGACATCAATCCAAGTAAAAGATTGTTTGGAGATTATAAGGATTGTGCTATTTCACAAGTGATGAGTAAATTCGTGAAGGTGAAAGGGTAAGCAAGTAAAAGAAAATGAATTTTCGTCAAAATTTGGCATGTTGAAATAAAATACGACTAGAGTTAAAATACTCAATATTTATGGGCTAGTGACATACAAGTTACCACATAACCATGATAAAAAGGAGAATAGGGTATGTGAAAAGTGAGTAGTATGTTAAGTAAGTGGAAATAATTCTCAAGTATATAAATAATTGATTAATTATTGAATAATAGGACATTAACTAGTTAATTAATAACTAGTGACGGATTAATTTAAGTCTTTTGATAAATACCAAACCCAAAAACGTGCCAGCCTATTGGAATACACTAGATAACTTATATCTTGGTATGAAAGGTATCCATTTAAGTGTCATACATATGACACTTAATGTATATTGGAAGCTTGGTCTTTAAATGAAAGTGATCATATAGCTTTTTTTCAAAGAGTCCAACATTCTAAAAAATCCAGCAATAACATTTCCTACACCACTGAAAGAGAAATGACAATGATTCAACAAGATCCAACGTGAAGTTCCGGAGAGAAATTCAACGTGTTATGTTAATTCAATACAAAGCTCGGTACCATCTTTCTCAAGAATGTCATACTGATTATTTTTTTACTTCGATCTGTCGTTACGTATTTTTACAAAAGAGAACCGGTTCAGGTATATTAAGGTTATCCCTTCTTTCTTTTTGTCATGATCTATGCGACACGAACAAAACGAGCAAATACACAAATTACATAAATGACTCTATTCATAGAAGTATTAGAGATATCTATGTTCTTGAATTCCCATATGTCTTATTATTCTATATTCTGTTCATGTGGCTCAAAAAATACGTAAGTTGATAAAGTCTTTTTTCATGATATTAATCAGAGGTATAATGATCTTATGACGTTCCGAGAGATTTTATTGACGTACTTCTCATGTATTGCATTCATTTATACATGCACATTGACCCATGACCAGATGCCGTTATATACGCGTATATATATATATATATATATATATATATATATATGTGTGTGTGTGTGTGTGTGTGTGTGTGTGTGTGTACGGGATATGAGAAAAGGTTATAACGTTATATACGCACCACCACCAAGATGATATAATGGGATGCCCTTAGAGATTGATGATGTTATGAAATATGTACCTATGTATGATATGACATTCATACGCATGTGTATGATACTATAATTATTTCATGATTTATAAAGTTATTCAGACGTACATGTAGAGTTATTTACTCTATATTTCCTCCATGTCTGTTTTGTACTTATATGCCTTACATACTCAATACATTATTCGTACTGACGTCCCTTTTTTCTTGGGGACGCTGCGTTTCATGCCTGCAGGTACCCATAATCAGATCGAGAGCCCTCCAAGTAGGCTATCAACTCATTGGAAGATGTTGGTGCGCTTCATTTTCTTTGGAGTTGCTCGTTTGGTTAGTATGATTTAGACGTGCATTGTTTAATGGCAGGAATCTATCTCGACCTTTATGAAAATTATATATTCTTGGAGGCTTGTAGACAGATGTCATGTACGTAAAAGATTGTATGGCCTTGTCTGCCTATGTTCAGTGTTCAAGTGGTTATTTTGGTCTTAGAGACCTATATGTCTTATGTATAAGTTGGCATTACCTGTTGTATTCTACCTATTTCATGCCAGCCTCTTCGGCTTAATTATTTATAATAATATGAAATGAAAAGATACGTTATATTGGTATTCAGTTGAGTAAGGCCCGGTACCCGTCGCGGCCCATTGGTTTGGGTCGTGACACAAACAAGGGCTCGTTCCAATTAGAAACAATGGAAGGAAAGGTACTGCCAAGCAAGTAAAATATCAGCAACCTCAAATACTTCTACTTCTGAGAGAAAAAGTGTCCCCCAAGACGTACTCTTTTTTCTCTCGCTTGAGTTTTGTCCCATTTGAGGTTTCTCAAGGAGGTTTTTAATGAGGTGTCGAAGGGAACATTTCAAGTGGAAGAACGCAAAGGTAGGGCCGTGGGTAGTAATACATTGCTCCACCTCTCAATATTCTCCAGATCGACCAATGTAGGGACTACATAAACTGGGACTGGGAGTGGATTGCCAGCCAACAACCAAATTTTTTTAAATTCTCCCGGCATATAACCAAAGCAGCAATGTTAAGGCAATAAACTTTTGGCTTATCAGCACATCTTTCTCACATTCAACGAAAGATTATGTTCGACCATGCTCGAACAAACACCTACCAGCCCCCGTCGGCCCCACCACGCTTTAATAAGAGGTTATGTTCGACTTTGCTCGAACAAAGACCCACTGGACATCGACCACAATTTAATGAATGGATATGTTCGATCCTGACTTCTGCAAGCCAACCCGGAAAGTCAAAGCGTTTTGGAATAAACGGCCAGTATAGGGCCACATTGCTAGTTCGTTATAACCATCACGACCCGCACAACTCGCTCGATTGTTTCGACACAAGAAGTAAAATCCGCTCATCGACCCCGCTTTTAGCCAGCCTCAATAAGCGGAGGGACTAACTGTATAGGTTAAAATCGGTCTTTAGAATATTTATTCCAAGATATGCTAAGAGAAGTTCCCAAGTCGTCGTTAGTCGAGATGGACCAAGATGCAGCAAAGCCCGTGTTTGAGGAGTCGACAAGGGACAGAGTCAAGATGTCAACAAGGGTCGAGTACTATTGACAGAGCTGTAACGACTAGTTTTCAAGATATGATACTAAATAGAATATTGTGGTGGATATTCTATGCACTGGTACTATTAGAGTTTCTCAGGAATATATCCCATATAAATAGAAAAAGTGACAATGATAGAGGCATATAATATTCATTTTGTAAAGAACACACTTTGACAAAAAGATTCGGCTCTCACTTGCTAAGATACAAACATCACCTTTTCACTGAGATTCTTGTCCATACTTTTTTACTAGATCTGAGAATAACTCGACTATTTAAGGATTTGTCTATTATTCATTGTCTGGAGAAAGATTCACTTATTATCCTTTAATGGGTGAATCATTCCTCCTATTTACTTAAATGTCATTTATCGCTGTTTAGTATTATTGAATACTACATTATTGCTCATGATTTTTTAGACAGTTATTACATATTATTGCCATTGTCTGGCCAAACCTATATGGCATTTACTGCTTTTTTAAAAACTTTATATAATAAGATTAACCCTTATTTACATAAATTTATTTATTTGAGTCAAGACACACATTTTTTGGTCAAACAGATACTACATCGTGATAAGAATGGACCTTGGGCCTAATTCAACCCCAAAAGCTAGCTTATGAGGTGAGGATTGCCCAAGCCATATAAGGAGACCAAGGACCTCAAATTTCTTCGATGTGGGACAACTCAACACATCGATATTTGATTATTGATATTAGCTATAAATTGATATAAATATATCAATATTATGGTATTATTTATTCTAGAATCCTTGTTCGGAACCAAACGACTGTGGCTAGAGATATGAAATCATCACAGAGAAATAATTCCCAATTGAGATTATATAGTTAGTAAAGTTTTAGTAAATTAGTTATTAGAAAGTACTTTCCAAACGAATAGGCATATATTCTTTTTTTACAATATCATAAAGAGTAGAATCAACCCTATAACGTCACTCGAGCACTTATAATAAAAATTTAAGTTGTAGAAGTATGTGCATCTTGTGAAGTTTGTAAGACAGTAACACATAACAAAATTCTTACTTTGCTGAAATGATAAAAAAATTAAAAAATAAATTTAGTTTACAAAATGAACTAATATTTGGAGTTGGAAGAGATAGTTTCCATTTTCTGAACCGTAAAAAATTCTATCTGAGTCAACAGATAATTTTCAATGAGTCTCATCTTCCTACTTTCTTACTTTTTAGAAAGAATTAAGAGAGGATGAATGGTAGTATTATAATTTGCACACATGGATTAATAAAGTTAGGAGAAAAAAGGTGAACTATATGGGGTCCATTCTAGTTCCAAAGAAGGGCTTGGTAATAATCAGTTTTAACAGCTAGAATATTTTGGATCTACACTTTCTAAAGTTTAAGAAAAAGTGAATGGTGTCATCCATATTTATAACTCTCCATTTCTGAGACTCTTCTTAGATTTCAATTAATACCAACTTCCTTTTTCTTTCCACCTCACTTTTTCAATCTTAAATAGTTTTTTAGACATGACTATCCACGAGTTTTGAAATAATAATAAAGTTATTTTTGTGTGATTTATCGATCACGTATTTAAATCGTAATAGAAACTGTTGCTGTTTGCATTGGATAAATTGTCTATAATATAACTTTTGGAGTGTGACCTTTCTTCTGGACCCCACATAAATGTAGAAAATCTTGTGCACCAAACATATTTATTTTATATCATACACACACATTCCAAGAGTTTATGAGAAATAGTCGTTTTGTCCCCAAGGCGATAAGATTTGCGTATTAACTATCCATTTCATATTCCATTTGTGAGAATATACTAGTTATTGTTATATACACATTCTCTCTCTTTCTTGTCTTTTTTTACTTTACATCTTACTTTTCCATTCAATTAAACGAGTAGATATAAATATAATTATGTGAACCCACAGAACAATTCCCAAGTGACTAGCTTTGAATTTTTTGATGTGCTATTCAGTGTCTCACAGTTAATTCATACATCCATTTCTTTTTCAATTAATAATATTTTTTAAAGAGGGGGCACTGATAAAATTGGTAAATATGGGGAAGGAAATTCTAAGTTTTCTACTGTATTATTTTTGGGGGTTGAAGGGTCCACGAACCGAAAATTACACGTGCCTTTGTCCACAAATTAAGTGAAAAAATACAAAAGTGTATAAAAATTCTGTTAAAACGGAAAAATAATTTAAAAAGTGCTCAAGAATTTTTTTGGTCCCCTAAGTTTTTATCACTTTGACCACACTCATAAGTCATAACCGACAAACTACAAAATGTCACAAATATGTGGGTTGAAGTATTGCCAAAAATATGTGTTTTAGATTTGATGTCATAAAAATATATAAGTAAACATGAAAAATTACGAATTTCAATTGAATTCGTTATTATAACAGAGCTTAATTGTACATAGAATAAAACTCTCATTTGGATGTCAATTTCCAATTATGGAAACTAGATCTATCTAAAGTAGCAAAAATAAGGTACAACAATTTAAGGCCTCAAATTAATTAATTTTATGGTAAAGTTGTTATTTGATTTTATTAATTCAACTTATGTAACTCAGTTTTACTAGTACTAAGTACTAACTTAATATTTTTGGTGAAAATTAATTATTATTCCAATTCATGTCGACAATTCGTTAACATTGAATATACTATTACCATTTCGGTTTAGAAAGAAAAAAGTTATAATCGTTATGAAAATTAAATTATGTTTCAAAATATTTGATAGTGTGGAAAAGATAAGAAAATTTTTATTATCTTCTTATCATATTCTTTTTTTTTAAGAAGAAATTGTGATTTTATTTCAACTATATGGCAAAATTACATTATCTGTTCTTTTGGACTCTAGAACATGTCTTATTTGTACAATCATTTTGAAAATTCTACAACTGTTGTTAAAACTAATGTCCTATTACATAAATTGCTATAATTGTGGAGGCTCACATAAAGGATAGCTATTTATGTTCTGTAACATGGGTGACTATTTAGGTATCTTTCTGCCAGTGAAGTGCACTTGAATTGTAATTTCATTTGCTCGGTCATTGGCGTCTCTGGTTGTCTGTTGAAACCTTCTGGTGTTCCTTTCCATCCATATGTTGTATACTACCGCTGCAAACACCACACCTAAGATGGATTTTCTGGGATTTCTGCTGTTTACATTTGCTATCAGCCATTGGATTTCTGTTTCCCATGAGCCTGCCACTCTTTGATATTTCATCCATTGTAACATAAACTTGCCACAATGTTTTGGAGTATACAAATTCAAAGAATAAATGGTCGTGGATTTCTTCAGTATCTCTTTCACACAAACTGCAGGATTGATTAATCGTATTAACAGAGCGTTAATTAAGTACGACAGTTAATAAGAGATAAATATAATTTAAACAAATATTTTTGAAATTAAGGCTACTAAATATTTTTTAGCAGATTACAAATTTTTTAAAAAGCAGATAAAAAAAAGATGGAAGCAGTGACTTTTTTTAAAACTCATTATTACGAAATTGAAAGAAATGAAACTTAAAAAAACATCACACGTGCACAAACTCAATCACCCAAAAATCTACAGTAAAACAAAGTTGTTAGAGAGAGGGAACTGCAAAAAGAAAAAAAAATCCAAAAGAAAGGAGAAACAATCAGTAGATTAGTGAGATAGAAAGTAGTTTGGGTCCTACTTAATTGAGTACTAGTTTGATTAAGATGTTTGCTGAATTTGAGAAAATTTGTTAACCAAAATGGTGAACAAAGAAAAGGGGTGGTAGGGCTTTAGATGGGGATAAAGCCAAAAAGAAGACTAGGATATAAACTTTCATTATATGTAAGTGATTATACTTTGCTAATGATGATGTTATTAGTAGTGTTTAATTAAGCCCCGCATAATTACTTAGTGTTTATGTTAATTAGAAAGAGAGATGTGGTCCACTAACTTTCTTCTTATGGGAAAGGTAGAGGTCTTGGCGAGGCGGATCAGATTTTGAAGTTTATAGGTTATGAAACTAGCCATCCATTAAATCCACGGTGCATCACAATTCTTAGTTATTGATTTTATATTTAACCATTTATAATATAATTAATAAAAATTTTAATACAAATATAAAATTTTAGTATAAGTTGTTGAATTCGTTTAAACCCGTACCCAATACCCTAGCTCCGCTTTGGTTGGGGAGGAAGTACAAAAGATAAAGATGAGAATGAAAATCAATGCCACACGAGAAGATATGACATGAGAGTTTAAGAGGGCCTACCAAATAAAATTTCAATATAAATGGAAAAGAGGATATTTTTTTGGGGGGTGGGGGGGTTGTAGGAGGGTGAGGATTGGGCCACACAGCCTACATGAACATGTACTGAAACTCATCGTCCTTTTTTTCAGGGGCCGAAGGCCTGTTTATGATTTTAATACATCCTACCCATAAAAAGCCCAGCCTGTATGCAGCTCACTAGGTAAATTACCATTTAATGCAAGTAATATATCAAATTAAAACTTCTTCATATTTTCACTTTTAATTTTCCAAATTCCAATTAATGTTTCCCCAAAAATGTTCTTAGCTAAAATTTATAAGAAAACTCTACTAAACTTAAGCCTGTGTATTTTGTATACATGTAGTCAACATGTAAACTCTACCTCGGGTAGAGGTAAGGTCTTGATACATACTGCCCTCTCCAAATTCCACTTGTAAAATTTTATTGGATCGTTATTGTTGTTGTTATTGTAGTCAACATATAAACTGTAAACTCGGTATATTAAGGGACTTTTTTGCTTTTAAACCGTGACAGAAACTATTTACATTCGGTAGCCGAAAAAGTATATAAAATTTAAATTATTTTTATATATAACCTATAGGATGTATAAATATATACAAATATAATATATTTTTTTTATTATTATATTAAGAGTGACCGTATAGTCTCATTTTCAGAAAAATTAAAGTCGAAATATGTGAGACAAAAAAACGAGTTCTAGATCATTTGTAAGAAGTTGTATGTACAGTTTTTTATTATATAACCTTTTACGAATTTTTTATGAAATTTTTTAGTTAAAAGTTTGGGGCAGACTACAGTAAATTTGATATCCTTGTCTTTTTTCTTTTTTTAATTTTTTTGTCTCTATCTAAATTCAACACTAGGTTTACTGTTGTTGCCTAATACTTTGACAAAACCACCAAAACCACAAAGTCTTAATTACTGTATAATTTATGTGGTAACAGTGATTTTGATCAATTTGTTTGGTGATGTACAGAACTAAACATGTTACCTAATATGTTGAGATTTGATTCGAATTTGGCTGAAATTAGGGCAAAAATAACGTAAGTTGTTCTTTTTCTGTTTTTCATTAAACAGTTCTTCATAGTGAAAGTTGTTAAACATGATAACTAATTTATTGGAGAAGTCTAAAGTTAAGTACCTAAAATATTTGACTTTTTAATGTTATCTAATCTAGATTCACACAATTTTCTAAGCTGTTTTTATACAGTTAAGTTTTTTTTTTTTTCATTCAGGTAAACATTTAAAAAATAATATTACTCAAGAATATATGAAATACGTGTCTGTTATCACGAGAGTACTTCTAGCTTTGGTTAAATAATTTTTTGGAATCATTTATGGCATATTAGACACACCTGCAAGTAGAGATGTTTATAGTTCGGTTTAAGTCGGGTTTTCTTAACCATAAGAAATATAAATTTAGTTGATTTGTTATCTGGTTTTGTTATTTTATTCGATTTATTCATGTTTGTCTCATTTGTTTAAAAATATGCGGCATACACTACCTTAGGCAAAGTTGTCATTTTTCACATTTGAATAAAACTTTTTCTTTGACTAAAATATTTGCAAAAAATAAAGGAACGAACAATTATTTGGAAACATTTTATGACACATTAAACACACCTGCAAGGTATCTACATGGGAACAAATCGTGTTGCTGGATGACTTGTACGTTCACATTTGATGCTGAAATGTGTTTGTACATCCACTATAATATTTACAAATAGAAGAGCAAAATTAAGCATGGAATTGACATCCATATGACCATTTAGCTGATTTTATCATCCCAAAAAATATCAAGAAATAAATCTCAGGTCAAATATATACGCTATAGTACCAACTTAATTGCTCAAATTGCGTCTAAGAATTTTCCTACAATATGTGTTCTCATACGCAATCGGTGTCTTTACTCGAGATATACGAAATGTGATGACTAAAAAGGTTATTACTTGTGTTACAAGTAAATTAAGTGTTCCGAGATCTAAAAACCTCCTTCTTACCTCACCTTATTTGCATACATGGTCCGGATCCGGACCCAGATCCGGAAAACCTTCTATGTAAAAAGATGAGAAATAGAAATTTTTAGAGTTAAAAATTTGATTTTGTTGGTTGACTCTAGTCAACATTTTAAGCAAATGGACTCGAATCTGCGTTCCGACGATCCTGAAAGGTCCACAGTAAAATATGGGACTTGGGCATATGCCCAGAAATGAATTCCGAAGTCCCAAGCATTAGAAATCAATTTTTGAAAGAAAAAATTGTTTTGTGGAATTATCTAAGAAATGAAGAAAAGAATTATAGTTTGAAAATATTGGTATATGGCCCGTATTTTGGTTACGGAACCCGATACAAACTTGTTATAGTATTTAAAATATTACAGTGAAATTTTGTGAAAAACGGAGTTTATTTGACGTGAGTTGGACTTCCGGTTGAAGGGTTATGAACTTTGAGAGTTCTTGATAAAAATATTGAGTTTTGAGGTTTAATTCACGATTTTACATGTTATTTTGATGATGTGGTCGCACGAGTAGGTCCATATAATGTTTTTGAGTTAATATGTATGTTTGATTTGAAGTCCCGAGGGCTCGGGTAGGTTTCGTGATGTTTTAGGCTTAAAAGATAGCTGTTGCAGGTCCAGAGATGTTGCAGATCTCCGAACTCGCCAGTGCTAACCGCATTGATTTTTGCTGACCTCGAAGGAGCCTTTGCGGCCACACTTCTTTTTTTGCAGTCCGCGGTGAGGAAGAATTTCACTGGTCTGTCTTCAGAAGCCTATATCTTTTGATCTACAAGAAATTTTGAGAGATATTCAAACAAAAGTTGTAGATTTTCATGTTTAGTTTCCAGAAAGATAAAGAAATCATAATTTGAACATATGTAGAAAAAGTTATGGCCAAAATACTAAAGCATGTCACTGCAGTCAACATTGTGAGCTCCGTGATCTCACTCCTTTTGTGCGGTCCGCACAGGAGTCTGAGAGGGATATATTTAAACGGAATTTTTAGTTATTTTTCATTTTTCAAAACCCCAAAAACATAAGAGGCGATTTTTCAAACCGTCTTTCTTCTCCAAAACATAAGTTATTGATTTCCAACTTTTTTTCTTTACTTTTTAACTTCTTTTTACAAGGTTTCATCCTAGAATCAATGGTTTTCATGGGAGAAATTGGGTGTTTTGCGTAGAATCTAGGTTTGTAAAATTTTGGGGAGTTGGACCTCGATTTGAGGTCCGATTTCAAAATAAATTATATATTTGGGTTCGTGGAGGAATGGGTAATCGGGTTGTGGTTCAAACCTCGGGTTTTGACCATGCAGGCCCGGGGTTGATTTTTGAATTTTTGGGGAAAACTTTAGAAAATTTATTTTCATGCATTAGAATTGATTCAGTTAGCACTTATTTATATTATTAAGTAAGTTGTGGCTAGATACGAGCGAGTTGGTGGTAGAATCAAGAGGTAGCGATAGTTGAGGCTTGAATTGTGTCCGTGGCATCGAGGTAGGTGTTTGGTCTAACCTTAGCTTGAGGGATTAGGAGTTGTGTCTTATTTTCTATGTGCTATTTGTGGAGTACGACGTATAGGCATGGCGACGAGTATCTATACATTGGTGTCAAGCGTGCTCGTAGTCTTGTATTGTAATTGTTGTGACTCCGTTTAGGTTTATTGTGCTTCATATAAGGATTGTCATTATTGTTCCCTTGATGGGATGTTGTTCTCATATTGTTGCTCCCTTGCCGGGATGTTGTTGTTATATTATTGTTCCCTTATCGGGATTCTGTTATGATTGATATTAATAAATAAAAAGGGAACGGGTTACACGCCTGCAACGGTAATATATGAAGAGGGAGCGGGTTGCAAGCCTGCAACGGTAATATGTGAAGAGGGAGCGGGTTGCACGGCTGCAACGGTAACTATATAAAATGGGAGCGGGTTTCACACCCGCAATGATAATATATGAAATGGGAGCGGGTTGCGTGCCTGCAACAGTACTATATGAGATAGGATTGGGTTGCATGCCTGCAACAGTATTAGATGTGTACTTGTTCTTCTTATTTTCTTATCTTTTCTGATAACTGATTTATAGCATTCCTTACATTTCTCTACTGTTGTTCTGTTGTTATGTGTTACGCCCCGCAACATGTTTCCCCCGCCCAACTTTTATCATAATTGTCTGCTTCTATTTACGATGTATATAATTTAATTGTACAAGTTTATTTGGTGGTTTTGTCCTACCCTCGTCACTACTTCGCCGAGATTAGGCTAGACATTTACCAGCACATGGGGTCGGTTGTGCTGATACTATTCTTTGTACTTTTTTTGTGCTGATCCCAGTGCTATAGATTTCGGACCACAGTGAAATTGTTGTTTCTTGTCTATCAGGCGACCCGAGGTAGTCCTGTAGGTGTCTGCATGCGTTGGCGTCTCCTTCTATCTAGTATTACTATTTCTTTCATGTGTTTCCAGAGACAGTGTTGTATTTATTTCTTTCAGACATTTATTTGTAGTACTCCTAGACAATCTTTGAAGTTGTGATACCAGTCTTTCGTAGATTTGTTTTAGAAAAGTATTTGCAGTATTATTAAAACTTGAAATTTAATTTTTCGCTTAGTAAATTTTGTTGATTGATAACTGTTGGTTCTTAATTGTTAATGGATTTAGAATGGAAACAAGGTAAATAATTCAATTGGTTGGCTGTCCTAGCTTTCACTAGTAGGCGCTATCTCGACTTCCGAGGGTGGAAAGTCCGGGTCCTGACAAGTTGGTATCAGAGCTCTAGGTTACATAGGTCTCACAACTCACAGACAAGCTTAGTAGAGTCTGAGGGATCGGTACGAAAACGTCTATATTTATCCTAGAGGCTACGGAGTTAGGAAAAGTTTCACTTCTATTCTTCTCTGTCGTGTGATTTTGTTCTCTCAATTCTAAATTGAAACCTTTACTCTTATCCTTTCACAAATGGCGAGGTCACATACCGCTTCTTCAGCTGAGCATCAGCACAGATCGATGATAGATCAGCTATGTCTTCGGAGGCTTTGTGGAGGTTGGATAAGTTTCACCAAGCCCTTCACTACCACTTTTAGCCGTGCATCTTCAAAGGATCCCCAGGATTATATAGACAGCTGTCATGAGGTTCTCAGGAATATGAGGATAGTGGATATCAATGGGGTCGACTTTGCTACTTACGCTTATCTGGATCCACCAAGACTTAGTGGAGAGATTGCTTGGCTAGACCAGCAGGATTGCCAGCTTTGACTTGGGAGAAGTTTACTCAGCTATTTCTGGAGAAGTTTCTCCCTATCACTCAAACAGAGATCTATCGGGGACAGTTCGAGCGTCTCCAGCAGGGTTCTTTGACAGTCACTTAGTACGAGACCAGATTCATCGACTTGGCCCTTCATGCTCTTATCATACTTCCCATCGAAAGAGAGAGAGAGACAGAGAGAGGGGGTAAGGAGGTTCATTGAGGGACTTATTCAGCCTACTCGATTTCAGATGGCTTAGGAGACGAGGAGTGAGATTTCTTTTTAGGAGGCGACCAATGTGTTCAAGAGAGTTGAGATGGTTCAATCATAGAGAGGTGGTTAGGGGTCTGACAAGAGGCATCGTCATTCAGGCAGATTCAGTGGTGCCTCGTCTAGAGGCAGGAATTCGTATAGTAGAGGCCATTCTCCTAGGCCTTTTCAATTAGCACTTTAGGTTTCTCACAACGCTTCAGGTGGCCGTGGTTCTCTCATGCAGTATTCCGAGCAGCCCTACAGTTCATCAATAGCTCATATTTATGCACCTCTATTTCAGAGTTTTCAGGGTCGTCAGTCCCAGCAGCCGAGGGCTTGTTTTACTTATGGCGACACGAGGCACATTTTCTAGATATTTTCCTCGAGCATCGATCAGATCTCAGCATCTGGGTTCCCGTGCCATGGTTTTGGCACCGCGTCTTCCACAGCCTGCCCAGCCATCCTGAGGTAGAGGTAGAGGAGCTAGAGTTGGAGGTAGAAGTGTTAGAGGTGGAGCTCAAGCCGCTAGAGGTGGAGGCTAGCCAGCTGCAGGAACATCCTAGAGATACAGTTCAGGGTGGTGGGGCCCAGCCCCGATGTTATACTCTTCCAATCAGGCCTGAGGCTGAGGCTTCCGATGCAGTTATCACAAGTACAGTTTTGGTTTGTAGTAGGGATGCTTCAGTGCTATTTGATCCAGGATCATATACTTTTATGTGTCATCTTATTTTGCACTGTATCTGGTCATGCTTAGTGATTCCTTCAGTGCTCCAGTTTTTGTGTCTACACCAGTGGGTGATTCTATTATGGTAGATCATGTCCATCGCTCTTGTGTAGTTCTGATAGGGGGTCTTGAGACTCGAGTAGACTTATTACTGTTGGACATGGTTGATTTTGATGTCATATTGGGGATTGACTGGTTATCACCTTACCATGCTACCTTGGACTGTCATGCCAAGACTGTGACCTTAGCCTTGCCGAGTTTACCTCGTTTGGAGTGGAGAGGGACTTGTCGACGCCCCCTTTTTTCAAAGAGCAAAATCGAGTTTACGACATTATGGACAAAAAAACTCTTATTTCCTTTTGAGGAATCGGGTTATGGAATTTGAAAAGTCGCCACCTAATGATTATAGTACACTAGGACACTCTAAAGAAAAAGAGAAGATTTTTTCAAAGAAAACTAGAGTTCGAGTAAGGGATTGAGATTATCTCGAGAGGGTGGTGTTACGCACCCATCAAGATCCACTAGTGCGGTTCTCGGCCGTAATTAGTTGTGACTTTAAGAAAGGGTAGAAGTAAACAAAGAATGTTTGCACATAGAAAATACAAATAAGTTGGAAGTTTTGAAAGAAAAGAGAGAAAAAGACATAAATGATTTAGGAAAGAAAATATTAATTGAAGAAAATATTATCATTTTTAAGAAAACATCACATCATATAAATAAATAAAAGAGGTCCTAGGTTAAATATAATATGGATCACTTTAGTACAATACCCAGCAATCATTCTCTCACAAGATATTAGCTCACCAGTCATCATATCCATTTCTACCCTTCCCACCCCGTTAAGGTATTAAACGCAATTAGTCTCGTTTACTTATTGCATACTAATACCCGTTCTAACCTATCAATCCCGAGGTTTAGGACACCTAATCCTAAAAGGGGGAAGGAAGCATAGGTATATATGGAGTTTCAAAAGGATAAAAGACTAAGGCAACAGAAAAAACAAGTAGCAAATAATGAGGGACGAAACAAATACAAAAAAGGCTTATATAAACCCCACAAATCACATATCAAGCTAGTTTAGCATGTCTTGCATATACTGATTTGATCTTTAAAAATTAAACGACGGAAAGATTAGTTTAACACATAGAGTTGGGTAAAAGGTCTGAATTAGGCAACCCAGATCCAATAGTCAGAAGATGAGGTACTTTTATACAAGTTACTGATTAAGAACCTAACACATGAGAGTTTAAAATAGGACGTTGGAAAATTACAAAAAAGATAAGAGAGGTCATGCAAAATCAGCATAATTGTTTAAGTAAAAGTATAGTGGAATTTGTAAAGTAAAGTTTTCAGAAGTAAAAAAAATGCTTTAAAAAGAGAGTGAGTTTGAAACCTGTTTTGAAAGAGAGCTTCATGAGACAAATAAAAATTCACGCAGAGAGTTGAAAAACGTTTCAGAAAAAGAAAATGCAAGCTTAGGAAATTGCAGACAAGTTTGGATGCTTTGTTTGAAAATGGCCAGGTTATTACCTACGTAGATTTAGGCGAGTTTGAAACCCTATAGGCAGGATATCTATACCTTGATTTTATAAGACTCGTTATTGTTATTAACGTTTAAGAAAAAAGTATCTGATTCTCCTACGGTTTGCCTAACTTTTCATGTATTTCCTATAGGCATGATTTCTATATGCAATTAGTTGATTAGTAGGTCCTATAGGCAGGATTTCTAATGATTTGCAACATGACATGAATATTAATTCCAATAGACATGATTTCTAGATGATTGAGTTAAGAAAGTACAAAAAGCCTATAGACATGATCTCTAGGTGAATTAAAGCGTTGAACCTATAGGCATGATATCTAAGTGATTAAATATCAACATTGGTCCTATAGGCATGGTGTCTACCTAATAGCATATGCAAGTAAACATAAACCCCTCCCATAACCTTTATTGATATATCCTCAAATTCTTTTTTACAAGATTATTACAGAACCAGAAGAAATAAATAATAAAATACATTGCAACCTATAGCTAGATCCAAACTGCCAATGCAATCTCAATATCCAATAACATGTTTTTCACCAAATTTGGATTCCAGATTCTAAGGCCTTCTCTTATTCAGAGCGTTTCAAAGTGTTAGAATATACGCTTAACGCTAGAGGGGGGGTGAATAGCGTTATAATAAAAAATAATATAAGCTTGCGGAATTAAAAATTGAAGGATTGAAATAAGTGCGGTAAGTAAAAAATAAGGAACGAACGCACCGAAATTATCCTGGTTCACCACAACCTGTGGCTAGTCCAGTCCCCGAGAGACTCTCTCGAGATTCCACTAACTTCGTTAAGCTTACGGGTGCTTAACAAACCGTTACAAACTGAGAACTTGAGTCGCACAAGCCTCAACAACCTTTGCTCGAAGATACCACACTTCAAGACTTCAACCGAAGGAATGAAAACGTTCCTTCTTACAACCACAAGGTATTAACACTTCCCTTCAAGTGTATACAAACACTTAGCACTCAAGACAAGAATCTCTTTATGAGTAGATATGAGTAAAATAAATACGCTCAAGAACACAACAACTTTCCTCAAGAGTTTGGCTCTCAAAAACTTATGAAATGAATATAAAATGATGTATATGAGAGTATGCAAGCTTTAGCAAGAATATGATCAGTTGTTGTTCTTAGAAGACTAATTTTGAGTTGTATTTATAGTGTTCAAAACCCCCACAACCGTTGCCTAATTACCAATCAAGAATTGCTGATTTTGTGCTAAGATAATCGATTATCTGATTTGCATAATCGATTATTTTCAAATCGTTCAAAAATCATTTCCAGATTTTAAGCAAAATAATCGATTATCCAAATCGTATAATTGATTACCTGACAACGTTCAAAAATCATATTCAGATTTTACTTAGCATAATCGATTATCTTTCAGAGTTTAAAAATACTTTGGCAACGGTCATTTGTATAATCGATTATACTATAAGGATAATCGATTATCTTTTATATTTTGAAAACTTTGGACTACACTGTCTTAACATAATCGATTATCATAAAGTACGTAATCGATTATTTTACAGTCTTGTAAAATTTGATAGACACTGCCTCAACATAATCGATTATCATAATGTGCATAATCAATTATTTTATAGCTTTGATAAATATGATGGACACTGCCTCAACATAATCGATTATCATAAGGTACATAATCGATTATCTTGTAGCTTTGAAACATCTGATGGACACTGCCTCAACATAATCGATTATCATAAGGTACATAATCGATTATCTTGTAGCTTTGAAAAATCTAATGTACACTGCCTTAACATAATCGATTATCATAAGGTACATAATCGATTATTGTTCAGCTATGTAAATCTGGTGTACATTGTCTTAACATAATCGATTATCATAAAGTACATAATCGATTATCTTTGTCCAGATTTGAGAGGCATGTTTAAAAATCATTTTGGCTAAAATAAAATGTTTGAAAATCATTTTGCTTAAAATTAAATATGCATGATTTGATAAAAATGATTTTACGAGAGAAGCCAAGTCTTGAGTCAATTGTCGGATCAAGATCACAATTAAAGAACGACTCATGTATAACTTTATTTCTTTGCTTGATCATGATCTTTGTTTGTCTTGTGCTTGAACCTCGTTATGTGTCAATTGCGCGCTTGTGGTTGGACCTTGTCATATGTCAATTGCGCGTCATTTGTCATTTATCAAAACCTACAAATATGAACACACGTTTAGTATGTATTGAGAACGTGTTTCGACACAAAGTTCCAAGGAGTTTCAAGAGCCCCAGGAAATGCTTACACTCTGAACACAGTCATAATAGAGTAGTGCAAGTGTGGAATTACCAGACCTTAGGCATCCAAGTTCAGAGGGAACTCCAGGGTCCCAAAGCATGGCCTACCAAAGGGGGTTAGAACTTAGGAACTAGGAATGAGTGCAAAGTGAGGGAGGAACCATAGCAGAGGGTGGTCATACCAAGCCATGGCATAGGCTGTCACACCCCTGACCCTTTGCTTAGTAGGAGCAGACTCTGGGGAGTCAAACTTAGGGTCTGAGTGGTGATTAGGACACTAACAGACCCAAGTTAAAGCTCAACACATAAAAGGGAGAGGGAATGGGAAAACATTTAAGTAGAGACTCAGGAGAGACTGATTCTGGATCGTGGACAGCAATATCAGATGCTGCCATGATTCAGAACAGTACTAAATCACAAAAAGGGAATAGAGGGAAGGGAAAAGCATATATTGACATTAAGGGAAATATAAGAAAGCATAGCAGGGCAAGGACATGGCAGAAGAACAGAACATGCTGCAGTTACAGAAAATAAACACATAGTTAAGAATGTGTAGAAGAAGAGAAGTGAACACACATAGTTGGAGAGTGTTATTTAACTAGAAATACATACCGGTTTTTAGTTCTAGTACAATAGAGAAACAACAGCAAATAGACAACAGACAGTTAACAAGAACAACTTAAAAACTTTTGCAAGCACTTGGGAGTTCAGAGGAACTCCAGAATATTTAGACAGTAGGAGAGAAAGGAGTAAAATACTCAGTATTAGTAGAGAAAGCATTAGTAGAGAAAGTAGTAGTAAAGAGAGTAGTAGCCAGTATATTTCGAAGACATGTGATTGTATATTGCAAAACTGCAGAAAAGAACTGTGTTCGAGAGCTCTCTAGAGTTGAAAAGGTTGTCCCTTTTTATAGTACAAATACGAGTAAACAAAAAGGCAAGGAAATAAATTTTTGTCAATCAGACAAGATCTCCCTTAGTCAAAGGGATTTGATTTCAAACAGGAATGAGTAATTAAGGAAAGAAAAAATAGTAAAACCCTATTCAGAGTAGCATAATATTGGCAAGTTCATATAGTCTATTTAAGGTAAGAAGTCAACAGTACGCGGTTTTGAGAGAATAAGGAAAATACAGTAATCAAATAGTTAGAAATATTAAAGTCTTGAATGAACTTATTCATGAAAAGAGGGGAAGAGGTTAAGTTAAAAAAATCAATAGCAAATCAGTCGAGCCTTAGTAAATGGAGATTGAAACCAATCACAAGTTAACATAATCAATTCAGAAAACAAAACCCTCGTATATAAGCAGGCTAGTATCAAGCAAGAAAGAAAGATTGGCACAGAAAAGTTCAAAACCACGAGCTAAAAGCAAGTTTCAACTCAATTTATAAACTGAATACGATTTGAGAGCCTAGGGTTTCCAGAGTAGAACCCTAGAACCAAAAGCTTGCAAAAATCACTAACACAGGGCTTTAGTCCGAGTACGACACATAAAGGAGAAGGCAAGCCCTTACAATAGTCCTAGGGATACAAAAACACACGTAGCAAGTTAGAAATAGAAGAGTGACAAAATCGCAAAGGACAAACTTAAGAGAAAGCTCAGAACTCAAGTGAAGTCAGAAGAGAAAAGAGATGCCATAGAGTTTCAGTAAAAGAAGCAAGTTAGAAACCAAATGAATCCATTAGAGGCAAACAATATTAGTAGGAGAAATAGCAGAAAGTCATGCAAGATAAACGTGTAAATAATACTTGTAAAAACCAGTAGAAGCAATAACGGAGTAAAACATGCATAAAAATAGACGAAAACACGTATGTCATGGCACGAACACACAGATTCACATAAAGAAAGAAAGAAGAAGAAGAATCGTTTTAGGATTTTTTTTGAAAACCTTAGTTTTGAACAGACTAATTTTGAAAGGGAAAATTAGGGAAAATCATTAAAACGTTGAATAGAGCACAGATCTGTTACAGATCTAAGAAGACAAGGGAAGAAAAACCTCGAACAAGCTTTTTAGGGTTTCTAGAAAACTCTAAAAACAAGAAGGCCTGGAACGATCTGGTCTTTGAACAAGTCTGGGCCATGGCTGAGCTTTTCAGAGCTTGAGCCTGCTGGGACGGAGTCGGAGAAACCAGAGGAGATCAGGTCGGCGGAGGACCTGAATAAGTCTGTTGAAGAACGGATCTAGAAAGTTTCAAATAATACTTTTCCGGGGTGAAGCGAAGAGGGTATAGGCCGTCCAAGGACTGGGAAGCCATGGACGTCGGTAAGAACTGATCGAAGACGACGATATATGCGGCTAGGGTTTCAAGTGGTCTAGAGAGAGTTTGAGAGGATGAGAGAATTTGGGGGCCGCTAATTTGGAGAAATTATTAGGGTTAGGGGTTGGGGCAGAATTAATAAGGAAATAAACAACGAGGGCCGTTGATTAAAATAATCAACGGCCAGGATCTAAAGATGGGAAGCGGGCGGGTTAGATTAATTAGGTTTGGGTCGGGTTAAATGAGAATTGGGTCATCTAATTGGGATTGCAATTGGCTTTAAGATGAGGTCTACTTGGGCTAAAATTGAAATAGGAATGAGCTAGATTTTAAATAGCCATTTTCCCTATTTGATTAATTAAAATAGCTGAAAATAATTTAAAATCAAATTGAAAGCACAAAACTAATTAATCATATATATATATATTAATATAAAAATACTAGGAATGATTTTATAATTATAAAGCGCAGTTAATTGTAAAATAGGATATAACAGCATTTTTTTGCAATTAAGCTTTAGAAATTCCAAATAAATTTGTAAAAATTATATTAACTATATTTTGTAGTAAATATGAGAATGTAATACGTTATTCGCCTAAAATGATAAGTTGGGAATAATTTTTGATTTTTTTTGTTAAAAATAGATAATAAATTAATTCTAAAAACCCTTAAAATTGAGGAAAAAATCAAAACCTTTGGGCATGCTTATATATATATATATATATATATAAAGAAGGTGTTTGGGGTCAAATAGGTTGAGGGGAACCAGAGCGGGATCGCTCATGCTGAGACGACCGTTTGCTAGCCGGTGTACCTTTAAATGAGCAATGTAGTGTATATTGTGCATAATTAAAGATGATGCAATTTCCCATTGGACCATGAATGTCGTCTTCGGACGGTTAGGATGATGTCCTCGGACTATGACGTCTTGGGACATGAAGTGCATAAAAGTAAAGATTCGGTGGCTATGAAATGATTTTTTCTCTTGCTTTGCAGATGGTGCCTCCGAACTATGACGCCTTCGAATAGGTTGGCGATCTTTCAGCCCATGAGAGGGTGACAATCTTTCAGCATGAATGCAAAGGGTGGCGATCTTTCAGTCAGAGCAAGAATTTAAAATGCAGGTGGCGATATTTCAGCCGTTCGTAAAATAAAGTGGTGAATATTTTAGCCATGTAGGACGGAGACAATGCTTAGCCTCGGAAGGCAGATATGTAGCCTTATGCAGGAGTAGAGGTAGAACTTAATCTCGGAAGGCAGATAAGTAGCTTTATGCAGGATGGAGGTAGAGGTTAACCTCGGAAGGCAGAAAAATAGCCTGCATTAAATAGGCTTATGCAGGATGGAGGTAGAGCTTAACCTTGGAAGGTAGAAAAATAGCCTTATGCAGGAATGCAGATGGAGACAGAGCTTAGTCTCGAAAGGAAGATAAGTAGCCTTATGCAGGATGGAGGTAGATCTTGACCTTGGAAGGAAGAAAAATAGCCTTATGCAGGAATGCAGATGGAGACAGAGCTTAGTCTCGAAAGGCATATAAGTAGCCTTATGCAGGATAGAGGTAAAGCTTAACCTCGGAAGGCAGAAAAATAGCCTTTTGCAATACAGTTGGAGACAGAGCTTAGTCTCGAAAAGCAGATAAGTAGCCTTATGCAGGATGGAGATGGAGTTTAACCTCGGAAGGCAGAAAAATAGCCTTATGCAACGCGGATGGAGATAGAGCTTAGTCTCTAAAGGCAAATAGGTAGACTTATGCAGGATGGAGGTAGAGCTTAACCTCGGAAGGCAAAAAATTGCCTTATGCAATGTAGATGGAGACAAAGCTTAGTCTCGGAAGGCAGATAAGTAGCCTTATGCAGAATGGAGATAGAGCTTAATCTCGGAAGGCAGAAGAGTAGCCATATGCAAAATGCAGGAAATGCAAAGAGTGAATACTAATGAGATTTTCTTAGCTGACAGTTGATTGTGATATTGTGGCTGCTGGGGATGTTAGGGGTAGATAGTAACTTTGCGAATGAGCGATCGTTCTTCAATCCTGAAGAGTACGAGTGTGTGAATGTATTCAATGATTTGCGACGTGGGTGCCTGCATCCAAAGAAAAATCATGAGTTCTGTAGAGGGGAAAGGTTATTTCATATCCCCTGGCTCTTGACGTCACGTATCATTGGGGTAGAGTTGCTAAAAAACAGCGAGGCGAATGATATTTATGCATGATTCAGTAAATATAAATTTGAAAAATGGTTTTATTTTGGATGGACCAACAACTGCAACGTGGTCCAAGACATGACAACCTTGTTCATTCTGGAATTTTTAGGGTCCTCCTCAAAATTCTTCCCCATTTACTGGGCTAGCGCTGCTAATGGTTGTGCTGAACGACTGAACACAGATTGATCCCAGAATATTTAGGACCCCCTTCAAAATTCTGCCCCAGTTCACTAGGTTGACGTTGATGCGAAAGCTGACAAACTGACTTTGGAATTTTGAGGGTCCTCCTCAAAATTATGCCTAGTTCCAATAGTGGGGGAAAATGGAATTTTATTAAAATGTGACCGAACCCATAGGGCTGCCTACGTATCCCCTCTTAAACGGGAATCAGGTTAGGCGTAGTTCAAATTGCATCATGAAGAAAAAAATATGATCAAATGTAGTATCTCTTTACTGCGTCTGAGTTAATTGGCTTTGGCCAGACTTCCCCATCTATTTCTGTGAGAATAAGGGATCCTTCAGTTAGAACCCGGTTAACCATATACGGACCTTGCCAATTAGGAGAGAGTTTTCCCTTGGCTTCATCTTGATGCGAAAATATTTTCTTCAACACCAGCTGCCCTGGCTTGAACTTCCTTGGCTTAATTCTTTTGTTGAAGGCTCTGGACATTCTGTTCTGATATATCTGACTGTGACAGAATGCATTCATTCTCTTTCCATCTATAAGGGCTAACTAATCGTAGTGACCTTTTACCCATTCTGCATCATCTAACTCTGCTTCCTGTAAGATCCTCAAGGAGGGAATCTCTACCTCAGCGGGAATGATTGCCTCTGTTCCATAAACCAGCATATAGGGCATGGCCCTGGTTGATGTGCGGACTTTGGTACAATAACCCAATAAGGCGAACAACAATTTCTCGTGCCACAGCTTGTGTTTGTCAATCATCTTCCTTAGTATCTTCTTGATGTTCTTATTAGCTGCCTCTACAACTTCGCTCATCTGAGGCCTGTAAGCTGTAGAGTTCTTGTGTTTAATCTTGAATGTTTCACACATTGCTTTCATCAGGTCACTGTTGAGATTAGAACCATTGTCGGTGATGATTGATTCTGGAATCCCGAAACAACAGATAATAAGGTCGCGGACAAAATCTGCTACAAATTTCTTGGTCACTACTTTGTAGGATGCTGCTTCAACCCATTTGGTAAAGTAATCAATTTACACTAAGATGAACATATGCCCATTTGATGTGGCTGGTTGGATTGGTCCAATAACATCCATTCCCCAAGTGGCGAACGACCATGGTGAGCTTGTTGCATTAAGCTCGTTTGGAGGTACCTTTATCATATCTCTATGTATCTAACAGCGGTGGTATTTTTGGACATACTAGATACACTGTGTTTCCATAGTCATCAAAAAATATCCTGCTTTAAGTATCTTCTTGGCCAAAACAAAACCATTCATGTGCGGTCTGCAAGTCCCTGCGTGCACTTCATCCAATAGTTTGGTTGCTTCTCTTGCATTGACATACCTTAATAAACCCAGATCAGGGGTCTTACTGTGCATGATTCCTTCGTTGTGAAAGAAGTTGTTGGATAACCTCCGAAGCGTGCGCTTCTGAGTAGCATTGGGAAGCTCTGGGTATTCTCCTATCGTCAAGTATTTCCTGATATTATGGAACTAAGGTTTCCCACCGGCTTCTTCATCAACAAGAGCACAATAAGATGGTTGGTCATGAATCTTGACCTGGATGGGATCAATAAAGTTTGTATCTGGATGCTGGATCATAGATGATAAAATGGCTAGGGCATCGGCGAACTCATTTTGTACTCTGGGAACATGTTGGAATTCCATCTTTCTGAATATCTTCCTCAACTATTGTATATGATGTAGATAAGGGAGTATCTTGGAATTCTTTGTTTCCCATTCTTCTCGAACCTGATGTATAAGTAGGTCTGAGTCTCTGATCACTAGTAACTCTTGAATGTTCATGTCGATGGCCAGTTTGAGCCCTAAGATACAAGTTTCATAATCGACCATGTTATTGGTGCATGGGAACCTGATCTTGGCAGATGTCGGGTAATATTGACCGATTTCTGATACAAGGACTGCTCCTATACCAACCCTTTTGAAATTTGCGGCTCCGTCGAAAAACATCCTCCAACCATCATAGGATTCTGCAATGTCCTCTCCTATGAAAGCTACCTTTTCATCAGGAAAATACCTCTTTAAGGGCTCGTGTTCTCCTTCTACAGTATTCTCAACGAGGTGATATGCCAAATCTTTCCATTTGATTGCCTTCTGGGTAACATAAATAATGTCAAACTCACTTAACAAGATTTTCCATTAGGCGAGCTTGTCGGTAGGCATGGGTTTCTGAAAGATATATTTCATTGGGTCCATTATGGATTTGAGATAACTGGTGTAAGCACATAAATTCTGCCTCAATTTCTGTGCTACCCAGGTCAGAGCACAACAAGTGAGTTCTAATAAGGAATACAGAGCCTCGTACGAGGTAAAATTCTTGCTGAGGTAGTAGATGGCTTGCTCCTTTCTTCATGTTTCATCATGTTGTCCCAAAACACAACCAAATGCTCCATCAAATACTGTGAGATAAAGCAATAGGGGTCTCCCTAGCTCGGGTGGAACCTAGACTGGCAGCGTTGACAAATAATTCTTGATTATGTCGAAAGCCTTTTGACAATCATCAGCCCGTTTAGTGGTGGCATCTTTCTTTAGCATCTTGAAGATTGGTTCACAAATAACAGTGGACTGAGCTATGAATCGGTTGATGTAGTTGAGTCTTCCCAGAAAACTCATCACATCTTTCTCATTCTTTTGGTGGTGGCAGCTCTTCAATGGCTTTGACCTTAGACGGTTCCAATTCTAATCCTCGGAGACTTACAATGAAACCCAATAATTTTCCGACTGGTACCCAAACGCACACTTGGCGGGATTCAGTTTCAAGTTGTATCTCCTCAATTTGTTGAAGAACTTTCTCAAATCTTTCATGTGATCTGCAGCTTTCCTGCACTTGCTGATGACGTCATCCACATACACCTCGATTTATTTATGTATCATGTCATGAAATATAGTGGTCATGGCCCTCATGTAGGTAGCACCAGAATTCTTCAAACCGAACGTCATCATTCTATAACAGTACATCCCCCACGGCGTGATGAACATCGTTTTCTTTGCATCTTATTTATCCATCCATATCTGATGGTATCCAACAAAACAATCAACGAATGACTACAGCTCATGTTTGGCTGAGTTGTCAATCAATATGTGTATATTTGGCAAAGGGAAGTTGTCCTTAGGATTGGCCCGATTTAGATCCCGGTAATCGACACAGACTCTAACTTTACCATCTATCTTTGGCACCAACACGATGTTGGCTAACCATTTTGGATACTCTACCACTCTAAGAACCCTATCTTTGACTTGCTTGGGAACCTGTTCTTTGATTTTCAAACTCATGTCTGGCTTGCATTTTCTCAGCTTTTGTTTTAGTGGCAGGCATGCCGGATCTGTCGGCAACTTGTGAGTCATAATGGATGTTCTGAGACCAGTCATATCGCCATAAGACCATGCAAAGATGTCCTCATACTCTTTTAGGAACTCTATGTACTCTTTCTTTTCTGGTGGCGACAAATGTACGCTGATACGTGTTTCCTTGACATTCTTTGCGTCTCCTAAATTAACAACCTTAGTCTTGTCCAAGTTAGACTTGGGTTTATTCTCAAAGTTCTCGACCTCTCTGACAACCTCTTCTGGTATCTCATCTTCTTGTGAGTCTACATCCGTCTGTTGCATTACCTCGTTGAGAGTCATAGTCATTGGTTCATCATCAAGATATGTAATAATAATGCTGTATTAAATAAAGTAAATGATAGAGAAAATTAATAAGAGTGAGATATAAAATAAACTTGGTTAAATTCATAACTATTCGAAACATCGGAGCTCTTTTCAAAAAGTAAAGACAATGCGGAAAAGTAAAATCAAATAAAAGTAAATTGTGATGCATAGTGCGTCGATTAGTCTTACTACCCTGAAGTTCTCTGAGAACTGCTGTCCTGGCTGAACAATTGGTGAGGCGTTCCCCTCGGTTCACAACTTTAATAGAAGCTCCTTCCTCCCCTTGCTCCTCGAAGATAACACAACAATCCATATCATCTTCCAGACAAGTTTGGATGCTTTGTTTGAAAATGGCCAGGTTATTACTTACACAGATTTAGGCGAGTTTGAAACCCTATAGGCAGGATATTTATACCGTGATTTTTTAAGACTCGTTACTGTTTTTAAACGTTTAAGAAAAGAGTATCTGAATATCCTACGGTTTGCCTAACGTTTCATGCATTTCCTATAGGCATGATTTCTATGTGCAATTAGTTGATTAGTAGGTCCTATAGGCAGGATTTCTAATGATTTGAAACATGTCATGAATATTAATTCATATAGACATGATTTCTAGATGATTGAGATAAGAAATTGCAAAAAGTCTATAGACATGATCTGTAGGTGATTTAAAGCATTAAACCTATAGACATGATGTCTAGGTGATTAAATATCAACATTGGCACTATAGACATGGTATCTACCCTTTAATATATGCAAGTAAACATAAACCCCGCTCATACCCTTTACTAACATATCCCCGAGTTATTTTTCACAAGATGATAACAGAACCTAAAGAAAGTAAATAATAAAATACACAGCAACCTATAGCTAGATCCAAACTGCCTATTGCAATCTCAATATCCAATAACATGTGTTTCACCAAATCCAGATTCCAGATTCCAGATTCCAAGGACTTCTCTTATTCAAAGTGTTTCAAAGTTCCAAGGAGCTTCAAGAGCCCCAGTAAATGCTTACACTCTGAACACAGTCATAACAGAGTAGTGCATGTGTGGAATTACCAGCCCTCAGGCATCCAAGTTCAGATGGAACTCCAGGGTTCTAAAGCATGGCTTACCAAAGGGGGTTAGAACTTAGGAACTAGGAATGAGTGCAAAGTCAGGGAGGAACCATAGCAGAGGGTGGTCATACCCAGCCATGGCATAGGCTAGCACACCCCTGACCTTTTGCTTAGGTCAAACAAATAAGAGCAGACTCTGGGGAGTCAAACTTAGGGTCTAAGTGGTGAATAGGACACTACCAGACCCAAGTTAAAGCTCAACACATAAAGGGGGGAGGGAATGGGAAAACATTTGAGTAGAGACTCAGGAGAGTATGATTCTGGATCGTGGACAGCAATATCAGATGCTGCCATGATTCAGAACAGTACTAGCACAAAAAAGGGATTATAGGGAAGGGAAAATCATTTATTGACATTAAGGGATATATAAGAAAGCATAGCAGAACAAGGACATGGAAGAAAGAACAGAACATGATGCAGATACAGAACATAAACACATAGTGAAGAATGTGTAGAAGAAGTGAAGGGAACACACATAGTTGGAGAGTGTTATTTAACTAGAAATACATATCGGTTATCAGTTCTAGTACAATAGAGAAACAACAGCAAGTAGACAACAGACAGTTAACAGGAACAACTTAAAACTTTAGCAAGCACTTGGGAGTTCAGAGGAACTCCAGAATATTCAAACAGTATGAGAGAAAGGAGCAAAGTGCTCACTAGTAGTAGAGAAAGCAGTAGTAGAGAAAGTAGTAGTAAGGAGAAAAGTAGCCAGTATATTTCAAAGACAGAGGTGATTGTATATTGCAAAGGTGAAGAAAAGAACTATGTTCGAGAGCTCTCTAGAGTTGAAAAGGTTGTCCCTTTTTATAGTGCAAAAATGAGTAAACAAAAATGCAAGAAAATAAACTTTTGTCAATCAAACCAAAGCTCCCTTAGTCAAAGGGATTTGATTTCGAACGGGAATGAGTAATTAAGAAAAGAAAAAATAGTAAAACCCTTTTCAGAGTAGCATAATAGGGGTAAGATCAGATAATTTATTAAGGTAAGAAGCCCACAGTACACGATTTTTAGAGAATAATGAAAATACAGTAATCAAACAGTCAGAAATTTTAAAGTCATGAATGAACTTAGCCATGAAAAGAGGGGAAGAGGCTAAGTTTAAAAAATCAATAGCAAATCAGTCGAGCGTTAGTAAAAGGAGATTGAAATCAATCACAAATTAACAGAATCAATTCATATAACAAAACCTTCGTATATAAGCAGGCTAGTATCAAGCAAGAAAGAAACATTGGCATAGATGAGTTCAAAACCATGAGCTAAAAGCAAGTTTCAGCTCAATTTATTAACTCAATAAGAGTTCGAGAGCCTAGGGTTTCCAGAGTAGAACCCTAGAGCCAAAAGCTTGCAAATATCAAAAAACACAGGGCTTTAGTCCGAGTAGGACACAGAAAGGAGAAGGCAAGCCCTTACAATAAGCCTAGGGACACAAAAACACACGTAGCAAGTTATAAGCAGTAGAGTGACAAATCTCAAAGGACAAGCTTAAGAGAAAGCTCAAAACTCAAGTGAAGTCAAAAGAGAAAAGAGATGCCATAGAGTTTCAGTAAATGAAGCAAGTTAGAAACCAAATGAATCCATTAGAGGCAAACAATCTTTGAAGGAGAAATAGAAGAAAGTCATGCAAGATAAATGTGTAAATCATACTTGTAAAAACCAGCAGAAGCAATAACGGAATAAAACATGCATAAGAACAGGTGAAAACACGCAAGTCACAGAATGAACACACATATTCACATAAAGAAAGAAAGAAAGAAGAAGAATTAATTTAGGATTTTTTGAAAATCCTAATTTTGAACAGACTAATTTTGAAAGGGAAAATTAGGGAAAATCATTAAAACATTGAATAAAGCACAGATCTGTTATAGGTCTAAGAAGACTAGTGAAGAAAAATCTCGAACAAGCTTTTTAGGGTTTCTCGAAACCCTAGAAATGAGAAGACCTAGAACAATATGGTCTTTAAACAAGTCTGGGCCATGGCAGAGCTTTTTAGAGCTTGAACACACTGGGACAGAGTCGGCGAAACCATAGGAGCTCAGGTCAGTGGAGGACCTGGATAGGTCTGTCGAAGAACGGACCTTGAAAGCTTCAAATAATCATGGTCTGGGGTGAAGGGAAGAGGATATAGGTCGTCTATGACCTGGGAATCCATGGACGCCGGTAAGAATTGATCGGAAAAAATATCAAAGGACAAGCATAAGAGAAAGCTCAAAACTCAAGTGAAGTCAAAAGAGAAAAGAGATGCCATAGAGTTTCAGTAAATGAAGCAAGTTAGAAACCAAATGAATCCTTTAGAGGCAAACAATCTTAGAAGGAGAAATAGAAGAAAGTCATGCAAGATAAATGTGTAAATCATACTTGTAAAAACCAGTAGAAGCAATAACGGAGTAAAACATGCATAAGAACAGGTGAAAACACGCAAGTCACAGAACACACACAGATTCACATAAAGAAAGAAAGAAGAAGAAGAATTGTTTTAGGATTTTTTGAAAACCCTAATTTTGAACAGACTAATTTTGAAAGGGAAAATTAGGGACAATCATTAAAACATTGAATAAAGCACAGATCTGTTATAGATCTAAGAAGACTAGTGAAGAAAAATCTCGAACAAGCTTTTTAGGGTTTCTCAGAAACCCTAGAAATGAGAAGACCTAGAACGATCTGGTCTTTAAACAAGTCTGGGCCATGGCAGAGCTTTTTAGAGCTTGAACACACTGGGACAGAGCTGGAGAAACCATAGGGGCTCAGGTCAGTGGAGGACCTGGATAGGTCTGTCAAAGAACGGACCTTGAAAGCTTCAAATAATCATGGTCTGGGGTGAAGGGAAGAGGATATAGGCCGTCTATGGCCTGGGAAGCCATGGACGTGTAAGAACTGATAGGAGATGACGATATAGGCGGCAAGGGTTTCGAGTGGTTTAGAGAGAGTTTGAGAGGATGAGAGAATTTAGGGGTGGCTACTCTAGAGAAATGATTAGGGTTAGGGGCTGGGGCGGAATTAAAAAGGAAAGCAAGAATGAGGGCCGTTGATTAAAACAATTAACGGCCATGATTTAAATATGGGAAGTAGGCAGGTTATATTAATTGGGTTTGGTTCGGGTTAAATGGGAATTGGGTCGTCTAACTGGGGATTGAAATTAGGCTTAAAATGAGGTCATTTTGGGCTAAAATTGAAATAGGAATGGACCAGATTTTAAATAGCTATTTTTTCCCTTTTTGATTAATTAAAATATCTGAAAAAATTTAAAAGCAAATTGAAAGCACATATATAATTAATAATATGTAAATATTAATCTAAAAATACCAGGAATGATTTTATTACTATAAAACGCGGTTAATTGTAAAATAGGCTATAATTGTAATTTTATGCAATTATGCTTTAGAAATTCCAAATAAATTTGTAAAAATGTGTAAAAATTATATTAACTATATTTTGTTGTAAATATAAGAATGAAATACGTTATTCACTTAAATATGATAAGTTAATAATAACTTTTGATTTTTTACTATTAAAAATAGACAATAAATTAATTATAAAACTCTTTAAAATTGAGGAAAATACCAAAACCTTTGGGCATGATTATATGCATACATATATTATTTCGAAAGTATTTGAGCATATATAAAAATATATAGGGGAAAACTGGGTATCAACAGGACTTCTAGTCATTCTACCCTTAGGGTTATCTCATATATGAAAGCTTAGTGTATCATCGAGAAGGAGTGTTTAGCTTATTTTGCATATGTTAGTGGTTTTATACTGAGGTCCCTTTTATTGATTTGGTGTCGGTAGTTCATGAGTTCCCTAAAGTATTTCCTTCAGACCTACCAGATATGCCACCCAATAGGGATATTGGCTTCTGCATTGATTTGGCTTCGGGAACTCAGCCTATTTTTATTCCGTTATACTGTATGGCCCCGCCTGAGATGAAAGAGTTGAATGAGCAATTGCAAGACTTGCTTGAAAAAGGTTTCATTAGACCTAGTGTTTGGCCTTGAGGTGCACTAGTGTTGTTTGTTAAGAAGAAGGACGGGTCGATGAGAATGTGTATAGATTACCGACAGTTGAACAAGGTTACAATCAAGAATAAGTATCCATTACCGAGGTTTGATGATTTGTTTGATCAGCTTCAGGGTGCCAAGGTATTTTCAATGATTGACTTGAGATCTAACTACCATTAATTGAGTATTAGGGCATCCGATTTCCCTAAGACAACTTTACGCATCCGATATGGGCATTATGAGTTCTTGGTGATGTCATTCGGGTTGAAAAATGACCCAGAATCTTTTATGGTTTTGATGAACCGAGTGTTCAGGACTTACTTGGATTCATTCATGATAGTCTTCATTGATGATACTTTGATTTATTTCCGTAGCTGGGAGGAACATGAGCAACATGTTAGAGTGGTTCTCCAGACTTTGAGAGACAGTCAGCTGTATGCCAAGTTTTCGAAACGCCAGTTCTGGTTGAGTTCAGTTGCATTCTTGGACCATGTTGTATCAATAGAGGATATCAAGGTAGATCTGAAGAAGTTAAAAGCAGTCAATAACTGGCCTAGACCCGCATCAGCTACAGAGATCCGGAGTTTCTTGAGGTTGGCATGCTATTATTATCAGTTTGTGGAGGGCTTTTCATCTATTGTAGCCCCGATGACCAGGTTGACCCAGAAGGGTTCCCAGTTCAGGTGGTAGGACGAGTGTGAGGCGAGCTTTCAGAAGCTCAAGAGAGCGACAGTGTTGGTTTTGCCCCCAGGTTCAGGGCTTTATACATTTTATTATGACGCATATGTATTGGAATTGATGCAGTGTTGATGTAGGATGGTATGTTTATTGCATATGCTTCGTGTCAACTGAAGATTCATAAGAAGAACTATCTGGTTCACAATTTGGGGCTAACAACCATTGTTCACGCGTTGAAGATGTGGAGACATTATCTATATGGTGTGTCATATGAGGTGTTCACTGATCATAAGAATCTACAGTATTTGTTCAAACAGAATGAGCTAAGGCAGAGAAGGTGGTTAGAGCTATTAAAAGACTATGATATCACCATCTTATATCATCTGGAAAAGGTCAATGTGGTGGCCGATGCTTTGAGCAGAAAGTCAGCCAGTATGAGCAGTCTTGCTGATATTCCGCTCGGTGAGAGACCCTTGCTTTGAATGTTAGGGCTTTGGTCAATCAGTTCGTGAGGTTAGATGTTTTTGAGCCTAGCCTTGTGTTAGCTTGCACAGTTGCTCGTTCTTAATTGTTGAAGCGTATCCGATATTGGTAGTATGATGATCCTCATTTCTGTGTCCTTAGGGATACGGTGCAGCACGGAGGCGCCAAGCAAGTTACATTAGGGGATGATGGAGCTTTGAGGCTGCATGGTCGAGTTTGCATGCCTAATATGGATGAGCTTCGAGACTTGATTTTAGACAAGGCCTACAGTTCCCGGTACTCTATTCACCCGGGAGCCGCTAAGATGTATCAGGATTTGCGGCAACAATATTGGTAGAGGAGGATGAAGAAGGATATCGCTGCATATGTGGCTCGATGTTTGAATTGTCACAAGGTTAAGTACGAGCATCAGAGGTCTGGTGGTTTGTTTCAGAGGATGGAGCTTCCCAAGTAGAAGTGGGAGCGGATCACTATAGATTTTGTATTTAGACTCCCGGAGACTCGAAGGAAGTTCCATGCAGTGTAGGTTATTTTTGACAGGCTGACCAAGTCAGCACATTTCATTCATATGGTAGTCTCTTATTATTCCGAGAGGTTAGCTGAGATCTATATCTTGGAGATTGTTCGTCTTCATGGTGTGCCCGTGTTTATCATTTCCAACCGAGGCACGCAGTTTACCTCACATTTTTTGGAGGGCAGTTTAGTGAGAGTTGGGCGCACAGTTGAGTTTAGCACAATATTTCATCCTCAGACGGACGGGTAGTTCGAGCCTACTATTCAGATTTTGGAGAATATGCTCTGAGCATGTGTCATTGATAGTGGAGGCTGGTGGGAATAGTTTTTGCCTTTAGCAGAGTTTGCCTACAACGACAACTACCAGTCTAGTATCTAAATGGATCCTTATGAGGCTTTGTATGGTAGGGTGTGTCGGTGGCCAGTTGGATGGTTTGATTCGGGAAAGGCTTAGTTATTTGGTACGGATCTAGTACAGGATGCCTTGGACAAGGTCATGATCATCCAAGATAGGCTTCGTATAGCTCAATACAGGTAAAAGGGTTATGCCGACCGCAAGGTTCATGATTTGGAATTCATGGTCGAAGAGCGGGTATTGCTTCGGGTGTAGCCTATGAAGCGTGTGATGAGATTTGGGAAGAGGGGCAAGCTTAGCCAAAGGTTCATTGGCTCATTTGAGATTCTTGATCGAGTGAGGGAGGCGGCTTACGGACTTGTGTTGCCATCGAGCTTATTAATCTTGCAACTAGTGTTTCATGTGTCCATGCTATGGAAGTATCACGGCGATCCATCCTACATGTTAGATTTTAGCACTGTCCTGTTGGACAAGGACTTTTCCTTTTAGGAGGAGCCGATAGCTATTCTAGACCAGCATGTTTATCAGTTCAGATCGAAGAGTTTCCCTTCTGTTCATGTTTAGTGGAGAGATCAGCCTGCTGAGGCATCAACCTGGGAATCCGAGTTCGATATGCGGAGCCGTTATCCCCATCTTTTTCCCGACTAAGGTACTTTCTTCTTATGTCCGTTCGAGGACAAACGATTGTCTTAGAGGTGGAGAATGTGATGACCCGAAAGGTCATCACTTGTGTTGCAAGTAAATTAAGTGTTTCGAGGCATAAAAACCTCCTTCTTACCTCACCTTGGTTTGCGTGCGTGGTCCGGACCCAAATTTGGAAAGCATTCTATGTACATAGAAGAGAAATATAAATTCTAGAGTTACAATTTTGATTTTATTGGTCGACTTTGGTCAATATTTTGAGTAAATGGACTCATATTCGTGTTCCGAAGATCTCGATAGGTTCGAAGTAAAATATGAGACTTGGACGTATGCCCGGAAATGAATTTCGAGGTCCCAATCCTTTGAAATCAATTTTTGAAAGAAATTATTTTGCGGAATTATCTAAGAAATGAAGAAAATAATTAATGTTTGAAACCATTGGTATCAGGCCCGTATTTTAGTTCTAGAGCCAGTACAAACTTGTTATGGTATTTCAAATATTATTGTAAAATTTTATGAAAAAACGGAGTTTATTTGACGTGAGTTGAACTTCCGGTAAAGAGTTATGAACTATGGAGTTCTTGATGGAAATGTTGAGTTTTGAGGTTAATTCATGATTTTACATGTCATTTTGATGATGTGATCGCACGAATAGGTCCATATGATTTTTTGAGTTAGTATGCACATTTGGTTTGAAGTCCCGAGGGCTTGGGTGAGATTCGGGTAGGTTCAGGGATGTTTTAGGCTTAAAACATAGCTTTTGTTGGTCTAGAGATGTTGCAGATCACTGAACTCGCCAGTGCTGACCGCAGAGGAGCTTTTGCGGCCGCACTCCTTTTTGTGCGGTCCACGGTGATGAAGAATTTCACTGGTCTAACTTCAAAAATATATATCTTTTGATCTACAAGGAATTTTGAGATGATTCAAAAATAAAAGGTGTAGCCCTTCGTGTGTAGCTTTCATAAAGGTAAAGAAATCACAATTTGGACATTATTAGAGAAAGTTATTGTGAAAAAACTAAAGCATGTCACTACAGTCAACATTGTGAGCTCCGCAGCCACACTCCTTTTTGTGCGGTCCGAATGAGGGGTCTGAGAGGGGTACATTTAGACGGAAATTTCAGTTATTTTTCATTTTTCAAAGCCCTAAAAACATAAGATTACAAACAACCTTTCTTTTCCAAAATATTAGCAAGTGATTTCCAACACATTTTCTTCAATCTTTAACTTCTTTTTACAAGATTTCATCCTAGAATGAATGGTTTTCATGGGGAAAATTAGGTGTTTTGAGTGGAACCTAGGTTTTTTAAATTTTGGAAATTTGGACCTTGATTTGAGGCCCGATTTAAAAATAAATTATATATTTGGGTTCATGGGGTAATGGGTAATCAGGTTGTGGTATGAACCTCGGGTATTGACCATGCGGTCCGGGGGCGATTTATGACTTTTTAGGAAAAACTTTAGAAAATTTATTTTCATGCATTAAAATTGATTCAATTAGCACTTATTAATATTATTAAGTAACTTGTGGATATGTATGGGCGAGTTGGTAGTGGAATCAATAGGTAGCGATAGTTGAGGCTTGAATTGTGTTCGTAGCGTTGAGCTAAGTGTTTGGTCTGACCTTAGCTTGAGGGATTATGAGTTGTGTCTTATATTCTCTATGCTAATTGTGGAGTACGACGTATAGGCATGGTGATGAGTAACTATACGTCGGTGTCAAATATATCCGTGAGTCTTGTATTATAATTGTTGTAAACCATTGAGGATTATTGTGATTCATATAAGTATTGTCATTATTTTTCCCTTTCCGGGTTGTTGTTGTCATATTGTTGGATGTTGTTGTTATATTATTAGTCCCTTTCCGGGATATTGTTGTTATATTATTATTCCCTTACCGGGATGTTGTTGTTATAGTATTACTCTCTTGCCGGGATATTGTTGTTATGGTATTATTTCCTTGCCGGGATGTTGTTGTTATACTATTGTTCCCTTGCCGGAATTCTCTTATGATTGGTATTGATAAATAAAAAGGGAGCGGGTTGCACACCTGCAATGGTAACATATGAAAAGGGAGCGCGTTGCACACCTGCAATGGAAATATATTAAATGGGAGCGGGTTGCACTCCTATAATAAAAATATTTGAAATGGGAGCGGGTTGCACGCTCCAACGGTAATTATATGAAAAGGGTGTGGGTTGCACGCCAGCAATGGTAATTATATGAAATTGGAGCGGGTTGCACACTTGCAATGGTAATATATGGAATAGGAGGGGGTTGCACGCCTGCAACAACAATATATGAAATGAGAGCGGGTTGCACGCTTGTAACAGTACTATATGAGATGAGATCAGGTTGCACACCTGCAACGGTATTACATGTGTACCTGTTCTTCTTATTTCCTTATCTTTGCTTGTAATTATAGTATTTCTTACATTTCTCTACTGGTGTTCTGTTGTTATCTGTTACTCCCTGCAACATGTTTCCTCTGCCCAACTTTAGTCATAATTATCTGCTTTTATTTTCGATGTATATGATTTAACTGCACAGGTTTATTTGGTGGTCTCGTCCTAGCCTGTTCACTACTTCGCAGAGATTAGGCAAGACACTTACCAACACATGGGTTCGGTTGTGCTGATACTATACTCTGCACTTTTTTATGCAGATATCAGTGTTGTAGATTTCGGACCGCAGTGATATTCCGCTTAGTAAATTTTATTGATTGATAACTGTTGGTTCTTAATTGTTAATGGATTTAGAATGGAAACAAGGTAAATAATTCAATTGGTTGGTTTGCCTAGCTTTCACTAATAGGCGCTATTACAACTCTCGAGGGTGAAAAGTCCGGATCGTGGCACGAAATAAGTCAAGTCTGTACACTAATAGTTTCTTTGTAGTACTTTAGATGACAATATTACTGTCTAGAAAGTTAAACAGATTATAAATTTTTCATTGCATATATTTCAACATTTTAAATTATAAATATTTGTAATTAACAGTGTTTTTATATAGTTGTGAGTTATTTGAATTTTATTTTAAACAGGCCAAGAAATTGATGGTCAAATTGAAATAAAATTAGGAAGTATGATCCTCCTCGTACTACTGTTGATGAAATGGAGGGAGTTCTTTTTCCATTTCAAATTGAATAACGGAGTTTGGAGCACAAAATTTGTGCATCTAACTATTTTTATGTAAATTCAGACATTCCTTTTTTTTTTTGAAATAAAATTATCACATATTTAGCAGCCATATGAAAGTATCATAAAATAATAAATATCTTAGTTCAAGGTAGCTTTAAAGATACTTTTAATATCTTAATCACACTACAACTTATTTGATTCCTCATATTTTAATAGTGGTCTCTTCATTTACAAATAATTGTTGATGTGAAAGCACATAGATGGACTGATCTTTGAATATAGAAAAAGAGTGATTTTGTAATGTTTTTTTTATGACATGTGAAGTAATTTAGACGATGAATTATATGACTCATATGAAAACAATGCCAATAAGAAAATATTAGAAGGATTATAGTACGATGGACATGATCTCTTCGTGCAGAAGTTTCAAATTCGAACTATAAAAATGCAAAAAATCCTAATAGAGAGTGCCTCTACCGTCTTATATGGCACAAATCCGAATATCGGGTTACCAAAACGGGTACCAACTGAAGGGGATGCTTAACGTAATTGGTAAAGTTGTTGCCATGGGGCTAGAAGGTCACTGTTCGAGCCGTGGAAACAACCTCTTACATAAATAAAAGGTAAGACTGCGTATGATAGACCCTTGTGGTCCGGCCTTTCCCCGAACCCTGTACATAATAGGAATTTAGTCCAACAGGCTGCTTTTTTTTTTTTACCAAAACGGGTACCAAATATAGGATGGAAAACAATAAACCAATTCAAAACTGTTTACACAAAAAAATGGAAAGAAAGCCAATGAAAAAATAGCCAAACAGGGCTAGAAGACTAGCTTCTATGATTTACAAAAAAGGACAGAAAAATCCAGAAGCATGCATTGGGTTTTAAGTTTTAACTAATGCAGCCAAACTCTTCTTGACAGTTTTTATTTTATATTTATTTTTATTTTTTTACTTTTTTTTGGTTGCTAAAATGGACAGTTTGATTACTTCACTTTTTCCCTGAATTTCAGTAAACAATACTTAGAAATTAGTTGTTGCATGTAAACAATAAAAATAAAAGTGGGCTCCCTTTGCAGCTGTACCCCTGTGTTTTTGCCTCCACCTAACTTATCTTGTCATTTCTCTAACTGAATTATTGGTATGTTTTTTTCAACTTTCCTATTTCTCTTTCAAAAAAATTCCCCTTAAGTACTTTTTGTATAATATAAACTTATTAGGTAAAATATAAAGCAAGCCGATCAGCGGAAACTAATTTATTCGCTAGCAGAAAAATATTCATTTTATATGCATTTTTTTATATAATATACATATATACAAAAAAATATTCATTTTATCGACTATTATTTCTTGAAGCGGCTAAAAATATATATTTTTAAAATTATTACAAGCTCTCTTTGATGAACCACAATTAATCTCAGTGTTCGATCCGGAGTTACAAAGCTATTAAATTTTCATGGATTGATCAATTTATTTCTCCAACCAGTTATTTATGTGCAATATGTTGTAGAAGTATGTCCATTTTTTTTATGCAAGTAGTAGGATAGATGCAGTATTTTTCAATAACCATGTAATGATAAATATACAAGAAATGGCCAAAATTGTAAACGTAGAGCAAACCAATTAAGGGGAGCCGCACATATAATGATTTTCGGGGATGCTATTTAACGATTAACTGGTACTTATTTTATCCTAAAATTTAAACAAAAAGCCTTCAGAATATTTTTGTCCTTAAAATTTGAACAGAAAAACTAAAAAATTCAACGAGCACTGGCTAATTGCTAAATATAGCTTTGTAAAGTGGTTACCTGGTGCCATTTCTACCCCAATTTAATCAGACAGCCCAAGTTGATCCAATGTAAATTCCGAGTAGCCGATAATCAGACAGTTATTTCGTAGTTTCAACTCCTATTTTTTTTCAACTTGTATACGAGTATAGGTATTGCTTGAGCTTCTTGTATTTTTTTGGTACATTGTTATGAGTAGAGGCGGACCTATGCTTTGAGAAGAAGGGTCAAGGACCTTGTTAACTTCAGCAAAAATTATCAATATATAAGTATAAGTATACGTTTAAACGGTCATATATTTTGCTTAGAACCCTTAAGATTAAAGTCCAGTGAGGTACTGATTGATTAATTCGCTCATGTGTCCCTATCGCCTTTAAAATTGGGTCCGCCTCTTGGCTATGAGCAACTCAAATAACCACTTGGGTTTAAGATATGGTCAAATCATGCTAAAGAAAGTTCGACAATGTTATAACTTTCAAATGGAAGGTCATATACTCTAAAAAGTAGATGGAAAGATCAAGCGGCCGCGCGCCAATCCCCCGTATGTGTTGGATGTATGATTTCATAATTGATTATCATCTGGCTATGGAAACAGAAAGATACATATATTAACGGGCCAATTTGTATTCAGGTCCAGTGAATGGAACACTAATGTACCTTGTCCAATCCAAATTGCTCTTACAAATTAGATTTAAGTTATATAAATAAATTTTGTACTATCAGTTTAACCTGATGGTTAATTTAACTTGATGATCAGTACCCCCCCCCCCCCCCCGGGCCCTTGAAGGAAAAAAATGAAGAAGAAAAAGAGATAAAGTTACCTGCCAGCAATGAATGAGGAGTTATTAAATGCCTAGCATTAATCACCAAATTACTATTTGCATGAAAATATCATTTCCAAGAGTACAAATTGAATGAGATTCGCATACATTTTAGCTATTTTCTATCACTTCTCAAATTCATGCATTCAAAGAAATAATCTCACATTAAAGTCTCCCATTACCAAACATGTTAGCATTCATTGAGAAATGCCATATGATTTTTACATGAAATGAATATAATTATTAAACCTGTGTTATGAAATAATATAAAGACAAGAACAATATAGAGAGAATAGGGAGAGAGAAGAGTATTCTTATTGATATTTGGGATGGTTTACAATGGGGTAAGACCCCTCTATTTATAGAAAGAGAAATGACTTAGCTTCAAGCTAAAACTCTTAGACATTCACTCTAAATAGAGTTCTATTTATAACACTCCCCCTTGAATGTCTATTCAACAATGTGCCTCGTTAAAACCTTAAAACCAAAACCTAATGGGAAAAATTAAAGAGAAGGAAAAAGAGTACACATGTTTGAATATGCGCCTATTGGTTGCCTCGTTAAAAACCTCGCAAGGAAAACCCAGTGGGACAAAACCTTGTAAGGGAAAAAGAGTGTAACGCGCATTAACTCCCCCTGAGTAGAGCATCAATTCACATCCTTAAGCATTTGAATTCCAATCTTGTGCACTATCCTCAAAACGATCTTTGGTAGAGATTTGATAAATAAATCAACCATATTGACTTGAATAAATATTCCGCACCTTGAATTATCATTCTTGATAGATATGAACATCTTCATATAATATCGTGAAATGACTCTTCAATATCTCCATAGAGGTATTCTCGATGCCATCATGCTTATAGTTATAGCAAGATACATACGTACACAAGTTGCACTTAGGATGTGGTACTTCAGGACCAAGAATTGTATATGCTTCAAGCAACTTCAATCTTTCATGGATTGACATATAAGTTAAGTCATATAAGCCATATAATAGACACTAGATGCATATCAAGTTTTCATGTCATGCTAAACAAATAAGATATCGAAAACTGATTACACATACCATTGACTTTATACTTTCAAGTATTTGAACTACATGTCCAAAACTACATGTCTTTCATATGGAATCAATTCTGCTTGAATTGTATCTCTTCCATTTATGATCACTTTGATCATTTGCTCATCTTCTTTATTAAGAAGTTTCTTTTGAAACCGATTTGTCTATACGCTTCAAGCGTATCCAAGACATTGTCCTTCTAGGACTTAATATGAGCATTCGCAGTGAGAATATAGTTACATTCTTTAGGTGAGCAAATGCGTATAGCATGCTTTGCAATATGTTGCAATTGAATTATCCTTTTATGAACTTCAGGTTCATTTTATGATATTCGAGGATCTATATATACAAATGATAATTCATCTCATGTAACCTTTTCTCAAGTGTTTATCATGTCTCCCCCTCATGTTAGAAAAGCTAACTTGTTTTCTCAACTTTGGGAAATCATCTTTGTGCATTATCATGTCAATATACACAGCACATTAATAATAAGATGAAATTATTTGGTTCCTGACCCCGAACCACTTGTGAGGGGGAGAATATACTCTCGTATACAACGTATATCAAACTGATATATATAACTTTGTTCTCATAAGAAACAGTTTAGCTATTAAGTGGAGACACTCAATAATTATCTTGCTAAACCAACTTTGATATAAACCAACTTATCAAGATGAACTATCTTGAGTAGAAAATCTGGAAATTATGCTCGAAGTTAGATTACTGAGCAATTTACCTCGCAAGCACCGGCCAGGCTGCGGGTTAATAACAATTGCGCATGTAACCATATCATAGATGCATCATATGTGGTATACATGGCAGGTGAATGGGCCCATATTCACCTTTGATATTTTCAGAATTTATGGGCTTCAACCCGAACTCTTTAGTTGGTCAGTTCATTAATGAGAACAAGTAATACAAGAGAATTCGTAAAGAACTTTCTAGTTCTTTAATATTCACCCATGTGAATTCTCTATTATTGCACATCATACTTAAAATGAGATGGCTAACCGGAATGCCAACTGAATAAATTATCAATATTGATAAGTTCATGTTTACACCATGACATGTGTAATTCTCAATAAACTTCAGGTTTATTATGGTATGGGTTTTTATACCAATACATATCCACTTTATTGTGGCATTCTTTTGTTTGTGTAGTACAAACTGGAGAACGAAGCGGGTAGCTTTTCATATACAAATTATCCCGCTACAAGTTGTAGTAATAGAAGATATCAAATCTTTCCTTTATTTATAGTCTCAATATAATCAGCGCTTTCACGTGTACTTTGGAAACTGAATAAGTTTCTTTGAGACTTACTACAGCACAATACTCAATTGTGTTTCTCCAACATAGTAATAATTGGCTCTTCTAGAGCTCTCAATTAATATTGTACTACCAGAGACATCAACATCCATGTGGTGAATATCTCTTTTAAAGAGAAAGTTATACCATTATGGTCATGGTCAAAATTATATGCAAGATATGTTTCTTGCATTATCGTTGTCCTTTAATAGTCATATTTCCAAAATACTTTGGCGTACAATAGGTACGTGACCAACGATCATTCATGCCATATATCATCTCAAACCTCCTTCTAGGGGTGAGTGTGGTATCATCTCAAACCTCCTTCTAGGGGTGAGTGTGGTATCATCTCAAACCTCCTTCTAGGGGTGAGTGTGGTATATTCAATACCAATTTCATGTTCATATTCTTCCAATAATGAATATGTATTCGTGAATCAGATGTTGTCACATTCGCTGCGGGGATATGTGATTTTGTTATCCTTTTCAAATCTGTAAATGCGTCTGGCATTCGATTTGCTATTCTTTGCAAATGGATAATATTTTGCGCCTCTTTCACAAATAGAGGTATGTGGATCAAGATGAGATAATGATGCATTTTTCCACAAAATTTCCCGTTTGGTTTCACCAACTTCTCCCCCTAATTTTGGGAAAAGTATCTCATCAAATTGACAGTCTGCAAATCGTGCAGTGTACAAATCCCCTGTCAATGTTTCGAGGTAGCGAATAATGGAGGGCGATTCAAACTCAACATATATTCCTAACCTTCTTTGCAGACCCATTTTGGTGCGGGATGGCGGTGCTATAGGCACATATACTGCGCATCCAAAGATTCTTAAATGGGATATATTGGGTTCATGACCCAAAACCAATTGCAACAGGGAATATTTGTGACAATTCGTCAGTCAGAGACGAACTAGCATTGCTGCATGCAAAATGGCGTGACCCCAAACCGAAGTGGGCAGACGACGAACTAGCATTGTTGCATGCAAAATGGCGTGGCCCCAAACCGAAGTGGGCAGCCGACGAACTAGCATTGCTGCATGCAAAATGGCGTGACCCCAAACCGAAGTGGGCAGCCTCGTTTTCATGAGTAAATGAGGTATTCAAGATTATACTCATGTATTGTCTCAATCTGATATCCATTTTGAATGATATCTCTAATACTCAACAAGTTCCTTTTAGACTTGGAGGAGAACATTTTGACTGATATCATTAAAACTCAACAAGTTCCTCTTAGACTTGGAGGAGAACATTGCATTCTCTAAAATATTGTTCCTTTAGGCAGAGTTATAATTGCTCTTCAGGAGCCTTCAATCAATTTAATTCCCATGGTTTGACATACAAAAGAAAATATATGAACATGAGAATATACAAATCTGTTTGCTTCATATTTAAACAATATTTTCAAAATCTGCTGAGGTTATTCGACTAACTAAATCAGATAGTCGACTATCATGCCTTGCGGAAAAGTCCAATTTTAATGCGAAATATTAGATAGTCGACTAACTAAGTTGATAGTCGACTATCTTAGTAAACAGTCATCAGGATAGTCGACTATCTAAATCAGATAGTCGACTATCTTAGCTTGCGGAAAAATCCAGTTTTATTGCGAAATATTAGATAATCGACTAACTGTTAGGTTAGTCGATTAACTCTACTGGAAAATAAAAATATCATTGAAATTTGAGCATATTGAAACATTCTAAAGAGCTAATACTAACATTATATCATAAAATAACTAATACGAGTTGATACTAAAGATTATTAGTTTATTCACTAACTAATACAAATAAGTAAAATAAAATCAAACAACTCCATCTTCTTTCATCACAGATCCATCACCAATTAGGTGGTCTTTTTTCCCCTCAGGGTGCTCAAAGAAGTCTGCCACATCCAAGTGGGTGATGTCAAAGTTGTCGTCAGAGACAAAATTTATTTCAGGGCCTTTACTCTTTCGAGATGCTTGATAAAGGTCAACCAAATGTCTTGGTATACGGCAAGCTTTTGACCAGTGCCCTTTTCCACCGTAACGATAACATATAGTTTCTGAACTATTTGCCTTAGGATTCTTATCGTATCGTGGTTGTGGCAGAGTGACCAACTTCAGGTTGTCATATCTCTCCTTTAAGCCATTCCACAAGATAGGTGGATCTATGTCTGTGATATATTCAATTTTCAAACCTTCATCAAGGTGATGGTGCAAGTAAATCAAGGCCTTAGCATAGTTTCAAACCTTCATCAAGGTGATGGCGCAAGAAAATCAAGGCCTTAGCATAGTCTTGGGTGGATGCATTATTTCTGTCTTTAATGGCGTCTCCAGGACCCATTGCATCCAAAGGGATTTCAGCATCCAACACCCATGTCATATAGTTCTTACCCGAAATTTCAAGGACAACGAACTTTCTTTTCATTGTCAGACATAAGATACAATTACATCAAGAGCGTGTTCATGCTTACAGGCTTTATTACAATTATCACATTCACTTCAGGGAATGGATCATAATGATGACGATTATAATTCCGTCTATTGCCACGTCCACATCCATTGATACCTTCACAGTAATAATTTTGTCTTCTTTCAGACTTATCACATACTGCTACCACATTCTCTAAAGGGAATGGAGCAAATTCAATGGGACGGATTTTCAATTCTTTGCCCACAATCGTACATGAATTTGATCATGGCAAGTCATAAAAATTTTACCACTTCATGTGAGTGTAATTTCTTACGAACTCCATTAGAGTTATAATCAAACTTTGTTGTCTTTGTTTGTATATAAAATCAAATCGTAGAATTTCAAGAATTTGAAAGGGAAAAGTAAATTACTTACCTTTAAGGTATACCAATAAATGTTGTGATATCAAATATACCTCTTGAGTTTCCATCCCGTTCCATCCCGTGGCAACAAATTCCGGCAACTTTGGTCGACTTCCGCATCCAATTTGATGCCGGAGAACGCGACATATTTTTCGTATAGAGATTATTGAGGCTCATCAGCCCATGATGCAACTAAGCTTGTCCACAAAACTTGATGTTGTACTCCATAGCTGTAACTCACTAATTGCAAAAACCGTCTTCTTTCTAATCGAACTTCTTTCCAGTTCAATAACCCAAAGCAAGCAAAAGCAAATTAAGACAATATATAATCAAAATACACAGTAGGAAGCACAAAGAATCAATAATCATCAACTCCAGATAAAAGTGAAAACGTGATTTTAACTTTTACCAAGAATTTAGAACTATGGTTGACTAAGAGACAAAAGATATATAACTGCTCGAAAAAGACATGTATAAAAATTCAGTCAGAGACCACAAATATCCGAACAATTTAGGCTGACGTTGATATAAAGCAGATTTAATTTTGTTTATTCAATGATGATGGTAGCATTCGTCACTTGATTATAAAAGCAGATTCAAAATGTGAAAGAAGTTTCTGGTGCAATTATAGATTTTGTCCACAAGGGTAGTTGATCCTTGTATTTACAAATAACAATACATAATTATAAATTTTAATCGAACATAAAATCGATACTTATCTCTTGAAGCGTGACCCGGATAATGCTCGGAATTAGCGAAATTCGTGTGGGCGAATTTCTCCTTAATCTTCTCAAAGTGCTTCTTGAGACGGTAGAGTCTCGTGCTGATAACGTGTTATGAAATAATATAAAGACAAGAACAATATAGAGAGAATAGGGAGAGAGAGGAGTATTCTTATTGATACTTGGGATGGTTTACAATGGGGTAAGACCCCTCTATTTATAGGAAGAGAAATGACTTAGCTTCAAGCTAAAACTCTTAGACATTCACTCTAAATAGAGTTCTATTTATAACAACCTGCAAATTCATTCATTTCTAAATCATAAGTAGCTTAGCATGGCTCACACGTCACACATATTTATTATTGCATAACTCAGTTAATACTGAAAGTTGTGTATTCACCTTTATGACTAGTTTGTTTTCATGTAAATTACAACTATATACTATATAGTTGAAAAAGTAAAAGTCTTAATATAATCAGATACATTTATACTAAATTTGCACCTATTGTAACAATATATATATATATATATATATATATATATATATATATATATATATATATATATATATATATATATATATATATAGCCAACTAAAATAAGTTTTAAATTAAGAGTAATATTTTCAACTATATTATTATAAAAATAATTATTATTAAAAACTAATATTTTAGAAACTGGAATTTAAGAAAGAAATATTTTTTAAGAGATATCAACACACTAAATAAGAGTTCAAGCAGTAGTAAAAGAATTAAGTCTTATCCAAAAGAGTCATTCATTGTCTCAACCTTTGATTATTTTGCCATAAATATAAATTATTATTTTGCTTCCAGACTATTTTTAGGATCCAATGACACCGCAAGAATGATATCAAAAAAGAAAAATAGAACAAATGTTTAATTTTTTTATATAGTTAATATCCAGTGATTATCTATATTTACTGAGAAAATGTAAATTTTAAGATTATTTATATACAATTCAAATAACTTAAATATTTGACATGATTAGTATTCACGCATCCATACGGCTACTAATACAAGTTCTGTTAAAACGGAAAAATAATTTGAAAAGTGCTCAAGAATTTTTTTGTCCCCTAAGTTTTTATCACAATTACGTGGGTTGAAGTATTGCCAAAAATATGTGTTTTGTTTTTCGGAAGAATTTAGTTTTGAATTTAATAAAAATATAAAAGTAAACATGAAAAATTACGAATTTCAATTAAATTCTTTATTATCATAGAGCTTAATTGTACGTAGGTTAAAACTTCCATATGGATGTCAATTTCCAATTATGGAAACTAGGTCTATCTATATTGGCAAAATTGAGGTCCAAAAACTTTAACGCCTCGAATTGATTACTTTTTATGGTACGATTGTTATTTGCGTTTACTGTTTCAACTTGTGTAACGTAGTTTCATTACTAGTACTAACCTACTACTTTTTATCACGACCCGGATTTCTCACCCTCGAGAATTATGTAGCGCCTATTAATAGGAGCTAGGCAAGCCAATTATCAAATACCTCGTAAACGAACATCGACAATATTAACAACAATAAAACATTTAATATTAAAGCGGAAATCTCAAACATAATTTACTGAAAGAAATCCGGAAGTTTAACAAATCCTCTACCCAAGACTGGTGTCACATTACTCACAGACATCTAGAGAATACTAAATACAAGGTTCGAATGAAGCATAGAACTGTCTACTACGGTACAATGATAACAAACTGGATAAAATATAAAGGACTCCGGGCCTGCGAACGTCAACAAAGCTACCTAGAATATTCCTGGACTGGAAGCTCGCTCCCGAAATGCTACTGCTACTCAAATGCTGCTCCAACAGTTGGATCTGGGCAAAAAGATGCATAAAGTGTAGCATCAGCACAACCGACCCCATGTGCTAGTAAGTGTCTGGCCTAACCCCAGCGAAGTAATGACGAGACTAGACAAGACCTATTTAAAACACCCAGTGCAAATATATACATATACAGAAGCAACAGAAATAACAACAGAAAATATTAACTAATAGGGAAAGGGGCATGATCGGGGGAGATACACTGAAAACAGATCAACGGATATAACAATGAAGCTATCTCAATACCATAACTCATATATAAGTGGTCGGTGTGCCACACGATCCCATTTCTTAATTCATAAGTAGACGGTGTGCCACACATTCCCATTTCATACACTTGGCCTGGGTAGATGGTGCTGGGTTCCGTGTCCTTGGCAGGCTCGACTATCGGAGATCCGTTCATTACGAACGTTTTTTCTCGATGTGGACCAAGCTCGGACTTCCATTTTAGCTTTGGCTCGGAAGAGGTCGGCCTTAGAGAGTAAATGCAGTAGTCTCTTCCAGCCTCGAAGCGGATAAAAAGGATCATCGAACAACAACAAATAACCCTTGGGCTCGGAAAAGTACGGCAAAAAGAAGTTTCTGTCTTGTTTCCGGCTTCTAAATAACAGTACGGGAATGCAAAAAAATCGAAAGAATCTTCCTGGCCTGAAAGAGGGAAGCGTCAGTCAGCCTTAGACGGTGTGCCACACATTCCCATTTCATAACACCTCGTGGTCGGCATACCACACGATCCCAATCATAATATCTCGTGGTCGGCATGCCACACGATCCCAATCATAATATCTCGTAGTCGGCGTGCCACTTGATCCCAATCATAATATCTCGTGGTCGTCGTGCCATACGATCCCAATCATAATATCTAGTGGTCGGCGTGCCACACGATCCCAATCATAATATCTCATGGTCGGCGTGCCACACAATCCCAATCATAATATCTGGTGGTCGGCGTGCCAATCGATCCCAATCATAATATCTCATGGTCTGCGTGCCAAACAATCCCTTATCTTTCAAAACAAACCACAAAGTAATCCCAACAAGGGAGGAGAAATATTATAATAAACTATCCCTGCAAGGGAGACCCAGTTATAACCAAGCTCATTCAATTTCTACTTAACACGATAAAATCCATACTTAGTCTCAACAATCATTGGCTCAGTATTAAAGATTTCCAACCAATTCCTCATAAACCATAATTAAGAATTCAATAATTAAACAATTTAGGACTCACGGTCATACTCAGCATCAGTATATAGATACTCGTCACCATGCCTATATACTGTACTCAACATCTAGCAATTAGCAAATAATGCCCTAATTCTATTCCCTCAAGCTAAAGTTAGATCAAACACTTACCCCGGTCCAAGAATAACAATCAACTCTCTTATACCGAATTTCCTCTACAATCCAACTCCGAAACAATGATATCTAGGCGCAATTTAGTTCAATAATATCAATAAGGGCTCAAAAACATAATCTCATAGCCTAAAAATAAAATTCCCATCATTCTTTCAAAATACCAAAATTCGACCCCGGGCCCACATGGTCCAAACTCGAGGCTTGGACCAAAATCCGTTCACCCATATTCCCACGAGTTCAAATATGCAATTTTTGTAAGATTCAACCCCAAATTGAGGTTGAATCGTCCAAAATTCCCAAAACCCTAACTCTCCCAAAAAACTCACAATTTCTACTTTGAATTCATGGCTTAGGGCTAGGAAATTAGTGATTAGATGAAGAAATTAGGAGAGAATGAAGTTAAGAACACTTACCTAAGAAGCTATGGAGGTAAAAACCTTCAAAATTCATCTATGGAGGGAAAAATCCCATAATGGGTCTGTTCTCAGCTTTAAAAATCACTAAGCGAAATTGCCCTATGCGATTGCAGAAGGAGGGATGTGATCGCATAGGATTGGAGAGTTGAGGCCCTCCGATCGCATGAGTGCTAGTGCGAACGCATAGAAGGATTTTTTTAGGGGAGTTGGGCTAAGGCAATGCAATAGGGTAAAACAAAAATAGGAATTCCAAAATAACACAATACGATTGCGAAGAAGCTATGCGATCGCATAGAGTAAACCTGAACCTCTGAAACTTTGCTCTATGCCATCGCGGAGGCCTCTATGCATCGCATAGAGCAATACATTTGATACCAGAACTGGACATTTAATGCAACTTTTCTAAGACCAAAACCACCTCGAAACACCTCCGAATCACTACCGAGCCCTCGGGGCTACTAATCGAATACACACTAAATTAACAACATCCTACGAACTTACTCAAGCGATCAAATCGCTAAAATAACATCAAAATCAATGAATTAAGCCTCAAAATCATCAATTTTCATTGCAAGTTCATAAATTTCCAACTTTAGATATTTAGGTCCGAAACACGTCAAACGACGTCCGATTTCGACCAAATTTCACAGAAAGCTTAACACCTATTTAAGACCTGTACCGGGCGCCGGAACCAAAATACGGGCCCGACACCTATTTTTTCTAACTCATTTTCATTTCATATTTTCATATCATTTTCCGAAAAATAATTTCTTTCAAAAATTCTTTACTCGGGCTCGGGACCTCGGATTTTGATTCCGGGAATACGCCCGAGTCCCATATTTTTCTGCGGACCCTCCGGGACCATCACATAACAGGTCCGGGTCCGTTTATCCAAATTATTGACCAAAGTCAACTTTAACAATATTAATATCAATATTCTTCAAAATTTTCACAGAATGCACATATTTCCACATAAAAGTTTTCCGACTATGCGCCCGGAATGTGCACACTAATCGAGGTAACTAAAAGAGAGGTTTATAAGTTCCCGGAAGCACGAATAAAGGGAGAATTATGGTGATGACTGTTGGAAACACGTTCTCAATGCAATATACTAAAACGTGTGTTCTTTTGTATAGGTTTTGATGAATGACAAACGAAGCGAAAATTGATATATGACGAAGTTCAAGAAACAAGCGCACAATTGATATACAACGAGATTCAAGCTCAAGACAAAGTTTTATAGTTTAATTGAGTCATTCTTAATTGTGATCTTGATTCTACAACTTGACTCGTAACATGGCTTCTCTCATAAAACTATTTTCCAAAATCATGCATATTTAATTTAATGTCAAATGATTTTAAATCATGCATATTTACAGTAGTCAAAATAATTTTTAGACATGCCTTAAAAATCTGGACTAAGATAATCGATTATGTACTTATGATAATCGATTGTTTTAAGCCAAGACTGCATGACAATCGATTGTGAACTAATGACAATCGATTGTGAGTAAGACAGTGAGCATCAGGTTTTTCAAACCTGCATGACAATCGATTGTGAACAAATGACAATCGATTGTGACTGAGGCAGTGTCCATCAAAGTTTTTCAAAACTCAGAATAATCGATTATGAACTAATGGTAATCGATTATGTTGAGACAGTGTCTTCCAGTGATTTTCAAATTTATTAAATATCGATTGTTACATTGGACAATCGATTGTCAAAGAGACAGTGTCTAAAATGTTTTTCAAAAACTGATAAGTAATCGATTGTTGACTTTGTGCAATCGATTGTGAAGCTGACCGTTGTCGTAAAGTTTTCAAATACCGTCAGGTAATCGATTATTGATTCTGTATAATCGATTGTTTGGATTAAAATCCGGAAAAGATTTTTTGAACGTTGCTGAGTAATCGATTGTTGATTCTGGACAATCGATTGTTCGTGGTAAAATCTGGAAAGGATTTTTTGAACGTTGACAGTAATCGATTATGGATTGTAAGTAATCGATTATCAAGCGTAAAATCTGGGATTGAATTTTGATCTGACTGGCAGACAATCGATTGTTGGGGTTTGACAATCGATTGTCAGTGAGTAAAATCAGCAACTCTTAATTGGCAATTAGGCAACGGTAATGCCAAGTTTTTCAACTATAAATACAGCTTCATTTTAGTGTTTTATACACAACAACATACTACAACTGATCATTACATTGCTATAAGCTTGCATACTTGTGTTTATCATTTTATATTCAATTTCATAAAGCTTTTGAGAGCCATATTCTTGTCCAAAGTTGTTGTGATCTAGAGCTTACTTTTTTTACTCATATCTACTCATTAAGGAGTATTTTGTTTGAGTGTTAAGTGTTTTATACACTTGTAAGAGAATTGTGATTCTCTTGTTGTAAGGAACTTGTGCTTCCTTGGTTGAAGTCTTGGAGTGTTGTATCTCCGAGCAAAGGTGTTAAGGCTTGTGTCCTTAAGTTGTATAGGTTTGTTGAGCACCCGTAAGCTTGACAAGTTAGTGGAAAATCTCGAGAGAGTCTCTCGGGGACTGGACTAGCCACGTGTTGTGGTGAACCAGAATATATCAGTGCGTTCTTTCCTTTTATTTATTTAACGCACTTAATTATTTCCTGCAAATTTTAATTTCCGCAAGTTTACGCTAAATTTCATTATAACGCTATTCACCCCCCCTCTAGCGTTAAGCGTATTTTCTAACAATTGGTATCAGAGCCCAACTCTCTGAAAACTTAACAGTTTGAGAGAACCATCCATGGCTTCTACTCGTGATTCTTTTGCAGGAATTGATGAAGGGCAGTGCTCCACACGACCACCTCTATTCAACGGTACAAATTACATGTACTGGAAGGAGAGGATGAAGATCTTCGTTCAGTCCAACAGCTTTCACCTTTGGAAGGTGATAATGAAGGGAAACCAAATTCCAACAAAGAAGGTGGAAAATGAATGGGTTCCCAAGTCCGAGGATGAGTATGACGCGGATGACATCCGAAAGGTTCAAAATAATGCTAAAGCAATAAATTTATTATATTGTGCTGTTAATGCTGACGATTACAGGAAAATATCGTGTTGCACAATGGCAAAGGAGATGTGGGACAAGCTAGAAGTTACGTACGAAGGTACGGACCAGGTAAGGGAGCAAAAATTGATTTCCTAACCCACTCATATGAATTATTTCACATGAAGGAAGGTGAAAAGGTGGACGAAATGTTTGAGCGATTTTCAATAATCGTAAATGACCTACATGCTCTTAAGAAAACATTCACGGATAGAGAGCTCGTTCAAAAAATTCTTAGAAGTCTCACAACGGCATGGAGATCAAAGGCCGATGCAATTCAAGAATCCATTGGCGTTACAAATGTCACCATCGACGCACTAAGAGGTAACCCTAAAACCTATGAATCTACTATTCTTAACCCTTTTGTTGATGATCAAAGGAGGCAAAGAATAGCTCTAAAGGCGAGCACAAGCCAACCGCAAATTGATGAGGAAGGAGACAACGAGTTTGGACTCGTTATCAAAAGATTTCAAAAGTTCATGCGCAAGGAGTATGAACGCAAGGGCAAAAAGCAAGGCGAACAAATCAAATGCTACGAATGCAGAGAAACCGGGCACATCAAGTCAAATTGCCCAAGCCTCAAAAAGGAAAAGAAACCTTTTAAAAAGCAACGAGCATATATTTCTTGGGGAGGTGACTCCGGAGATGAGTCAAGCGAAGGAGAAGAAGACGAAGCAGCAAATCTTTGCCTCATGGCACAAGAAGATAACAAAGACGAGGTATGTCAAATTTCGTCTCAAAACTTCTTTACTCTTGATGAAATGCGAACTGCGTTTGATGAATTATATACTGAATTTATTAGAGCTTCAAAAACAGTCAAAAGTGTAAAAGAAAATGCTTCTCTAAAAGAAAAAGATTTTCAAAAACAGCTCTCTTTAAAAGAAAAGGATTTAGAAAAACTGGTTTTAGAAAATGAGAAGCTGAAAGAGGAAAACAAGTTTTTTGGAAAAAGAAGTTCCGATAAGCCCGAAAGCTCTACTAGAAATTGCACTTCTTGTTTGCATCTTAAGAATGAAGTAAGTAGGCTTATAGGCACATTAGATAAGTTTAATTCTTCGCACAAAAACTTGAATGATGTTCTTGTTAACTTGAAATCAACCAAGCATGGAATAGGCTTTAAGAATGAAGAAAAGGTTGACGCTAATCCCCAACAACCTAAAGCTCAACCTAGGATTAACAATAGAAATGCTTATCCTAGAAACAACAACTCTAGAGCCAATATGCATGCTAGACAAAATGCTGAACATTTTAGAAGACCTAGGAATGACTTACCACCTAGAATAGTCACCCTAGAAATGATGCATATTTTAAGCCAAATGTTGAGCCCCTTAGAAGACCTAACAATGGCCCTCAACCGAGAAACAATCACTCTAGAAATGCTGCCCATCCTAGAGCTCATAGTAGAAGAAATAATTCTCATGAAATGCAAAATAGTCATAGTGTTCAAAATAGAGTAAGAAATTTTCATCCGTCTAGTTACTATGAACCTAGAAGGATGCATAACCCAAATGTGACTTGTCATTATTGTAGACGCATTGGTCATATTGCCCCTGCATGTTTTACACGACATAGACATATCACTCAATCGCATCATTATGATATGCCTAACCCTCAAGGACCCAAAATGGCATGGGTACCTAAAACGCATTAATTTGTTTTGTAGGTGTGTTTGAAGGGATCAAGTATACTATGGTACCTTGATAGTGGATGCTCCAAACATATTACGGGAGACGAATCCAAATTCCTTCAACTAGAACACAAAGAAGGAGGAAGTGTGATTTTTGGGGATAACAATAAAGGAAAGATTATTGGCATCGGATCGGTCGGTAAGGATGAAAATTCCTCTATTAAGCATATATTACTTGTTAAAGGTTTAAAGCATAATCTCTTGAGCATAAGTCAATTATGTGACAAGGGATATCTTGCCTTATTTGATTCGAATGAATGCTTAGTATTTAGACGTAGTGATTTCAAAATTATCCTTCGTGGTTTTAGAGTGGATAATATTTATATGGTTGATCTTGCAAATTCCTCACCCGAATATGTTGATTGTCTTATGAGTAAAGAGGATGATACTTGGCTATGGCATCGTAGAGTAGCACATATCAATATGCATCTTTTGAACAAATTGATTTCTCAAAACTTAGTTGTTGGTCTTCCCAATTTAAAATTTGAAAATGACTCTATTTGTGACTCGTGTCAAAAGGGGAAGCAAACAAAAGCATCTTTCAAATATAAAAGCATTGTTTCAACTTCCAGACCATTGCAATTACTTCATATGGATTTATTTGGTCCCTCTTGCATTGAAAGTCTAGGAAGAAATAAATATACTTTTGTGATTGTTGATGATTACTCGAGATTTACTTGGACTTTATTTCTTGCCAATAAAAGTGATGCTTTTCAAAATTTTAAATATTTTCTTAAGCGTGTTCAAAATGAGAAAGAAACAACCGTCACTTCAATTAGAAGTGATCATGGGGGAGAGTTTGATCACAATCTCTTTGCGGACTTTTGTGACGAACTCGGAATCGAGCATACCTTTTCCGCTCCACGTACACCACAACAAAATGGGGTGGTGGAAAGGAAAAATCGGTGTCTCGAAGAGATGGCTAGAACCATGCTCGACAAAGCTAAGATACCCAAACACTTTTGGGCGAACGCCGTGAGTACCGCTTGCTATGTTCTAAATAGAGTAGTAATTCGGCCGATACTCATGAAAACCCCCTATGGACTTTATAAGGGTAGAAAACCAAATATTTCCCATTTTAGAGTTTTTGGTTGCAAATGTTTTGTTCATAACAATGGCAAAGACCAATTGGGTAAATTTGATGCAAAGTTGGATGAAGGTATTTTCATTGGATATTCCTCACGTAGTAAAGCATATAGAGTCTCTAATAAAAGAACCCAAATTGTGGAGGAATCCCCTCATGTTGTATTTTCCGAAAATAATGCTCGCTTGGCGAGAAAGGATTCCGGTTTTGATCTTGGAGGTATCTTAGATAGCTTGAAAGACAAAATACAAGAGGAACCACCCAAGGAAAATAAAGATGAAACTGAGGAACAACCAAAGGAAGAAGCGCAACAATTGGGAAAAGAAATGAATATGCCTAACGAGTGGAGGACAATCAAAGATCACCCTCTCGAACAGGTAATTGGCAACGTTGGAGACAAGGTAAGTACCCGAAACTCTCTCAAAAATACCTTAGAACATACTGCTTTTGTTTCTCAAATTGAACCCAAAACCATCTCAGAAGCAATTGGGGATGAATTTTGGACCTTGGCAATGCAAGAGGAGCTTAACCAATTCGAACGCAATGACGTTTGGGATTTGGTGCCAAGACCCGAAGGTCATACCATAATTGGTACGAAATGGGTTTTTCGCAATAAACTAGATGAAAATGGTATACTCACTAGAAACAAAGCTAGGCTTGTAGCAAAAGGCTATAATCAAGAAGAGGGTATTGACTGTGAGGAAACATATGCTCCCGTAGCTAGATTAGAAGCTATTCGCTTATTGCTTGCATTTGCCTCTTCTATGAATTTCAATTTATATCAAATGGATGTGAAAAGTGCTTTTCTAAACGGTTTTATTCAAGAAGAAGTTTATGTGGAACAACCCCCCGGTTTTGAAGATTTTAAATCTCCCGATCATGTTTTCAAACTCAAAAAGGCTCTTTATGGTTTAAAACAAGCTCCCCGAGCTTGGTATAAAAGATTGAGTAAGTTTCTTTTGGAAAATGATTTCATTAGGGGGAAAGTTGACACAACTCTCTTTGTTAAGCATAATAACAATGATATTTTATTAGTTCAAATATATGTAGATGATATTATATTTGGTGCTACTAACAATGTTTTATGCAAGGAATTTTCCGATTTAATGACAAGCGAATTTGAGATGTCTATGATGGGTGAGTTAACATTCTTTTTGGGATTACAAGTAAAGCAAATGAAAGAAGGTACATTCATTTGTCAAACCAAATATTGCAAAGAATTGTTGAAGCGATTTGAGATGAACAATGCAAAAGAAATGGCAACTCCCATGAGCACATCCGATCATCTAGACAAAGATGAGAAAGGTAAGGAAGTCGACACCAAAAAGTATCGAGGTATGATTGGCTCTCTTCTTTATCATACTGCTAGTCGTCCGGACATCATGTTTAGCGTGTGCTTATGCGCTCGTTATCAATCGTGTCCGAAGGAGTCTCACCTTACTGCGATAAAACGGATTTTAAGGTATCTTGTTGGTACTACAAATGTGGGTCTATGGTACCCCAAAGGCTCTTCATGCCAACTTGTTGGCTATTCCGATTCGGATTTTGCTGGATGCAAATTGGACCGCAAGAGCACTAGTGGCACTTGCCATTTGCTCGGTAGCTCTCTCGTTTCTTGGTTTAGCAAGAAACAAGTAAGTGTTGCGTTGTCCACAACCGAGGCTGAATATGTAGCCGCGGGGAGTTGTTGCGCTCAAATCCTATGGATGAAACAACAACTCTTGGACTATGGCCTAAGTCTTAATCATATCCCTCTTAGATGTGATAATACTAGTGCCATATGCTTGACGAAGAACCCCGTTCTTCATTCGCGAACGAAACACATTGAAATTAGACATCATTTTATTAGAGATCACGTTCTCAAAGGCGATGTCGAAATTGAATTTGTTGAAACCAAAAACCAATTGGCAAACATCTTTACAAAGCCTTTAGAGAAAGAGTCCTTCTTCCGAATTCGCAGTGAACTCGGGATCCTTGACTCCACGTTGATCTAAGTCATACATTGCATTTTTTTTACATGATTTCTAACTTGAGCGTCGGAGACATCTAATTCTTTTTTGCAGGTATCGCCCTAAAAGTAGGGGGAATTATAAAGCATGACGCGCAAGAATCGAGTCTTCTCTAGAAAAATCTGTTTCCCTCATCTAATAATCGATTATCTCGTATCAATAATCGATTGTAATGCTATCATTTGAGCTGTTGTACTCTCTTTAAATAATCACACCTTGTTTCCAATAAATAAACAAGGTTTATTTCATCTTTGGCATCTTATTGTTATTTTTGCTAATGGCAAAGGGGGGAAGATAACGGGTATGATGCACTCTCAAGTTATAAGCTTAAATTGAGGGGGAATTCTCAACTTGAGGGGGAACAAATTGCATACTTGTTGCATGTATATACCTGTCTTGAATCGTCATTATAAATTGCTTGTCTTGCATATCCCGCTTAATGTTTGCCATTATCAAAAAGGGGGAAATTGTTGGAAACACGTTCTCAATGCAATATACTAAAACGTGTTCTTTTGTATAGGTTTTGATGAATGACAAACGAAGCGAAAATTGATATATGACGAAGTTCAAGAAACAAGCGCACAATTGATATACAACGAGATTCAAGCTCAAGACAAAGTTTTATAGTTTAATTGAGTCATTCTTAATTGTAATCTTGATCCTACAACTTGACTCGTAACATGGCTTCTCTCATAAAATTATTTTCCAAAATCATGCATATTTAATTTAATGTCAAATGATTTTAAATCATGCATATTTACAGTAGTCAAAATAATTTTTAGACATGCCTTAAAAATCTGGACTAAGATAATCGATTATGTACTTATGATAATCGATTGTTTTAAGCCAAGACTGCATGACAATCGATTGTGAGTAAGACAGTGAGCATCAGGTTTTTCAAACCTCATGACAATCGATTGTGAACAAATGACAATCGATTGTGACTGAGGCAGTGTCCATCAAAGTTTTTCAAAACTCAGAATAATCGATTATGAACTAATGGTAATCGATTATGTTGAGACAGTGTCTTCCAGTGATTTTCAAATTTATTAAATAATCGATTGTTACATTGGACAATCGATTGTCAAAGAGTCAGTGTCTAAAATGTTTTTCAAAAACTGATAAGTAATCGATTGTTGACTTTGTGCAATCGATTGTGAAGCTGACCGTTGTCGTAAAGTTTTCAAATACCGTCAGGTAATTGATTATTGATTCTGTATAATCGATTGTTTTGATTAAAATCCGGAAAAGATTTTTTGAACGTTGCTGAGTAATCGATTGTTGATTCTGGACAATCGATTGTTCGTGGTAAAATCTGGAAAGGATTTTTTGAACGTTGCCAGTAATCGATTATGGATTGTAAGTAATCGATTATCAAGCGTAAAATCTGGGATTGAATTTTGATCTGACTGGCAGACAATCGATTGTTGGGGTTTGACAATCGATTGTCAGTGAGTAAAATCAGCAACTCTTAATTGGCAATTAGGCAACGGTAATGCCAAGTTTTTCAACTATAAATACAGCTTCATTTCAGTGTTTTATACACAACAACATACTACAACTGATCATTACATTGCTATAAGCTTGCATACTTGTGTTTATCATTTTATATTCAATTCATAAAGCTTTTGAGAGCCATATTCTTGTCCAAAGTTGTTGTGATCTAAAGCTTACTTCTTTTACTCATATCTACTCATTAAGGAGTATTTTGTTTGAGTGTTAAGTGTTTTATACACTTGTAAGAGAATTGTGATTCTCTTGTTGTAAGGAACTTGTGCTTCCTTGGTTGAAGTCTTGGAGTGTTGTATCTCCGAGCAAAGGTGTTAAGGCTTGTGTCCTTAAGTTGTAAAGGTTTGTTGAGCACCCGTAAGCTTGACAAGTTAGTGGAAAATCTCGAGAGAGTCTCTCGGGGACTGGACTAGCCACGTGTTGTGGTGAACCAGAATATATCGGTGCGTTCTTTCCTTTTATTTATTTAACGCACTTAATTATTTCTTGCAAATTTTAATTTCCGCAAGTTTACGCTAAATTTCATTATAACGCTATTCACCCCCCCTCTAGCGTTAAGCGTATTTTCTAACAATGACCCTTCGGACTCACAGGTAGATGCCTCAGGAGGCCGACCACTCCATTGAACACGCACTGAAGGAAAACTCTTCGACCTCAACTGTCGAACCCGCCGGTCTAAAATAGCCATCGGCTCCTCCTCATATGATAGATCCTTGTCCAATTGGGTAGTGCTGAAATCCAATACATTTGCTGGATCACCGTGATACCTCTAAAGCATGGATACATAAATGACTGGATGCACGGCTGACAAGTTAGGCGGCAAGGCAAGTCTATAAGCCACCTCTTCCACACGATCAAGAATATCAAATGGGCCAATGAACCTCGGGCTAAGGTTTCCCTTCTTCCCGAATCTCATCACGCCCTTCATTCGTGATACATGGAGCAATACTCGCTCACCAACCATGAAAGCAACATCTCTGACCTTGCATTCTGCATAATTCTTCTGCCTTCACTGAGCTGTCCGAAGTCTGTCGTAAATGATCTTGACCTTATCCAAGGCCTCGTGAATTAGATCTGTGCCCAATAACTGAGCTTCTCTCGGCTCAAACCATCCCATTGGAGAGCAACATCGCCTACAACGCCTCATATGGAGCCATATGAATGTAGGACTGGTAGCTGTTGTTGTAGGCAAGCTCTGCTAACGGCAAAATCTGTTCCCACGAGCCTCCAAAATCAATAACGCAAGCTCAGAGCGTATCCTCAAGAATCTAAATAGACCTTTCGGACTGACCGTCCGTCTGAGGATGAAATGATGTGCTCAACTGAACCTGGGTGCCTAATTCCTGTTCTACCGCCCTCCAGAAATGCGAGGTAAACTATGGACCCCGCCCGAAATGATAGATATAGGCACCCCATCAAGGCAAATGATCTCCCTGATATAAATCTCAGCTGATCTCTCGGACGAATAGGTGGTGGCAACCGGAATAAAATGCACTGACTTGGTCAGCCTATCCACAATAACTCAAAGCGCATCAAACTTCTTCCGAGTCATCGGAAGGCCAAAAACAAAATCCATGGTAATCCTCTCCCACTTCCACTCGGGAAGATCGATCCTCTGAAATAATCCACCGGGCCTCTAATGCTCATACTTAACCTGCTGTCAGTTCAAACAACGAGCCACATATGCAACAATGTCTTTCTTCATTCTGCGCCACCAATAGTGTTGCCTCAAATCCTGATACTTCTTTGTGGCGCCCTGATGAATAGAATACCGAGAACTGTGGGCCTCCGCTAAGATAAACTCTTGAATACCATTAACATTGGGCACACAAACTCACCCCTGAAATCTCAATATACCATCATCTCCCAAGGTCATCTACTTGGCACCTCCACATTGCACCGTGTCTCTCAAGACACACGAATGGGGATCATCAAACTGCCGCTCAAGGATGCACTCCAACAATGACGAACGAGCGACCGTGCAAGCTAACACCCTTCTAGGATCAGAAATATCAAACCTCACAAATTGATTGGCCAAGGCCTGAACATCCAACGAAAGCGGTCTCTGGATGACCGGAATATAAGCAAGACTACCCATGCTGGCGGACTTCCTACTCAATGCATCGGTCACCACATTGGCCTTCCTCGGGTGGCATAAGATAGAAACATCATAGTCTTTCAACAACTCCAACCACCTCATCTGCCTCAAATTTAACTCCTTCTAGTTGAACAAGTACTGAAGGCTCTTGTGATTCGTGTACACCTCTCACGTCACACCATATAAATAATGCCTCCAAATCTTCAAAGAATGAACAATGGCTGCCAACTCTAGGTCATGAACTGGATAATTCTTCTCGAGGATCTTCACCTGCCTCGAGGCATATGCTATTACTCTGCCATTCTGCATCAATACCGCTCCAAGCCCAATACGGAAAAAATCACAATAAATGGTATAAGGACCTGATCCCATGGGTAAAACCAATACTGTTGCCGTAGTCAGAGCTGTCTTGAGCTTCCGGAAGCTCGCCTCACACTCATATGACCACCTGAACTAGGCACCCTTCTGGTCAATCTAGTCATCGGGGCCGCAATGGATGAAAACCCCTTCACGAACCGTCGGTAGTAACCTACTAACCCCAAGAAACTCCGGATCTCTGTAGTTGTTTCTGGTCAAGGCCAATTCTTGAATGCCTCAATCTTCTTCGGGTCCACCTGAATACTCTCTACTGAAATAGCGTGACCCAGGAATGCAACAGAACTCAACCAAAACTCGCACTTTGAGAACTTGGCGTATAACTAACTATCCTTTGGAGTCTGAAGAACCACTGTGAGGTGCTGCTCATGCTCCTTCTGACTGCGGGAGTATATCAGAATATTATCGATCAAGACAATCATGAACAAATCCAAATAGGGCTTGAACAGTCGGTTCATCAACTCCATAAATGCTGCTGGGGCATTGGTCAACCCAAATGACATGACCAAAAACTCATAATGCCCATACTGAGTACGAAATGCCGTCTTAGGGACATCAGACGCCCTAATCCTCAACTGATGATAACTAGCTCGCAAATCTATCTTCGAGAACACCCTCGCACCCTGAAGCTGGTCGAATAGATCGCCCACCCTCGGCAGTGGATACTTGTTCTTTATCGTCACCTTGTTTAACTGTCGGTAATCAATGCACATCCTCATCGACCTATCCTTTTTCTTCACAAATAACACCGACACACCCCAAGGCGACACACTGGGTCTAATGAAACCCTTATCAAGAAAATCCTGAAGCTGATCCTTTAACTTTTTCAACTCTGGCGGGGCCCTACGATACGGTGGAAAGGCAATAGGCTGAGTGCCTGGAGCCAGATCAACATAGAAGTCAATATCCCTGCCGGGAGGCATACCTGGCAGGTCTGAGGGGAAAACCTCGGCGAACTCCCGAATAATAGGAACTAAACCAATGGAAGGAACCTCTGCGCTGAAGTCGAGAACATATGCCAAATGAGTTATACACCCCTTTCTAACTATGCATTGAGCCTTCAAATATGATATAACACTGTGGACCGAATAATCTGAAGTCCATCTCCACTCTAAATGGGGCAAATCTGGCAAAGCCAAGGTCAAGGTCTTGGTGTGACAGTCCAAGGTAGAATGATACTGGGACAACCAATCCATCCCCAAAATAACATTGAAATCCACCATATCTACGGGCAATAAGTCAATACGGGTCTCAAGACCCTCAAATACTACCAGACAGGAACAATGCACTTGGTCGACCACTATAAAATTACTCATCGGTGTAGATACATAAATAGGAACACTCAGGGTATCGCTAGGCATAACCAAGCAGGGTGCAAAATAGGATGACACATATGAATACGCAAATCCAGGGAATAGCACTAAAGCACTCTAATAAAAATCAAAATGGTACATGTAATGCCTGCACCTGATGCCTCAGCCTCTGGCCTAGCTGCTGGCTGGCCTCTACCTCTGGCAACCTGAACTCCACCTCTAAGACCTCTAGCTCCACCTCTAACACCTCTATCACCGCCTCTAGCAGGCAAGCAAGCCGTGGAACCTCCGGTTCCTGAATCATAGTATGAAAACTCTGATGCTGGAAACTGCTATAAGCTCGAGGGCAATATCTGACGATGTGCCTCAGATCATCACAATCATGGCAAAACCTTGTCTGTTGCGGCTGAACACCTCTCAACCTCGGGTAACCCTTCTGTTGTGACCATACTCACCACACTCATAATATCTACTCGAACGCTACAGCTGAGGAAATTGGGTGACCCTGTCGACCTGAATGAACACCTGAAGTACCATGAGTGACATATGGAGCTGACTGAAAGGGTCTGGGAGGATGGCCTCTACCATAAGTACCCCTACCTCCAGAAGAGGTACCACTGAATCTGCCGGAATGACGGGGCCTTTTATACGACCTATGACCGCCTCCCTGTGGAAGAACCACCTCAACTCTGCGGCCTACATTGACCGTCTCCTGAAAAGTGATCTCACTCCCGGCCTAAGCCACTGCTGGTTGAACTCCTGGAAGCAAACCCGCTCGAATGACGCTCTCCACAAGGCCTACCAATCTGACCAAAGCGTCTTGAAGAACTGGGATGGCTATGAACCCCTATGGGACTTGAGCTTGGCCCACCGGAGCTGCTGGGGCGGGAATCTCCTCCTCAAACTCGACCCGAGGCTCCGCTTCTGGGGCTGGTGCTCGAGGCTTAGACTGCGGAGCGGAGGACGAAGAAGCGCGTGTTCTTTCCATCTGCAAAAGAATAGAGTAGAAATTCAATAGGTGTTTGAGAAACGGAAACGCATGACAAGAAAGAACAAATGTGAAGTTTTTCCTATCTCTGCAGCCTCTAGGGGATAACAGACATCTCCATACCGATCCTTCAGTCTCTACTGAGGTTGTTCGTGAGTTGTAAGACCTATGTAACCTAGTGCTCTAATACCAACTTGTCACAACCCAGATTTCGCACCCTGGGGAGTCGTGATAGCGCATACTAATAGGAGCTAGGCAAGCCAATTATCAAATACCTCTTAAACGAACATCGACAACATTAACAATAATAAAACATTTAACATTAAAACGGAAGTCGAAAATATAATTTACTGAAAGAAATGCGAAAGTTTAACAAATCCTCTACCCAAGACTGGTGTCACATTACTCACAGACGTCCAGAGAATACTAAATACAAGGTTCGAATGAAGCATAGAACTGTCTACTACGGTACAATGATAACAAACTGGATGAAATAGAAAGGACTCCAGGTCTCCAGACGTCAGTAAGGCTACCTCGAATGTCCCTGGACTGGAAGCTCGCTCTCAAAATGCTACTGCTACTCATATGCTGCTCCAACACCTGGATATGTGTAAAAAGATCCACAGAGTGTAGCATCAGCATAACCAACCCCATGTGCTGGTAAGTGCCAGGCCTAACCCCGACAACGTAGTGAAGAGGATAGACAAGACCTACCTAAAACAACCTGTGCAGATATATACACATATAGAAGCAACCGAAATTACAACAAAAAATATCAACTAAAAGGGGAAGGGGCATGATCGTGGGAGATACAGTGAAAACAGATCAACGCATATAGCAACGAAGCTATCTCAATACCATAACACATATATAAGTGATCGGCGCGCCAAACGATACCATTTTTTTAATTCATATGTGGACGACATGCCACATGTTCCCAATCATAATATCTCGTGGTCGACATACCACACGATCCCAATTATTATATCTCGTGGTCGGCGTGCCACACAATTTCAATCATAATATCTCGTGGTCGGCGTGCCACACAATCCCAATCATAATATCTCGTGGTCGGCGTGCCACACAATCCTAATCATAATATCTCATGGCCGGAATGCCACACGATCCCAATCATAATATCTCATGGTCGGCGTCCCACATGATCCCAATCATAATATCTCGTGGTCGGCGCGCCACACGATCCCAATCATAATATCTCGTGGTCGGCGTGCCACACGATCCCAATCATAATATCTCGTGGTCAGTTTGCCACACTATTCCAATCATAATATCTCGTTGTTAGCATGCCACACGATCCCTTTTCTTTCAACACAAAACACAAAGTAATCCCAACAAGGGAGGAGAAATATTATAATAAACCATCCCGGCAAGGGAGACCCAACTATAACCATCGCATGAGTGCTAGTGCGAACGCATAGAAGGATTTTTTTTAGGGGAGCGTGGCTAAGGCAATGCGATCACGTAGAGGCAATACGATCACGTAGAACAAAATAGGAGTTCCAAAATGACACAGTGCGATCGCGAAGAAGCTATGCTGCGATCGCGAAGAAGCTATGCGATCACATAGAGTAAACCTGAACCTCTGAAACTTTTCTCTATGCGACCGCAGAGGCCTCAATGCAATCGTATAGGGCAATACTCCAGATACCAGAACTGGACATTTTTTGGTACTTTTCTAAGACCAAAACCACGTTGAACCACCTCCGAATCACTCCCAAGTCATCGGGGCTCCTACCGAATACACACACTAACTTAATAACATCCTACAAACTTACTCAAGCGATCAAATCGCTGAAATAACATCAAAATCAATGAATTAAGGCTCAAATTCATCATTTTTCATTTCAAGTTCATAAACTTCCAACTTAAGATATTTAGGATCGAAACACGTCAAACAACGTTCGATTTCGACCAAATTTTATAAAAAGTGCTTAACGCCTATTTAAGACCTATACTGGGTGCAGGAACTCAAATACGGGCCCGATACCTATATTTTCTAACTCATATTCATTTCATATTTTCATTATTTTCAGAAAAATAATTTCCTTCAAAAATTCTTTACTCGGGCTCGGGACCTCGGATTTCAATTCTGGGAACACGCCCGAGTCCCATATTTTTCTACGGACCCTCCGGGACTGTCACATCAGGGATCCGTGTCCGTGTACGTTAAATGTTGACCAAAGTCAAATTTAACAATGTTAATATCAAAATTCTTCAAAGATTTCACAGAATTCACATATTTCCACATAAACGTTTTCCGGTTACATGCCCAGATATCCATGCAAATCAAGACAACTAAAAGCAAGATTTTCAAGGCCTCAGAAGCACGTATTAAGGAAGACTTACGGTGATGACCCTTTGGGTTGTCACACTTTTGGAGACAATTAATGTCACGACCCTAAATCCGGATTTAATCGTGATGGCGCCTCTCGTGAAGATAAGTCCAATCGACACATTTCCATTCCATTCTTAATCAATAATTAAGTATTAAGTCGCTAAAATGATAAAATATCAAGAATAAGCAATTAACAGCATAATTTTCGGAAAAACAAACCCAACACAGCCGATACCAGGGTATCACTAGTTATGAGCATCTACTAAGGTCCGAATACAACTAGAGTAAACAATGTACTAAATACAGTTTAATGAATTCAAGAGGAAGAAAAGCAGTGCTGCGAACGTCGGACAACTACCTTGCTAAACTCCGATGACTCTGCCTTTGAGCAACCAATACACGCTACCGGGTTCAAAAATACCTGAATCTGCACACAAGGTACAAGGAGTAAAGTGAGTACTTCCAACTCAGTGAGTAATAAAAATAAATGTAGGCTGAGTGATAGGAAATCAAGAAAAGTACATCAACATGTTATATAAGAGCAGTACACAACCAGTAAGAAAGAAATGAAGCTCTCGGCCTCATTATCATAATCAATATATCGTTGTGGCGTGCAACCCGACCCAAAAATATCCTCACAATACAAGCCCTCGGCCTTACTCAGTCAAAATATCATAAGCCCCTCTAGCATCAGTAAAATATGAAGCTCAGCTCAAATATCTTTGAAAATATCAATCAATGTATTTAAAACATAATAACATAGCTAAGGTTTTAAAATACTGAAAATGTAGTATAACTGAGCACAAGTATGAAATCAAAAAGTGAGGAAAATATTATTAACAATCCCCTAAGGGTTTAAATAGCGGGTACGAAGCCCAAATATGACATTTAGCCAAAAGTATAATAATATAAAACAATTAGCTGCCAATTATACAGAAAAATAGTCATTCGCGATGGACTAAGTCAAAATCCTCAACGGTGCACAATCGCACGCTCATCATCTAGCACGTTGTTACCTCAATATAGTACGACGTTGTGCAATTCGGGGTTTCCTACCCTAAAAACAATATTTAAAATTATTAGTCACCTCGAACTAGCCCGAAAAACTACTTTGCAACACGCATGCCTCTCGACCCAACTTTCGAATGCTCCAAATCAACCAAATTTAGATTTTTGTCAGCAAATTATGCTAAGCGAATGAATTCCAATTGAAAAATATCAATTTTAAGTACAAAACCCAAAATCAGCCACAATCGGACCCATGGGCCCGCGTCCCTGAACTAGACAGACTTTATACTAAAATGTTCTACATCATCTCACGAGTCCGTACATATAAAGAACTCAAAACTCAGAGCTTGTTTGACCCCTCAAATCATCCCTAGCAGGTTTCATAATCTCAAGCTCTAACTCCACCTTTTTCTACTGATTTTCATGTCTAAATCCATACAATATCACATATTTAACTCAAAAATAGGAAGAAATCACTTACCTAGTCTTGCTTCGTAAACATTCCTCCCTAAGCTCTCCAAAATCGTCCAAGCCAAATGAAAGAAATGAGCTAAAACGCGTGTTTAAAACAATCTGCCCATGCTTCATCGAGTTGTACCTTGCGATGTGTAGGTTGTACATCCTATTATCATTTTTCCCTGCTGCACACCTATTGTTAAAATGCCCATAAGTCCCTGTGAAAATATCTAAATGAAAAATTATTTGAAGATTTAGAAAATAGACTTGAAGATCTTTCATTTGAAGGTTGTACACCATATAACTCTTTATATATTTCGAGATATGAGCTTCTAAAATCGGCTCCATGTATCAGAAAATTCTGTCAAAGTTTCTCCACCGGCCATTTTCAATCGATCATAACTTTCTGATAAATGTCCAAATCATGAATGGTTTAACTTTCAAGAAACTAGAATGCAAGGGCTACAACTTTCATGTTTTGAAAACTTTCTGATTCCTTATATCCCGTTAACCTTCTGAAATCCACCTAAGGTCTTAGGGATCTTAAGAAATTATACCAACATATCCCAAAATATGATACGAACTCAGTCGAGGCCCAAATCACATCAAACAACGTCGAAATCATGAATCACACATCAAATCGAATTATGAGTTTTCAAGTCTTCCAACTTCTATATTTTGTGACGAAACATATCAAATTATTCTGGAATAATTTCAAATTTTGCACTCAATTCACATTCACGGACCTACTGCAACTTTTGGAATCGAAATCTGACCCCGATATCAAAAAGTCAACTCTCGGTCAAACTTTTCAAAAACCTTCAAATTTCTAACTTTAGCCAAATGACTCCAAAATGACCCACGGACCTCTGAATTCACTTACGATTGCACTCAAAATACCAGAATCACCATAGGGAGATATTCCCAGACTCATAATCCCAAATGAACATCGATACAACTGATTTGCACCTCAACCCAAACTTATGAAATTCTTTAAAAAAATGCCAACTTTCACAATTGGTGCTGAAACGTTCCCGGGTCTTCCAAAACCTGATCCAGACATATAACCATGTAAAAAATTATCATACAAACTTTTTAGAACCTTTAAATCCTAATTCCGAGGTCTTTCACTCAAAAAATTAATCTTAGTCAATTCTTTCAACTTAAAACTTCCGAAATAAGAATTCTTTCTCCAAATCAACTCCGAATTTCCCGGAATTCAACTCCAACCACACGTACAAGTCATAATATCTGAAGTGAAGCTACGCATGGCCTCAAACTGTTAAACGATGCACTAGAGCTCAAAACGACTGGTCAGGTCGTTACATTCTCTCTCACTTAAACATACGTTCGTCCTCGAACGTGCTAAGAACTGCTATGGAGTTATCTGAAATCGTTGTCTAATACCTCGTGCACCTTCCCATGCTACTACAAGCCAATTGAGTACACTTGCTCGAATAATTATGAAGATATCCTCTTTTATTTAGTAAAATGGGCCTTAGAACCAGGTAATCAACACCTGAAATCCTCTACCAGGCCTGTTTCCAATATATAAACACCTTATCAACTACCACATGATGTACCAAAATATGACTGTATACATTTGCTGAATTAACACCATGTATTGCATAATTCATCATCTAACCAAATATTGAATCTTTCGTCTTGACTAAAATCAGTCTCTCATTACGAACCAAATAATGGTAATTGTCCTGTAATATACTTTTATATAATCTTATTGCACTGATCCTTGATACCACAGGTTTTTCTCGCCCACCAGGTAATAAATCACCCCAGGCATGACAAACAGTCTCACATGATGCCACAACCCAATAGGCCTCAACTTGAACATGATGCATAAGGAAATGACTCGGGAAGAGTGAAGTTGTTAAACATGATAACTAATTTATTGGAGAAGTATAAAGTTAAGTATCTAAAATATTTGACTTTTTAATGTTATCTAATCTGGATTCACACAACTTTTTAAGCTGTTTTTATACAGTTAATCTTTTGTTTTTGTTTTTTTTCCTTTCAGGTCAGCGTTTAAAAAATAATATTACTCAAGAATATATGAAATATGTGTCTCTTATCATGAAAGTACTTCTAACTTTGGTGTAAATAATTTTCTAGAATCATTTTATGACATATTAAACACACCTGCAAGTAGAGATGTTTATAGTTTGGTTTAGGCAAAGTTGTCATTTTTCACATTTGGATAAGACTTTTTCTTTGACTAAAATATTTGCAAAAAATAAATGAACGAACAATTATTTGGATGTTATGAATAATTTATACATTAGATACTACATTGGATGCTACATTGGATGCTCATGTTGTAAATAATTTGAAGATTAAATCTTTGATTTTATGTCCATTATCTTTATCTTCTCTTACTTTCATTTGTGCTGGAAGATATGATAGTTGGACCAAAAAATGATCATGTATAATTCTAATGATGGTTGCCTCGATTTAAAAAATAAATTACTAAGGCACATAAAAAGCATCTCTGCTTATGAATGACAAACATGAGATATGTATCTTTTCTTTTATGATGTCACGATCCGAATTTTTTCCACCATTGGATATTGTGATGGCGCCTACTGTAGGAGCTAGGCAAGCCAACCCTTTTAACATTTCACAAAAACTTTAATAAAAAATAGTACAACTACCGAAATAATTAATTAAAAATCATGCGGAAGACTTTTAACAAAATAAGATAGTAAAGTGCGGAAATTTGCAACATGTCTCTACCCAATATCTGGTGTCACTACTCACGGACTACTAAAAGAGTACTAAAAACATCAGTCTGACAGAAAATACATAACAAGTCTGTTTCAATATAATGAAAACAAACGGAAAGAAATAGATGAGACTCAGGGTCCGCGAACGCCAGCGAACTACCTCGGAGTCTCTAGACTGAAGGCTCGCTCCCTAGCTACTGTTGCGGTCCGTAAGATGTATCCTTACCTGTGCACAAAAAGGAACAGAAGTGTAGTATCAGCACAACCAATCCCATGTGTTGGTAAGTGCCCGGCCTAACCCCGGCGAGGTAGTGATGAGGCTAAATCGGACCTACCACAATCAACCTGTACTAATATATGTTCAATAACGGAAAGATAACAAAATTTAAATAGATAATGGGAACGGAACATGCTGGGGGTGTAACAGTTCAATTATAAGTCCAACGAACAAGAAATGTAAATTGAATCTTTAACATCAATAAAAGAAAGCCAATGAATCAACAACTGCACGGCATCAACCTTCATGATTTTACTCTCAAATATAGTGCACGACATCACCCTTCATGCTTTCCTCACCAAAACTGTCAAATATAGTGCACGGCATCACCCTTCGTGCTTTTACTCTCAATACATAGTGCACGGTATCACCCTTCGTGCTTTCCTCACATAACTCTCATATCAAGGCACAGAATGACTCTTCGTGCTTAAATAATCAAGAAACATGGTACGGAAAGACTCTTCGTGCATAATTATAAAAACGTGGCACGGAAAGACCCTTCGTGCAAAATTATCGAAACATGGCACGGAAAGACCCTTCGTGCAAAATATCTCTCTTCCTCACCCAATCAACGGTCACAACCAAATGGGAAAGGAATATACAACAAGATAAAATATTCCGGCAAGGGAGAACAACTCTACAACAAGTCCCGGCAAGGGAGAACAACTCATCAATAAGTCCCGACAAGGGAAAAACAGCTCAACAATAAGTCCCAGCAAGGGAAAACAGCTCAACAATAAGTCTCGGCAACGGAAGAATACCAAAATTCCTTTAGCTCATTTACTTCTCAATTATCACTTCATAGTGTATTAAATAAGTAATTATCACAATTGTTCACTTCTTCAAAATTTTAATAGCAATTATGACTCACGGTCATGCTAGACTCGGGCGCATAGGTAAACGTCATCATACCTATACACCAACTCCACATAGCACATAGAAAATATTATCCTAATCCTATTCCCTCAAGCCAAAGTTAGATCAAAAACTTACCTCGAATCCAAAAATAGCAACTCAAAGCTCAACAATCGCCTTTTCTCTAGAATTCAACCCCGAACCAATGATATCTAACATAAATTGATTCAGTATCATCAATAATTGCACAAGGATATACTTTCCTAGCTTAGAAATGCAAATTCTAACTTTCTTCCAAATATACCAAAATCCGACACCGGGCTCACATGGTCCAAACTCGAGGCTCGGACCAATTTCGATTACCCATAACCCCACGAGTCCAAATATATGATTTGTTTTAAGATTCGACCCCAAATTGAGGTTGAATCGCCCAAAATTCTCAAAAAAACCTAACTCTACCCAAAAGCCCTAATTTCTACCATGATTTCATGTATTAGGGTTAGATAATTGGTGTTTGGATGGAGGAAGCAAGAATAAATGAAGTTAGGCTTACTTACCCAAAGAACTATGAAGAAATGTGAGCTTTAATTTCATGCAATGGAGGATTTAGGAAGAGCCCGTGTGAGAATTTGGGAAGAAATCCTGTCAATGTTCTGTTTTAGGCTTTTAAAATCACTGGGCGAATTTGGTCTATGCGATTGCAGGGCAACTGATGCGTTAGCATAGTGGTGTGGGAAGCTAGCTTATGCGATTGCATACAAGGTCATGGAAACGCATAGAAAAGAGGGAAGCCAGAGTTCTAGGTGGCGCTTAATGCAATGCGATCGCGTAGAAGGGGATGCGATCGCATTGAAGAGGCTGGTATTGCTATGCAATCGCGTACTAAGGAGTGCGATCAGATTGAACAAAGTGGGAGGGCTGATAAAGGATTCTATGTGATCGCAGAGAAGCTATGCGATCGCATAGAGGAAAGGACTTGTGCAAAAATTGCAGAAAATCTGCTAAGTTTTTCAAGAACAAAACACAGCGAACCACCCCCGAAATCACTCCCGAGCCCTCGGGGCTCCCAACCAACCAAGCACACTAACTCAATATCATCCCACGAACTTGCTCGGGCGATCAAATCGCCAAAATAACATCAAAATCAAAGAATCAACCTCTGAAACTCATGATTTTCATTTCAAAGTTCGAAACTTCCAAATTTTTTGTTTTTAGTCCGAAACACGCCAAATGATGTCTGCTTTCAACCAAAATTTACAGATAGTGCTTAGTGCTTATTTAAGACTTGTACCGAACGTTGGAACCAAAATATGAACCCAATACCGTTACTGTTGATCAAATCTCATTTTTTATTTTTCCTTAAGCATTTTCAGTAAATAATTTCACGGAAAAATTCCATACTCGGACCTGGGACCTCGGATTTTTATTCCGGGAATACGTCCGGGTCCCAAATTTTCCTACAGACCATTCGGGATCGTCACATCACGGGTCGGGGTCCGTTTACCCAACATATTGACCAAAGTCAACTATAGCAATATTATTATCAAAATTTATAGTTTTTAACACAGAATTCAAATATTTCCACATAAAAAAATTTCGGCTTCGCGCTCGGATTGCTTATGCAAATCGAGACGACCAAATAAGAGGTTTTCAAGGCCTCAAAAGCCCAAAGAAAGGGAAAATTACGGTGATGACCCTTTGGGCCGTCACACATGATCTCATGAGCATTATTTTCTCATGGAATAAGACAAAATATTAAATGAATCAGTATTATTACGAAATGGAATTTTAATTGTATAGTTATAAAACCATAAGTTTTCTCATTATACTTTGTTTGGTTGACATAGAGCGAAAATACAGTGCATGCCAATTTTTTTTCACGATTCATTTCTTTTAATGCGTTTATTTATTTGGAAGTTCTATGGAACTATTAATTTATTTAAGTATAAAACTTCAGTCCATATTCTCTTAAAGAAGCACAACTTTGCTGATTATAGATTAACTATAAGTTTCATAACATAAAAAAAATTAAGTATAATATTATGTGAATGTAGGGAAATAGATTGAATATTGTAACATGTTTTGTTATGTCAATTTTAATTTTATCTTGGCTTAGTAAGTTGACATAGAAGACTATCTACTATTCTTATTTCAACATAGCTAACCCTTGCATGTAGCATTCTCTTTTACAGCGATAATCGTTATATAGGTTCTTATTGTTATGCATATAATCACGAAGTGATAATATTTTTAAAGGTTTGAGTGTAAACCCCTAAGAATTTTGGTCCATTATGATATTTGTTAAGGGTAATACGGTCTATTTAAGTCTTTTTTATGGCCTAACATGCCTTTATATTGTTAAGTTATTGGGTTTGAGTCCCACTTACCATAATGATGATATAATAATGACTAAAGAAATATAATATACTTTTCATTAAAGACATGAAGATTGTCCCACATGATTTGCTTCATTCTTAAAGTCAATGTGATAGCGGTGCATAATAAGTCTAAATAAAGACAAGTAGTTGAACAATGAACGTGGGCATGCCAAAGATCAAATAATAGCCTCCATCATTATGGCAATTGTAAAAAGGAGAACAATAAGGGTACTCAAAATGATCCTTCAAAGTTGAATCAATATGTATCAATGTTGTCTGTTAATACGATAGACGATCACATAATTATAGTCAATTCGTTGAAAATGTAATTTGTGATAAGCATTGTAAATGCACGCTCATTCCTGAAAGTAAATGTGGAAATATATATGTAATGAAAAATACACATAAGAATGTGCTTATGCATGGTTGTATAAATACCACAACTCACCTCTAAGAGAGATTTTAGAGAAATAAAGATAATGAATATTACAATGTGGTTACATGAAATGTCACTGGTCGCGTATATATGGTACGCCAAAAGTATTATGCCATACCTTATAAAAAAATATTAAAAGTAAATTTAAAGCAAGAAATGATTTTTGCTTATGATGACATAGGCCGTGACAATTATTATGGTATGATTTTCTCCGTGAAAGAGATATTTACCATATGGATGGTGTGACAAAAGATCTTGTAGTAAAAAACCAATTAAGAGCTTCGGAAGAGCGAATCTACTACTACCCGCATTAATAAAATTATTTTTGAAATTAATATTGTAGTAAGTCTCAAAAGAAACCTTTTGAGTTTCAAATGTATTAGTCAAAGTGGTTGGTATATTGAGACTATAAATGAAAGGAAGGTTGAATATTTTCATATTACCATAATCACACCATGTAAATATGAAAGGACTTTTCTTCTATCTGTACTACAAATGTATAAACATGATGATGAAACACATGCCACAGTAAATAAAATATTTACTAAAATAAGCAACTGTTGGCATGATCTGTGGGCCATCCCGTTTCAATTATGATGCAAAACTTTTTTTATTGAGAATTTACATTGGCATATATTGAAGAAATAGAAGGCTCTTCAAGAATTCTCTTATGCTGCTTATTCTCCTGATAAACCAGCTAAGGTTGGGATTAAGTCCCTGATTTCTGGAATGAATAAAAGATGGTATATTTATGGGCCCAGTCACCTGCCACGTGGACCGTTTACTATTATATAATTTTAATAGATGCATCTATTATATTATCACATGTGTGTTTGTTATCAACTTGCCATTTGAATTTAGCAAGGTTTATTGTACTATTAGAGCACAGTTCCAGAATATAACTATGGTAATTTGATATTGCTTGTTTAAATCCTACTTGATTTAGCAGAAACTGTATGCCTTCAATAATAACTAAACCATTGTTATGAGATGTATTATTTAATATACAACATCACTTGTACGCTGGCGACGCCCCCTTTTCCCCCCTAAAAGGGCGAAATTGGGTTTACGACATTATGACAAAATAACTCTTATTCCCTTTTAGGATTGGGTTACAAAGTTTGTAGAGTCACCACGTAATGATTACAGTGCATTAGAACACTTTAAGAAGAAAAAGAATATTTTGAATGAAAACCAGTGTTCGGGTAAGGCCTCGAAATTATCTCGATGGGAAGGTGTTAGGCATCCCTCATGATTCACTAGTGTGATTACCGACCTTGCTTAGATGTGACTTTAAGAAGCATAGAAATAGACAAACAAAATGTGCATATAAAGAATACAATCTAGTGGATAATTTTTAAAGAAGAATAGCGCAAGTAAAAGGGAAATTTTAGAGAAATATTTAAACAAAGTAAAAGTAGGGGGGAGGTCCTAGGTTTAATTATAATATGGTTTATTCGATGCAATATCACACACATTTTCCCAAAGAGGGGTCTCTTTATGATATTAGTGCATCGTCATCATCTCCATATTCTACCCCTCCCACCACGTTAAGGTATTTTAAGCGCGTTTAATCTCATTTACTTATTGCATGCTAATACCCGTCCCAGCCTATTAGTCCTGGGGTATTAAGACTAATAATCCTAAAAGGGGGAAGAAGGATAAGACATATATGGAGTTTCAAAGGTAAAAATGCGAAGGCGTTAACCAAAAAAAATAGCACATAAGGGTATACAAATCAGACATTCAAAGGTTCATACAAAACACCAAAAATCATAACAGCAATTAGTTTAGCATGACTTTCAATTACTGATTTGGTCTTTGAGTTTAAAACTGATAATGGATAGATTAGCTTAACACGTAAAGTTGGATAATAAGTCTACTTTGAGCACCCCGATCCGGTTTGTCGAAACTTAAAGCATTTTTGGAAAATCATTAATTTCATAAAGCGATGATTTGGAACAGAAATTTGGGATTTGCAAAAGTTCAGAATTGGCTTATAAGAATTCCAAACTGCTTAAGCAAAATGGTTCAATAAAAAGCATTGAAGTACAAAACTATGTATGAAATCAGAAAAGAAGGTTGGTTTCAGAAAAAAGAATGCAGGTTTGGATTTTAAAAGATTCCTATTGATTTAAAATAGTGTAAAAGACAGATTTGGTCAAATTTCAAAATAGACTGTATTGGACATACTTTTATTGAGAGCGTCTATTAAATTAGGCGAGTTTGAACGCTATAGGCATGACATCTACGGATTGATTTGTTGTTGCTTTTAAACGTTCAAGGGACCTATGCCTAGCACTTTTTTATATGGTTCCTATAGACATGATTTCTATATGCACTTGATTACAGAATGATAAAGACTTATGAGGAGGATTTCTAGATGCAATGTTAAGGTCCTATAAGCATGATTTCTAAGTGATTTGCGATATTGAAATCCTATATACATGATTTCTAGATGAGATGTAATATTGAAATCCTATAGACATGATTTATAGATGAGATGCAATATTGGAATCCTATCGGCATGGTTTCTATATGATTTATAATGTAAAAACCCTCTAGGCATGATTTCTATATGATTAGAAATATAAGAATCCTATAGGCATGATTTCTATATGATTAACGACAATGTAAACCCTTCCCACACCCTTTTCACTATATCCCCCAAATTCATTGTACAAAGCTTGTTACATAAATGGACAGTAAAGACTAAAGAAAAAAGTACATCAAAGCTAAAATGGATTTGAGGAAGCTCAAAGAAATCTTAATGTTAACCATATGCATTTTACCAAATCCGGGCTCCAGATTCCAAGGTTTTCTCGTAGAGTATTTCAAAGTTCCAAGGGCTTTCGGGAAGCCCAGGAAATGCTTACATCCTAAAATAATTATTATAGTAGTGCAAGGTGTAGAATTACCATCCCTTAGGTATCCATGTTCAGAGGGAACTCAAGGGTCCCTAAGCATGGCTTACCAGAGGGGGTATGACTTAAAGAACTAAGAGTAAGTGTAATGTGAGGGATTAGAGGAGAGCGAATGCAAAAGGTGGTCATACCTAGCCATGAACAGGACTGGCACACCCCTGACTTTTTACATGGCTTAAAAAAATAAGAGCAGACTTGGATTAAGTCAGACTTAAGCCTGTTTGATTATTAGGACATCAACAGACATGAGTCAAGCTCAACACATAAATGGTGGTGAAGCAATGGGACTGATTTGAGTAGAGGTTTAGAACAACCTGGTTCTTAACTAAAGGTGGAAATAGAGTACCACTCTAGTCCAAAATAATACTCACATACAAAAGGGGGTCAGGGAAAGGGATCAAATATGGAATCATTTGCATAAAAACATAACAAAGTCAAACAAAAGTAGACTAAAGGGATTTGGGAGAGCGAAGTACATGAAAGCACTCATACAAGCACACAGTATTAAAACATAGGGGTATAGGGGAAGGGATATACATGTTGAAGTTTTAACTGCATAATGAACATAAGCATACATGTGAAAAGAAATAATTAAACATGTAGTTTTGAAGATGGTATTAAATCATAGACCTACCAGTTTGCAAATTCGAATAGTAAAGCAGATAAGGTAGGTGGGGCTTTATAGTTTAGCCTTCCTTGGCTTTCAGCCAGCTAAACTCGAATAGCAGAACAAATAACAGAAAAAGCAGAGAGGATAAGAGAGTTTTGAGTGTGAACTTGTATTTTTCGTCTATTTTGAAGTGAAGGTGAAGAGGGGTTTATATAGTCTTTAAACAAGTAACAACTAAGGCAGGAAAATAAATTAGTATTAGTAAAGAATCAATTAGGGAAAAAATTTCCTTTAATTAAGGGATTCGGACTTGGGTTAAATGAACAGAGTTCCAAGTATGGAAAGGAAATCAAGAATGGGCTGTAGAAGGTTTTTTCGAAGTACACACAGTTTAAAAAATTAAGGTAAATACAATCATCAATCACTCAAAGAATCAAGGAAGCTGGGATACAAATTGATATTGAATTTAGTCAAAAAGCAAGTCCAAATTAAAGAATCAAATAAGTTCATACAAATCAATTTCCCAAAATTAAGGTTATTTTGAAAAGGGAAAGGCTGATTATAAAATATGCACGACGACATACAAAGTTACAATTAATGGAAAAGTCATGTAATCAGAGAGTAGAAGCACACAAACATGAGATGCAATTAGAAATTCTTGCAGAAATCGGAAGCATGAAGCGTTTAAACAGTTAGGTTTTCAGAATCAAGCAAACAACACACACAAAGACGAAAACCCCCAAAGTCTAGGGTTCCCTAAAATTTCACGACGTGAACAAGAAAACAAAATAAAATTCAGGTAAACAAACTCATAGAGGACACAAATAAAGCAAAATACAGTAATCCCTAGGTAAAAGGAAAACATTCGAAAGTCATAGCAAGAAATAAAGAAATCACAGTAGAGTGGTTAAAAAGAAAATCAGAGAAACCCTAGGTGAAAAATCGCATGGAATCACAGGTAAACATCCAAAAAGTCATAGCGAAAGCAAAGAAATCACAGTAGAGTAGTTAAAAGAAAATTGGAGAAACCCTAATTTTAGGAAGATGAACAGTTTTGAAGGCAAAAAATCGGTAAAAATGTGGAAAACACTTCGAAGCTTTAGAAAATAAGGTAGATCTTAAGTAGATCGTAAAGAAAAACACAGAAGAACCTTGGTGATTTAGGGTTTCAAAGAGAACCCTTGAGAACGAGAAAGCCTGGAATTGGCTAGCTTCGAGTCTACAACATACTCACAACCTTAAGGCTCGCTGGAGAGAGACCAGACATGATCGTAGAAACTCAAGTCGGCGGACCTCTGGGATGGTGGTCTTCAGAATAGGGTTTCGACCTTCGAACAAAGGGGTCGTAGAAGAGATTGAGGGGTAAGTACAAGTTGCACGAAACTTGGAAAGCCATATTTTCCGGTGAAAAAGGGGTCAGAAAGTGGCTGGAGGTGGCTAGGGTTTCAGGATGGGGTTGAGAGCATTTGGGAACGAAGGGAATACAAGAGCGGCAGGTTTGGAAAAATGATTTAGGGTTGGGGGTGCATTGGGGTTTAATTAAGGAAGGGTTATTATAGGCCGTTGATCTAAATGATCAACTGCTACGATTTAAATGGGGGATCGAGGCGGGTTATTTTAATGGGACGTGGGTCGGGTTATTTAATTAATTGGGTAGTGTAATTGCGGTTGGGAATTAAGCTACATTTGAAATAAAAGGGCTATATAATTTAAATAGCCAATTTTTCCCTAATTTGAATTTTGTAAAATAGAAAATGTTATTTAAAAATCCAATTAAAAATGCCGAGTTAATAAACAAATCATAAGTATTAATTTAAAAATATTAGGAATGATTTTATGATTAAAAATGCTATTAAATCGAGAAATAGGCTAAAATTATAATTTTATGCAATTTTAGATTAGAAATACCAAATGAACTTGTAAAAATCATGTAAATTATATTTGCTGTATACAAGAGAATAAAATAAACATTCACCAATATAACGCATTTTGAGAATAATTAATGGACTTTATTGTGCAAACAATGGGCCATACATCGATTAAAAAATCCTTTAAAATGTGGAAAAATACCAAAACCTTTGTGGATGCTTGTACATGCTATTTTTAGAGTATTTTGAGTATAAAATATGTAGGAAAAAATTGGGTACTGCCCCTCTTTGCCCGAGGAGGATGAAAGAGTTGTCGGGTAAAGATAAGATGGCCAATTTTGACTGGAGATGGCGATTATAAAAGGATATTGACTGCGGTCTGGTCTCTGAGCTACCTACATATCCCTGGTTTTACAGGAATCAGTCCATTTAAAGTTCAGGAACCATTGACGGAGCATGCCGATGGGATTCGAAAAAACGGACGCGATGGTTAAGTCTGAGAGGGTGCTTGGAATCGGACAAACTGCGGAGAACTGGAGCAGGATCGCTCCTGATGAGACGGCCGTGAGCCAGCCGAAAAACCTTTAAATGCGTGATGTGCATATATATATTGCGTAATTTAAACGTGATGTAAGTTCCCATTGGACCATGGATGTTTGACCTTGGACGGTTAGGATGGTGTCCTCAGACCATGACATCCTGGGCCATGGAGAGCATAAAAGTAATGGTTCGCAGGCCATGAAATGATGTTCTCGGGCTATGCAGATGGTGCCTTCGAACTATGATGCCTTTGAATGAGTCGGCGATTTTTCTGCCCATGAGAAGGTGGCAATCTTTCAGCCAAATACAGAGGGTGGCGATCTTCCTTCCAAAGCGAGAATTTAAAATACAGGTGGCGATAATTCAGCCGGATGAGAATATAAAATGCATGTGGCAATATTTCTACCAGTAAAAAACTAAAGCGGCGATATTTCAGACATGTAGGGCGGAGACAATGCTTAGTCTCGAAAGGCAGATAAGAGCCTTATGCAATATGGAGGTAGCGCTTAACCTCGGAAGGCATAGAGTAGCCTTATGCAAAATGCAGATGGAGACAGAGCTTAGCCTCGGAAGGCAGATAGTAGCCTTATGCAGGATGGAGGTAGAGCTTAACCTCGGAATGCCGAGATTAGCCTTATGGAAAAATGCAGATGGAGACAAAGCTTAGTCTCGGAAGGCACATAGTAGCCTTATGTAGGATGGAGGTAGAGCTTAATTCGGAAGGCAGAGATTAGCCTTATGCAAAAATACACATGGAGACAGAGCGTAGTCTCAAAAGGTAGATAGTAGCCTTATGCAAGATGGAGGTAGAGCTTAACCTCAGAAGGCAGAGATAAGCCTTATGCAAAAATGCATATAGAGACAGAGCTTAGTCTCGGAAGGCAGATAGTAGCCTTATACAGGATGGAGGTAGAGCTTAACCTCGAAAGGCAGAGATTAGCCTTATGCAAAAATGCATATGAAGACAAAGCTTAGTCTCGAAAGGCAGATAGTAGCCTTATGCAATGCAGGAGTTTAATTGAGCAAATAGCAGTAAGTTTTCTTAGCTGGTAGATAGTTTTGCAATATTAGGACTGCTGGGGAGTGCAGATAGTGACCCTATGAGATTTATGGTATTGAGAAGCGAATGTGCTTTTATCCGTAACCTGAATTCCTGCATTCAAAGAAATATCGTGAGTTCTGTGGGGGAACGGTTAGTTTGTATCCTCCAGCTTTTGGCATCGCGTATCATGGGGGTAGCGTTGCTAAACGATGGGGGTGCAAGTGATGTTTACACATTATTTAGTAAATGTAATGCAAGTATGTATATATATATATATATATATATATATATATATATATATATATATATATATAAAGAATGCTTTTATTTTGGATGAACCAACGAACTACGACATGGTTCAAGACACGGTGACCTCGCTTGCTTCAGAATTTTGAGGGTCCTCCTCAAAATTCGCCCCAGTTTACTTGGCTCGCGCTGCTGACGGCTGTGATGAACAACTGAACGCGGAACAATTCCATAATTTTGAGGGTCCTCCTCAAAATTCTTCCCCAGTTTACTGGGTCGGTACTGATGAAGATACTGAAAAATTGACTTCGGAATTTTGAGGGTCTTCCTCAAATTTTGCCCCAGTTCCAATAGCGGGGAAAATGGAATTTTTATTAAAATTTGAGCGAACCCATAGGACTGCCTACGTATCCCCTCTTAAACGGGAATCAGGTCAGGCGTAGTTCAAATTACATCATGAAGGAAAACATAATGATCAAATGTAATATCTCTTTACTGTGTCTGAGTTGATAGGCTTCAGCCATATTTCTCTGTCCATTTCTACGAGAATAAGGGCTCCTCCAGTTAGAACCCGGTGGACCATGTATGGACCCTTCCTATTGGGAGAGAATTTTCTGTTGGTGTCATCTTGATGTAGAAATATTTTCTTCAACACCAGCTGCCCTGGTGTAAACTTCATTGGTCTAACTCTCTTGTTGAAGGCTCTGGACATTCTGTTATGATATAATTGACCATGACAGACATCATTCATTCTCTTCCCACCGATGAGGGCTAACTGCTCATAGCGACTTTTGACCCACTCTGCATCATCTAATTCTGCTTCTTGTATGACCCTTAAGGATGGAATTTCTACCTCAGCGGGAATGACCTCCTTTGTACCATAAAACAGCATGTAAGGGGTGGCCCTAGTTGATGTGCGGACCATGGTACGGTATCCCAATAATGCGAACGACAATTTCTCATGCCACTGCTTGTCCTATTCAATCATTTTTCTTAGTATCTTCTTGGTGTTCCTGTTGGCTGCTTCTACAACTCTACTCATCTGAGGTCTATAAGCCGTAGAGTTCTTGAGTCTGATCTTGAATGTTTCACACATTGCTTTCATCGGGTCATTGTTGAGGTTGGAGCCGTTGTCGGTGATGATTGATTCTGGAACCCCAAACCGACAAACCATATGATCTCGGACGAAATCTGCAGCTACTTTCTTGGTGACTACCTTGTATGATGCTGCCTCAACCCATTTGGTAAAGTAATCAATTGCCACTAGTATGAACTTGTGCCCATTTGACGTGGCTAGTTCGATTGGTCGAATGACATCCATACCCCACGCGACCAACGGCCATGGTGAGCTTGTTGCATTAAGCTTGTTTGGAGGCACCTTTATCATATCTGCATGTATTCACATCGGTGGCATTTTCGGACGTACTGAATGCAGTCCGTCTCCATAGTCATCAAAAAATACCCTGCTCGAAATATCTTCTTTTCCACAACGAAACCATTCATATGCTGTCCACAAGTCCCTGTGCACTTCCTCCAATAGTCTGGTTGCTTCTTTTGCTTCGACACACCTTATTAATCCAAAATCATGAGTCCTCCTATACAAGATTCCTCCTCTATGAAAGAAATTGTTAGACAATCTCCGAAGCGTTCGTTTCTAAGTAGCATTGGCAAGCTCTGGGTACTCTCCTGTTGTCAAATATTCCATGATATCATGGAACAAAGGTTTCCCGTCGGCTTCTTCCTCGACGTGAGCACAATAAGCTGGTTGGTCATGAATCTTGACCTGGATGGGATCAATAAAGTTTGTATCTGGATGCTGGATCATAGATGATAAAGTGGCTAAAGCATCGGCGAACTCATTCTGTGTTCTGGGAACATGTTGGAATTCCGTCTTTCTGAATTTTTTCCTCAACTCCTATACATGGTGTAGATAGGGGAGTATCTTGGAATTCTTGGTTGCCCATTCTTCTCGAACTTGGTGTATGAGTAGGTCCGAGTCTCCGTTCACTAATAGCTCCTGAATGTTCGTGTCAATTGCCAGTTTGAGCCCTAAGATGCAGGCTTCCATATTGTTGGTGTAGGGGAATATGAGCTTAGAGGATACTGGGTAATGGTGACTGGTTTCTGATACCAAGACCGCTCCTATACCGACTCCTTTGAAATTTGCGGCTCCGTCAAAAAACAACATCCAACCATCATAGAATTCTGCAATGTCTTCTCCTATGAAGGCTATCTCTTCATCAGGAAAATACGTCTTTAGGGGTTCGTTGAAAATATTCCTTGATTCTATCGAAAGCCTTTTGACAATAATCAGTCCACTTGGTTGCGGCATCTTTATTTAGCATCTTGAGGATGGGTTCAAAAATGATAGTGGACTGAGCTATGAATCGGCTGATATAGTTGAGCCTCCCTAGAAAACTCATTACCGCTTTCTTGTTCTTTGAAGGTGGAAACTCTTGGATGGCTTTGACCTTTGACGGATCCAGTTCTATTCCTTGACGACTCACAATGAAACCTAATAACTTTCCGGGCGAGACCCTGAATGCACACTTGGCGGTGTTTAGTTTCAAGTTGTATCTCCTCAATTTGTTGACGAATTTTCTCAAATCTGCCATGTAATCTGCAGCTTTTCTAGATTTAATGATGATGTCATCCACATGCACCTCAATCTCTTTGTGTATCATATTACGAAAGATTGTGGTCATGTCACTCATATAGGTAGCACCAGCATTCTTTAAACCGAAAGGCATCATTCTGTAACAGTACATTCCATACGGTGTGATGAATGCTATTTTCTCTGCATCTTCTTCATCCATCCATATCTGATGGTATCCATCAAAACAATCGACGAAGGATTGGAGCTCATGCTTGGCACAATTATCAATCAGTATGTGTATGGTTGGCAAAGGAAAGTCGTTCTTAGGACTGGTCCGGTTGAGATCCCAGTAGTCGACACAGACTCTAACCTTCACATCCTTCTTTGGTACTGGCAACTTTGGCTAACAAAGCTGTATACTCTACCACTCTGAGAACCCTGGCTTTGACTTGCTTGGTGACTTCTTCTTTGATTTTCAAACTCATGTCTGGCTTGAATATTTTGAGTTTCTGTTTGACCGGTGGGCATGCTGGATCTGTTGTCAATGTGAGCCACAATGGACGTGCTGAGGTCGGTCATATCATCATACGACCAGGCGAATATATCCTCATATTATTTCCAAAACTCTGTGTATTCTTCCTTTCCTGATGGTGACAAGTGTACACTGATATGTGTTTTATTGACATATTCTGCGTCTCCAGATTAATGATCTCAGTTTTGTCTAAGGTAGACTTAGGTCTATTCTCAAAATCCTCGACTTCCCTAACAATCTCTTCTGGTATTTCATCCTCTTCTGAATCTATGTTCGTTTGTTGCATTGTCTCGTTCCAAGTTACAGTCATCGGTTCATCATCAAGATATGTAATAATAATGCTGTGTAAAATAAAATAGATGATAGAGAAAATAAATGAGAGCGAAATATAAAGATAAACTTGGAAAATGTTTTTGATTAAATTCACAACTGTCTGAAACATCGGAGCTCTTTTCAAAAGTAAAGACAATGCTGAAAAGTAAAATCAACTAAAAGTAAAGTGCAATGCGTATATGTCGTTTAGCCTTGCTACCCCGAGGCTCTACAGGCAATGGGGGTCCTGATTGAACAGTTGGTGAGGTGTTCTACCCGGTTCACAGCTTGAATGGAAGGGCCTTCCTCCCCTTCCTCCTCGAAGATAACACAACAATTCATATCATCCTCCAGAAACATGTTCTTCATTGCTTCCAGTGTCTCGTTTTCCTCTGACCAGTATATGACATCCGCTGGCTGAAAAGTCTGCTCTAATTGGGGTAGAGGGTGCTCCAGTGGGTAGTAGGGACCGTGCCATGGTGGATACCAATCATTGAATTCCTCCCAAGTGTATTCATAACCTAGACCAAAAGTAGTTCCATGCTTCTTTAACTGGATAGGCTTGGTGATGCCCTGGAGATTCTTGTAAAGCCCTTTTCCGTGCTCGTATCCACTCAATTCAGAATGCTCTCAATTTTGTTGTCCCTCCACTTGTCTTTGTCTATGGCGTGACTCGCTCGATGTGATGGTATGTTTCTCCACCGATTTTCCTTCTACCTCTAATCATTGGGATGGCCTGGCGACTACAAATAGGGTTGCTACCATCACCATGGATGGTTACTTCCTGATGATTCCATTCAAATATTACAGCCTGATGCAAAGTTGATGCCACAGCCCTAGCGGTATGGATCCAAGGTCGTCCTATGTAGGATGTTGGTACGTAATAACTTGGAACTCGACGTCGAACCAGGTGGGTCCCATCTGCATGCATAAGATAATCTCTCCAATGGTGGACCTCAGAGATCCATCAAAAGCTTTGACACTGATAGTGCCGTCTTTGATCTCGTGCAATCCCTTGCGTAGTGTCCTGAGAGTCACCAACGGACAAATATTAAGGCTGGATCCCTCGTCGACTAGAATCTTGGTGATAAAGTGATCCTCGTATTGCGCAGTGATGTGCAGAGCTTTGTTGTGACCAAGCCCTTCTGGTGGTAATTCATCTTCATGGAAGGTGATCTTATGGATTTCCACTACCTGCCCCACCATGTTTACATTTCGCCTCATGTTATGTTGCTGGGAACATAAGCTTCACTTAGTATTTTCATCAAGGCATTTTTATGTGCCTCAGAGATTTGTAGAAGAGCCAGAATAGAAATCTGTGCTGGTGTTTGTTCAGTTGCTCAACGACCGAGTACTCTTTGGCCTGCACCTTTCTCCAGAGATCATCGGGTCCAGTTTCAACAGCCCGCCTGGAGGCCTGCTTGCTAGACTCATCCAAATGCTCCGGGGTATATACCCTGCCTTTTCTGGTCATGCCCTGTGCTGCACTTGCTTCTTCGGTGTATGTTTTTCCTTTCCTTCTAGCCTTAGAGGTGTAGTCCCAAGGTATAGCATTTTTTTTGAACGGGGTCACGTCTGTCATGGAGACTTGAATTGGTGCCTTGGGAGGCAGCACAACAACGTCAATCGGTGTACGTGCCTTTGGAACACCGAACTCAACTTTAATTGGCTTTGGCACCTTTGCAGGAGATGCTTCGAACTTGAGTGGTATGGAAACGTTTACCACGTTGCCCTCAGAGGGATGAATATAAACAACAATGGGATTGAGAGTAACCATTGTCTTCTTAGGCTCGTCTCCTTCAACTATCAAACTGATTGGCCCCTTGGGGTCCCATTCATCTTCGATTACGATCATGTGGATGCCACCACCCTTGTGGTCGAGCAGAGGGTTGTTGCGGACATTAGGAACGGCCTATTTTGCTATAATGATTTTGTTGTCAATCAGATTCATAATCTTTTCTTTTAACGAGCGACACTCGTCAATGGTATGGCCCTTCATCCCGGAATGGTATGCACAAGTCTTGTTTGGGTTGATCCATTGGGAAGGGTTTTCTGGAGTTACAACTGGGATAGGGGTACCGTAGTATGCGACCTTGAGTTTCTCATATAACTAGTCAACTGGCTCGGCTATGGCGATGTATTTTCTAGGTTGTTTGCGGTCGAAGTTTGGTCTAGGTCGAGGGAAATATTAGCGGGTAGGTGGTGATGGGTAGTGAGAAGGTTGGGAGTTATATGCTTGGTATACGGGTGCAGGTTGGGAATATATGGGTGAAGTGGGTTGATATGTGGGTTGTGGAGGTGATTGGTAAGCTGGTGGTGCAGTTTGGTAAGTGGATGATGGTGTTTGGTAGTTTAGGGTAGGCTGATATGTGAGTGGAGCTGGGGGGTAGGTCTAGTATTTCATGGGAGAGTTGTTCCTTTGCGCAGCCATTACAGCTTTACATATTTCTTTTTTGTCGAGCCACCAGACTGTAGAGCCTTGTTGGTGGATTTCAACGCCTTGAGTTTAATGACCATACCGTTCTTGATGCCTTCTTCAATTCTTTCTCCTAATTTGATGATATCAGAGAACCTTTGACCCTCAATTAGCATCAATCTTTCATAGTACTGTGGATCTTGATCACGGATAAAGAATTTGTTCATTTCTTCTTCCTCCAAGGCCGGTCTTACCTTAGCAGCTTTTGACCTCCAATGAGTAGCATACTCGCGAAAGGTCTCTGTGGGGTTTTTCTTATGATTCTGAATATAGAACACGTCTGGTGTTCTAAGTGTTGAACTTAAACTGATCCATAAAATCAGACACCATGTTTATCCAATTAGTCTATTTCTTCGCATCCTGGCTAATATACCAGGATAAGGCATCACCCTTCAAGCTCCTCATAAATAGCTTCATATGAATCTTCTCGTCCCTGCCGACTCCTACTAGCTTGTCACAATACATTCTCAAGTGGACCCTGGGGTCATCGGTACTGTCGAACAATGCGAACTTGGGAGGTTTGTACCCCTCCGAGAGCTCAACATCTGGTTGAACACAGAGATCTTCGTAATTCAACCCTTCAATACCCTTGTTAACTTCGAAACCATGAACCCGGCTAGTCAACTTCTTGATTTCAGCGGCCAAATTCTGAATGAGGGCACTCTTATCCTCTGCCTTGACCGTACTGGTGATAGGCTGACTGTAATGTGGCATGGTGTCTACAAAGATTGGCATGTTGTGGTCTTTTGCAATGTGTTGTGGTTCAGGAGTGTTATGAGTAGGTTGCATTGGACGTTGTGGGATGTTTTGTGGTGATGCGGGGTTCTCAGTGTTAACATCGGGCATGGCAAGAGTGATTGACAGACTTGCCAGGTTTCTAACTTGGTCTAATTCCTCTTGGAAACTCAGCAGAGTTTGCTCCAGAGAAGTAGCAGTTTCTTTGGTGATGGCAGCATTCTGAGAGGTTTCTTCAAGTTCCTTTCTAGCGCTCGCATCTCCCATCTTTCCTTTGATCCTGTTTCTGGTAGGACTAGGAAGAGGAGGAGGTGGAGGACCCTTTGATCTTGTGGATTATGCTGATGGTGCCAGAATGCACGAACTAACCTTTGGGGAGGGTAATAAAAATAAAAATAAAAACAAAAAGGTAAAAAGTTAGTGTAGATTCTGATAAATAATATTGCAATATTTAAACAAATTGTGCGGGAATATAAATTGCCTCCTAATTTGGGTGCCTCGTCTATGCCCGAGGTAGGCCTAGCGACAAATAAAATTTGGAGATCTTATAATGCTAAGTGCCTCATTTGATTGATAAAAACAAAACAACTAAATGATAAAAGACGTCACTAATGGCCAGTGGCCTTATAACATTAAAGCAGAAGAGTAAAAATTCTAACTACTTGGTCCTAGAAGGACCTTCCCCGGATTCCGTATTCTTGCCTCCCTCGTATAGCTGCATCAACTCGCGCATTCCCAACAGTAGGTAAGCTCGAGCCAAATGTCCGCCTGCGGTTCCCTAACCATTCTGACAGTCTTCGATCCTTTGCAAGAACTTTCCTTCCAACTCTACCAAACCTTTCTCCAGATACCCCAAACGGTTGTTGGCGTTCACGGCCATATCTTTCCACTTGGTGATCTACTTCTCGTTGGCTTCTTGTACATCCTGATGTTCATTTTCACACTTTCTCATCCTCTTTCGCAATTGACTGTATTTGACTTGTGCTTCAGTACTCTCGTCGATAACCTTTGACCGTGGGTGAACCCCCGACGACCCAAACCAATGTGATCATCTTCCAACCAACCTGTGTAGTACGACACACACCCGGTATGATACATGTCTGGTTCAATAGAATCCATCCCTAAGACGAGCTTGCAGTGCCACATATGCTGAGCATGACACCTGTGTGGGCTATCATAATTTTGAAAGTCAGCCTTGAAATGACTCATTTTTTCTATCTTGGGTATGATTTGTTTCCTTCCGGCTTGCCTTATGACCCGGAGGGGGACGTAACGATGAATTCCCCTCAGGCCAATGAGTATGAGGAACGGTGTGTCTCGAGAACGGAAAATGAACTCCCTTGTTGGGAACCACTCAAAAATCCACAGAATTTGCTCTTCCTTCAAGTTCTCGAACAACTCTACCCATCCACTAGCGTCCTCTAGTTGATCGAACATGTTGGGCATGAATTTCATTCGCTTTGTATGATGACAAGCGACACGGTCATCCCAATCCCTGTGTATGATTTCCTGTCTGTAGTCGCCTTTCTGAACGTGTTCCATAAGCCATAGTTGAAGTAGCAAATTACAACCCTCAAAATGTGGAGCCCCTTGTTAACACTTTCCCAAGGCTCGATAGATTTCAGCGAGGATCATAGGTACTATGTTGAAGGAGTGCCCATCGATCCCTTCCATCAAAGTCTTGGTAACCATGGCTAGTCTAGTGTGGATCCTAGCCTTCTTCATAGGTAAAATTACCATGCCCACGAAGCAAAAAACACCCTTCTATGTATGTTCCCCAAAGAGGTGAGGGCGAATTCATCCATGTAGGTGCGATAGGACTTACTGTGGCCATATCTCTCGTATAAGAAGTCGAATGGTATGTAAGAGTCCTTCAAGCAAGAAAGGTCGGGATTTTTCTTGATCCCATCATTTTAAGGAAACCTGTACTTTTGCGATTCTCCAGCATGAGTAAACCTGCGTCTCCCAAGGGATGCCAGCTAGGCCTCTTATTTCTTCTTGCAAAGGAGTCATTTCCAAATCCCCGAAACGGAACACTGATCGATCACCATCCCAAAGCAAAGGGGAAGCCTCAATGATTTTGTTGTTGGGTTGGATTGACAGAAGTGAGGAAAATTCCCTAAGTACTTACGGACGAGGGTTCGATCACTGCTATGAAGATCTTCCCACTAGCTCAGCACCTTGGGTGGATGTTGGATACCATACTGAATCTGGGTACCTCGTGCCTCATTTCTGCAAAACAAAGTATTAGGCACTTAACCCCACCAGACTCGACTGTTTAAATCAATAATTAGCAAAAGGCATTTAGTTCTCCAAGTAAATGCACATAACGTGAACGTCCATTTGGGTTTCCGGAAACCTGATGGACTTTGGTTTAGGTAATCTTAATGAGTCATTATGTAGACAACATAACTGACTCGACTAGGGTTGACCATGATGCATAAGCAGTTCAATAGTGTAAGCTTTCTATTTTTGAAGTGCTAGACAAGGTACCCTTGAGTGGACAACTCAAGAGGGAAAGGCGGGGAACCATCGACTAGTTTTACCGCAAATATGAATTTGCCACATTTAGGGGGTTTATAATATTGGAAGGGCACAACCACTCATTGTAAGCGTTTCTATAGGATTTGTTTTGGCACGAGTGTAATATGATGTTGTGAGATGCAATTACAATAATGAAACAAGTTGCATGCATTTTCATGTTCACAAAAATAAAGATTACAATAGATGCTCGAAAACTACAACAGAATTGAAATAAAAAGTAGAAATTAAAAGGAAAGAAAAACATGAAGATTCAAGTTAGTAATTATGATGAAATAATCAAAGACAGGAAATAAATGCGATTACGTAAGCAAACAAAGTCACAAAAGCAAGTAATGGTAAAAGCCTTAAAGAAATTCCCCAACAGAGTCGCCATGCTGTAGACGCCCCCTTCCCCCCTCCCCCCCTAAATGAGCAAAACTGGGTTTACGATATTATGGACAAAACAACACTTATTCCCTTTTGGGAATTGGGTTATAGAGTTTGAAGAGTTGCCACCTAATGATAATAGTGCATTAGGACACTTTAAGAAGAAAAAGAAGATTTTGAACGAAAAGCAAAGTTCGGGTAAGGGCTTGAAATTTTCTCGAGGGGAAGGTGTTAGGCACCCCTCAAGATCCACTAGTGTGGTTCCCGGCCTTGCTTAGATGTGACTTTAAGAAGCATAGAAATAGACAAGCAAAATGGGCATATAAAGTATACAAGGTAGTGGATAATTTTGAAAGAAGGACAGCGCAAGTAAAAGGGAAATTTTAGAGAAAATATTTAAACAAAATAAAAGTAGGGGGTCCTAGGTTTAACTATAATATGGATCATTCGATGCAATATCCCGCACATATTCCCAAATAGGGGTCGCTTTATGATATTAACGCATCGTCATCATCTCTATATTCTACCCCTCCCACCCGTTAAGGTATTTTAAGCGTGTTTAGTATCGTTTACTTATTGCATGCTAATACACGTCCCAACCTATTAGTCCTGGGGTATTAAGACTTCTAATCCTAAAAAAGGGAAGAAGGATAAGACATATATGGAGTTTCAAAGGTAAAAATTCTAAGGCGTCAACCAAAACAAATAGCACATAAGGGTATACAAATCAGACATTCAAAGACTCATACAAAACCCCGCAAATCAGAACAATAATTAGTTTAGCATGACTTGCAATTACTGATTTGGTATTTGAGTCTAAAACTGATAATGGATATATTATTTTAACACATAAAGTTGGATAATAAGTCTACTTTGAGCCCCCAGAAAACCGGTTTGACGAAACTTAAAGCATTTTTTTGAAAACCATTAATTCAGAAAGCGGTGATTTGGAATAGAAATTTGGGATTTGCAAAAGTTCAGAAATGGATTATAAGATAGCCGAACTGCTTAAGTAAAATGGTGCAAGAAAAAGCATTGAAGTACAAAACTATGCAGGAAATCAGTAAAGAAGGTTGGTTTTAGAAAAAAGAATGCAGGTTTGGATTTTAAAAGATTTATATGGATTTAAAATAGTGTAAAAGGTGGATTTCGTCAGATTTCAAAATAGACTGTATTGGACATACTTCGATTGAGAGCGTCTATCAAATTAGGCGAGTTTGAACCCTGTAGGCATGACATCTACGGATTGATTTGTTGTTGTTTTTTAACATTCAAGGGACTTATTGTTTGCCTAGCGCTTTTTTTATATGGTTCCTATAGACATGATTTATATATGCACTTGATTACAGAATGTTAAAGACTTATGAGCAGGATTTCTAGATGCAATGTTAAATTCCTAAAAGCATGATTTCTAAGTGATTTGCGATATTGGAATCCTATAGACATGATTTCTAGACGATATGCAATATTAAAATCCTATTGACATGATTTCTAGATGAGATGCAATATTGGAATCCTATAGGCATGGATTCTATATAATTAGCAATATAAAAACCCTATTAGCATGATTTCTATATGGTTGGCAATATAAGAATCCTATAGGGCATGATTTCTATATGATTAACGACAATGTAAACCCCTCCCACACCCTTTTCACTATATCCCCCAAATTCTTTTTACAAAGCTTGTTAAATAAATGGACAGTAAAGACTAAAGAAATAAGTACATCAAAGCTAAAACGAACCCGAGAAAGCTCAAAGAAACCTTAATGTCCAACATATGCATTTTACCGAATCCGGGCTCCAGATTCCAAGGCTTTCTCTTAGAGTGTTTCAAAGTTCCAAGGGCTTTCAGGAAGCCCAAGAAATGCTTACACACTAAAATAATGATTAGAGTAGTGAAAGGTGCAGAATTACCAGCCCTTAGGTATCCAAGTTCAGAGGAAACTCAAGGGTTCCTAGGCATGGCTTACCAGAGAGGGGCAAGACTTAAAGAACTAAGAGTAAGTGTAAAGTGAGGGGTTAGAGGAGGGCCAATGCAAAAGGTGGTCATACCTAGCCATGAACAGGGCTGGCTCACCTCTGACCAGTTACATGGCTTAAACAAATAAGAGTAGACTTGAATTAAGTCAGACTTAAGCCTGTATGATGATTAGGACATCAACAGACCTGAGTGAAGCTCAACACATAATTGGGGTTGAGGGAATGGGAATGATTTGAGTAGAGGTTTAGAACAACTTAGTTCTGAACTAAAGGTGGCAATAGAGTACCACTCTAGTCCAAAACAATAGTCACATACAAAAGGAGGTCAGGGAAAGGGATGAAATATGTAAGCATTTGCATAAAAATAGAACAAAGTCAAACAGAAGTAGACTAAAGGGATTTGGGAGAGGGAAGTACATGAAAAGCACTCATACAAGCACACAGCATTAAAACATAGGGGTATAGGGGAAGGGATATACATGCTGAAGTTTAAACTGCAGAATGAACATAAATAGACATGTGAAAAGAAATAATTAAACATGTAGTTTTGAAGATGGTATAAAATCATAGACCTACCAGTTTGCAAATTCAAATAGTAAATCAGATAGGGCAGGTGGGGCTTTATAGTTTATCCTTGGCTTTCAGCTAGCTAAACTCTTGTAGGAGAACAAATAACATAGAAAAGTAGAGAGGAAAAGAGAGTTTTGACTGTGAACTTGTATTGTTCTTCTATTTTGAAGTGAAGGTGAAGGGGGTTTTTATAGTCTGAAAACAAGTAACAACTAAGGCAGAAAAATAAATTAGTATCAGTCAAGAATCAATTTGGGAAATAATTTCCTTTAATTAGGGGAGTCGGATTTAAGGTTTATAAACAGAGTAACAAATATGGAAAGGAAATCAAGAATGAGTTGTAGAATAAGAGGGTAAATACATTTAAGGTTTTTTCGAAGTACACACGGTTTAAACAAATAAAGTAAATAGAATCATCAATCACTCAAAGAATCAAGGAAGCTGGGATACAAATTGATATTGAGTTTAGTCAAAAAGCAAGTCCAAATTAAAGAATCAAATAAGTTCATACAAATTAGTTTCCCAAAAATAAGGTTATTTCGAAAAGGGAAAGGTTGATTATAAAAGATGCACGAAGACATGCAAAGTTAAAATTAATGGAAAAGTCAGGTAATTAGAGAGTAGAAGCAGACAAGCATGAGACGCAATTAGAAAGTCTTGCAGAAATTGGAAGCATGAAGTGTTTAAACAGTTAGGTTTTCAGAATCAAGCACACAACACACACAAAGACGAAAACCCCCAAAGTCTAGGGTTCCCTAACATTTCACGTCGTGAAGAAGAAAACGAAAAAATACTCAGGTAAACAAACTCAGAGAGGACACAAATAAAGCAAAATATAGTAGAGAATTACCAGAAACCCTAGGTAAAAGGAAAACATTCGGAAGTCATTGCAAGAAGTAAAGAAATCACAGTATAGTCGTTAAAAAGAAAATCGGAGAAACCCTAGGTGAAAAATCGCATGGAATCACAGGTAACATCCGGAATGTCATAGCGAAAGCAAGGAAATCACAGTGGAGTAGTTAAAAAGAAAATCAGAGAAACCCTAATTTTAGGAATATGAATAGTTTTGAAGGTAAAAAATCGGTTAAAATGTGGAAAACACTTCAAAGCTTTAGAAAATCAGGTAAATCTAAAGTAGATCGTAAAGAGAAACATAGAAGAACCTTGGTGATTGAGGGTTTCAGAGAGAACCCTTGAGAACGAGAAAGCCCGGAACTGGCTAGCTTCGAGTCGACAATGGACTCACAACCTTAAAGCTCGCCGGAGAGAGACCAGACATGATCATAGAAACTCAAGTCGGAGGACCTTTGGGATGGTGGTCTTCAGAATAGAGTTTCGACCTTCGAACACAGGGGTCGTAAAAGGGATTTAGGGGTGAGTACAGGTTGGACGAAACTTGGAAAGCCATATTTTTCGGTGAAAAGGGGTCAGAAAGTGACCGGAGGCAGCTACATTTTCAGGATGGGTTAAGAGCATTTGGGGACAAAGGGGATACAAGGGCGGCGGGTTTGGTAAAATGATTTAGGGTTGGGGTGTATTGGGGTTTAATTAAGGAATGGTTATTGTGGGTTGTTGACCTAAATGATCAACAGCCACGATCTAAAAAAGGGACCGGAGCGGGTTATTTTAATAGGGTGTGTGTCGGGTTATTTAATAAATTGGGTAGTGTAATTGGGGTTGGGAATTATGCTACAATTGAAATAAAAGGGGCTATAATTTAAATAGCCAATTTTCCCTTAATTTGAATTTTGTAAAATAGTAAACAGTGTTTAAAAATCCAATTTAAAACATTGAGTTAATAAACAAAGCATAAGAATTAATATAAAAATATTAGGAATGATTTTATGATTAAAATTCTCTTAAATTGAGAAATATGCTAAAATTACGATTGTATGCAATTTTAGTTTAGAAATACCAAATGAACTTGTAAAATTATGTAAAAATCATATAAATTATTTTTTTGTGTAAATAAGAGAATACAATAAATCATTCACCAAAATAACAAATTTTAGGAATAACTAATGGACTTTATAGTAAAAAAAATAGGCCATAAATCGATTTAAAAATCCTTAAAATGTGAAAAAAATACCAAAACCTTTGTGGATGCTTGTACATGCTATTTTTGAGGGTATTTTGAGTATAAAATATATAGGGAAAAATTGGATATCAACATACGCATCTAGTCATATTATGATAAATTCTCCCTATCACAATTGGTTCAGGGTGAGGAACCAAATAATTTCAATCTAGAAATTTGAATGTACTATATGATTTTATTGTTCCACCACAATGCACAAAGATGGGTCTCCAAAGAAGGTCGGGGATATATGTTGGTGATCCTAATATTAAGGGAAGAAAATGAGCAGTTGAAAAAGTAATACATGGAATGAATTATTATGAGTATACCTAGATCCTCGTACAAGAAAATGTATACTTAATGTTCAAGTGATAATGCATTTATATTGAATGTGCATTTGCTGACCCAAAGCTAAATGTCATATTTCAGCTGCTAATGATGCTAATAGAATAAAGTTCATAATGGACACAGTCTATGGAACGCATGAAGCGTAATAGACTAATCGGTTCCAAAGAAAAAAACTCCTTGAAAAGGGAGAGGAGCAAATCATAAAGATGGTCATACTAAGGAGGCAAGTGCTCTGTAAGAGCACCATGACATAACACTTTATAAGACCTCATGGAAGAGGCTCGGATATATGAAATAATGAGATCTCGATAAGTTATGTCTTTATTGTCTGATGATGGAACCAATATAAAATGATTGTCGACGAATTGTTAATATAATATAGCGCTCAATATAATTAATATTGACGAGGATCTGGAGCTTAAATCTCTCATAAAATTTGAACAAGATAAATGATCGGCCGAATGAAAAATACGTAATGAAAATTGACTTCACTTGAAAAATATAAAGTTGGACGGAGTCCCAACACATGAAAGTATAAATCCAGTAGAGGTAAATATGTTCTAGTGCGAAAAAGGTCAAGTTGATAGACAGAAAGACGACTTGTGTCACAAGAATATTTATAAATATTCTCGCATTGATTATGTGGAGACATGATTATATAGAGACATGTTCTCTTGTGGTGGATGTAGTCATTTAAGATTTTAATGTGACAATACATGAAAAACTTGATATGCATATAATGGAAATCATTGAAGGATTTAAATTGTTCTAAAGCGTATTAAAATTTCAAAGAAATTTATTAAATAAGGCTTCAAAAATTCTTATACAGATTGAAACAATTAGGGCGTATGTGGTATAATCTCCCGAGAGAGTACTTGTTGAAAGAAGGGTACTAGAATGATCCAATTTTTCATTATGTCTTTATAAAAGGTCTGGATATGAATTTGTTATAATCCCCGTGTATGTTGATGATTTAAATATCATTGGAACTCCTGGGGAGCTTAAAAAACAGTAGGCTAATTGAAGAAAGAATTTGAAATGAAAGATCTTGGAAAAACAAAATTTTGTCTTGATCTACAAATTGGGTATATGAAAGATGGAATATTTGTCCATCAATCAACATACACCGAAAAGATTTTAAAGCGATTCTTTATGGATAAAGCGCGTCTATTGTTTACCCCGATGGTTGTGAGATCACTTGATATAAAGAAAGATCCATTCCGACCTCATGAAAATGATGGAGAACATCTTGGTGACGAAGTATCATATCTTAGTACAATTGGGGCATTAATGTATCTTGCCAATAATTATCGACCAGATATAGCTTTCCCGGTAAGCTTATTGGCAAGATCTAGTTCTTCGCCAACACAAAAACACAAAAATGGTATTAAACATATATTCATATACCTCCAAGGGACCATTGATATGGGTTTGTTTTATTCAAATGAATCCAAGTCATAATTGATTGGCTATGTAGATGCAGTATATTTGTCTGACCCACACAAAGGTCGATCTCAGATAGGCTATTTATTTACAAGTGGAGGTACAACCATATCATGGCGTTCGACAAAACAAACTATGGTGTCTACTTATTCAAATTATGCAGAGATAATAGCCATTCACGAAGCAAGTCGAGAATGCATTTGTTTGAGATCGATAACTCAACACATTCAGCAAACATGTGGTGTTTCTTCGAAAAAGAATATTTCAACAATATTGTATGAAGACAATGCTGCATGCATAGCTGTCACGATCCGGATTTTTCCACCATCGGGAGTCATGATGGTGTCTGCTATCGGAGCCAGGCAAGCCAACTTAACATACCCTTTTAAACTAATTTCCAACAAGATAATAATAAAATAACAAAATTTAAGCGGAAGTCTTAATTTAACATCTAATGAAAAGAAATGCGGAAAAAGTTAACATCATCCTCTACCCAAGATTTAGTGTCACAGTACTCACGGACTACTATAAAATACTACAAATAAGAGATTAAAAGAATTACATAAGGAGTCTGTTTCGATACAATGAAAACAAACAGAAATGAAATAGAAGAGACTCAGGGCCCGCGATCGGCAACGAACTACCTAGGAGTCTCTGGACTGAAGGCACGCTCCCAAGCTACTGCTGCGGTCCGTAAGTTGTCTCCTGACCTGTGCACAAAAGGCACAGAAGTGAAGTATCAGCACAACCGACCCCATGTGCTGGTAAGTGTCTGGCCTAACCTCGGCGAGGTAGTGACGAGGCTAGACCGGACCTACCACAATTAACATGTACAGATATATATGCAACGACGGAAAAATATACCAAACATTTAAACAGATAATAGGGAGGGGGCATGTTGTGGGGAGAAACAATTTTGATATGAAACCGCAAACAGAGAGATGTAAATCGAATAGTTAACATCAATGAAAGAGAGCAAGTAAATCAACAACTGCATGGCACCAACCTTCGTGCTTTTACTCTCAGTCCTCACCAAACTATCAAATATAAATGTACGGCATCACTCTTCGTGCTTTTCCTCGCATAACTCTCGCATCAAGGCACGGAAAGACCCTTCGTGCTCCAATAATCAAAATCATGGCACGAAAAGACCCGTCGTGCTTAATCATCAAAACCGGGCGCGGAAAGACACTTCGTGCATAATCTCTCTTCCTCACCCAATCAACGGTCACAACTAATTGGGGAAGGAAATATACAACCATATCAAACATCCCGGCATGGGAGAACAAATCAAAATAAGTCCCAGCAAGGGAAAACGAATCAAGAATAGATCCGAGTAAGGGAAAAATACCACACTTCCTTCTTTGACTCATTTGCTTCTCAACTATCGCTTCATAACTTATTTGAAAAGTAAGTAACTCAATTTTTTCACATCTTTCAAATTTAAAAACAACTACGACTCACGGTCATGCTACACTCGGGCGCATTGGTAACTGTCACCATACCTATACACCGACTCCACATAGCACATAGCAAATATTGTCCTAATCCTATTACCTCAAGCCAAAGTTAGAAAAAATACTTACCTCGAAAGCTCCAAGCTCAACTGACGCCTCTAGGATAGCTTTACCCTTCGAATTCGTCACAAAACCGGTTGAATCTAGTCACAAGTTACCCAAATGTATCAACAAATGCTAGTTAAATCAATTTGAACGCATAAGGATGAATTTCCCAAAGTTTTACCCAAAAATTCCCAAAATACCCCAGGGCCCACGTGGTCAAAACCCGAGGTTCGAACCAAAACTAGGTTACCCACTCCCCACGAGTTCATATCTATGATTTGTGTTGAAATCGGACCTCAAATTGAGGTCCAAATCCCCAAATTTTAAGAAAACCTAGGTCAACCTCAAATCCCCATTTTTACCCATTGAAAGTTTTGACTTTAAGATGAAATCATGATAAAAGATGTTAAAGATTGAAGAAATTGAGTAAATGTTGACATACAATTGATTTGGGGAAGAGAGAGTTGAGAGAAAATCGCAAATGGAAGTTTGAGTTTTCAAAATACGAAGAATGAGGTTTAAATTTGTCTAAGTATAGAGATGCACAAGTGCAGATCTCGCATTTGCGAGACTGGGTTCGCAAATGCGAACTATGCAGAAGAAAGGGCAGATGTCGCAATTGCGAAGAAATGTTCTTAATTGAGAACAAGGCAGGATTGGGCGGGACTCGCATTTGCGAGGAAATGTTCGCAATTGCGAACCCTGGCTTAGGCTGGGGAAATCACATTTGCGAAGTCTGGGCTGATAGAAATGGAATTGAATTTGCAAGGATTTTCTTCATATTTGCGAAGAGTGCGGTCCTAGAGGGGATCTCGCAATTGCGAAGAAAGGGCGAATGTCGCAATTGCGAAGAAATGTTCTTAATTGAGAACAAGGCAGGATTGGGCGGGACTCGCATTTGCGAGGAAATGTTCGCAATTGTGAACCCTGGCTTAGGCTGGGGAAATCACATTTGTGAAGTCTGGGCTGATAGAAATGGAATTGAATTTGCAAGGATTTTCTTCATATTTGCAAAGTGTGCGGTCCTGGAGGGGATCTCGCAATTGCGAGGATGGCTTCGCAAATGCGAAGCCTGCAAGTCAGGCATATCAGCTGTTCCAACATGCAACAAAATGAACTCACAGCCTATCCAAAACTCTCCCGAGCCCTCGGGGCTCCAACCCAAATATGCACACAACTTCAAAAACATCCTACGGACTTATTCTACGATCAAATCGCCAAAATAACATCATTTACATAGAATCAAACCTCAAAACACATGTTTCTTCCAATTTTTTATAAAACTCTTATTTCCCATTTTCAAGTCCAAAACACGTCAAATGACGTCCGTTTCCAACCAAACTTTAAAGATAGCGCTTAGCGCTCATTAAAGACTTGTACAGGGCATCGAAACCAAAATACGAGCCTGATACCATCACTTTCTGACTCATTTTCATTTCATTTTTCATATCATTTTCAAATAAATAATTTCTTTCAAAAATTCCGTACTCGGGCCTAGGACCTCGAATTTCGATTCCGGTAAGATGCCAGGATCCCATTTTTTCTACGGACCCTCTGGGACCGTCACATCACGGGTCCGGGCCCGTTTATCAAAAATATTGACCAAAGTCAACTATATCAATATTATTATCAAAATTCATAGTTTTTAACACAAAATTCATATATTTCCACATAAAAAAAATTTGATTTCACGCCCGGAATGTGCACGCAAATCGAGGCAACCAAATATAAGGTTCTCAAGGCCTTGGAAGCATAAAGAAAGGGAAAATTATGGTGATGACCCTTTGAGTCGTCATAATAGCTCAATTGAAAGGAGGATATATCAAAGGAGATAGAACAAAACACATTTCACCGAAATACTTTTTTTCTCATGATCTTTAGAAGAATGGTGAAATAAATGTACAATAAGTTCGTTCAAGTGATAATTTGGCTGATCTGTTCACTAAGGCATTACAAACCTCAATATTTGAAAATCTGATATAATATTGGAATACGTCATCTTCGAGACATTAAGTGATTTTTCTTCAGGGGGAGTAACTACACGCTACACTCTTTTCCTTGACCGAGGTTTTGTCCCACTGGGTTTTTCTGGTAAGGTTTTTAATGAGGCAGCAAGCAATGCATATTATAAATAACTATGTACATCCAAAAAAAAATGTAAGTTCTTAATGAGGTACATTATCTTACATGGACATTCAAGGGGGAGTGTTATGAATAATTTGTATATTGGATACTACATTGGATGCTGCATTGGATGCTACATTGGATGCCCATGTTGTGAATAACTTAAAGATTAAAGGGATTTTTACCTATCTATACCATATAGCAAACCTTATTACCAAAAATGTTCACCAATTGGTATTTACCCGTGTTGTCCATATTATCCCTACAAAATATATACCAAGCCTATAAATAGCGAGATTCTACCAAAAAAACGCGCGAGATTGTAGGGGGAGGATCTGCGTGTGATCCTATCAGCATTTAATTTGAAATTTAAAACACAAATAAATCTGTAGCTACGTAAATCTCTCTTTCTCCATATATTTTCCACCATTGATAGCCATTAAAAGCTTGAAAGCTTTGAATTCAAATTTGGGTTTTCAAAAATCATTATTTGTTTGGATTGGGTGTTGTTGTAATTAATTCGGAATATGTTTAGGAGTTTATATCTCAAATTTGAGGGGTTTTGGTGAAGATTATACTTGGTTTTGACTGAATTTCAGTTTGAAACTCGTCGAAGAAGAATAAGACATATTTTCTGAAATTGTTGTTAAATTGTAGTTAAATTATAGAATTGTAGATACATTGTAGAAACAATGTAGATAAATTATAGATAATTTATAGATAAATTTTAGATTGGGAAGACTAAAACTTCTACAAGTCTTCTACAATTATGTCGAAAATGCCAATTATGCTACAATTGAAATGGGGATCGGGTATTAAAATTTAATGTATTCAGTTTGTAGATATCTTGTAGATAAAATTTCTGCAAATAAAATACAAATCAGTTTAAGTATTGTATAAAGTTGTATTGTTTTTAAGAGTATCTACAAAATTACTACATTTATACTACAATTAAACTACAATCTTGTGTCTTAGATGTTGACAACAAAATTTAGTCTCCATCTACAAAATTTCTGCATACAAACTACAAGAACTATAGTACGTACCTTTAATAAAATTAATTGTAAGAAATGTTTAATCTTGTGTTTAGAGAACTGAACACATTTCTTTTCTTGGTTTTTCATAAAATTAAATTGTCATGGAATTAACTGAAGGTAAATTGGATTAGCAACGGAATAGTACAAGATTGAGGTCCGAAAGGATAGCTAGTTTAACAAAATCGAAAATTTGGTTTTGAGCATTATACATTTATTAAGGAAGGGATAAACTGACTTCTCCATAGCATTAGTTTACATGAATGGCGTATTCATGAAATCGACCAATCAACTATGTTTCAACCCCAAACTAATCAGATTTGGCTATATAAATTCGCTATAATGTGGTGGTGTGGGAGGTGGGAGGAGAGAGAGGTAGATAAACTAAAAGTGGAGAATATATGCTCCTAAAATCATGCCTAGAATAAATGAAGCAATAATTATACCCTTAATTTGAATTATGGTATATAAATCGAAATTTGGTATGCTTAAATGTAATAAACACAAGCCTTAAACATGAGAGGTAATAAGGTTTGCTATATGGTATACATAGGTAAAAATCTCAAGATTAAATTTCCTATTTTATGTCCATCATCTTTACTTTTTATGCCTATAAAAGGCTATGTAATTGCAATGGAAAATACACCCAATGAAAAAAAGAAATTTCTTCTTTCTCTCTATCTATATTTCTTGTTCATATTTTACTAAATTACTTTTATGTTATAACTAGGGGTGTACATAGACCGGGTTGGTTCGGATTTTACAATTATCAAACCAAACCAATTGTGTCGGGTTATTAAATTTAAAGACCAAACCAAACCAATAAATTCGGGTTTTTCAATATCGATTTTTCTCTGGTTTTTTCGGGTTTTCGTGTTATTCGGGTTTTTTCGAATTTTTTTCCGTTAAAATCTTCGTAGAACAAAATATATAACGTATGCTCGAAATATTTCTTTAATCCTAGTAAGATACAACTATATAAAGTATTTTTCAAGAAAATAATACAAAATATGAGATATGTCATGACTCATGACATTATCCTAAAATATTCAACAATAAAAAATAATAAAATTATGTGCTATAAATATTGCTAATTAAAAAGTCATAATAAAAATAAACATAATCTAAAAGCACTAATTCATGCTAAACTAGATAGACTAACGAGGGAGTATTAATTATATGCCTAAAAGCTAAAGAAAAATAAAAATATGTTATATATTTTTATCTAAATTATTGCTAAATAAAAAATAGACTATTAATACATTCTGTTCGTAATATTGAATTGAATGTCTTTTGTTAGCATTAGTATTGATTGCTAGCATTATTTAATTTACTAATATTAGGTGCTATAAAACTTATTGAAGCATTCAAAACTTCTAAATCAAACCTTGAAATAATACCTTAAAAGATAAAATTATGAAATTTTTTAAGAAATATTTATAAATTACTTTACAATAAGTATATTTATATATTAAATAGATCTAAAATTGATATATATGATGTCGGGTTGGTTTGGTTTCGGTTTGACTTTCTTTAGTTAAAACCAAATCAAACCAATTATGGTCGGGTTTTTCTTTCCAACATCAAACCAAGTCAAACCAAACCATAGTCGGGTTTTTTTTCTCGGTTTGACTCGGATTATCGGGTTGGTGCGGTTTATCGATTTTCTTTGTACACCCCTAGTTATAACATTGGAAAACACATTAAACACACCTGCAAGGTATCTACATGTGAACAAATAGTGTTGCTGGGTGACTTGTACGTTCACATATGATTCTGAAATCTGTTGTACATTCACTATAGTATTTACAAATAGAACAGCAAAATTGAGCATGGAATTGACGTCCATATGACCATTTAGCTGTTATCATCCCAAAAAATCTCAAGAAATAAATATCAGGTCAAATATATACTATATTACCAACTTAATAGCTCAAATTGCGTCTAAGAATTTTCCTACATTATGTGTCTCACGCATGCAATCGATGTCTTTACCCGATCTATAAATCAATTATTTCTTTATGCTGTTTTTATATTACACAATTACTATTTAGAAAGTTAAACAATTCTTTTTTTGCGATTATAACCTTTTCATACATTGTTTCAATATTTTTAATTATAAATATTTTTAAACTAATAGTGTTTTTATGTAGTTGTGACTTATTTAAATTTAATTTTAAAAAGATCAAGAAATTGATGATCAAATTGAAACAAAATTAGGAAGTATGATCCTCCTCGTACTACTTCTGATGAAATGGAGGGAGTACTTTTTCCATTTCAAATTGAATAATGGAGTTCGGAGCAGAAAAGTTTTTGCATGATATTCCTTTTTTATTTTTTGAAACAAAAATATCACATATTTAGAAACCATATGAAAGTATCATAAAATCACAAATATTTTAGTTGGAGATACCTTTAAAGATACTTTTAAGGCCATCTCCAACTTTGCATCCGTCCCCCATAATGAGAGAAATTTTTGGTAGAATTTAGCTCCAACCATCCCCCATTTTTATCCCCAAAATGAGAGATGAATAGTATTCCCTCAAATATGGGGTACACTATTCATCTCCCCCATTACCATTCATCAACTTTTTTAATTATTTAATCTTTTAATTTATCTCTTTATATATACCTAATTATATTTATGTAATGTCTTTATAATACTAATATTATATCTTAACTTTGGTATATAATTTTGATACATTAATTTTCGTGCATTTATTATTTTATAGTTATGTAATATGTATTTAATCAATCTTGTATCGCAATAATTTCACTTTTATTTGAATTATTAGTTAATCTATAATAATTGCTTACAAATTATATTATTTAAATTTTATGGAATTATTTTAATTATGGAAATTACAAATTAATAAAAATAAAAGATGGAATTTGTTTAACAGAAATTAATTAAAATAAAAGATAATAATATAATATAGAAAAGAGAGAAGAATATAAAAAAAGTTTGGAGAAAAAAAATAGAGGAATGGTTGAAGTAAGTTGTCCCAAAAATAAGAAAATCTCTATTTTAAAAAAAATGAGGTAAAGGTTGGACGTGCCCTAATATCTTAATCAAAATACAATTTATTTAATTCGTCATAGTTTAATTGTGGTCTCTTCATTTATAAATAGTTGTTGATGTGAAAGCACATAGATGGACTGATCTTTGAATAGAGAAAAAGAGTGATTTTGTAAAGTTTCTTTCTTTTTTATGACATGTGAAGTAATTTAGAGGATGAATTATAGGACTCATATGGAGACAATGCCAATAAGAAAATATCAGAAGGATTATAGTAGGATGAATATAATCCATTCACCCCTAATTAGAAATAACGAGTACGAAATATAGGAATGCAAAACATCCTAATAGAGAGTGCTTCTTCCGTCTTGTGTGGCACAAATTCGAACTAAGGAGCTTTGGCGTAATTGATAAAATTACTATGTGATAGGAGGTCACGGTTCGAACCGTGAAAACAGCCTCTTACAAAAATGCAAGATAAGGCTGCATATAATAGACTCTTGTGGTCCGCTCTTTCACCGTACCTCATACATAACGAGAATTTAATACAGTAGGCTGTTTTTAAAAACAAAAAAACAAAACGTGTACCAAATATGGGATGAAAACAAAAAATCAATGAAAAGATACTTACACAAAAATATGGAAAGAAAGCGAATGAGAAGATAGCCAAACAGGGCTAGAAGACTAGCTTCTATGATTTACAAATAGGGTCAGAAAAATTCAGAAGCATGCATTGGGTTTTACCAAATGCAGCCAAACTCTTATTGGCAATTTTTTTCTTCTTTCTTTTTTAGCAAAAATGGACAGTTTGATTACTTCACTTTTTCCCTGAATTTCAGTAAACAATACTTAGAAATTAGTTGTTGCATGTAAACAATAAAAATAAAAGTGGGCTCCCTTTGCAGCTGTACCCCTGTGTTTTTGCCTCCACCTAACTTATCTTGTCATTTCTCTAACTGAATTATTGGTATGTTTTTTTCAACTTTCCTATTTCTCTTGCATTTTATTTTTAACTTAAGTACTTCTGTAAAATATAAATTTGTGTAAGGTTGAAAATTATTAGGGCAAAATATAAAAAGGTCGGTCGGCGGAAAGTGATTGTATTCGCTAATTAAAATGTGTATAATTTTTTGTATATAATACATATATACAAAAAATATCCATTTGATCGGCTATTATTTTTAAAAGTGATTAAAAATATATATTTCTCAATTATTACAGGTTCTCTTTGAGGAACCACAACTATTTGAAATATACATCTAATAGTATCTATATTTGCTTTTTAGGCGCGCGAACATACACATATGTGGGTAGATCCTTGGTTTAATCGAATCCGAAAACTCATTATCCCCATGGGGTCACAAAGCTATTAAAGTTTCATGGATTGATCAATTTATTTGTACACAGTTATTTATATGCAGTATGTTGTATTTCCTTTTTTATGTAAGAAGTAGAAGATAGGATAGATGCAGTATTTTCCAATAACCGTGCAGTGATAAATATACAAGAAATGGTCAAAATCGTAAACGTAGAGCAAAGCAGGCCCAGACAGACCAAAATGATCTAATCAATAAGTCAATAGTCATGCACTTGGTTGGTAATATGTGTTAAAAGATGGTTAATTTTTACGTCAAAATAGCACGGTATAGTCAGTTTTCGCACTGGTCAATAAAAAATAGCCAGCATTTACCAAGTTAATGATAAATAACCACTATTTTGTTGCAATAGAGACCGGTCCCGTACAATATAATACGGGAGTTCAGTGCATTTGTGTAAGAACTCCAACATATTATGCTGGACCGGTATTATTTGCTAACTCCTATAATAAACGGGAGACTGGAGCGTCGATGCTCAAAACTCCAGTATATTATACTGGACATTTATACATGCTGGAACTCTAGTATATTAAACATGAGTTCCAGCATTATTATACTTGAACTCCCGCATATTATACGGGAGTTCCAGGATAACTGCTGGAACTCCCGTATAATATGCGAGCGTATTTTTCTGGATTTTAAACAGTGTTTTTGATCAAATTTATCTTCATATGAAAAGTAGCTAAATTTTGATTACTTTTGAAACTGAGCTATTTTTGAATGATCAGTTGTAAATCTGATTATTTTTAAATTTCTCGCAATTTTTACTGGTATGATAATAAGTATTGAAAATACATTCGATTGAGTTTTGGCCTTCAAACCAGGTCCTAATTTCATAATATCAGTTTTTTTTTTCAAATTGTATACCAATATTGGTATTGCTTGAACTTCTCGCATTTTTTACATTATTACGAGCAGCTCAAATAATCGCTTGGGTTTAAGGTATAGTTGAATCATCATAAAGAAAATTCGACAATCATATAATTTCGAATGAACAGTCATATACTTAATTTAGAAAATAGATGGAGTGATCAAAGGGCTTTTTATGCGCCAACCCCTCGTATATGTTACATGTATGTTAATAATTGATTATCATCTGGCTATGGAAACAGAAAGATTACAAGGCAGTGGTTAGATCAATTATATTATATGGGATAGAGTGATGGTCAGTCAAAAATTTTCATGTCCAATAGATGAAAGTTGGTAAAATGAGGATGTTGAGATGGATATATGGTTATACTAGGTTAGATAGAATCAGAAATGAAGTTATTCGGGACAAGGTGGAAGTGACCTTTGTGGAGGATAAAATGCGAGAGGTGAGGCTAAGATGATTCGAGCATATTAAATGGAAAAGCACAGATGCCTCAGCCAGGAGGTGTGAGAGGTTGGCCTTGGGGGGTGGGAAGGGGTGGGGGAGGGTAAGAGGAAGGGTAGAGGCAGGCCAAAGAAATCTTGGGTGAGGTGATAAGGGGGACATAGCGCATCATGAGCTAACCGATGACATGATCCTTGATAGAATGGTATAGAGATTGAGAATTAAGGTAGACGGTTAGTAGGTAGTCGGGCATTTCCCTTTGTCTTCCTTAGTTCAATATAATTAGTGTTAGTATGATATAATTTTTATCCTTACTTTACTAGTACTACATATCTTGTAATGTTATTACTTGCAAGCAGTACTTCTTTCATTTTTTCTTTTGCTATTTTGGATTTAATTTTATAAATATCGTGTATTGTTATTGCTTGCTATCAGTGTTTTTTTTATTTTTTCTTTAGCTGAGAATCTATCGAAAACAGTCTTTATGTTCTTCCAAGGTAAGCATAAGAACGCGTACATCCTATCCTCCTCATACTTTATTTGTGAAAATATACGGGCCGCTTTTATTGTTGCTGTGGAAACAGAAAGATGCATAAATTAATGGGCCAATTTGTATTCAGGTCCAATGAATGGAACACTAAAAAGTAATAACTTGTCCAATCCAAATTGCTCTTAGAACTTAGATTTAAGTTATATATGCTACACTATAAATAAAATTTATACTATCAGTTTAACCAGATGGTTATTTAACTTGATGATCAGTACCCCAGCCACCCTCCTCTCCTCCCCCACCTCCAGGTCCTTGGAGGAAAAAAAGAAGAAAAAGAGACAAAGTTATTTACCAAAAATGAAAGAGGAGTTATTAAATGCAACATTAATCACCAAATTACTCTTTGTACGAAGGCAGAATATATAGACAGATACTTAAATTATCAACGAAAATTTACTTGAACACCTTAACTAAGATATTTTTCATCGAAATATTTTTACTATATTTTTACTGTACCAGTTTAACACGTTCGACCTTTATGTTGTACTAAGACAACTAAGACAATATGGTTATTTTATCAATATGGTTATTTTTATCAACAATATAAAGGTGGATATAATCATTAACAATATTTTCATTAAATGTCGGACGTGTTAAACTGGTGCAATAAAAATATAGAAAAAATATTTCAATAAAAAATATCTTAGTTAAGGTGTTCAAGTAAACTATCGCTGATAGTTTAAATATATGTCTATATATTCTACCTTGTATGAAAGTATCATTTCCAAGAGTACAAATTGAATGAGATTCTGATACAATTTAGCTATTTCCATCACTTCTCAAATTCATGCATTCAAAGGTAATAATCTCACATTAAAGTGTCCCTTTACCAAACATGTTACTCCATCCTGTCTAAAAAAAGTAATTTTTTAACTTTTTCATACGGAATAAGAAATTCACTTTTTAACATTAATTAATAATAAAATTGACTATATTAAGCTTTACTATCTCTTCACATAAATACTCTTAACACATACTCCAACATTATTTACTCGAAGAACAATATAGAAAAAAAGTAATTAATTCATTTTTGAAATCTGAAAAAATCACTTATTTTAGACCATAAAAAAAATCAAAAAATTACTTATTTTGGATCAGATGAAGTAACATTCATTGAGAAATTCCATATGATTTTTACATGAAATGAATATAGTAACTATTAAATGCCACCATACCTGCAAATTTATTCATTTTTCTACTATACATAAAGGAGCGCAAAAGCACCTTTCGGTGGCATTGTAACATAAAATCTTTGATGATTAATAAAATTTTAATTAAAAAAAAAAGCAACTCTCGGTCGTCGTATCTGCTTATGAAGAGGGCAATTCGTTCATTTCAATTAAATTATGTGCATTATTTGCTTGTTCTGTGTGCTTTAGTGCTTTATTGTGAAACACAAATAACTATAAGTCAAGTCTGCCACACGCTTCTAGATATATTTATGCCCCCAATATTATATCTTATTACTTTAAATTCCATTGGTACAGTTGAAATTTAGTGAACTTTTCAGGCTTTTTAACCTTTTACTTCTGTACAAAATTGTGGGCCATGACACTTTTCATTTCCTGTTTTAATATGTGAATACTCGTATTTCTCTCTATGCATTAGCTTTTGTTCACTTTTCTGTATTTCTATGTTTCTCTCTCTACATCTACACATCTTATGTCCATCTTTGCAATATTCTTCTGTACTTTGTAGTAGTATGGAGTTATCATTTTAAAAAGTTTTCCTGATTTGCAATGCTATTTTTATCTTTAGGATAATCTTTGCTTGATTAATGGTTTTTATGGCTTTTATATTTAACTGTTGGCACTTGATATCCGGAGACATGGCTACATATTATCTTTAATTCTTCACAGGAAGGAACAACAACAACAACTACTTCGTATAGTCCCATAAAGTGGGGTCTAGAAAGGGTAATATATAGACGAGCCTTACTCCTATCCAAAAGGACAGAGAAGTTGTTTCCAATCGACCCTCGGCTCAGTGAAGGAAAAAAAAGACAAAAACAAAAGTTATTTATATAAATAACTTTTCGTAAATTTCTAAAGTTGGAAACTTGGAATCTCAAAATCAATTCCAAGTCAAAGTGATTTTAGCGGCAAGGAAATTTCTCTACTATACAAATAAAAATTAATCAGTTTTTTGTTATAAATAAAATTTATTTACCGTGAATGTCTATATTTAGAGAGATTCTAGGGTTTATTACTTGGTGGCTAAGTCACCCTCTCCCTATAAATAGAGGGTTCTATTCCATTGTAATTCATACAAAAATTCAATAAGAATTTTATCTGTCTCTTTCTCTGCAATATTGTTCTTGTTCTTTTATTATTTTCATAACAGGTTATCAGCACGAGACTCTAACCAATCGAGTAGAAGCTTTGGGATTGAGAATAATGATCGCCAGATGTTCTATGCTCTTCATTCATGATTAAATTCTGGATTTAAGGTAAGTATTTTACTTTTCTCTTTTAAATTCTTGTCATTCTATAATTTAATTTTAAATACAAGCAAAGACGATAAATTTTGATTGCAACTCTAATGGAGTTTGAAAGAAATTATAACCACCCAAAGTGGTATAATTTCTATGCCTTGTCATGATCAAAATCACGTATGATTGTAGGCAAAGTATTGAAAATCTATCCCATTGAATTTGCTCCATTCTCATTCCCTATAGAGAATGTGATAGCAGTATGTGCTAAGTCTCAAAGAAGATAAAATTATTACCGTGAAGGTATCAATGTATATGGACGTGGCAATAGACGAAATTATAATCGTCATCATTGTGATAATGAAGATAATAAGGATTCTCAAAATAATCCTTCACTCTGTGAAAGTAATATTTGTCATCAATTTGACAATATGAGATTTTATAAAGCACATATAGATGATTATGGTCCATTCATGATGTGAGTGTGACAACATCTAATTTATGAATACATATTCATTCTTGGAAGAATATGAACGTGCTAGTGGTAGTGAATATACCACACTCGCCTCTAAAAGGAGGTTTGAGATGATATAAGAAAATAATGTCATTATTATGGCATGAATGGTCATTAATCTCGTACCTATTGTACGCCAAAATATTTTGGTAATGTGATTATTAAAGGACAATAATAATGCAAGAAACATATCTTGAATATAATTTTGACCATAACCATAATGGTATAACTTTCTCTTTAAAAGAGATATTCACCATATGGATGTTCATGAATATGTGGTAATACCAAATTAATTGAGAACTCTGCAAGAGCCAATTATACTATTTTGGAGAAACACAATTGATTACCGATAAGGTATTGTGTTGTAGTAAGTCTCAAAGAAACTTATTCAGTTTCCAAAGTATATGCGAAAGCGGTTGATTGTATTGAGGCTATAAATAAAGGAAAGATTTGATATCTTCTATTACTACAACTTGTAGTGGAATAATATATATGCGAAAAGCTACTCGCTTTATTCTCCAGTTTGTACTACACAAACAAAAGATGCCACAATAAAGTGGATGTTTATTGATATAAAAATCTATATCATAATAAACTTGGAGTTTATTGATAATTGCACACGTCATGATGTAAATATGAAGTTTATCAATATTGATAATTTACTCAGTTGGCATAATTGGTTTAGCCACATCAATTTAAGTATGATGTGCAAAAATATTAGAGAATTCACATGGATAAATATTGAAAGAACTAGAAAGTTCTTTACGAATTCTCTTATACTGCTTGTTCTCATTAATTAATAAATTAATTAAAATTGGGATTGAATCTCATGAATGCTGGAAATATCAAAGGTGAATATGGGCTTATTCATCTGCCATGTATACCACGTAAGATGCATCTATGAGATGGTTACATGTGCGATTATTATTAACCTGCAACCTGGCCGGTGCTTGCGAGGTAACTTGCGAGGTAATTTAATTTCGAGCATAATTTTCAGATTTTCTATTCAAGAAGTTCATCTTGATAAGTTGGTTTACATCATAATTGGTTTAGAAATTTATTGAGTGCCTCTACATAATAGCTAAACTGTTTCTTATGAGAACAAAGTTATATATATATATATATATATATATATATATATATATATATATATATCAGTTTGATATACGTTATATACGAGAGTATATTATATTCTCCCCTCACAAATGGTTCAGGGTCAGGAACCAAATAATTTCATCTTATTATTATTGATGTGCGGTGTATATTTTTATTAACACTATAATGCACAAAGATGAATTTTCAAAGTTGAGAAAATAAGTTAGTTTTCTAACATGAGGGGGAGACATGATAAACAGTTGAGAAATAGTTACGTGGAATGAATTATTATTTGTATATCTAGATCCTCAAATAAAATAATATGAACTTGAAGATCATAAAAAGATAATTCATTTGCAACATATTTCAAAGCATGCCATACGTATTAATTGACCCAAAGAAAGTAACTATATATTCTCATTGCAAAGGCTCATATTAAGTCCTAGAAGGACAAAATCTATGGTACGCTTAAAGCGTATAGACAAGTCGGTTTCAAATGGAATTTCTTGTTAAAGAAGATGAGCAAATGATCAAAGTGTTCATAATAAATGAGGCAAGTGATCTAAAAGGTCACATGACATAACTCTTCATAAAATCCCATGAGAGATTCAGGTACCTGAATATATGAATGTAGAGATCTCTATGTTATGTCTTTATGAAAATTTATTGGAACCGATATAACATGTTCGTCGATATCTATCATAGCACTAAGTATAGATGAGGATCTTATGTCTATCGAATATAGATACAAAAGTATTGGCCAAATGGAAGAGATACAATTCAAGTAGAATTGATTCCATATGAAAGACATGTAGTTTTGGACATGTAGTTCAAGTACTTGAACGTATAAAATCAATGGTATGTGCAATTAGTTTTTGATATCTTATATCTATGCAAGACATAAAAACTTGATATGCACTAAAGCCTCTTTAAATGGCTTATATGGCTTAACTTATATGACAATCCTTGAAGGACTTAAACCGCTTAAAGCATGTACAATTTTTGGTCTTGAAGTACCACATGCTAAGTGCAATTTGTGCATATTTGTATCTTGCTTTAACTATAAGAAGGATAATCTGATAGCGAGGGTACCTTTATGGAGATATTGAAGATCCATTCCACGATATTTGTGAAGATATTATATATCTATCACGAGTTACGATTTCAAGGTGCAAATATTCATAATAGTTAATATGGCTGATTTATTTATCAAATCTCTACCAACGATCTCTTGAAGATGGTGCACAAGATTGGAATGCGAATGCTCAAGGATGTGAGTTGATGCTCTCTTCAGGGGGAGTTAATGCGCGTTGCACTCTTTTTTTCCTTACAAGATTTTGTCCCATTGGGTTTTCCTTGCAAGGTTTTTAATGAGGCAACCAAAAGGTGTATTGTTAGATATGTGTACTCTTTTTCCTTCTCTAGAAATTTTTTTCATTGGGTTTTATTTAGTTAAGATTTTAACAAGGCACATTATCTATTAAATAGGCATTCAAGGGGGAGTGTTATAAATAAAATTTCTTTTACTATGAATGTCTACATTTAGAGAGATTCTAGGGTTTATTACTTGGTGGCTAAGTCACCCTCTCCCTATAAATAGAGGGTTCTATTCCATTGTAATTCATCCCAAAATTCAATAAAAATTTCATCTCTCTCTTTCTCTGCAATATTGCTCTTGTTATTTTATTATTTTCATAACAGTTTTATAAATTTTGGAAGAAATTGAGGTACAGATAATCACTATTTAGTTTCCAATAATATCGTTTTACTTTTTAACCCATATTTAAGGCATATTTGAGACAAAAAAATTATTAATAAGGATTTTTTTAAAAAAAATTAGTCCTTCGGTTTGAAAATTTTTATTATCATACTTTAAATTAAATTACTTTTAAAAATTTATAATACGTAAAAAATGAAGTTCGATACTTCAGAAATTAGGATATATGTATCTATTTTTCATGCAGATACTTTTTCTAGAGCAATAAGATATGATAATTTAGTGTTTCGGGAAAATTCAGTAATATATTGCTTAATATTATACTTAAAGTCAGATTACCATAACTAAAATACAAAAAAATAAGAACTCGGGTAACGTAGAGGGTAAATTTTTCATGTTGTATCCAATTTTGCACCGCCTATTGAATTTGCATTCAGTTTTTAAAAAACTTTTAACTGATACCCAATTTTTGGATAACTTCAAACATATAAACTTTGCTCTTCTTCTTTACTGTTGTTTTCTTGTTCTTTGTGCTTAGAGTTTCATCTTCTTCCTCTTCCTCTTCCTCTTCTTTTTCTTTTTCTTCTTCTTTTTCTTGTTAGTTGCAAAGTGAGTTTGTGAAATTTATCGTTGTTGTTGACAATTTGATGGCTTGAGATTTATTCTTTATGATATTTGAAAATGATTTCAAATTTAAGCTCATCTGCAGTAGATTTTGGCATTGAATAGTGTACTGGATTATTGAAAATCAAAGAACAAATTTATGTTTCAGAACTTAAGATTCGATATCAGAATTTGCATCCAATAGATTGAACTACTTCATATTCAAGTCACTGAAATTGTATTTGAAGGATAGAAGTACTTCATATTTGATTTATGAAGTTGCATTTAAGATATTGAACCTCTTATGATTCGAATTTCTAAAGTTGATTCGAAAAATTAGAAGAACTTCATATTTGATTTCTGAAGTTGCATTGAAGAGATTGAACTACTTCGGATCTGAGCAGGTATACTCTGGATTTTTTTGTGCAATGCGAGTATAATTTCAATGGTGACCCCAAAAGTGGGTATATATGAAAATGTCCCACGTAGGGGACTCTATGAAGATTGCTCATACAGTCAAACCCCTATATAACAGTCTTATTTGTTTTGATATTTTTGTTATATAATACATATATTATAATATAACATTGATTATAACATAAAAAATGAATTTGGCAAAAATTTAACGTTATATTAAATGAATGTTATATAAGAATATTATTATATAAAAATATTGTTATAGAAATATCTGTATATAAATAGTTATTGGGCCCGGGCTTAGCCCGGGCTTAACATCACTAGTCTTAATCATAAGATATAATAAGTAGCTTCACATGGCTCACACGTCACACACATTATTGCATAACTCGGTTAATACTGAAAGTTCTGTATTCACCTTTATGGCTAGTATGTGTGCATGTAAACTATACACTACATAGTTGAAAAAGTAAAAGTCTTATATAATTACATACATTTATACTAAATATGCACCTATTATCACAAACGAGTGGAACATTTTCATATATATCCACTTTGAGGCGGTCATTAAAGTTATACCCGTATTATACAAAATTTTGCGGTGTACCTGCTCGCATGTGTAATAGTTCATTCTTTTAAACAAAACATCATAAAACAAATGTGAAGTTCTTCTATCTTTCAAATGCAACTTCAGAAATTCGAATTAGAAGTAATCCAATCTTTTTAATGCAACATTAGAAATCAAATCTGAAATTCTATCTTTCAAATGTAACTTCAGAAATTTGAATCTTAAGTAGTTCAATCTATTGAATGCAACTTCAAATTTCAAATCTTAAGTTCAGAAACATAAACTTGTTCTTCAAATTTCAACAATCCAATACACAATTCAATACCCAAATCTACTCCAAATGAGATCAATTTGAAATATAACTTTCAAAAAATCATAAAAAATAAATCTCAATCATCAAACTGCCAAAACAATAACAAATTTAACAAACTCATTTCGCAACTAGAAGAAGTAACCCTAAGTACAAAGATGAACATGTCACGACCCAGAATCTCTACCATTGGGACCCTGATGCGCCTAACATCACACTTGCTAAGCAACCTATGTTAGAGATTTATTAGCGAATTCCTTTATGTTTCAGTAATTAATAATAAGCAAGCTAGAACGAGTTAAAATGAATGCGGAGGTAAATAAATAACAATTTTGATTACATACTATTACTACCCAGAATCTGGAGTCACAATTCACGGATATTCTAAGATTTTAGTACAAGTAGTTGTCTGAAATAAAATGCATTTTTCTACGAAATAAAGAAAACAGTAAAGTGTGAGGTATAGAAGGGGACGCTAGGGCCTGCGGACACCGGCAGATCTAACTTGGGTCTCCTAGCTGACAAATCCTATAGCCAACCTCTCGATCAGCTCGAACTAGCTTGCAGTATCAGTACAACCGACCCCATGTACTGGTAAGTGTCGGGCGTAACCTCGACGAAGGAGTGACAAGGCTACGTCGGGGAAATTGCAATATAACCTGCATATAGAATATGATAAAAGCAGGAAAAAAAGAAAGGATAAAATAGAGCAGTAATTTTCAAGAAGTTAATAGAGTTCTCGAAGCATATCATCAGTGTCTAGATACTGCCAATCCTTAAGTGCAATTTAAGACTACGGTACAGCTAACACAGTGAAGGAAAAGTATAAACATATAAGTTGTTGCAGCGTGTAACCCAATTCCACCGTACTTCTCATATTCCTCCTCTATTTCCTCTTATTAACAAAAACAACAAAATATAAGTAAAGGCGTTGCGGCGTGCAATCCAATTCTACCATATCACGATAATCACATTTCTAGTTCACCCTTATTACACCATAATTCACCCTTATTACACCTGTTGTGGAGCGCAACCCGATCCCACCATATCAGTATTAGTTATTCAGTACTTACAATGATTTCATAATTCAAATCACATAACTCTTCAAAAGGTTTAAATTCCAACCAAACAATTAAAAATCTTGTACACTATGAAACTTTACACAATAATACTACTCAGCGAGACCAATTCAGAATATATCATGAAAGTACCGATAACCAACCTAAGCAAATGATAGGAGAACACGAAGCTACGAGATAAGTAATACCTTCAACAAAGAGAAGCAATGTCTATCAGGTAGCAATTAAGCATGAAAATACAAACAAAGCACGTAGCAATTATGACAGGAAAGAGACAATATGAGAAGAACGGGAAAGAAACATGCAAAAACAGATAAATTGGCGGCGTATAGGTACTTGTTACCTCACCTATATGCCGCTCACATGGATTTCATGTAGCAAATAAGTCAAGAGTTCCAAATTCCTCGAGTCAAAGTTAGACACGATACTTACCTCACTCCACGGGCCACTCAATGCTCAATTACCGTTTTACCTCTTGTATCCACCTCCAAACCACTCGTATCTAGCCACAATTAACTCAATAACATTAATTATTGCTAAAGGAGTCAACTACAATACATAAATTTAGATTTTCCAAACTCCCCCCGCCCCCCCCCCCAAAAGTAAAAAAATCGACCTCAGGACCGCTTGGTCAAAACTTGAGGTTCGAACCAAAACTCATTCACACATTCAACCCCGAGCCCGAGTATGTAATTAATTTTGAAATCCGACCCTAATTTGGGGTCTAAATTCTAATTTCCCAAAAATTCCTAATTCTACACAAACCCCCAAGTTCTACTATGAAAATCCTAGATTTTGGGTTGAAAATTCATGAACTATGATGGTAAAGGAGAGTGGGTTATGATCACTTACCAAAGTTTTGGGGAAGAGTTGGTCTTGGAAGAATTGCCTCAAGTATTCTAGGATTTGAAAATTTGGAGAATGAGAGAAAATTCCGTCTAAGTCTCATTTACTCAGCTGCAGATGTCGCAAATTGCGAAGCCCGCAAATGCGAATGAGGCATCAAAATACGAACCCCTTCTCACTTCTGCATATTTCGCAAATGCGAGGTTTAGCTCGCAAATGCGAAGCTGGGCATGACCGCAAATGCGACCATGTGATTGCAAATGTGAAAAGGACCCTCCCCAGTTCCCATCGCAATTGTGAGAAATTGTTCGCAATTGCGAACATTGGCCTCCACAACTACTCTTCGTAAATGCGATGAGTAGGCCGAAAATGCGAATGGAATAGTAGTCGCATATGCGAAGCTTGATCTTGCAATTGCGAGATCAGAGGCCTGCAACAAGAACTGAAGCACACCAGCAAATTTTTTCTAAGTTCAATCACTCTGAAGCCTATCCGAAACTAGCCCAAGCCTTTGGGGCGCCAAACCAAAATGCACACAAGTCTAAAAAGATCATACAAACTTGCTCACGCGATCAAATCGCTAAAATAACACCTAGAACTACGAATTTAACATCAAATCGAATGAAATTTTCAAGAAAACTTTAAAATTCCTATTTTCACATCCGAACGTCCGAATCACGTCAATTCAACTCCGATTTTCATTAAATTTCATGGATAAGTCATAATTATGGTATTGAACCTATACCGGGTTCCAGACCCAAAATATGGACCCGTTATCCAAAAAGTCAAACTTTGGTCAAACACTTCAATTTCACTAAGCTTTCAACTTTCAAATTTCGACCCGTTATCAATTTTTAACATATAAGCTTTCCGGGTTAATATCCGAACTACGCACGCAAATCGAGAAAGGCTAAAAGGATTTACACAAAGCTTGGTTCTAAAACATAAGATGATCTTTTGGGTCACCTACCACAGAAAATAACTGTAAAAAAAGTGTATACATCTGAAATTATCCAAAAATTGGGTATTGGTTAAACTTTTTTTTTTGAAGTGGATAAAAATTCAATGGACGGCGCAAAATTTGTAGTCACATGAAAATTTTACCAAATAAATGGTGTTCGAAGACATATGTTGCACCACTGACTTAAAATCTGCCTCAGACCAACATAGTTTTGGATCTCCCTGCCATTCATGCAGCCCACAAAATTGAGCGGCCTTCACCTATTTTTTTATTTTCTTTTTATATAATAATTGTGTCCGTACTTGGACGCTTGCTAACTCATGGGTTCCTCATAAGTCACAATTCCACCGGCTAGGCAGATAAAAAAAACACTTGACATTTTAAGAGCCACTATATTATAGTTTTCACCCATTTCATTTTGGAGGTAGATTTTTGTACTTTTTAACCTACATTGGCTAAATGGCTGGAATACAGAAGAGCAACAGGGAGCTAGAAATTGAACATACCGATATCTAATACTCACACTCAAGTTAAATAGATTTTGACAGTGTAGAGTTCAAACGATGCTGATCAAAGGAAAATTGCTTTAACTAATGATCAAATCACACTGTCTATGCAGTCTTAACATGTGAATTTCAACATAAATTAGAAGGGGGGGAAAGGAAAATGAAAAGCTCACTGTCAAAAAGAAAAAAATATTAGATGGTGAAAGATCAAATCATATGATTGAATTAAACAGTTTGTGACTATATGGCAGAAAAGAAATAAGAAATTGTCAATTACTCTGCTTGATTTCTTGAAAATGACTCACTATACTTTCTCATCGAGCTCAGTTGCTAGTAAGCGGTTTTGTTTTTCAGGTTTGATGGTAGAAGGAGGTGGTAGCCGCTCTTTTCCACCGGGTTGTGAAGAAGCATTACCATACCATATCATGCCAACGATTGCAATAGACATTCCGAAGACAACGTGCAGATTGGGTCCCTCTTTTCCAAAAAAGAGGAACCCCAAAATCAGGACAAGAATTGTCTTCATATGACCAAGCACTTGAAATGTCACTGCTGTAAATCTACCAATGCAGATGAATTGGCTGAGGTCATCCCTATGATAATGGCAAACTACTAAGACCAAGGTAAGTTACAATAGAGATTATGATATTGGTAGTTCACAGAAACATATCGTTAATACATTGAGTTTGAGCATTAAACAGATGTAGCCGCATCCTATATGGTGGACATTCTCTTTAGAAGTGCATGAGAAACTCAAGTGAAACTTGTATTAAACCATGATATAATGGAACTTGCGTATGTCAAGTAAAGAGGACTTTGATGTACTTACTAGTGATATTGAGGTATAGTTATAGGCATCGACCCTCTTCTCAGTCAACCAGTAGTCTACAAGGGGTCCCCGTTAACAGCAGTGATGTCGCCTGTATTGGTGCAGTATGCCCCAACAGGTTGAATGATCCCAGTGAATATTTACGCTGAAGAAAATGTACATACTATATCGGAAAAAAGTAAATCAGCCACATTAATCCGTCAGTGGAATGCATAGAGAGCAAAGCAAATTAAAACGTTAACTTGACAGCAAATGTGATTGACATAGGCAAAGGCAACTTATGTGCCATGGAAAACCCTTTGCATTTACACTTACATCAGTAACCGTACAGATTGCAACACATAGTAGGACCAACAAAATGCTTAATTTGGTGTCCCTTGAGTATCGCACATTGTCCAGCACAATTTCCAAAAAGCACGACACCGGTATCATGCTTAGCTTGCAATCTGATGAGAATCAAGAGGCCAAAAGCGGTGTGAGTTTGAAAGTCAAGACAAGTAGAGCATAGATGTCAAATGAATCTTCACACCGACCTGATAGAATCTGACCGAGTTCCACATTAAACTAACATTCATTCCGATAATAGAGAAGGTTGCAAACAATACAAATTTCAATCGTTCAGACCAGGGAAGTTGGGAATTCTGGATATGCCCAAGCCATTTAAGGAAAAAGGTCATCAATGTCTTCGTGGCAAAATGTAGACCAGTTAGGGTTGTCGCTGCAAATTGGACGGAACAGTAGGACAAAGTCAGGATAACAAAAGAAATATCAAGCTAATTCATTCTAAAAACTTACAAATGATTTGAAAGATCAATATAAACCAATTCATAGAGAAACTAATGCTTGTAATTCGCAAAGATTATCTTAATCCATTAATTCCGAATATTAAGTACAGGGAGGCAATTGCAGATTCTCTGGAGGATGATAATGAGAAAATTCATTTAAATAGTTCGTCTAAATGGCTTATAAATTGCTTTGTCTCAGAAAAGCCAAACATGAGTTGGTTAATCACGTAAAAAAGAAACAAGCGACAGCCAAGTAGAACAGTAGTTTGATGAGAAAGCCAGAACATTGAGAAATAAGAAGAGGAAGAAAGATCCTTTTCACTTCTTTAGCAGAAGAAAACGACGTAGAAGCAGTAAAAACACTCATATCGGATGGCGAGTTAGAGAATCAGATATCACCAGATGCCTTGTTATCTAAGCAGCATGAACAATACTATCACATTAAAGCAAGCCTTCGAAATTAGCCACCATTCGGTCTAGTTTCTCTTATTCATTGTGGCCACTAAGACAAATTAGAAAAATGTTCAAGACACCATACGGAGAAAAAAAATTATAGTCCCCCCTAGGCAAATAACCAAATAGAATAAGAGATGCTACAGATTTGGTGTATGTTCTTAAATAGACTTGGTGGCTCGTGAGTCATGCCGAAAGGACTGAAGGATATCTTCAGTGGCAGGGTCAAGAAGTGAAGAAAAAGCTGAGACAAGTCTGGAGAACAATTTTAATGAGCATATTATGGCCAGTATGGATAGATAGAAATAAAAAATGCTTTGAAGATAAAGGTGATCGTACTCTTGTTCGAAATAGGTGATCATGTATATGTCTTCAGAATTTGAATTTGTGGTGTAACTTGAACATTGTAAACGGTATAGAGGATAAACTGAACTTACTAGATTCCTTACAGCTAGCATAGGAATCTACACTACTGCCTTGCAGTACCTTTTATATATTTCTACAGCACATTTTTGGTGCTGGTTGATATAAATCATAGAAAGGATGAATAAGAGATGCTAGATGAAAATGCCTACAACAATAAAGTTATTTGTGCAAAATACCTACATGAATACTGGAAAAAAGTGATGATTAGACACATGCAAAATCAGAACTAGAAAATGTACACTTTCAACACAAGTATATAACGTACCGAAGCTGAAACCATATGAAGCCATTAAGGCTTTATTAACAATAATAATTCCAACTGAAGTGAAAATATTGAATGCCCATGCTGCCACATCAAGAGACATTTTCTTCTCATCCTTGACAGCCGTGGACATTTTCTTTGACCGCATCTAAAGCATAGAAAATTCTTTAATGTTTGCCCTTCAGAATGATCACCAAAAATCTGCATAGAAACACATCAGACAAATGAATAAGAAGTTCTCATATAATGTAACAAAATGAGCTACTTTACGACAACTGCATACAAAGACGTCGTTCCTAATCAACTAGTGCCAAAAGGAGTAAAGTTGCAGGAAAACAATAATACTTGTTTATTCCTATAATAAGAAAAAGTAGAGTCAGCACTTTTTAAATAGAGAAAACAATAGTTTACAAATATTCAGAATTTCATGAAAGGAAAGTAACCGATAAACTCAAAAAGTCAGAATTTTATCCCTCTTGACCAAATGACAACCACAATAAAAATTGTCCAGCCATGATAAGCAATATTTATTACGCTCCTAATGAACTATAGTCAACCCCATGGTTTTGTCATGCAAAAGTTAGGAAAAGAGAACTCAGACCAAAAAAAAAAAAAACCACAACCAAAACACTTGGAAAGATCCATGATATGCATCCAAAATGTAGCTCCACCCGTGTCGGATCCTTTAAAAATGCACTAGTTTTGGAAGATCCGACACGTACCTGGTCACATTTTCGGAGAGTTCGAGCAACATAGCTGCATATTATTTTAAAATAAAAAAGCACATCTAAGAAAGAAAGAAAAATGGCAATTCAAATGTTTCATTGTGTCACCGATGTAGATCAAACGAAATCGTTATGCATGAAATGCTTTATTTTGGCTCTTATAATCAATTTTATAAAGCATCTAATTTTAATCCATAAGAGAATCCAGATTCAAATTTCAATACTAGTCCATTTTAGTGAAGGATGAAACTAATAATTAGCTAATCATCTTTCTTTCTCTCTCTCCTCTCAATGATGGTATGAACTAGTGCTACCTTACAGAACAGAAAGCTTGCAATTATGGCACATATGTGGAGATATAGGACAGCGGTGCACTAAGCTCCCACTACTTGCGGGTAGGGTCTACATATGTGGAGGGAGCTATAGGAAAGAAATAAAATCAGAAATCAATTGCCACTATGTAATTAAAAACACAAGGATCCACACACTTCATTCCATTTCCTCAGAATTTACGTCCCAATCCAACCATCAACAGAGCAAAATCACTCAAATATAACAGATCTTCACAAACTACAGAAATCAACTGCATCGAGAATCCAAATTCCAAGTAAATCAAAAGCAAAATAATAAAAACCCCACAACAGAAAAACACACACAATTCAAGAATCCAAACATTAAGAGAACTAGGAGAAGAAGCCCCAAAAATCCAAATTGCGAGAAAATTAAAAGCTAACCGATAAACTCAAAAAGGAAAGGAACCCACAAATTAAATTCAAGAAAGATAAAAAGTAAGTAAACATACTTTCAAATGAATCCAAAAAAGCGCCAAAATAGTACAAGAGCTGCTGCTACTACTCCTTCTGAGAAAAATCAAGAAGCTTTGAAGAAAATGGAAAGTGGGTTTAATTATATTTGAATTGAATGTATGGAATAAATACAGAGAAAAATTTGGTGAAGAATGGAAAAAGTTTGGATCTTTTGCACCATTAAGTAAGACGGGGACTATGGAAAGAGTTGCGTTTTTACTTCATGTCTGCGCTTGCTTTGTTTCTTTTTTTAAAAAATAATTTATATTTATTGAAATGATTATTTTTCCTATTTTATGTGAGTTTTGAATGTGAATTTAAGATCTGAGAATTTAAAATAGTAGTAGTTTTAGTTAACCCGTAAAGTTAATGAAATAAGATAACAGTAAAGATTCCTCTCGGTGTCTTGAGCTTTTTGTGATCCGACAACAACAATACAACCAACTAATAATCTCACTTAATGAGGTATGTGGAGGATAATCTGTTTGTAAATCTTATTCAAATACTGTAATAGAAAGGCTGTTTTCAAAATTAATCTGAGAATAATATAAATTAATCAACTTTTCCTCTTGAAAAATTAATAGATCCATCCTGATACCTTCATCTCCGTGTTAGTATTATTGGTATAGTATTTTTTGGGTCGGTGAACACTCAATAATTGTTTGGTTTTGGAATTCATGGAGGTTAAAGTTGTCCATTCATGTATGTAATGCAAAATCTGTACTTTCATCTTTTTTTTTATTCTCACTTTTCCCAATTTACGTAAATACGTTTAATTGGGCGAGTTTAAAAAGATAAAAGCTAGATCTTAAATATATCATATATATTTTTGTGGCCGTAGATAATTTCATTAAAGATACTACAACAATAAGAAGGGAGATTAGTGTGCCACGAAAGTATAAGCACCACATTAATACAAATATAAACAAGAAGGGACAATATCAAAAAGTCATATAAAAGCATAACAAAAACAACAAGATAGTAAGGTGATCAACAATAAAAGAAACAACGAATAGTCACAAAAGCATACTATCAACAGAAAGCGAGACTGCGGGCCAATACTACTATTACGAACACTCTAGACTACCTAATCTACCACCCTAATCCTCGACCTCTATACCTACTATCCAGAGTCATGTACACGGTCAATTGAAGTTGCGTCATGTCTTGCCTAATCACCTCTCCTCGCCTCTTTTTTTTGCATACATCTACCTCATTATGGGCCTTCTAATGTCAACCTCTCACACCTTCTCACCGGGGTGTCTGTGCTCCTCCTCCTCACATGATCAAACCACCTAACCTGCACTTCCCGCATCTTGTGCTTAATAGGGGCCACACACACCTTATCGCAAATGACCTCGTTTCTGAGCCTATCTAATCTGGTGTGCCCGCACATTCATCTCAACATTCTCATCTCTGCTAACTTCATCTTCTGGACATGTGCGATTTTGGCTGGCCAATACTCAACCTCATACAACATCGTAGGTCTGACTACCACTCTGTAGAACTTACCCTTAAGTGTCGGTGGTACCTTCTTTGTCACACAAAACACCGAACGCGAGTCTCAATTTCATCCATCCCGCCCCAATACGATGTGTGACATCTTCATCAATTTTCCCATTCTAAATAATAGACCCAAGGTACTTAAAAATTCCTCTCCAAGGAATGACCTGCGAGTCCAACCTCACCTCCCCTTCCCCTAGCTCCTTGAGTCTCGCCACTAAACTTAAATTCCAAGCATTCTGTCTTGGTCCTGCTTAACTTGAAACCTTTAGATTCCAGGGTCTGCCTCAATATATCTAATTCCACATTCACATTGTCTCGCGTTTTGTCAATCAATACAATATCATCTGCAAATAGCATGCACCACGACACTTCCCTTTGAAATAAAAAATGAAATGTTTTCTTTTCTGTAGGACATGTTGTTGGTAAGTATGGCTCAAAGGTACTCTTAATATAGTGTAGTATTAGCCGTTTTTGGTCAAGTTCCCATAGTATTTCCTAATAAACTTCATGTGGGATTTCATCTCATCGGTATTTATGGGCTAATATAGAAATTAACCGTGTCCCACGTCATCCGAGTATTTGTGGCCATCAAAGTGTACAGGCTATTTTTTTCTAGTGTATGCGTCTAAAAGGCTATGAGTAAAAATTGTATACAGGCTAGTTTTTTCTAGTGTACACTAGTTTTTTGTAGTGTATGCACTAAGTCGGCCACACTATCACTCTATTTTCTCTAATCTCATTATGTCGGATGACTGATTCTTATATCAATTGTTGGATTAAACTTACTCAAGCATATTTTAGAATGATGATATTGTCCTATTTGGATCGAATTTTCAGTTTTGAAAATCGATTAAGTGTTGTGCCAAGCCTACTTGTGAAGAGAAGAGTCGTTGGACTATTGTAAAGTGAAGAAAGGTGTCTTGTTTTGGCGTAAGCTTACATATAAAGCATGGAATATCGTATATAACATAAGTATTGTATATATTGAATTTTGAATATTCCGAAAGGCCTTATAAGTCTTCTTTCCTTTGTTTATATACGTTGATGTGGAAAAAATTGAATGATTTTTATCACATTTCCTCTATATTGCCAAAGATCCAGTTTTAAATAAATATTGGTGCATTCATCTTTTTCTTTCTCAAACAATAGTAATGTATTTACAAATTTTCTTCTAGTAGAAATTAGTAGTATTTGTTTTTCTGTCAAGCAGTAAGAATCTAACTGATAATGTTTCACGTATCAATTTTCACCTTTATTAAAAATTTTACAAAGGTCTTGACTGGGAAGTAATTTTATTATAAAGCCTATAACTGATTTTTTTTTTATCTTCTTACAGAGGTAATTTATGTTTGGTGAAGAAAATGTAAATTTATGTTGCCCAAAAGATTAAAATTGACTCAGTCTCCTTTTGAATTATTCAACTAGTGCTGTTATTCTTTGAAGATTCCACTTTTTGTCAAAGCAGTCAATCATTTGATTTTTTTAAAAAATTTCAACCCTCAAATCTGCTATAATAAGAACAAACATCATTTCAAGCTTCATAATCGAATAACCAAATTGACATTTGATGCCGAATTTCGAACCTATATTTATTCGTAATTTCACTAAAGAATATTCAAAACCCCATCATTATTCTGTAGTCCTAATATGTTTTTACTTAAGAACTAGCGTGTTCGGCGGATCGGGAATTCTAGAAAGACCTCTTTATATACGCTATTATACTGTATTATTTGATGAATATTGTTTGATGAATATTGTTTAAATAGATTATATTGTTTGACGTTTTTTCATAATGTCACGCACTAACAATATGAAAAGTAAACTTAAAATATTACTAACAACGAATAAAATACGAAGTAGAATTATTATATAAAAGAGTAGGGTAAAGAATAAAATATAATTATTTAATAATAAAGAACGGCAAGATGAGAGAAGAAAAAGATAACGACGCCATTACAACGAATCAGTCGTTCCATAAAGTAACATTTTTTACCGTTATGTAACAACGAATTTAACAATATAATACAATAAAATTTAAGTAATAATCAAAGCAAACATTGTACTTAACTAACAATACGATACAATACAGTAGGTTATATTTCAGAATTCACATTTTTTTAGTTTTTAAAACACCATAGGCACGACGGATCTATATTGTGAGGTATGGGGGCTCAAGCACCCATTACTTTTGGTGTCAAGCCCTATTATTTATAGTGAAAATTTGGTAATTTATATAAATATATTCACCGAACACTCAATTTGAATAGTAATTTTTAAATTTAAAATAGTTGAGCATTCATGATTTAAAAATTCTAAATTGTGTCACTGACGTAGAAACCGTGAAAGAAGCGGAGAGAGAAAGGGCAAATTGTAACCATTGGAGTCATTTTCTTTATTAAATTGAGATATGAAAGAAAATGAGATCATGAGGTCCATTGTTGTCATGTTATGGTTGGCAAGATCTTGTTTGATTTATGATAACTACAAAAACCAAATTGTGTCAATATTAGAAGGTTGCACCATTAAAATAGAAACCATGTCTTGTCCTTCTTCAAATGCCACCTTTGATGTTGGTCTTTGGATCATTCTATTTTGCATTTTTCTGTATTTCATTTTTATATAAAGAATTTCATTTCAAGCCCTTAACATATTTAATTTAAAAAATTCCTCCAACTTCCTTTGAGATGCTAAATTTTATATAGAACTTTATGTTATCGCAGATGTATCAAATTTTACTTAATAAGTCCAATATTACTTTATAACTCATTGCATATTATTGCAAAATTACCAAAAAAAGAACATTTACACATAGTAATAGAGGATTACATAGAAACTTTCCTTAACTATAAAAAAATGTAATAGAGTGAAGTATATTCATCAGGGGCGGACCTAGAGCATACAATACGAGTTTCCAGAAATCCGGTAACTTTTGTATAGACTCTATATTTATATTAAAAAATTTAAAAAATACTTATAAATATCTAACTGTGAATCCAGTTATTATTGCATATTAATCTCGATTTTTGGTCAAGCAATTAAAACTCATCAAAAGCTGACTTCATTTGCTTAAGTTAGGAGCAAAGGAATCCAATTTTTTTCCTTAAGATGTCTTTGTCACGAGCCTAGTTCACCGACCGTGAACATATCATGATGGCACCTAGTTACTATGACTAGGTAAGCCTGACAATGCAGAAATATCATCATTTGCGAAAATAATTAATTAAAACTGGATACCTTAACGAAAAATGTATATATGGTGTCGCTTGGCATATACAACTCAACATCATAAGACCAAGCAAAATCCCAAAACTCGAAAACTTACGGGCAACACATGCTACCAGAAACATAGTATGTTGCTCTAATTCTAGAATATCTAAACAACTGAGAGAAAAGGAATAACGAAATACTAAAGCTGGAACATAATAGAGACTCGTGGTCTGCGGACGCGGCAGATATACCTCGAAGTCTCCGTGTATCTCCTCGCCTCAAGGATTGTGCTCCTGAGTCTGAGTCAAGGTACCTAGATCGGCACATGAAAAATACGCACAGGAAGGGCATGAGTACACCACAGGGTACTCAGTAAGTGCCAAGCCTAACTTCGGTCGGGTAGTGACGAGGAAGGTCTAGGCCCTACTGAAATAAAGCATAATAAATAATAAGATTGTTAGAATATACGCTTAACGCTAGAGGGGGGGGTGAATAGCGTTATAATAAAAAACAGCGTAAACTTGTGGAATTTAAAAATTGCAGGAATGAAATAAGTGCGATAAGTACATAATAAGGAACGAACGCACCGATGTTATCCTGGTTCACCACAACCCGTGGCTAGTCCAGTCCCCGAGAGATTCTCTCGAGATTTCCACTAACTTTGTTAAGCTTACGGGTGCTTAACAAACCGTTACAAACTGAGAACTTGAGTCACACAAGCCTCAACAACCTTTGCTCGAAGATACAACACTTCAAGACTTCAACCAAAGGAATCACAACTTTCCTTCTTACAATAGAAGGGATTAACACTTGCCTTCAAGTGTATAAAAACACTTTGCACTCAAAACAAGACTCTCCTTAAGAGTAGATATGAGTAAAATAAATACGCTCAAGAACGCAACAACTTTCGTCAAGAATTTGGCTCTCAAAAACTTATGTAATGAATAGAAAATGATGAATAAGAGAGTATGCAAGCTTTAGCAATAATATGATCAGTTGTTGTGTTTAGAAGACTGATTTGAAGATGTATTTATAGTGTCAAAAACATGCATAACCGTTGCCTAATTGCCAATCAAGAATTGCTGATTTTGTGCTACGACAATCGATTGTCTAATTGGCACAATCGATTATTTTCCAATCGTTCCAAAAATCATTCCCAGATTTTACGCAGCATAATCGATTATCTAAGACGTATAATCGATTACTGGCAACGTTCAAAAAATCATTTCCAGATTTTACTTAAAACAATCGATTATCAGAAATATACAATCGATTACTTGGCAACGTTCAAAAAATCTTTTTCAGATTTTACTTTAAACAATCGATTATCAGAAATATACAATCAATTACTTGGCAACGTTCAAAAAATCTTTTTCAGATTTTACTTCAAACAATCAATTATTAAAATCCTATAATCGATTATTTGACAGAGTTTGAAAATATTTTGGCAACGGTCATTTACATAATCGATTATGCTATATGGACAATCGATTATTTTTCAGTCTTGAAAAATCTAATAGACACTGCCTCAACACAATCGATTGTCATAAGGTTCACAATCGATTATTTTGTAGCTTTGAAAAATCTGATGGACACTGTCTCAACTCAATCGATTGTCATAAGGTACACAATCGATTGTCATGCAGATTTCAAAAATCTGATGGACACTGTCTCAACACAATCGATTGTCATGAGGTACACAATCGATTGTCATGCAGATTTCAAAAATCTGATGGACACTGCCTCAATACAATCGATTGTCATAAGGTACACAATCGATTGTCTTGCAGCTGCCTTAACATAATCGATTATCATAAGTACATAATCAATTATCTTTGTCCAGATTTTAGAGGCATGTTTAAAAATCATTTTGCTAAAATAAATATGCATGATTTAAAATCATTTTGCTCTAAATTAAATATGCATGATTTGATAAAAATGTTTTTACGAGAGAAGCCAAGTCTTGAGTTAAATTGTCGGATCAAGATCACAATTAAAGAGCGACTCATGTATAACTTTGTTTAATCTTGATCTTTGTTTGTCTTATGCTTGAACTTCGTTACGTGACATTTGCGCGCTTGTGCTTGGACCTCGTCATATGTCAATTGCGCATCGTTTGTCATTTATCAAAACCTACAAATATGAATACACGTTTAGTTTAGTGCCTTGAGAACGTGTTTCAACAATTTCCCCCTTTTTGATAATGGCAAACCTTAATCGGGATATGCATATTAGGTAATTCATAATGACGATCCAAGACAAGTATATATATATATGCAATTAGTTCCCCCTCAACATATGAATTCCCCCTCAATTTATGCGAATAAATATTAAGTGCATAGCCCTTATTCTTCCCCCTTTTGACATTAGCAAAAAATTGGTAAATAACTAGTTTATTGATTAATAAAAAATTTCAACTTCATAAAAGGGATAATAAAGCAAATAATGTCAACATAATCGATTATTGATACTTGATAATCGATTATATACTAAAGAGAAATCGATTATTCTAAAGAGGAATCGATTATTCTGCACCAGTCTTTATAAATCCCCCTGCTTTTAGGGCGATACCTGCAAAAATACGTTAGACGCCTCCGACACTCAAGTTAGTAATCATGTGAAAGGGAAAATGCAATGCATGAATTAGATCAATGTGGAGTCAAGAATCCCGAGTTCACTACGAATTCGGAAGAAGGACTCTTTCTCTAAAGGTTTTGTGAAGATGTCGGCCAATTGATCTTTGGTTTCAACAAATTCAATTTCGACATCACCTTTGAGAACGTGATCTCTTATAAAATGATGCCTAATTTCAATGTGTTTTTTTCTTGAATGAAGAACGGGGTTCTTCGTCAAGCATATGGCGCTAGTATTATCACATCTAAGAGGGATATGATCGATACTTAGGCCATAGTCCAAGAGTTGCTGTTTCATCCAAAGAATTTGAGTGCAACAACTCCCCGTGGCTACATATTCAGCCTCGGTTGTGGACAACGCAACACTTACTTGTTTCTTGCTAAACCAAGAAACTAGAGAGCTACTAAGCAAATGGCAAGTGCCACTAGTGCTCTTGCGGTCCAATTTGCATCCAGCGAAATCGGAATCGGAATAGCCAACAAGTTGGCATGAAGAACCTTTGGGGTACCATAGACCCACATTTACAGTACCAACAAGATACTTCAATATCCGTTTCACCGCAGTTAGGTGAGACTCCTTAGGACATGATTGATAACGAGCGCATAAGCACACGCTAAACATGATGTCCGGTCTACTAGCAGTAAGATAAAGGAGATATCCAATCATACCTCGATACTTCTTGGTGTCGACTTCCTTACCTTTCTCATCTTTGTCTAGATGGCCGGATGTGCTCATAGGAGTGGCCATTGCTTTTGCGTTGCTCATTTCAAATCGTTTTAGAAATTCTTTGCAATATTTAGCTTGACAAATGAAGGTTCCTTCTTTCATTTGCTTTACTTGCAGCCCCAAAAAGAAGGTTAGCTCACCCATCATAGACATTTCAAATTCGCTTGTCATTAAATCAGAAAATTCCTTGCACAAAGCATTGTTAGTAGCACCAAAAATAATATCATCCACATAGATTTGAACTAATAAAATATCATTATTTTTATGCTTAACAAATAGAGTGGTGTCAACTTTCCCCCTAATGAATTCATTTTCCAAAAGAAATTTGCTCAATCGTTCATACCAAGCTCGGGGAGCTTGTTTGAGACCACAAAGCGCCTTTTTAAGTTTGAAAACATGATTGGGAGATTTAAAATCTTCAAAGCCCGGGGGTTGTTCTAGATAAACTTCTTCTTGAATAACACCATTTAGAAAAGCACTTTTTACATCCATTTGATATAAATTGAAATTCATAGAAGAGGCAAAAGCAAGCAATAAACGAATATCTTCTAACCTTGCTACGGGTGCATATGTTTCTTCATAGTCAATTCCCTCTTCTTGGTTATAGCCTTTTGCTACAAGCCTAGCTTTTTTTCTAGTAATTACGCCATTTTCATCTAGTTTGTTTCGAAAAACCCATTTCGTACCAATTATGGTATGATTTTCGGGTCTTGGCACCAAATCCCAAACGTCATTTCGTTTGAATTGGTTAAGCTCCTCTTGCATTGCCAAGGTCCAAAATTCATCCCCAATTGCTTCGGAGATGGTTGAAGGTTCAATTTGAGAAACGAAAGCAGTATGTCCTAAGGTGTTCTTAAGAGTGTTTCGAGTACTTACCTGTTGTTCAATGTCGCCAATTACCTGTTCGAGAGGATGGTCTTTGATTGTCCTCCACGCGTTAGGCAGTTTCGTTTCTTTTTCCAGTTGTGGCGCTTCCTCCGATAATTGTTCCAAGATTTCATCTTGAATTTCCTTAGGAGTTTCCTCTTGTACTTTGTCTTGAGGACTCATTGAGTTTAAACTACCTGCAAGTTCAAAACCAGAATCCTTTCTCGCCAAGCGAGCATTATTTTCGGAAAACACAATATGAGGGGATTCCTCCACAGTTTCGGTTCTATTATTGAATACTCTATATGCTTTGCTACGTGAAGAATAACCAATAAAAATTCCTTCATCGGATTTGGCATCAAACTTTCCCAAATTATCTTTACCATTGTTATGAATAAAACATTTACAACCGAATACTTTAAGATGGGAGATATTTGGTTTCCTTCCCTTGTAGAGTTCATAGGGAGTTTTCATGAGTATTGGCCTTATGACTACTCTGTTTAAAACGTAGCATGCGGTACTCACGGCATCCGCCCAAAAATGTTTGGGAATCTTAGCCTCATTGAGCATGGTTCTAGCCATCTCTTCGAGACACCTATTTTTCCTTTCCACCACTCCATTTTGTTGTGGTGTGCGTGGAGCAGTGAAGGTGTGCTCGATACCGAGTTCGTCACAAAAATCCGCGAAGAGATTGTGATCGAACTCTCCCCCATGATCACTTCTTATTGAAGTGACGGTTGTGTCCTTTTCATTTTGAATACGTTTAAGAAAACATTTAAAATTATGAAAAGCTTCACTTTTATGAGCAAGAAATAGTGTCCATGTAAATCTAGAATAATCATCAACAATAACAAAAGCATAACGATTTCTACCAAGACTTTCAATGCGAGATGGTCTAAAAAGGTCCATGTGAAGAAGTTGCAATGGTCTAGTAGTTGAAAAAATATTTTTCGATTTAAAAGATGCTTTTGTTTGCTTCCCTTTTTGACAAGAATCGCAAATGGAGTCTTTTTCAAATTTCAAATTTGGAAGACCAATAACTAAATTTTGTGAAACCAATTTGTTTAAAAGATGCATGTTGATGTGAGCTACTCTATGATGCCATAACCACATATCATCTTCTTTGCTCATAAGACAATTCACATACTCAGATGAAGAATTTTCGAGATCAACCATATAGATGTTATCCATTCTAAAACCACGAAGGATAATTTTAAAATCGCTACGGCGAAAAACTAAGAATTCATCCGAATCAAATAAAACAAGATTTCCCTTGTCACATAATTGACTTATGCTCAAGAGATTATGTTTTAGACCTTTAACTAGCAATATATGCTTAATGGAAGAAGGTTCATCCTTACCGACCGATCCAATGCCGATAATTTTTCCCTTGTTGTTATCTCCAAAAATAACGCTTCCTCCTTCCTTGTGTTCTAGTTGAAGGAACTTGGATTCATCTCCGGTCATGTGTTTGGAGCATCCACTATCAAGGTACCAAAGTACACTTGATCCATTCAAACATACCTACAAGCAAATTAATGAGTCTTTGGTACCCAAGCTGTTTTGGGTCCTTGAGAGTTAGGTGTAACATGCTGTTGTGCTTGACATGCAGTTAAGTGTCTATGTCTAGTGAAACAAGCAGGAGCAATATGTCCAATTCGATTGCAATAATGACAATGACATTAGGATTATGCATTCGTCTAGGTTGATAGTAGTTGGACGGACGAAAATTGTTTACTCTATTTTCGACAATATGACTATTGCGCATTTCATGAAAATCATTTCTCCTACTATTTGTTCCAGGATATGCAGCATTTCTAGAATAGTTGTTTCTAGGTTGAAAGCCATTTCTAGGTGTCCTAAAATGTTCAACGTTTCTTCTAGTGTTTGGTCTAGGATATGCATCAATTCTAGAATAGTTATTTCTAGGTTGAAGGCCATTTCTAGGTGTCCTAAAATGTTCAAAGTTTCTTCTAGTGTTTGGTCTAGCATGCATGTTGATTCTAGGATTGTTATCTCTAAGATGAACATTTGTTTTATTTGTCCTAGGTTGAGCCTTAGGTGGTTGGGGTTTGGCTTCAACTTTTTCTTTAGGCTCGTTTTTAAAACCTATCCCATGTTTGGTCGATTTCAAAATAACAAGAACCTCATTCAAATTTTTATGAGAAGAATTAAACTTATCTAAGGTGCCCTTAAGTCTTTCTACCTCATCTTTTAGAAGCATGCAAGAAGTACAATTTTTACTAGAACTCTCGGGTTTGTCGGCGCTTCTTTTGCCGAAAAAATTGTTTTCTTCTGTCAACTTCTCGTTTTCCAAAATCAGTTTTTCCAAATCCTTTTCTTTCAAAGAGAGTTGTTTTTCAAAATCTTTTTCTTTCAAAGAAGCATTTTCCTTAATGTTTTTAACAGTTTTGGAAGCTTTAATGAATTCACTATACAACTCATCAAAGGCATTTTGCATTTCCTCAAGAGAATAGAAGTTTTTGGAAGAAATTTGACATACCTCTTCTTGATTGTTTTCGTGAGCCACGAGACAAAGATTTGCGGTTTCGTCTTCTTCTTCCTCACTTGACTCGTCTCCGGAGTCGCCTCCCCAAGATATGTATGCTCGTTGTTTCTTGAAGGGTTTCTTCTCCTTTTTGACATTTGGGCAATTTGATTTAATGTGCCCGATTTCTCCGCACCCATAGCACTTTACTTGATCTCCTTGTTGTTTGCCTTTTCGTTCATACTCTTTTCGCATGAACTTTTGAAATCTCTTAATAACGAGTCCGAACTCGTTATCTCCGTCCTCATCATTTTGAGGTTGACTTGTGCTTGCCTTGAGGGCGATTCTTTGTTTCCTTTGATCATTAACAAGAGGGTTAAGTATAGTAGATGCATAAGTTTTAAGGTTACCTCTTAATCCGTCTATGGTGACATTTGAAATGCCAATAGACTCTTGAATCGCGTCGGCCTTGGAGCGCCATTCCGGAGTGAGACTTCGGAGAATTTTTCGGACAAGTTCCTTATCCGTGAAGGTCTTCTTAAGAGCATGTAAGTCATTAACGATTTTTGAAAATCGTTCGAACATGTCATCGACCCTTTCGCCTTCCTTCATGTGAAACAGTTCATATGCATGGGTTAGAAAATCAACTTTAGCCTCTCTTACCTGGTCCGTACCTTCGTACGTGATTTCCAGCTTATCCCACATTTGCTTCGCCGTTGTGCAACATGATATTTTTCTGTAATCATCTGCGTTTACAGCACAATATAATAAGTTGAAGGCTTTAGCATTGTTCTGCACTTTTCGGATATCATCCGCATCGTATTCATCTTCGGATTTTGGAACCCATTCATTTTCAACCTATTTGGTTGGAATTTGTTCTCCCTTCATCATAACCTTCCACAGATGAAAACTATTCGATTGAATGAATATTCTCATCCTTTCCTTCCAGTACGTATAGTTTGTGCCATCGAATAGTGGTGGTCAGGTGGAGCATTGTCCTTCACCTATTCCTGCAAAAGAATCACGAGTAGAAGCCATGGATTGTTTCTCTCAAACGGTTAAGTTTTTCAGAGAGATGGGCTCCGATACCAATTGTTAGAATATACGCTTAACGCTAGAGGGGGGGGGGGGGTGAATAGCGTTATAATAAAAAACAGCGTAAACTTGCGGAATTTAAAAATTGCAGGAATGAAATAAGTGCGATAAGTAAATAATAAGGAACGAACACACCGATGTTATCCTGGTTCACCACAACCCGTGGCTAGTCCAGTCCCCGAGAGACTCTCTCGAGATTTCCACTAACTTTGTTAAGCTTACGGGTGCTTAACAAACCGTTACAAGCTGAGAACTTGAGTCACACAAGCCTCAACAACCTTTTCTCGAAGATACAACACTTCAAGACTTCAACCAAAAGAATCACAACGTTCCTTCTTACAATACAAGGGATTAACACTTCCCTTCAAGTGTATAAAAACACTTTGCACTCAAAACAAGACTCTCCTTAAGAGTAGATATGAGTAAAATAAATACGCTCAAGAACGCAACAACTTTCGTCAAGAATTTGGCTCTCAAAAACTTATGTAATGAATAGAAAATGATGAATAAGAGAGTATGCAAGCTTTAGCAATAATATGATCAGTTGTTGTGTTTAGCAGACTGATTTAAAGATGTATTTATAGTGTCAAAAACATGCATAACCGTTGCCTATTTGCCAATCAAGAATTGCTGATTTTGTGCTACGACAATCGATTGTCTAATTGGCACAATCGATTGTTTTCCAGTCGTTCCAAAAATCATTCCCAGATTTTACGCAGCATAATCGATTATCTAAGGCGTATAATTGATTACAGGCAACGTTCAAAAAATCATTTCCAGATTTTACTTAAAATAATCGATTATCAGAAATATACAATCGATTACTTGGCAACGTTCAAAAAATCTTTTTCAGATTTTACTTTAAACAATCGATTATCAGAAATATACAATCGATTACTTAGCAACGTCAAAAAATCTTTTTCAGATTTTACTTCAAACAATCGATTATTAAAATCCTATAATCGATTATCTGACGGAGTTGGAAAATATTTTGGCAACGGTCATTTACATAATCTATTATGCTATATGGACAATCGATTATTTTTCAGTCTTGAAAAATCTAATAGACACTGCCTCAACACAATCGATTGTCATAAGGTTCACAATCGATTATTTTGTAGCTTTGAAAAATCTGATGGACACTGTCTCAACACAATCGATTGTCATAAGGTACACAATCGATTGTCATGCAGATTTCAAAAATCTGATGGACACTGTCTCAACACAATCGATTGTCATGAGGTACACAATCGATTGTCATGCAGATTTCAAAAATCTGATGGACACAGCCTCAACACAATCGATTGTCATAAGGTACACAATCGATTGTCTTGCAGCTGCCTTAACATAATCGATTATCATAAGTACATAATCAATTATCTTTGTCCAGATTTTAGAGGCATGTTTTAAAATCATTTTGCTAAAATAAATATGCATGATTTAAAATCATTTTGGTCTAAATTAAATATGCATGATTTGATAAAAATGTTTTTACGAGAGAAACCAAGTCTTTTAGTTAAATTATCGGATCAAGATCACAATTAAAGAGCGACTCATGTATAACTTTGTTTAATCTTGATCTTTGTTTGTCTTGTGCTTGAACTTCGTTACGTGACATTTGCGCGCTTGTGCTTGGACCTCGTCATATGTCAATTGCGCATCGTTTGTCATTTATCAAAACCTACAAATATGAACACACGTTTAGTTTAGTGCCTTGAGAACGTGTTTCAACAAAGATAACGAAAAAAATTTAGATAAAGTCCACGGCGAGAATCTAAACCGGATAAATAAGGAAAAACGATAATAGAAAGCAGAGGTAACAATACAACGAATATTGCTCACAACAAGAAATAATAGCCGGGGATCTCTTGGTATCCTCATCATATACACCAGGGATCTCTTGGTATCCCAAGGATCTCTTGGTATCCTCAATAGGTAAGCCGGGGATCTCTTGGTATCCCAATATATATATAAATACATGTGCTATTCCCCCCTTTTCAGCCTGACACTACAAAGGTAGACTTCATCCACCGAACGCCGTGGCTTTCTTTTTTCGAAAGCCACTGGGAGGGAGAATGAAAGGTTGGTTGGCTCATTCGGTAAAGCATTCCGCTAAGCCTAATTCGCAGCTCTCTAAATCATTCCGAAACCGCACCCTCAATCCAGAATATATCAAGTACAGTGGGATTCTCTAGGGAAACCGTCCCGTAGTCCCAAATTAAACACAACAACAACAACAACAACCCATAATCTCAGAATAATTGCTAAAACTAGAACAAGAAATGGTAAATTCTATCCTAACATGCTTCACATAGTGCAAATAATACAGTTAAATAATTATGCAAGTAAGTCAGCTAAACATGCTCCTCTAAGCTAGCACATGTTAAACTTACAATCTAAAATGAACATGTAAACATGAATCTCAATTTAAATATTCCAAGTAGAAATGGGTTTACAACAATTAGCTCAAGTACGCGCTCGTCACCTCACGTACGAGGCATTCATTCAAATAACAAAGATCATGTCCTAAGGAGAAAAGTTCCCCACACAAGGTTAGACAAGTCACTTACCTTGAACCGACTCTATAATCAACTAGGAACCACACCTTTTCCACGAGTATTCGACTTTAAATGGCCCAAATATATTCAATTCAATTACATATCGTAAATAATATTGCAAACAACTGGTTCCACTATCAAATTTAAAACCTGGGCGCGAAAATAGATAAAATGACCAAAACACTCCTCAAGACAATGTCTCTGAATCGAATAATTTTTACATTTTCAGAACCCTCGTACTCTCACGAGTCTAACCATATAAAAATCTCCCAAATCAGAGGTTAATTGCCCACTCAAAACTCAATAGTTTGGTCTGAGAAGTTTTTCCTAATTTTGATTCCAAATTCGAAATTAGATGATGGATTAAAATAGATATTGTTGGAATACAACTAAATAGGATTAGGAAAACATTACCCAATAAACTTATCTTCAAAATTCTCTAAAAATCGCTCTCTCCCGAGCTCTCTATTTTTTTTATCAAACATTGAAACTCAACACTCAAAATTCACTTTTCTAAACAGATATTTCCACTTCTACGGACAAAGGACCACTTATGCAGAAAAAGGATAAGTTTTGCGGTTTTCATTAAAGGGCTAAGGGCTGCATCTGCGGTAAAGCGTCCGCACCTGCGGAAAATTGAAGGAGCCTAAAGAGCCGCATCTGCGATGGCCCGGCCGCTTATGCGGTTATGACAGTAGACAGAAGCCTTCAGCAATTCTTTTTACTCTAAAATCTTCCGCCAACCACCCGAAATCATCTCAGGCCCCCTGGGTCCTCAACCGAAAGCACTAATACCACCTAATATCTCATTAAAACTTGTATCAATCCTTAAAACACCTAAAACAATATTGGAAACCCGATTTAATCAATGATTCAAGCCTAAGAACTTCAAATTTCTTCAAAACACTTTCGATAAAAAACCTAATAAAAAAACATCCGAATGACCTGAAATTTTGCACACACATCCCAAAATGACATGATAGAGCTACTATAATTTTCGTAATTCCATTCCGACCCTCGGATCAAAAACTCACTATCGAACCAGAAACTTCAAAAATATAAGCTTCGGCATTTCAAGCCTAAATGAGCTACAAACTTCCAAAATACATTCCGAACATGCTCCCAACCCCGAAATCACCAAACAGAACCACCAGATTTCCATTCCGAGGTCGTCATCACACTATTTCAATTATGGACCACTTTTCAACTCTTACTCTCATTTAGGGACTAAGTCTCCCAAAACTCGCTGAAACCCAATGCCGATCGTCCCGGAAAAACAAAATAACAGAAACGAACTTAGGGGAAACAATTAATGGGGGATCGAGGCATAAATTCCAAAAACGACTGGCCGGGTTGTTACATCCGCCTACACTTAAACATTCGTTTATCCTCGAACGAGCATAGAGAATATACCTGAATTAGTGAAAAGATAAGGGTATCAGCTGTACATATCCTGATCGGTCTCCAAACTCGCCTCCTCGACCGTCTGACCCCACCACTGAACATTTACTGAAATGATGTTCTTTGACCTCAACTTTCTTATCTGCCTGTCCAATATAGCCGCTGGCTCCTCAACATAGGATAGATCCTTGCCCAACTAGACTGAAGTAAAATCCAAATCATGCAATGGATAACCATGATACCTCTGGAGCATTGAAACATGAAATATCGAATGAACCCCGACCAAATTAGGAGGTAAGGAAAGCTCATAAGAAACCTCCCCAACTCGGCTCAAAATCTCAAAAGGACCAATAAATCTTGAACTCAACTTCCCTTTATTCCCAAATCTCATGACGCCCTTCATAGGCGAGACCCGAAGCAGAACTCGCACGCCAACCATATAGGAAACATCACGAACCTTCCGCTCCGCGTAACTCTTCTGTCTGGATTGGGATATACGGAGTCTATCCTGAATCATCTTAACGTTCTCTACTGCATCCCGAACCAAATCAGTGCCCAATAGCCTGGCCTCACCCGGTTCAAACCAACCCACCGGGGATCTGCACCTCCTACCATATAAAGCCTCATACGGTGCCATATGAATGCTGGACTGGTAACTTTTGTTGTCGGCAAACTCCGCCAGTGGCAAGAACTAATCCCAAGACCCTCCAAACTCAATCACACACAAACGGAGCATATCCTCAAGAATCTAAATGGTGCGCTCGGACTGTCCATCCGTCTAAGGGTGAAATGTTGTGCTCATTGTCACCTGAGTACCCAACTCCTGCTAAACTGCTCTCCAGAACCGTGATGTAAAGTGAGTACCTCTGTCCGAAATAATAGAAATTGGAATGCCATGCAGACGAACAATCTCCTTGATATAAATCTCTACCAACCGCTATGATGAATAAGTAATACTCACAGGAATGAAGTGCGCAGACTTGGTCAGCCGATCTACAACAACCCAAATGGCATTGAACTTCTTCACAGCCTGAGAAGTCCAACTACAAAATCCATGGTAATCCTCTCCCATTTCCACTCCGGAATCTCCATATGCTGAAGCAACCCACACGGTCTCTGGTGCTCAGCCTTCATCTGCTAACAATTGAGGCATCTTGCTACAAAACCCTCAATGTCCTTCTTCATCTGCCTCCACCAATAGTGCTGTCTCAAGTTCTGATACATCTTCGCGACACCCGGATGGATGGAATACATCGAGCTATGAGCATCAATCAATATCAACTCTCGAATATCATCAACATTGGGTACACAGATCCAACCCTACATCCTCAATACCCCATCGTCTCCAATAGTCACATCCCTAGCATCACCATGCTGAACTGTGTCCCTAAGGACAAGCAAATAAGGGTCATCATACTGCCGTTTCCTGATACGATCGAACAATGAAGACCGAGAAACCACACAGGCTAGAACCCGACTGAGCTCTAAAAGATCTAATCTCACGAACTGACTGGCTAAGGCCTGAACATCCATCGCCATAGGTCTCTATGAAGCTGGAAAATATGCTAAACTCCCCAAACTCTCCGCCCGATGACTCAAGGCATCGGCTACCACATTGGCCTTACCCGGTGATAAAGAATAGTAATATCATAATCCTTTAGTAAATCCAACCACCTCCTCTGGCGCAAGTTTAGATCTTTTTGCTTCAACAAGTGCTGTAAACTCCGATGATCCATGTAAATCTCACAAGGCACGCCGTACAAATAATGACGCCAGATCTTCAAGGCGTGAACAATAGCAGGTCTCTCAAGATCATGGACAGGGTATTCTTCTCATGTATCTTAAGCTTCTAGACGTGTAGGCAATCACCCTACCATCCTACATCAACACCGCTCCAAGTTCAACACATGAGGCATCACAATAAACTGTATAGGACCCCAAACCAGTAGGCAATATCAAAATAGGGGTTGTAGTCAAAGCTACCTTGAGCTTCTAAAAGCTCGCCTTACACTCCCCTGTCCACTGAAATGGAGCACCCTTCTGGGTCAATCTAGTCATAGGGGCTGCAATCGATGAAAACCACTCTACAAAACGGTAATAACCTGCCAAGCCAAGGAAACTGAGAATCTCTGTAACGGAGGAGGGCTTGAGCCAACTCTGCACGGCCTCCACCTTCTTTGGATCCATCCGAATGCCCTCACTCAACCAAAACTCACATTTTGAGAACTTTGCATATAATGTCTTCTCTCTCAGGGTTTGAAGCACTGTCCTCAGGTACTGCTCATGATCTTACCGACTCCAGGTGTATCCAAGAATATCATTTATGAAAACAATGACGAACGAGTCGAGATAAGGCTTGAATACACTATGCATCAAATGCATAAACGCTGCTGGGGGCATTTGTCACCCCAAATGACATAACAAGGAACTCGTAATGCCCATACCGATTCCTGAAGGTAGTCTTCGGGATATCCGGCTCCCAAATCTTCAATTGGTGATAACTCAAGCGCAAATCAATTTTAAAAAACACATGTGCACCCTGAAGATGGTCAAATAAATCATCAATATGAGGCAAAGGATAACAGCTCTTCACAGTAACTTTGTTCAACTCATGATAATCGATACACATGCACATAGAACCATCCTTTTTCTTCACAAACAAGACAAGAGCACCCCGTAGTGAAATACTGGGTCAAATAAAACCATTATCGAGCAATTCTTGTAACTGATCCTTCAACTCCTTCAATTCATGTGGAGCCATACGATACGGAGGAATAGAAATGGGCTGAGTACCTGACAACAAATCAATACCAAAATCAATATCTCTATCAGGTGGCATACCCAGAAGATCAACTGGAAACACATCGGGATAATCCCGTACCACTGGGACAGAATCAACAGAAGGCATATCGGCACTGATATCTCTCACATAAGATAAATACGCGACGCACCCTTTCTCAACCATACACTGATCTTTCAGGAAAGAGATAACTCTATTGGGAGTGTGGTCTAAGGTACCACTCTACTCAATACGTGGAATACCTGGCGTAGCTAGCTCACAGTCTTGGCATGACAATGAAGAATAGCATGATGGGGCGACAACCATTCCATGCCCAAAATAAGATCAAAGTCAACCATACCGAGTAACAATAAATTCGTTTTGGTGTCAAAACCATGAATAGTAACCAAACACGGCCGATAAACGTGGTCCACAACAAGAGAATCTCCCACAGGAGTAGAAACATAAACAAGAGAGCTCATGGAATCTCGGGCTACCCCCCAATGCAGAGAAAAGTAAGAAGACACATAAGATTAATTAGAGCCTGGATCGAATAAAACCGATGCCTCTCTGTGACTAACTAGTATAATACTTATGATGACAGAATCGGAGGTAACATCCTCGGTGCAAGTAGGAATAGCATAATACCTGGCCGGACCTCTCTCTCTCTCTCTCTCGAAAACTCTACCTCCCCGACCTCCTCCCCTGGCTGGCTGGGCAGATGGGGTAGCAGCGGGAGCTGTGATCATAGCCTAAGAACTCCGAGGAGCACACTACGGCTGAGTAGTCTGTAGAGGTGCACTCCTTCTAAGTCTAGGGAAATCCCTCACCATACGACGGGTGTCAACACACTCAAAACAAGCACTGGGAGGATGTGGTGGTTGTGACTGGCTAGGGCCAAGTCTGCTAGGCTGACCTCTGAAAGTACCCTGCATAGGAGGTGCGCTAGAAACTGGAGGTGCATAATAAGGATCCTGAGGTATATGTGGAGCTGGAGCACTGCTAGCTGTTGGAAGAGCTGAATGAATGGGGCGACTCACAAAACCCCTACCATGTCGACCTGATTTTGGGTTACGGGTACCAGAGTAGTGGCCTGACTCTCGAGACCTCTTGGCCTCTCTCCTCCACTCGCTCCCTGGCGAGCATACCCCCGATCCTTCTAGCAATGCTCAATACCTGCTGATAAGGAATGTCCATCTCCAACTCTCAAGACATGCTATATTTTGATGGGTGTAATAAGACCCTCAATGAACCTGAAAACTCTCTCGCGGATTGTAGCAACCAAAGCCGGTGCATGTCTAGCAAACCTGGTATAACAGATAGCATACTCCGAAATGGTCATAGCACCCTTCGCAAATGCTCAAACTCTGTACGCCATGCATCCCTAAGACTTTGGGGAACAAACTCTCTCATAAAAATTTTCGAGAACTAGGTCCAACTCAATGAAACATCCTCGACTGGACTGTCTATCTCATAAGTATGCCACCAATCATAAGCGGCTCCCCGAAGCTGAAAAGCAGTAAAAGAAACCCCACTGAACTCTACTGTGCCCATAGTGCGAAGAATATAGTAGCACTCCTCTAGAAACCCAAGGCATCATCTGCCGCTAATCCACTAAAAACCGGAGGATCATACTTCTTGAACCTCTCCAACCTCTGCTGCTCGTCCTTAGATGCAGCTGCCCCATCTGCGGGCTGGTCTGGCACTGCAGGCGGTACATGAAATCTCTAGGACCTGCTCCATATGTACTCTCTACTTTGGAGTGCGGGCTGCGGGAGTCTCGGACCCTCCTCCAGCCTGGGATGTGGCTGCAGCGAGGGGAAGTATTCCGCCCGAGCATAGGTGGTGTACATAGCTAATGTCTCCTGAAGGGCTGGAGTAGTAGTAGTTGTATGCGTGTCAGGTGCCTAAAATATAGCTAGATGTGTTGGTGGTACCTCAGCGGTAGCTCGCGCAGGTGCTGTGGCTGCACAACGTACGCATCCACGGCCTCTACCCCGGTCCCTGCCTCTGGCAGCTGCAGTAGGGGGAGCGGGTGCTTGATCATCTCGAGCAGCACGTGTCCTCACCATCTACGAGAGAATAGAATACAAAAGTTTTAGAATTGATGTCAAAAAATAGCACGACAAGGAATTCAATGAAGTGAAGATTTTTCCTAAACAATTACATAGCCTCTCGTAGATAAGCACATATGTCTCCATACCGATCACCGAGGCTCTAATTAACCGGCTTATGTTATGTGACTCCTATGAAACTAGACCTCTAATACAACCTTATCACGACCCTAGTTCACCGACCGTGAACATGTCATGATGGCACCTAGTCACTGTGACTAGGTAAGCATAACAATGCGGAAATATCATCATTTGCGGAAATAATTAATTAAAACTGGATAACTTAAGGAAAACTGTATATATAGAGCCGCTTGGAATATACAACTAAACATCACAAGACTAAGCAAAGTCCCAAAACCCGAAAACTCACGGGCAACACAAGCTAATGGAAACATAGTACGCTGCTCTAATTCTAGAATATCTAAACAAGTGAGAGAAAAGGAATAACTAAATACTAAAGCTGGAACAGAATAGAGAATCCTGGTCTGCGGACGCTGCAGATATACCTCGAAGTTTCCATGTATTTTCTCGCCTCAAGGATAGTGTTCCTGAGTAGAGGTACCTGGATCTGCACATGAAAAACATGCGCAGGAAGGGCATGAGTACACCTTAGCGGTACTCAGTAAGTGCCAAGCCTAACCTTGGTCGAGTAGTGACGAGGAAGGTCAGGGTCCTACTAAGATAAAGTATAATAAATAACAATATAATGGAACAATTTAAATAAAGTTCACTGCTAGAATCTAAAGTTGATAAATATGGAAAAACGGTAATAGAAAGCAGAGGTAAAAAACAAGGAATACTGCTCACAACAAGAAATAATAGCCGAGGATATCTTGGTATCCCGAGGATATCTTTGTATCCTCATCATATACACCAAGGATATCTTGGTATCCTCAATAGGTAAGATGGGGATCTCTTGGTATCCCAATATATATAAATACATGTGCCGGGGATCTCTTGGTATCCCGCACCTTCAATCCAGAACATATCAAGTACATGGGGATCTCCTGGAAAACTGTCCCTTAGTCCCAAATTAAAAAAACAACAACAACAAATCATAATCTAAAAATAATTGCTAAAACCAGAACAATAAAGGTAAATTCTAGCCTAACATGCTTCACAAAGTACAAATAATACAGTTAAAAAATTAAGCAAGTAAGTCAGCTTAACATGCTTCTCTAAGCTAGCACAGGTTAAACTTACAATCTAAAGTGAACAAGTAAACAAGAATCTCAATTTAAATATTCCAAGTAGAAACGGGTTTACAACAATTAGCTCAAGTACGCGCTCATCACATCACGTACGAGGCATTCAAATAACAATGATCCTAAGGGTAAAAGTCCCCCACACAAGGTTATACAAGGAACTTACCTCGAAACGACTCAATAATCAACTAGGAACCACACCTTTTGACTTTAAATGGCCCAAATCTATTCAATTCAATTATATACCGTAAATAATATTGCAAACAATGGATTCCACTATTAAATTTAAAACTAGGGCGCGGAAATAGAAAAAATAACCAAAGCGCCCCTCAAGCTAGCATCTCGGAATCAAATAATTTCAACATTTTTAGAACCCTCGTACTCTCACGAGTATAACCACATAAAAATACCCCAAATCGGAGGTCAAATGCCCACTCAAAACTCAATAGTTTGGTCTAAGAGGTTTATCGCAATTTTGATCCCAAGTTTGACATTAGATGATGGATTAAGCTAGACATTGATCTTGCTGCTCGGAAACACCCAGTGCTGACCACACTGAGAGACACGAAAGCGCAGGTAATGAATACAACTAAATAGGATTTGGAAAACGTTACCCAATAATCTTTTCTTCAAAATCCTCTATAAATATCCCTCTCCCGAGCTCTTAATTGATTTTTCAAACTTTTAAACTCAACCCTCGAAATTGACTTTTCTGAGGAGACATTTCTGCTTCTGCGGACAAGGGGCCGCTTCTGCGGTCCCACTTATGCGGAAAACAAAACCGCTTCTGCTATTTTCATTAAAGGGCTCAGGGCCGCATCTGCGATGGGAGACTCTACGCATCTGCAGTAAAGCATCTGCACATGCGAAAAACTGAAGGAGCCCAAAAGGCCGCATATGCGATGGCCCGACCGGTTATGCGGCTCAGCACCTGCGAAACCCAAACCGCAGGTGCGGTTATAACAGTAGACAGAAGACTTCAACAATTCTTTCAACTCCAAAATCTTCCGCCAACCACCCAAAATCATTCTGAGACCCTCGACACCTCAACCAAAAGCAGTAATACCACCTAATACCTCATTCAACTTGTACCAATCCTTAAAATACCTAAAACAACATCGGAAACCCGTTTTAATCAATGATTCAAGCCTAAGATCTTCAAATTTCTTCCAAATACACTTTCGATCAACAACCTAACCAAAAAACATCTGAATGACCTAAAATTTTCCATACAAATCTCAAATGACATGATGAAGCTACTGCAACTTCCGAAATTTTGTTCCGAACCTCGGATCAAAACTCACTATCTGACCGGAAACTTCAAAAATACAAACTTTGGAATTTCATGCCTAAATGATATACGGACTTCCAAAATACATTCCAAACAGGCTTCAACCGTGAAATCACCTAACGGAGCTAACAGAATCATCAGATTTCCACATTTCGAGGCTGTCTTCACACTTTTCCGATTACGTACCACTTTTCAACTCTTAAGCTTTCATTTAAGGACTAAGTGTCCCAAAACACTTCGAATCCTAACACCGAACGTCCCAGAAAACTAAAATAGCATAAATGATGTTAGGAGAAATAATTAATGAGGAACCAGGGCGTAAATTCCAAAAGCGACTGACCATATCGTTACAGTCTTACATATTACTCCATTAACTACAAATAAAATGAAAAATACAGAGTATAAGAGTCAAACTCTATAAGGTTTCTTATTAAGCATATCAATTTATTACTATTTTAACCCAAAAAAAGAAGAAGATAATTTCAATAGATAAAAAAGCATTATAAAAAGGGACAGAGGAGTAGAAAAGATTGATTGTGACAGAAGCTAAGTGCTAGTTTTAGCCTCATGTTTCCTCCTAATTACCCTTTGTTATTTTTCCTGATTTGATCCTTGTTTCTCCCACTTTTGAAAAAAAAAAATCAGATTTTATCGGCTTTCAGAATATAAGAAGTATTCCGACTATTAGTTAAAACGTAAACATTTGTCCCCCAATTGCTTAAAGAGTTGTGGTATTTGATTATTGAGATTAGGATCTTAATTCATGTTTATTCGTAAAAAGTTACAGTTGAATTTGTCATGTGGTTTATAGACAAGCGAACTGATTTGATCCAAAAATAATACTGAGATAATATTGAAAATAAATTTAGCAATTAAAATTGAAGAATATGACAAGCCTGGCTCCGGGTGCAATACCTCTAAGGACAAAAGTAAAAGCAATGATAAAGTGCGAATAAAGTTATTTAACTGAGATCAAAATTAAATTATTGCTTATGTCTGCCGAAAATTTCATCCTCTTACAATGGCTACTGAGCCTACTACTTATAGCTTTACCTCGGAAAACAAGATCCTAGGATCAAGCACCTCTTAAATGATAATAAAAGAGTCATTGATGAATATGTAACGTCAGACCTTGAATGAAAATATTCTTTGCAACTGTCACTTATTTAATATTTGAGAATATTCACTCATTGAATGTTATTCGGTGGTACCCTTGATCTCCTCCAGTTAACTATGCCCCCTTCAGGATTTACCCAATGTTTATGACATTCGTTGTGTCCGGTATTGGTTGTTTCCTGTGTCGGTGCCCTCTTTTTCCCCTATCCTAAAAGGAGCGAAATCGGGTTTACGATATTATGGACAAAACAACTCTTATTCCCTTTTGGAGAATTGGGTTATGAAGTTTGAAGAGTCGCCACCTAATGATTATAGTGCATTAGGACACTTTAATAAGAAAAGAAGATTTTGAAAGAAAACCAGAGTTCGGGTAAGAGCTTGAAATTATCTCGAGGGGAAGGTGTTAGGCACCCCTCAAGATCCACTAGTGTGGTTCCCGACCTTACTTAGATGTGACTTTAGGGAGCATAGAAATAGACAGACAAGTGTGCATATAAAGAATACACAAACTAGTTGACAATTTTGAAAGAAGAACAATATAAGTAGGAATTTTTTTTAGAAAAAGTACTTAGACAAAAGTAAAGGTAAGGGGGTCCTAGGTTTGACTATAATATGGATCATTCGATATAATATCCCACACATATTCTCAAAGAGGGTTCGCTTTATGATATTATCGTATCGTCATCATCTCCATATTCTACCCATCACATCCCATAGAGGTTATTTAAGCGTGTAAATTAGTTACATATGCTTATTGCGTGCTATTACCCGTCCCATCCTATAGATCCTAGAGGGCATTTAGGATCAATATTCCTATAAGGTAGGAACAAGGTTGAAACCTTAAGTTTAAAGGTTAAACTGCTAAGTGACATACAAAAACAAATAGGACTACATATAATGGAATCATGTAAGGCATGTAAAGACTCAAATATCCCTCCACGAACAAACAAGTATTTAGCACGTCTCAAACACATTTAAGGTCTAAAGAAGGGAGAATTTTTAAAAGCTGGATCATATGTTTAAAAACGGAAACTGGAGAATTTGCAGAAAACAATCTAAACGTTTAGGACTTGAAAAACGATGGTAGCAGTTTCAGGAATTTAAAAAAAAAAAACTCGTGGAACATATGGTAAAGGCCAGTTTTCAGATAGGAGGGGTAGCAGAACAGATATGCTAGTATTTTTAAGACTGTAGAAGTGTAAAGAAAAGCAATAAAACATGTTAACTTAGAACTATAGTTTGAAAAATTATAGAGTATACAGTACTCAGATAGTTCTTTAGGAAAATTGTAGTCCAGTTATGGTCTGGAGAAAGAAAAGTAATTCATTAAAAGCATTTGTCTAGGCAGTAAAAAAAAATAGGCAGAAGTTTTGGTATTAAATCAGGGGGCTTCAGAGACAAACGAATTCGAACAGAGGTGGAATAATTTAAACACGACTTAAGGTGATTAATCCATTTTTATTTGGCCTAAGGCTTGCCTAGGCGTTATTTAAACCGTAAAAGAAGGTGGACATGTATATTAGTTTCTAGTTTTAAAAGGAGTTTATTAACCAGTTTTACCAAATTAGCGAAGTATTCAATAGTTGCAAACAAAAGGCCTAAGTGCAGGATATCTAATGCACACAAAAACTCCTAAAATATGGTATCTAAATGCAATGATAATGACGTTGATTATTAACTGAGTGTGATAATGAAAACGTACAGAATAACAGACTGATAATGAGAGACCTAAGAACATGATTTCTACATGTGAGGTGCAGTCCTAAACATGGTGTCTACTGCACAGATAAGTAAGTAAAGCCTTATGAACATGTTTTCTACCCATTCCCTTAACAAAGCATGCATAACCCTCCCAAATTAATTATATACCCCACTATTCTTTACAAATGCTTACAGCCCAAATAATTAAAATACAACAGTGAAAAAAAAAGAAGCTATTATATAGGGAGCCTACAACCAGGCCCAAATCCTCCAACCTCACTTCTTTCGAGTTTCACAGCCTTTACCTAGGTTTGGGTTCGGCAAAGTTCCCTAAGGGTTTGTTTGAACCCCTGGCCAATACCAAGCATCCGGAATGTATCATTACTGATAAGTGCAAGCGTGGAGGTGCCAGCCTTGTGCATCAAATTTCAATGGGTGCTCGCGGCTCCCAAGGAAATGCTTAGACTGAAAGAGTTGAAAATAGTTGAGAGACAGTTTGAGAGGAAGACATTAAGAAGAGTTGAAAGAATTCTTTTGAAATTTATTTGGACTGACCAGTTTCAAAACAAGAGAATCACACAAGCAGGGGCAAAGAGAAATGGAGCAGATAAGCAAAGAAACCATTCACATGTACATCACATTAAAGAAAAGCAATCAAACATGGTTGCAGACAAGTAGTCTAGTTTTTACTGCATTAAATTTCAAACGTAATTATCCTCAGGAAGAGGCTTCAGGATTGTTCAGTAATCAAGCAGGCCTGAATACATGCTAGTAGTGCATAGGAATGAAAAAACATACATTGAGATAGGGAAGAGAGTGGTGAACATGCTAAGTCAAGCTAGGCAAACTAATAAGTACATGCTATTGGCAATGAAAATAGCAAAAACATAAGTAAAAGCGCACAAGAAAACAAGAGGAAGTGCAGAACTAGTCGAAGCATGTTGTTATGGAGGCTGTAACTTAAAGAAGTGACATACCAGTTGCAGATAATAGAAATAATAGAAATGAGCAATAGTGCACAAAGGAGAGCAAAGTGTGCAGAGAGTGAGAGCAGCAGTGTGCAGCGAAGCAAGCAGTAGGTAAACCCAAGTAAGTAATGCAGTAGAGCCCCAGTAGTAGAAATAAACAGCCAAGATTACTCAATCTTGGCTTTTAGCTGATTGAGTGTTCAATAGGAGAATGAGAGAGTTTGTATAGAAACAATAGAGAGAGACAGAGAGAGAGAGAGAGAGAGATAGAGAGAGCACTGGGTGTTATTGAAATAGAGTTCAGAGAGATTGCAATGTGTTCGTGTGTTAAGTGAGAAAGGAATAGCAGTACTTATAGTTTTTTGAAAAATAGTAGAGAATAGGGTAAGGAGTATATAATTATAGACAATACAAAATTAAATCAATCACAGGTCCTAATTCAACTAAATTAGGGACTCGTGATTCGAATAGGAGTATGGGCTATCAAATAAGGAAAAATCAGTTGAATGACTGATTATACCATAACGAAAGCAGTAGGCATGCTGTACATAATAAAGGCTAGGTATACAATATTTCAAACAAGGAAAATATACGCCGAATAACCAAAATATACTCGAGTGCACAAATATGGCAAGCAATATAAATCAACTATGAACAGTCATTCAAAGAATCATGGGAAAGACCAAAATTAGAGGGAATTAGTCCCAAACATAGAAAGCAACTCACAAATAAGGAAACAATTTGAAATCAGTGTAAGAACACATACGAATCGGGATTCAAAAAAGATACTCGAAACTAATAGAATATTCAGTAAAGAGAGAGGCATTCAAACTTAAAAGGTCACAGAAATTAAAAACCCTAAGCAAGGAATCATACAAACAGTAGAGGATCAGAGCCCTAGAAGAGACTTGAAGCATGGAACTCAGAAACAACAAGGTTTCAAGCACAATCATAGGAATAATCACATAATACCCAAAGAAACAGACGCCTAATGGTTTTAAAAAGGGGTCAGAAACCCTAGTTTTGAAAAGAGGAAGAAAACATTTGAAGACTTGAATTAATCAAAGATATCGATTGAAAAGTAGTGTAGAAAATAAAGATTAAACCGGAAATCTTTTAAAAAGATAGAGGTTTAAGAGTTTTAGGAAAAAAAATAGGGTTTGCAAAAATAAACTAGGAAAATGAAACAAGGCATCATCGGACAAAAACCCACCGGCGAAAAGCCGGCAACAGACCCAGGAAAAGCTTCAGCGACCGTCTTTCATGGTGGAAGCTTCTGGGCTTCGAACTTTAGAGAGAAACAACGAGATGAGGGTTCCATGGTGACTAGAGATCGAGAGAAGTGAGGGAGGAGTATGACTGGAGAGTCGACGAGCTTCATCGGAGAAGAAGGAACCAGAAAATTCTAGAGAGAAGGGAGAGCATTTGTTAGAGAGAGAGAGAGAGAGACCGTCTATGGGAATGAGGGTTTGGGAGGAGGGTCGTTTGGATTTAATTAAGGAAATAAGATCTGGGCCGTTAATCTCATTTGACCAACGGCTCAGATTAAACCAGAGTCGGGTCGGGTAAAAATCAATAGGTATGGGTCGTTTGATTTATGTTAAAAATTGGGCTGAAATAGGGTGCAGTTTGGGCTATATTTTAAATGAAATCTGGCCAACTTTTAAATAGCCAATTTCTCCCAATTTATTTTATAAAATAGCTGAAATAATTTTAAAAGCAAAATTGAAAATATAGAACTAATTAATAACATATAAATATCAACTTAAAAATATTAAAATAATTTTATAGCTATAAAACATAGTTAATTGCAAAATAGGCCATTATTACAATTTCATGCAATTATCTTTAAAAATTCCCAATAAATTTGTAACGCAAAAATTATATAAATTATATTTTATTTCAAATATGAGAGTGAAACACACTATTTACTAAAAATGATAATTTGAAAATAATTTTGGCCTTTGTACTGTCAAAATTAGTAGTAAATTGATTTTTAAAAAAACTTAAAAATTAAAACAAAATACAATAATTTCTAGGTATGATTATATATGATTACATATACTTTTTTGAAGGTATTTTGGGTGCAAAAATATATAGGAAAAAATTGGGTATCAACACCCCAACTTGCCTTTTTCTTTACTTCGGTTCCACGTGTCATGTTACCATTCGATCACCTATTATAAACTAATTTTACCCCATAAATATAGTCCCCCTACATTTCGGTAATACATCTTAGTGTTACCAAAAAGTTGGTAAAGATTCTTTTATTTGCGGGAAAGTTCCTAAACAGTCCCTGACGCTCGAAAGGACGCACATCTTCTTGTATTTAATATCCTAAACACGTGTTGCCCCACGATTCAACAAATATTTTTGTCAATTATGAGGTAATCATGACCCCAATTTTTGTCGTCTATAACTACCCTTCTACTCATTATTTTTACTTCTTTACTTCCAAAATTTTCATAAGTCTTTCTTCTTCCTTTCATCTACTTAGAAACTTTTCCATCTCCTCCAAATTTCTTAGCAAAACTTTTACTTACCTTTTATTACCATGGATTCTTTTACTGCTCTCTTTAGAAACACTGGTCTTCTTTTTGGTGGAGGCCCAAAGAAAAATAAGGACAAGGAGGCTGATGTCAATTCTGAACCTTCCACTATTAGCACCATTATACCACAACATCTCAGCACGGCAAACGACTTTCAATAGAATGCCACTTCTGCATCTTCACGGACTTGGCCTGTTAGTAGGTCTTCCTCCTCCAAATCACCCTTCTAGTATCCCAATTGTAATTGAGGACTACAACTGCCCCAATCTTAAAATCCTCGCCCTGGATATGATAGAGCGGGTAACCTTCACCAAAGAGGGTTTTACATATGTCTATATGTATCCCTTTACCTTAGGTCCATTCTTCCTAGGGTCGAATGAAGGGCTCGACTCCATAATTTTAGAGGTTTGCCCTCGGTATCAGGTTTTCTTAGTACATGTAGGCCCATTGATATGGCGCACGGTGGCTTGCCTTTGCCAATCGTGCACGGAGACCGAAAAAATCCTAACCCTTGCACACATGATGAACCTTTACTCTCCCAAATGTTTTTGTAGGGGAGTAATAAACTTCAGCAACTGTGACCACAACACTTTTTTTACCAGTGTAGACAATCACAATGACCGTGGGTAGATAGAAAGATTGGTCATCATAGCTACCAAGAAAATCATTCTGATCACAACTCCATATTTTCCTGTGTCATGGAATCACTTTCATTAGTTTTCGATCATTCACCTCCTTCCTCCGTGAAAAAGTTGTTTTCCCTTTGTTGTTGATTTTCTTATTTCTATTATTTCAGCTACCCGATGGGAACCACCATGGATTCAACGCCTGGACCAATGAGTTTAGAAAATTTTGGAGATCACAACACCAGAATTCAGTCGGTAGAAGGAAACGGCCCCCAAAATACGGGGTGGATGGTCAAGCACCATGGTAAGTCAAAACATCCTTTTTTCATCTTTGCTCAAACATATGAAAGCTTAATGAATAACCTGCTAAGTCTGTTTTTTTGGCTTGATAGTGTACTTTCAAAGATCTTTGTCACCGTCCCCGAGGTTGACGCCTTAGTTGACTCAGAAGAAACCAGGAGGGTGCTACAAAATGCCCTTGTCCGAAGCAGAGCTCGTGAATTTGATTCTGGTGAGGATGCCTCCACTCAGAGTCCCCAGCCTCAGAACAAGAAACCAATAAGAAGACGTTCTTCCTCGTTAGGAGTCAAAAGAAAAAGATAAAGAAAATACCAACCGAGCCGGTCACAATCACAGTGGTCCTCGATGATAAAGGGGAAGCTAGTGGTGAAGAGGCTCCCCTTCAAAGGAGAAAAATACCTTCACATGCTCAACAAGATACTCAACCAGTTGAGCTTGAAAACCCAATTCCGGATGAGGTTGAGGTGCTTTGGGATGAGATGGTGCCGATTCTTATTTCCCATCCCCCTTTGTAGTGTCTGGTTCAAGGAATTCAGACCTTGGGCCTCTTCTGCCCCCAACCATTGAGCAAATAACAACAAGCATTGCTCCTGTCGTAGCTGCTTCTCCACCTTTTACACTGATTGGTTTACCCCCCACCTATACCAGCCGCTCTTTCACCACAGCAACAACCACATCTTCTCCAGCGGCAGAAGACAATTGAGAAAGGAATGCTTCCCCTCCACAATCTCCTGTCCATGGGAATTTAGGGCATGATCACTCAACCCCTTCCTTAGATCCTCGAGGGAGCAGAAGTTCCACTCTTTCGATTTCGAAAGAGTGCCATCTTTTGTCCAAGCTAGCAGATCTTGCGAATTATCTGAAGTCGTTGACTTCGGAGAAAGATTGGAAGAAAATACGCTCCCTTTTTGGGGAGTGCTTAAACAATTCCATGCACAGCGCGATGCAAGTACCGTACTTGTTTTCTTATATCTTCTTTTCCATTTCCCTATTGCAATGGAAATTCTAACTTTGATGTTCTTTCTTACAATCCATATTTCTTGATTTTGAAGGTGGGCAAAGGTCCTTGATAAGAAAAGGAATCACTTTTGAGCGATATCAGCCGTTGGCCAAAACGAACTAACTTGCTGCACGCCTCCCGGTGTTGGAGGCAAGAACTACCAAGATGGGCGAGCTTGGGGCCCGATTGCAGCAAATAAAACAATATAAAATGACCCACAATCAAGAATCTATTCAATTACACGAAAATATTCAATAGGCTAAGGCTAAGTGGGCCGAACTCCATGATGTTATGCTTGCTGCTGCCGAGCGCGAGTCTACCTTCCAAGAGCAAATTAATAATTTGAAAGAAGACTTATACTCCAAACCAAGGAGGCCAACGCTACCAAGGAGAAAAGGGCCAGAATGGAAGAGAGGTTAAAGAGGTCGATGGACCAAAACCGGCTTCACTCGGCTACAAACATTGAGATTGATGCTCGCCTCAGTGCCCTGAGATCTCCGAGGGATAGCCTCCAGGCCGAAATTGATGGACTCTAAGCAAAGCTTGAGGAACAAGAATATTCCCTTGTATTTGAGAAGATTTATGCAATATACCATATAAGGAGGAAAACCTTGGAAGAAGCCAAAGCGGGCATCGACAATATTGATGACTGCATCATCAAGGCCCAAGAACTGGAGCTAAATGCTCGTAAAAATCTTACCGGTCAGCGCTCAGCAACTGACTCTTCAAGTACTGGTTCTAATTACTCGGGAATCAAAATAGGAGATTGAAGAAGATGAAGATCCCGAACCGGTAGTGAATCATCCTCCCTCTACCAGGGGAAACACATATCCCTCTCTCCCTTCGGGTTCTGGTGACAATGATGCACAACTTCGTTTTCCATTCTTTTCCTTTTTTGTACTTTATAATTGTGCCAAATCTTTCACTAAATTTGGCACTTTATAAATAAATAAAGAATTTTTGCTTAAGTGTTATGCACAATATATTCCTTTTGTGTTTAACTGACTAAAGCTTCAGGTATATTTTCATCCGATAGCTTTTAATTTCGGGTATAAATTCTTCTGGAATCAACCTTTTACTATGAGGGTTTCATAAATGAAGGCCCTTATGGTTACGGTGTTCTTGAAGAGGACGTCTCATGTTCATTCGGTACAACCATTTAAAGTTTCTTAGTTAACTTTCAAACTTTAAAATTAACTCATTATTTGGACAAGAAATAAGAGAAAAATAAAAATTCATATATTTCAAAGTACACAAGCATTCGTTTGCTGAAGTAGACAAAACTGTCAATACATGTGGTTAATTTGTAGAACTTACTTATACAGGGCTGATCATATTATCCTCGACCCTGATGAAAAATTGATCCTAGTTCTAATAGTCTCTGGTTTTTATGGCATTCTTACTGTCGTATCTTATACTATTCCTCCAGTTTTCCATTGCGAGGTATGCGAATTCGAACACTGGAAGTCTCGCTTCATCAGCGAAAATAACTTGTGATTGGTTAAATAATCTTCTTTTTAGTGACGGAAGCAAAGCTTGTCACCGAGCAAAATACTATTTAACCATCCACATAGTTGTTTACCATCTATGTGAAAATTCCATGCCTTGATACTAAAAGGTCTTGCCTTTGCAGATGATGCTTCCTTCATAGTATGCTTTTCATCGTTGCCTCATTAAAAACCTTGTCAGAAAAACATGATTGTGAAAAAAAATGGACAAAGGGAAAAATTGCAGCACATACTTACATTATTGGCAACATTTATCAGCAATAATACTTTTTGAGGTGAGACATATTCCAACTGCTGGGAAATTTGACTGCATCTTGATTTTTTAACTCGTATGATCCTTTACCGGTGTTAGCCAAAATCCGATAAGGACCTTCCCATGTTGATCTCAGCTTCCCATGAATGACTTCCCGAGTGTTTTGAGTTATTTTTCTCAAAACCAAGTCTCTTACTTTGAAGTAACGAAGATTGGCCCTGCAATTATGATCTTTCTAAAATTTGCTTCTGATCCACCATCCTCACGTATGCCAAGTCCCTATGTTCCTTGAGCAAGTCCAACTTCAACAACAATACTTCACTATTTGCTTCTTTGTTTGTTTGGGAAAATAGTAAAGTCGATTCCCCCACTTCTAGAGATCCAAGCTTCCGTGCCATATACGAGAGAGAAAGGTGTTTCTCTTGTGCTTGACTTTGCCATTGTCCGATATGCCCATAGTACTCCCCGTAGCTCATCGAGCCATTTACCATTAGCATCTTCTAATTTCTTCTTCAGGTTTTGAATGATTACCTTGTTGGTTGATTCTGCCTACCCGTTAGCATTCAGATGGTACAGTGAAGATGTAATTCTTTTGATTTTCAATCCTTCCAAATGTTGATGACTTTTGATCCTATGAATTGAGGCCCATTGTCACAAAAAATCTCATTTGGTTTTCCGAATCGGTATATTATGTGGTCCCATAAAAATTCCACTACTTTGCGTTCACCGATATTTCGGTAAGGACCTACTCCAAACCATTTAGTAAAGTAGTCAGGCAAAATTAAAATAAATCTTAACTTTTCGGGACTCAGTGGTAAGGGACCAGCTATGTCCATCCCGCATTTCATGAATGACCATAAGGACAACACCGAGTGCAGAAGTTTTGCTGGTTAATTCACCAACTACATATGGCGTTGACATTTGTCACACTTTTGAACGAACGTCTTTACATCATATTCCATCCGAGGCCAATAATAACCTTCCCAGATCAACTTTAGAACTAACAAATCTGCACCAGAGTGATTCCCGCAAATTCCTTTGTAGACTTCTCTTATTACAAAGTCTTCATTCGAGGCCCCCAGACACTAGGCCAATGGTCCTTGGTATGATTGTATAACTGCCTATCCATGAGGTAGTAACGAGTTGTTTTGGGTCGTAGTTCCCGGGAGACCTTTGAGTCTTTAGGTAATCTGACACGCCGAAGGTATTCGACGAACTCATTCCTCCAGTCCCAGACAAGGTTGGTTGAATTGACTTAGCATTAACCATCCACGTCCAACACCGAATGTATAATTTGAATGAAAGTACTGGAGTTAGATCATTTCATCTCCGTAGATTATCCTAGATTGGCCAATATATCTGCTTCCACATTTTTTCCCTTGGAATATGAATGATCAACCATTCTATAAATCGTGCAAACAATGCATGAGCCTTGTTCACATACTGTTTCATGCGTTCTTCCCTTATGTCAAAAATCCTGTATACTTGGTACGCTACTAGCTAAGAATCACACTTTATCTCTATGACCTTAGAATCGAGTCCTCGGGCCAGAGTTCTGCAACCAAAGCATCATACTCGGCTTCATTGTTAGTTAACAGAATAGTTTTAATGGCCTGCCTCAAAGTTTCCTCCGATGGCCTGACTAGAACTATCCCAAGACCAAACCCTTTTGCATTAATAGCTCCATCTGTAAATAAGGCCCAAACCTCTTATGTCATTTTCGACACCAACACTCCTTCCTTAGCAGCCAAGGGCATTAATCCTAGATTGAAATTGGTCACAAAGTCGGCCAAATCTTGTGATTTAATTGTAGTCATGGGTTTTACTAAATGTCGAACTCACTGATTTTAACTGTCCATTTAGCCAGATGGCCCGAAAGGTCAGTCTTGTGAGGGACATTCATTAAAGGAAAGGTTGTCACAATGGCTATCAGGTGGCATTAAAAAAAGGCCTAATCTTTCGAGAGGCAACTACAAGAGCTAAGGCCAACATAGGAGGTGCAGATAGCGAGTCTCCGGTCCCAATAGTATTTTTCTAAAATAATAAATGAGAAATTGCATACCTTCTTCCTCTTGGACTAAAATGACACTTACTGCCACTTCTGAGACTGCTAAGTATATTAACAACTGCTCGTCTTCCCCCTTTTTTAACAATAACAGGGGGCTTGACAAGTATCTTTTGAGGTCTTTCAATGCATGTTGTCATTCTGGAGTTCACTCAAAATTTTTCTTCTTTTTGAGAAGTTATAAGAAGTGACGACTTTTTTCAGAGGATCTTAAGATGAACCTGCTTAAGGCTGCTAACCTACCATTTAATCTTTGCACTTCCTTCATGCTCATTAGCTGGTCCGGGATGTCTTCAATGGCTTTGATTTTATTGGGATTTACCTTGATCCCTCTTTACAAGATCAGGAACCCCACGAACTTACTCGAACCAACCCTGAACGCACATTTCTTTGGGTTAAGCTTCATGTTATGCTTCTTCAGAATTTCAAAAGTATCTTGGAGATGCTTCAAATGATCTCCTACGTCCAAAGGCTTGACTAACATGTCATCAATGTATACCTCTATTGTTTTGCCTATCTGATTATCAAATATTTTGTTAATGAGCCTTTGGTAAGTAGCTCTAGAATTCTTGAGCCCAAATGATATCATATTGTAGCAATATGTGTCAAAGATCATTATGACAGACATTTTTTCTGATTTTCTGAGTTCATCTTGATTTGATTTTACCTAGAGTAAGCATCAAGGAAACTTATTAACTTGTACCTGGTCGTAGTATCAATTGTTTAATCAATGTTTGGCAGTAAAAACGAGTCCTTAAGGCACGCCTTATTTAAATCTTTATAATCTATGCACATCCTAAATTTGTTATTCTTTTTGGGTACTATAACTATGTTGGCTAACCACATCGGATACTTTACCTTCTCGATTGAACCGATACTGAATCGCTGGTCTACCTCTTCTTTAACTAACTTATTTTTATCCTCGGCTATCAGGCGTTTCTTTTGCCTTACTCGTGGGAAATTTGGGTCCAAACTCAGCTTGTTGATAGCCACATCTAATGAGATACCCATTATTTCTTAGTGCGATCATGTAAAGCAATATGCGTTAGCTTTAAGAAAATTTAGAAATTCTAACCCAAGTTTGGGATTGAGTCATGTCCCAAGTAAAACTTCCTTTCTAAGAATTCTTCAAACAAGGCCACTAACTCGAGTTCTTCTACGGTCGACTTGGTCGCATCCGTCTCCTCCGATAACTAAAAGTATCTTGCAACTTGATAGGATTCCGATGACACCTCGCTCTTATCCTCTTCATTTGGAGGGGGAGAATTCATCAGCTCCTGTAATTACTATTTGTTGGGCTCTTTTCATTGCTGTTTGAAATAGTTGTCGAATTTATATCCCTTACTGTCGGTTGGTCACCACTTATTTTCTTATCTCTTTTCGGCGTTGGGAATTTCAACAACTAGTGATATGCCGAGGGCACAACCTTCATCTCGTCTATCCACGACCTTCCAAGGATTTCATTGTATCATATCGCCATGTACCACTTTGAGTAAAGTGGTGTTGATCAATCCTTCGGTATTTGTGAGCAGCAAATCTCTCCTCAAGTTATCACACTTGTCATGTTGAATCCAGCTAAGAGTTTTGTCGTCAGAATGATGCTTCTGGTTAAATTTGCTTGCTCCAGCACTCTTCATTGGATGATATTGGCTGATCTTCTGGGGTCAACCAAAACACATTTAGTATTAAAATAGAGATTACCACAGCATCATTATGTGGTAGGCGAAGATCGTCAATGTGTTCCTCTATAAAGGTGATGTCATCCTCTATGACCTCCCAGAGTATCTTATTGTGAGTTACCAATATCTTTATTTTTTTGGCTGATGAGAATGTTACATCGTTAATTTTATTTCCCTTAAAATTCATGTTAATAGTCAAGAAAGGGGACTTTTCTGCCGTCTTCGAGAGCTCTGTATTGTCCTGACTTCAGCCGTAGTTGCTCTTGGCTTGATCACTCAAAATTTCCCTAAGATGGATATTTTTCAATAATGTCGCCAACTCTTCATGAAGATGTCGGTAGTTCCGGTTCTTTGCCCTGAGTGTCATGGCATTTACACCATAAATTGGGATCCATCTAGCTTGGATCAGATCTGATAGGCTTTAGGAATCGTGTTTCTTTGATATTCCTCATCACCGATACTAACTCTAGTAAGCTGATGTTGAAGTTGTAATTTGATAATTTGGGATATGTGGAGTCCCAGGCCCTTGGTACTTCCTTCTCTTGAAGTGACCCGTTGTTCCGGCGGCAATCAGTTCTTCTATCAGGAGCGAACCTATCCGAGGACCGAAACCTTTTAATGTTGTGTCCCTTGATTATTTCATATGGCAGAAAACAACCTTTAGAGGACCGCCAATCTGCATCGAAGTCACTTTTAAACTTGTCCTAATTTTGTCCTCAATCCGGTCCTTTGGTTGTTACCAGGAAATCGAGCTAATCAACTCATATCCTTATGCTCATAACTATTATGGACATCCGCCTAGTGGTTGCTTGAAACTGAAGCATACTTTCCTTCAGCTTTTGAGTTTCTTTAGCTTTTGAGTTCCTCTAGCTTTCGAAAGGCATCGGAGCTCCATAAATTTAGACCCTTTGTGAATGCCTCCGTCATCCACTCATCTGGTACCGCTGGTAGCATCATCCTCTTTTTTTGGAACCGGGTCACGAACTCTTGTAACAGTTCAGACTCACCTTGTGCATTCTTGAATATGTCCATCTTTCTAGCTTGAACCTTCCTTGCCCCGACATGGGATTGAATGAATGCTTCTGCAAGCATCTCAAAAAAGTCAACTGAATGCTCGGGTAGAAGAGAATACCATGTAGGGGCCTCCTTTGTGAGGGTTTTACCAAACTTTTTCAGCAAGAACGACTCAATTTCATACTGAGCCAGATCATTCCCTTTCACACCCGTAGTGTAGGTTATAATGTGCTCATGTGTATCAGAAGTCCCATCGTACTTTGGTATGTCTGGCATCATGAACCTCTTTGAAATTAACTCTGGTGTTGCTCTAGATTTAAACGGCAATTATGAGTATTTTGCGTATCTGGGCCTTTTAGTATTGGTAGTGCTCCCGATTCTGATTATTAGAGTGTGAAACTCCATTGCTGTTTGATCCATATGTTCGTTCATTTCCCTCGTAAACCTCATGAGATCAATTTTGAAGGGTTCATTCTCGTTGTTTTTTCCAGATCCGCTACAGGTCCCTCCAGCTTCGTCGAAACCATTCTTACCTCTTGGGGTGTTGTTGTTGACCATCTGAGCCTTTTGGTTTACAGGAGCACTAGGAGGAACCGTTCCCCTTTCGATTGCATTATTGGAGGCGCCTAACAGAGGTTGTTTCAAATCCATCATCACCCGATCATGTCTTGAGAGGTGTTTCATGATTGATTTTGTTGTTTTCCCATGAGTTTTTTTGTTTCCACGACATGTTCCTTCTCCACATCATCGGGAGTTGGCTCCCGCACATATCGAGGGTACCTTCTTTCATGAACCGAGGTTGTTTCATTACCCTCGTTATGGGTGTCGCTAATTGAATTATCATGTCTAGAAAATTATTCGTGCCCCTCAACATTGTGAATGATGTTGATATCTTTAGTTGACATCTCTTTTATTGCCAAGGAAAGAATCAAAACAAGTTCGTAATAAACATAAGGATCAATGTAATTATGCAACTGTCTAAGCTCCACAGTGGGCTTCAAACTGTTTACCCATACAACGATACAGTTGAATTTGTTACGTCATTTATAAACAAGAGAACTGATTTTATCCAAAAATGATAAAGAGATATGATTAACAATGAGATTTAGCAATTGAAATTGAAGAAGATGACAAGCCTGGCTACGAGGAAAAAAGTGAAAGCAATGATAAAATGTGAATAAAGTTGTTTAACTGAGAGCAAAATTACATTATAGTGTATGTCTGCAGAAAATTTCGTCCCCTTACAATAGTTGCTAAGCATGCTATATATAGCTTTACCTAGGGAAGCAAGATTCAAGGATCAAGCTCCTCTTAAATGATAATAAAGGAATTATTGATGAATATGTAACAACATACCATAAATGTAAATATTCTCTGCAACGGTTGCTCATTTAATGTTAGAATATTCCCTCATTGAATGATATCTGATGGCGAACTCTTGATCTCCTCTCGTTAACTATTCACCATTCGGGATTTATCGGATGTCGGTTACCTGCGTTGTGTGCGGTATCAGTTGTTGCCTGACTTGTCTTTTTCTTACCTTCTGTTTCATGTATCATGCTACCATTCGACTATTTGTTATAAACAATTTTACCACATACAATTCCGATATAAAAATTAGGATTATGTTTATTTTTTTTTTAGCAATTGTTATTGACGAAAGTCGCTTTGAATTTTATACAAAAAAATTGGGATTATATTTTCCACATTGGTGGCGTGGAATAATAATTTCTGGATAAAGTTATAAAGTGAATAATTTACCACCTCAAGGTCCTTTTGTTTATTTATCATCATTGAAATATTCAAGGTTAAAATTGGAAAAAATTCATGTTTTTTGGGTGTACATCATGTTTTTTTGGACGGTACATCGTATATTCTTTTTTTAAAATTTAATAATGAACCATACAAAGCATTGATAATAGATAATCCAAAAATATTATTTTTCGCAATATTATAATTTCAGCATAACTTTTTCAATAAACTAAAGAACCTCGTTTCTACTTTGCTTTTTTCCCAGATTGGCCTGCCCTTGGGTTTGGGTGATGTGAATTTATTTGTTCTAAAATATATATGATTGTCCTTGTTAATGCAAAAATATAACAGATTGCAAACGACACATCCAAAGGAAAGCACAATGCTTTTGGGAAGGAACCAAAGCTCAACCTCCAATTCCCAAGAATAATAGAGTATATAAAAAAAATATTGAATCGAGTAGCTGGACGGCTGTACATATATATATGCATGCATATGTCACGATCCTAGTTCACCAGCCGTAAATATGTTATGACGGCAATTAGTGCCTACGATTAGGTAAGCCTAATATTTTCGGAAATAAATAATTGCGAAAATTAGAGAAAATCAAATTAAATATCTAGAAATGAAAATTGTATTGAATGCTGCTCGGCATATACAACTCAACATCACAAATCTAAAATAAATCCCAAAATCCGAAAACTCACGGGAAATACAGGCTAATAGAATGTAATAATCTACTCTTCATCAGAATGTGTAAACAACATGAAAGGAAAGAAAGGAACTATCTGCTAAAGCGGAATAGAATAGAGACTCCAGGTCTGCGGACGTAGCAGATATACCTCAAGCCTCCACTAGATCTCTCCACCACGAGGATGATACGCTTGGGAGGAAGTACCTGGATCTGCACATAAAAAACATACACAGAAGAGGGGTGAGTGACAAGGAAGATCAGGGCCCTACTGAGGTAAAGCATAATAATAATAATAATATACAATATGAAAACACGTAGAATAATGGAAACCGCATCGAAATAAGACAGAATCTACAAGTCAACAATAAATAACTGAAATAAGAATAAACACGGAAAGATGCAGCTCAATACCAAATGATGCCATGAGGATCTTCCAGGTTACCGTCCATTAGCCCGTTCTTAACTGTCCAGTGGATCTCCCAGGATACCTTCCCATAGTCCATCTTATATGTATGTCCGAAGGAACTCCCGGGATACCGTCCCGTTGTTCAATTATCAATAAGGGGGGATCTACTAGTAATCTAACCCGTAGTCCCAAGTAAATGTGCAGGGGGATCAATCGGGAATCGAACCCCCAGTCCCAAAGTAAACAAGCAGGGGGGAGGGGGGGAACTACCGGAATCCCACATATGTAATCCTAATATAAATACACAACAACCACCATAGAACAATCGGAACGGAATTAAGCACCAAGGAAACAAGGAGTCTAGCCTAACATGCTTCACGTAATGCAACAAGGCAAATTAAGCAATTAAACTAATTAAGACAGTTAAACATGCTTTTCTAGGCTATCACATGCTATATGGCAAGTAAACTAAGCAAGTAAGAATGGAATAGCAACTTGATCATTTTAAGTGAAAATCGGGTGTTCGACAATTAGCACAAGTGCCCGCTTGTCACCTCACGTACAAGGCACTCAAACATCAAATAACAAGTCTTATGGGGAAAAGGCCCCCCCACAAATTTAGACAAGCCACTTACCTCGAACCAGCGCAATAATCAACTAGGAAACACGCTTTTGCCACGAGTATCTGACTCCAAATAGCCCAAATCTATTCAATTCAATTACATATCATAAATAATATTGCAAAGGACTGATTCCACTATTAAATTCAAAGCTAGGGCGCGAAAATAGGTAAAATGACCAAAACGCCCCACAAGCTAACATCTCAGAATCAAATAATATTTATACTTTCAGAACCCTCGTACTCTCATGAGTCTAACCATATAAAAATCTCATAAATTGGAGGTCAAATGCCTACTCAAAACTCAATAGTTTGGTCTAAAAGGTTTTCACCCTAATTATCCAATTTTTGATTCTTACTTCGAATTTAACTACAAAATGATGAAGTAGAACTAGAAGGGATCAAAGAAACGTTACCCAATAATCTCCTCTTCAAAACCCTCTCAAAATATCCCTCTCCCGAGCTCAAATTTGATTTTTTTGACTTTGAAACTTAACCCTCAAATTTACTATTTCTAAACAGACATTTCCTCTTTTGCAGACAAGGGAACACTTCTGCAAACAAGGGACCGCTTTTGCAGTCCCGCTTTTGCGAAAACCAACCCGCTTCCGCGGCTATTCACTAACTTTAGGGTTCTGCTTCTATAGCCTTAAACCACACCTGCGGTTGCTGCTTCTGCGAAAAACATACCGCTTTTGCCGTTTCCACACCAACGGCCCAGGGTCGCATCTGCGATGAAATGACCGCTTATGCGGTTCCCAAGCCGCAGAAGCAAAAATACCAGAAGAGAACAATCAGCTGCTGCAACAGTGTAAAATTTTATCCGTTTTCCACCCGGAATCATCCCGAGGTCCCCCGGGACCTCAACCAAAAGCACTAATACCACATAATACCTCGTTAAAACTTGTACCAATCCTTAAAACAACTTAAACAACACTGGAAACCTGATTTAATCAATGATCAAGCCTAAGAACTTCAAATTTCTTCCAAATACGCTTTCGATCAGAAACCTAACCAAAACACGCTCGAATGACCTGAAATTTTGCACACACATCCCAAATGACATGACAGAGCTATCGAAACTTCCAGAATTGCATTCCGAACCTCGAATCAAAAACTCACTATCGGACCGGAAACTTCAAAAATACAAGCTTCGACATTTCAAGCCTAAATGAACTACGGACTTCCAAAATACATTCCGGACACGTTCCCAACATCAAAATCACCTAACAGAGCTAAGGGAACCATCAAATTGTTATTCCGAGGCCGTCTTTACACTGTTCCAATTACGGATCACTTTTTAACTCTCCGAAACCCAATACCGAATGTCCCGACAAACCAAAATAACAGCAATGAACTTAAGGAAACCATTTAATGGGAGATTGGGTCGTAAATTCCAAAAAAGACCGACCGGGTCGTTACATCCTCCTACACTTAAAGATACATCGCCCTCGAACGAACATAAAAAACATACCTGAAGTAGTGAAAAGATGAGGGTATCGGCTGCACATATTCCGCTCGGTCTCCCAAGTCGCATCCTCGGCCAGTTGACCCTGCCACTGAACCTTTACTGAAGCAATGTTCTTCTACCTCAACTTTCTGACCGACCTATCCAATATAGCCACTGGCTTACAACATAGGATAAGTACTTGTCCAACTGGATTGAAGTGAAATCCAATACGTGCAAGGGCTCATCGTGATACCTGCGGAGCATCGAAACATGAAATATCGGATGAACCCCGGCCAAACTGAGAGGTAAGTTAAGCTCATATGCAACCTCCCCATCTCGACACAAGATCTCAAAAGGGCTAATGAATCTCGCACTCAATTTTCCTTTCTTCCAAAATCTCATGATGCCCTTCATAGGTGAGACCCAAAGTAGAACCCGCTCGCCAATTATATAGAAAACATCACGGACCTTCCGGTCCGCGTAACTCTTCTATCTGGACTGGGCTCTACGGAGTCTGTCCTGAATTACCTTAACCTTCTCTACTGTATCTTGAAACAAATCAGTACCCAATTGCCAGGCCTCACCCAGCTCAAACAACCCACCGGGGATCTACATATCCTACCATATAAAGCCTCATACCATGCCATCTGAATGCTGGACTGATAACTGTTGTTGTAGGCAAACTATGCTAGTGACAAGAACTGGCCCCAAGACCCTCCAAAACTAATCACGCACGAATCATATCCTAAAGAATCTGAATGGTGCGCTCGGACTGTCTGTCCGTCTGCGGGATGAAATGTTGTGCTCATCGTCACCCGAGTACCCAACTCATGCTGAACGGCTCTCTAGAATCGCAATGTAAAATGAGTACCTCTATCCAAAATAATCGAAACTAGAATGCCATGCAGACGAACAATATCCCTGATATAAAATCTCTACCAACTACTCCGATTAATAAGTAGTACACACATGAACGATATTTGCGGACTTGGTTAGCCGATCTACAATAACCCAAATGGTATTGAACTTGTTAGCAGTCTGAGGAGTCCAACTAAAAAATCCATGGTGATCCTCTCCTATTTCCACTCTGGAATCTCCATCTGCTGAAGCAACCCACTCGGTCTCTAGTGCTCAACCTTCATCTGCTGACAGTTGAGGCATCTAGATACAAAACCTTCTATGTCCTTCTTCATCCGCCTCCACCAAATAGTGATGTCTCAAGTCCTAATACATCTTCGCGGCACCTGGATGGATGGAATACCTCGAACTACAAAATTTGTCAATATCAACTCCCGAATATCATCAGCATTGGGTACACAGATCCGATGCTGCATCCTCAATACCCTGTCATCTCCAATGGTCACATGCCTAGCATCGCCATGCTGAACCGTGTCCCTGAGGACAAGCAAATGAGGGTTATCATACTGTCGTTCCCTGATACGCTCGAACAATGAAGACCAAGAAACCGCATAGGCTAGAACCCGACTGGGCTCTAAAAGATCCAATCTAACAAACTGACTAGCTAAGGCCTGAACATCCATCGCCATAGGTCTCTCTAAAGCTGGTAAATATGCCAAACTCTTCGCCCGGTAACTAAAGGCATCGGCTACCACATTGGCCTTGCCCGAGTGATAAAGAAAATTAATATCATAATCCTTCAATAACTCCAACCACCTTCTCTGGTGCAAGTTTAGATCTTTTGGCTTGAACAAGTGCTGTAAGCTCCAATGACCCGTGTAAATCTCACAAGGCACACCATACAAATAATGACACAAGATCTTCAAAGTATGAACAATATCAGCTAACTCAAGGTCATGGACAGGGTAATTCTTCACATGTATCTTCAGCTGTCTGGACGCGTAGGCAATCACCCTATTGTCCAGCATCAACACCGCTCCAAGTCCGACCCGTGAGGCATCACAATAAACTATATAGTACCCCGAACTAGTAGGCAATATCAAAATAAGGATTGTAGTCAAAGCAGTCATGAGCTTTTGAAAGCTCGCCTCACACTCATCTGTCCACTGAAATGGGGCACCCTTATGGTTCAATCTAGTCATAGGGGCCGCAATCGATTAGAACCCCTCCACAAAATGAAGAAAATAACCTGCCAAGCCAAGGATGCTGCAAATCTCTGTAGTGGAGGAGGGCCTGGGCCAACTCTGCACGGCCTCCACCTTCTTTGAATCCACCTGAATGCCCTCACTCGTTACCACATGGCCCAAAAATGCCACAGAACTCAACCAAAACTCACGTTTTGAGTACTTTGCATATAACTTCTTCTCTTTCAAGGTCTGAAACACTGTCCTCAGGTGTTGCTTATGATTTTCCCGGCTCCGGGAGTACACATGAATATCATCTATGAAAAAATTGACGAACGAGTTAAGGTAGGGCCTGCTTACATTGTCCATCAAATGCATACAACTTGTAGGGGAATTAGTCAGCCTAAATGACATAACAAAGAACTCGTAATGCCCATACTGAAAGTAGTCTTCGGGATATCTAGCTCCCGAATCTTCAATTGGTAATAACCGAAGCGCAAATAAATCTTACAAAACACATGTGTGCCCTGAAGATGGTCAAATAGATCATCAATACGAGGCAAAGGATAACTGTTCTTCACTGTAACTTTGTTCAGCTGAGGATAATCGATACACATGCGCAGAATCATCCTTTTTCTTCACAAACAAGACAGGAGCACCCCACGGCGAAACACTGGGTCGTATAAAACCCTTATCAAGCAATTCCTATAACTGATCCTTCAACACCTTCAACTCAGGAGGAGCCATATGATACGGAGGAATGGAAATGATCTGAGTACCCGGCAACAAGTCAATACCAAAGTCAATGTCTATATCAGGTTGGCATACCCCGAAGATCAGCTGGAAACACATCGAGATAATCCCGTATCACTGGAACATAAACAATAGAAGGGGTAACAACACTGAAATCTCTCACATAGGCTAAATACGTTGCACACCCCTTCTCAACCATACGCTGAGCTCTAAGGAAAGAGATAATGCTACTAGGAGTGTGATCTAATGTACCATTCCACTCAATACGCAGAATATCTGGCATGGCCAGCGTAACAGTCTTGGCGTGTTAATTAAAATAGCATAATGGGGTGACAATCAGTCCATGCCTAAAAAAATATCAAAGTCAACCATACCGAGTAACAATAAATCCGCTATGGTCTCAAAACCACAAGTAGTAACCAAACATGATCAATAAATGCGGCCCACAACAAGAGAATCTCCCACGATAGTAGAAATATAAATAGAAGAACTCTAGGAAGCTCGGGATATACCCAAAAAATAAGAAGACGCATAAGAATAGGTAGAGCCTAGATCGAATGTAACCGATGCATCTATGTAACAAACCAGTATAACACCTGTAATGACAGAATTGGAGGCAACAACCTAAGTACGACTAGGAATGGCATAATATCTAGCCCGGCCCCTCTCTCGAGGGTGACCTCCATCTCCCCGACCTCTGCCCCTGGTTGGCTGGGCAGATGGGGTGACAGCTGGTGCTGTGGTCATGGCCTAAGAACTCTAAGAAGCACATTTTGGTTGATTAGTCTTTGAAGATGCACCCCTACCAAGTCTGAGGTAGTCCCTAACCATATGACGTGTATCGCCACACTCGAAAAAAGCTCTAAGAGGACTTGGTGGTTGTGACTGGCTAGGGCAAGGTCAGCTGGACTGACCCCTGGAAGCGCCTCGAGCAAGAGGCGCGCTAGAAACTGGAGGTGCATAGTAAGGCTCCTAAAGTATAGGTGGAGCTGGAGCACTGACTGCTGGAAGAGCTAAATGAATGGAGCGACCCACAAAACCCTTACCATGTTGACTTGCTGCTGGGGTACGGGCACCAGAGTAGTGGCTCGACTCTTGAGACCGCTTGGCCTCTCTCTCCACTCGTTCCCTGGTGAGCATACCCTCGATCCTCCTAGCAATGCTCACTACCTGCAGATAAGGAATGTCCTCTCCAACTTTTGAGCTAAGCTAGATCTGATGGGTGGGATAAGACCCTCAATAAACCTACGAACTCTCTCGCGGACTATAGCAACCAAGTCCGGTGCATGTCTATCCAACCTGGTATAACGGATAGCATACTCTGAAACAGTCATAGCACCCTGGCACAATTGCTCAAACTCTACACTCCATACGTCCGTAAGACTCTAGGGGACAAACTCTCTCAAAAACATCTTCGAGAATTGGGTCCAAGCCAGTATAGCAGCCTCGACTGGACTGTCTATCTCATAAGTGCGCCGTCAATCATAGGCGGCTCCAAAAAGATGAAAAGTAGTAAAAGAAACCCCAGTGGACTCTACTATGACCATAGTGCAAAGAATATGGTGGCATTCCTCTAGAAACCCCAAGGAATCATCTGTCTCTAATCCACTGTAAACCGGAGGGTCATACTTCTTGAACCTCTCTAATCTCCAGTGCTCGTCCTCTAACACATCTGACCCATCCTTGGACTGAACTGGCACTGCATGCAGTATAGGAATGATCTTCGGGACCTGACCCATATGCACTCTCTACTCTAGAGTGCGGGCTGTGGGAGTTTGGGCCCCTCCCCTGGCCAGGGATGTGGCTGCACTGAGGAGAAGCAACTCCGCCCGAGCTAAGGTTGTGTACATAGACATGAACTGAGCTAATGTCTCCAGAAGGGCTGGAGTAGTAGTAGATGTAGGTGTGTCAGGTTCCTGAAATCCGGCTGGATCTGCTGGAGGTACCTCGGCAGCAACTCGCGCAGGTGATTTGGTTGCACCACGTGCACGTCCACGGCCTCTACCTCTCACAGCTGCAGTAGGGGGCGCGGGTGCCTGATCATCCCGAGTAGCACGTGTGCATGTCAGAAAATAGCACAACAAAGAATTAAATGAAGTAAAGATTTTTCCTAAACAGTTACATAGCCTTTCGTAGATAAGTACAGACGTCCCCATACCGATCAACGAGACTCTAATAAATTGGCCTGTGTTCCATGACTCCTTTGAATCTAAAACTCTGATACCAACTTGTCACGACCCTCGTTCACCAACCGTGAATATGTCATGACGACACCTAGTCCGCACGACTAGGTAAGCCTAACATTTGCTGAAATAAAGTAATTGCGAAAAATAGATAAAAACAAATAAAATATGTAGAAAGGAAAATTGTACTGAATGCCACTCGGTATATACAACTCAACATCATATATATATAAAACAAATCCGATAACCCGAAAATTCACGGGCAACACATGCTAATAGAATGTAATAAAATGATCTACACCAGAATGTCTAAACAACATGAAGGAAAGAAAGGAACTATCTGCTCAAGCCGAAATAGAAGAGAATCCTGGTCTGTGGACGTAGCAGATATACCTTAAGTCTCCACTAGATCTCTCCACCACGAGGATGATACACCTGGGAGGAAGTACCTAGATCTGCACATGAAAAACATGCGCAGAAGAGGCGTGAGTACACCACGACGGTACTCAGTAAGTGCCAAGCCTAACCTCGGTCGGGTGATGACGAGGAAGGTCAGGGCCCTACCGAGGTAAAAAATAGATGTGAGCACATGATTTTTGCCCTAAGTAAATTATTTCCAAAATCCAAACAAAATGATTTTCTTTATTATTTTACAATTTTGTGAATTTTGGGTTATTTTCTGTTAATTGTTTGCATTTTAATTCATATGAAAATATAAAAAATATTGTTGACATTTGCATTTGGGATCTAATTTCATATTTTAGGATTAATTAGCGGTTAAGCTATTTTAGAATAAAATATGAACGAAATAACAAAAATAGTCCACTTTTGCATTTTTAATTGTTAATTGTGAATTTGTCACGAAAATAGATTTTAAACAATTTTTAGGAATTAGTTAGTTTAACTTTGAAAATATATTAGGTCTTTATTTTATTTTTTTGCATTTTTGATAAAATTAGAATATAAAAAATATATACAAAATGGAAACAAAAACAAAAATAGGAAATAAACGAAACAATTAAAATCAAAAGGGATGGTCTTAGCAGTAGACCAGATTTGGGCCGTCTTCACCTACTTATACCTAGCCAAAAGATCAAATTACCCCAGTCCAGCCCAAATTCTATTCCCAAACCCGGTCCACTCCATTGCCTTTAAACGACGTCGTCCCCCTTACCCTCAATCTTGGCCGTCTAGGATACTTAGATCAACGGCCAGGAACTAAGGAACAAAAAATAGAAGAATTTCGGATTCTCACCCCCCTTTTCCTTCCCCAAATCACCCCAGAGACCAGCCCTGTAACGCCGCCACCGAAAATCGCCCACGGCGGCGGCCCGTCTCTAAGCTACCCAAAAATCACACCTTGAAACCCCCTCTTCTCCCTCATCTAAAATCCACAGTTCTTTTCCCTTTAACCCCGTTCAAACTGGTCGAATATCGAATCATAGGTTTTTCGGCCAGATCACAACTCTTTCCAAACCAGTGAAAATTAACACCATAGGTTCCCCTCCCCTTCCTAAATCGAACCCCCAAAGCCCACCAAATTTATACCAAAATTAACACCATAGGTTCCCCTCCCCGTCATCTATCGAACTCCCAAAGTTATACCAAATTGATACTATGTGATCCATTCCCCTTCCTCATTAGGAATTCCAAGTCATTAGTACTCAATTCCCACTGGAGACGACCGGATTTGAATTTTGAGAATCGGTCAGAATTTTGAAGTCGAGTCAGTGAGTTCTCAATTGTTTATTTTTATTTTTCTTTTATGTTCCTGTTTCTTTGATTAATTCTCTTCTTTTAATTCTTTTCTTATACTTAGTTTAATGAGTATTTTAACTACTGTCAATATCATTCTAATTGGGTGTTTGATTGATTGTTTGTTTAGACTTTAATTCGTTCTATTTTTTATGCTAGTTTAATTATTAGTATAACTTCATTTAATTAGGATTTATTAGGTGTTGATGTTGTTTTCATATCAGTCCGTCTTCATTAGCAATAGATTTTAGTTTAATATTTTGTTTAGTTATCATTGTCTTCTTTTCTGATCTGGTTAGTAAGAATTCATTCCTATTGATATTTTCTTTAGGTTTAAGTCTTAATTTAAAATTTTTGTGTAATTCTTGTTTGATCAGATTAATGAGAGATGTTAGCTTAATTAGTTAGTTTAGTAAATTCAGGGGATATTCAGGGGTATGTGGGTAATTGGAAGTAGACATGAAGGTTATAGGTCATACTATAGTTTCTAAGAATTTTCTAGATAGGGATATAAGTATAATTTACGTAATATCAGTGGTATTTACTTGGGTAACAAGTTAAAAAATAAAGGACCAAAGCTCAAAATAAATAGGGACTAGAAAAGAAAACTGAAAATCTGATAGAGTTTCATTTTGTGCCTATAAAAGGCATGCACCTTGCCTTCACACACAAGTTTTGGAAGCCTAAAAAAATCCCCCCAAAAAGTACTCTTCAAGATTTCTGTTCTGAAATTCAAATGTCAAATCGAAATCCTCCTCTAGATCTTAGTTCTCTAAAAAATCAAAATAAAAAAAAATTCAGCAAAAAAATCCAAAATGCATTGTTTTATTCAGGTTTTTCTAGCTAAATTCTAGTTTTAGTAGTTGATTTCTATTTCCAAGTTCAGTTTTGTGGTAACCTAAAGTTTTATAGGTGTTTCTTGTGGAATTTTGAGTGAATTTTTGTTTTAATTGAGTCATTTTAGGTTAATGTCTATTAAGCTGGTTATTGGGGGTTGCGTCCTCAACGTCATCAGGGCTTACGCGCCGCAAGCGGGCTTAGACGAGGAGGCTAAGAGGCGCTTTTGGGAGGACTTGGATGATCCAGTGAGTAGTATTCCCCAATCTGAGAAGTTAGTTATTGGAGGGGACTTTAATGGTCATATCGGGGCTGATGATGGTGGCTATGATGAGGTGCACGGTGGCTTCGGCTTTGGGGTTAGGAATGGAGGAGGCACTTCGCTGCTTGATTTCGCCAGGGCTTCTGAGCTTCTGATTGCGAACTCGACATTTCAGAAGAGGGAGGAGCATTTGGTCACCTTCAAGAGTTCGGCGGCGAGGACTCAGATTGATTACATCCTCATCAGAAGGAGCGATAGGGGTATGTGCAAGGACTGCAAGGTTATTCCGGGAGAGTCTCTTTCAACTCTTCATAGACTAGTAGTGATGGATGTCGGTCTCTGGGTGAAGAGGAAGAGGAGGGGCGCTGGAGGACAACCGTGGATTAGATGGGGTGCTTTGACTAAGGAGAAAGCACAGGAGTTGGAAAGGAGGTTAGTTGAGGGTGGAGCTTGGAGAAGTTATGGGGAAGCGGACGCTATGTGGACAGTGACGGCGAACTTGGTTAGGGGGGTTGCACGGGACGTGCTCCGGGTAGCCAAGGGATATTCAAGCAGACATCAGGGTGATTGGTGGTGGAACGATGTAGTCAAAGGAAAAGTGGAGATGAAGAAGGCGGCGTTCGCTAGGTTGGCAGGGAGCACAAGTGAGGAAGAACGGAGAGCGAACAGGGCAATCTATAAGGTGGCGAGGCAAGAAGCAAAGATGACAGTCACGGAAGCTAAAGACGCGGCGTTTGGTCGCATGTACGAGGAACTAGGGGAGAGAGGCGATGATAAGAAGTTATTCCGGTTAGCTAAAGCAAGGGAAAGGAAGGCACGTGATCTAAACCAAGTTAGGTGTATCAAGGGCGAGGATGGTAGAATTCTAATGGGGGAATCTCAAATCAAACAGAGGTGGCAGGCGTACTTTCGGGACTTACTTAACGAGGAGGGGGATCGTAACATAGAGCTAGGGGAGCTGGGGCATTCAGAGCAACATAGAGACCTTGGGTACTGCAGGCGCATTAGGGTGGATGAGGTCATGGGGGCTTTGCGTAGGATGAGTAGGGGTCGAGCGACCGGGCCTGACGAGATCCCGGTGGAGTTCTGGAAGTGCATGGGTAAGTCAGGAGGGGAGTGGCTCTCCAGGTTGTTCAATGCGATCTTCAGGACTAAAAGGATGCCGGATGAGTGGAGGTGGAGTACAGTGGTGCCCTTGTACAAGAACAAATGGGACATCCAGTGCTGCAACAACTATAGGGGTATCAAATTAATAAGTCACACGATGAAGGTTTGGGATAGGGTGATTGAGGCGCGAGTGAGAGAGGTGACATCTATATCTGAGAACCAGTTCGGTTTCATGCCGGGACGCTCCACTACAGAGGCTATCCACCTTGTCAGGCGGCTGGCGGAGCAATTCAGGGATAAGAAGAAGGACCTACATATGGTGCTTATCGACTTGGAGAAGGCGTATGACAAGGTCCCAAGGGAGGTGCTATGGAGGTGCTTGGAGGCGAAGAGTGTGCCGGAAGCCTACATCAGAGTAATCAAGGACATGTACAATGGAGCTAAGACTAGGGTTAGGACGGTGGGTGGCAAATCAGACCATTTTCCAGTGGTTATGGGGCTCCATAAAGGATCGGCGCTGAGCCCCCTCTTGTTTGCCTTAGTGAATGATGCTCTAACCCGTCATATTCAAGGGGATGTACCTTGGTGTATGCTATTTGCTGATGACATCGTATTGATAGATGAGACGAGGGTCGGTGTTAATGAAAGGTTAGAGGTATGGAGACAGACTCTCGAGTCTAAAGGTTTCAAAATAAGCAGATTTAAGACAGAGTACCTGGAGTGCAAGTTTAGCGCCGAGCCGAGCGAAGTAGGCAGGGACGTGATGATTGGTTCTCAGGCCATCGCCAAGAGGGACAGTGTCCGATATCTTGGGTCTGTGATTCAGGGGGACAGAGATATTGACGGGGAAGTCACTCATCGTATAGGAGCGGGGTGGTCAAAGTGGAGGCTTTCATCAGGAGTCCTGTGTGACAAGAAAGTTCCACAAAAACTCAAGGGGAAATTCTATAGAGCCGTGGTTAGACCTGCGATGATGTATGGGGCGGAGTGCTGGCCCGTGAAGAACTCGCATGTTCAGAGAATGAAAGTTGCGGAGATGAGGATGCTTAGGTGGATGTGCGAACACACCAGGCTAGATAAGATTAAGAATGAAGTTATTCGAGAGAAGGTGGGGGTGGCCCCGGTGGATGAGAAGATGCGAGAAGCGAGGCTGAGGTGGTTTTGGCATGTGCGGAGAAGAAGTCCCGATGCCCCGGTGAGGAGCTGCGAGCGGCTGGAGATTGTTGGCAGTCGGCGAGGCAGCGGGAGGCCTAAGAAGTATTGGGGAGAGGTGATTAGGCAGGACATGACTAGAATGCAGGTTTCCGAGGACATAACCCTTGATAGGAAAGTCTGGAGGTCTAGAATCAGGGTTGTAGGATAGGGGCTCCTAGAGTTTTTCGTACGCCTCATCCGGGGTTGGGTGTGGGTCAGCAGGGTTACCCATAGTTTTTTTTGTTCTTTAGCTTATGTCCCCCCTATGGCTGTTAGTTATGGTAGTTACTGTATGATATTATTGCATGCGATTGTATTTATGTTTCGTATGTTTAGATAATTATTTACGCTATTTCTGCTGGAGTTACTAATGCTTTATTGTTTTTGTTTTTGTCTTTGTTTTGGTTTTACTGCTATTTTTCCTTTTATCCTATGAGCCGGGGGTCGATTGGAACAGCCTCTCTGCCCTTTCCGGTAGGGGTATGGCTTGTCTCCATATTACCCCCCAGACCCCACCTGGTGGGAGTATACTGGGTAGTTGTTGTTGTTGTTGTAATTGAGTCATTTTAGGATCAACTATTGTGTGCAGTACTTCTATAAAGTTTCCTGGATTTTTGTGAAGTATCTTTGGCTCAAACTGCCCCTATTGTTTTTGTGTATGACTACTGGATACTAGCTTTTATTACTTGTTGTTGATTCTTCTTCTTCTGCTGTAATTCGAATACCAGGTAAACATTCGAAATTCTACTGTAACTCCAAGCTCTAAAATGGAATAAAAATTGGCCAGCTGTTTTGATCCCGAGATCTTCCTGCTGGACTGTTACATACTAGTTAAGTGTTGTTTAGCATAGTTAAATGTCAATTAGTTGTGTAAACTCTGGACGGTATTGACTGTTGGACAGTTAAACATGAGTTTGCTCGTTTGAACTATTAATTATGTGTTTGTATATTTATAAATGCTTATAAGTTTTTTTAGCGGAATACTAGTAGTAATTGACTCCTTGTTGGATTAATGGAATAGGGTATGTTGGTTTTAGTAGATTTCGGTTTGTCATAAATCGGCCTAAAGGCATTTCAAATTGTAATCAAGTGGAATGTGGACTGTTGAAGTAGTGTAATTATTTCTTCTGATAGTAGGAGTTTCATATCTAGTAATGGTAGTGTGAGGAGGTCTAAGATCCTGGGTTCTACTTGCTATGTGAGAATTTGAAATCAAAAGCTACGTGTAAATGTGTGGTTTCGTATCTAACAGGAATGAACAAGCAATGATGAGTCATGTGTTGGAAATGATAAGCGAACTTATATATTAAAGTCAGCACTACAATAGCTTAAAGTGATGTCAATGTCGAGTGCAAAATCAGAATGTCTGAATTGACGCAAGTATAATAATTTTGCAAATTAGTTACATTCCTGCGCTAGTTGATTAAACTGGGTTGTTGTAATTCATAAAGCCCAAATAATTCCTACCCAAGCCTATGACAGCTTGTGTGTTCACTAATAACCAGGGCTGTTGTTAATCAAAACCACAAAGAAAAATCAGAAAGGAATCTGGACATTTAGGAGTCCCAAACGAGATAGTTTCTTTTTTATGAATAAGATTTGGGCGTAAAACTATTTAAGCGCCTACCTCAGGCACCCTTTTTCCCCTGTAAAGTCGAATAAATCTCTTTCTTTTGGACTTTATGAAGCCCAGTTTGCTGAAGGTCCTGTGATGTCTATTTGAGTTTGCTTGATTTCATATCATGATGCAATACTTCCAATACCGGTTCAAACCAATTAATTAGGATATTTTCCTTATTATTATAGATAAATTAAATTGAAAATCATAGTTACTTTAGGATTTGCCTTTTAAATAATAAGAGTGAGATGAGCATCGCCAAAAAAAAAATGCAAAAATTACGGGGCCCTCGATAAATATTTTTACTAAAAATACTTAGACTTCGGGATGGGCCGTTTAGCAAATTTTATGACTTTCCCCAAAGATAATAACGCGATAGTCTCTTTAGGCACGTATTTAATAATTTACCTTCGTAAATTTGGATGCGCATTTATGTGACCCAAGTCCAAATCTCAACAATGTCAAAATGTGTCAAAAAGCGCGGGTGCATTTATGTGACGTGGTTCGAGAAGTGTTTTCACGATATTGCTATTCTCTTTAAAATAATAATAAGAGCGGTTTAAAGTTACCAAATAACATAAGTTACAACATATTTTAAAATCAGATATGTAGCCATTTATAATAGTTTAAGCGACCGTGCTAGAACCACGGGATCCAGGGGTTCCTAACACTTTCCCTCAGGTCAACAAAATTCCTTAATTAGAATATCTGGTTCGCAGTCTCCAATTTGGAAGTCAAAAATATTCCTCGATTCAGAATTCAAGATAAACCGGTGACTTGGGACACCAAAAGCCAAATCTTTCCCAAGTGACGACTCTAATTGAATAAATAATCCCGATTCGAATGATTTCATTTAAATGGAAAAACTTTCTTATACATTATCCTTCGGGGTAGATGTGTAGAAAGGAGGTACGACAGTTCTGGCGACACTGCTGGGGAATCAAACCTATAACTTCGGTTCAGGGTTTAACAATTCGTGCTTAGAATAACTGTTATATTTGGATTTATCTGATTTTCCTACATGTTTCATGCTAAATGTGCTAAATGGTGTACCGCTTTGATATTATCTGAACTGTATATAAACTGTACTGAAACACTCCTCTTCTCACCTCCGGTGATGTGCTTACTGGTTGAGACTCCTTATTCTGTTAGTATCACACCTTGAAATAAGAAAGAGTCTTGAATAAGTTACAAAGCCGGACGATCTCATGGGTCCCCGGTACGTAGCCCCCTCCTTAACTCGAGTTGTTCGCTCGGGTACACTGTTTAAAACACATACCCAGGTTTTGAACCTAGAATAACTTAACTTCATGTCGGACCCCTAGTAGGAACGCTTATTTGCATCATGTTGCATTTGACTTAGGGGACTCAACACAAGGATTGGGTCCGTCTAGGACAGGTAACCTGAATTGAAAAAGACCATCCTGTGCATTTTACGTGTTGCATATGCATTTATTTGTCTCGGACTTGCATGCTAACCGGCTTTGGAGTATTTAATTTTTTTTTTAAAAGGCAAAAAATAGCAGTGTAGAGAGATAATTATCTATATTAGAAAAATAACCAATGTCAAAATAGTGTCGAAACTCTGCCGAATTTTTGAGAAAAAAATAAAAAAAGAAGAAAAGGGAAGAGAAGATTTCCTTTAAAATATGGTTTGTTTTATTGGTCAAGAAAAAGAAGAAAAAAAATGAATGAATTTTATTAGTTTGTTGAAAAAGAAAATACAAAAAGAGTATTGTTCTCCGAAATAGTATATTTGTCGGTGAAAAAGAGTCTTGTTTTAAAAAATAGTTAGTTTTATTGGCCCGAACTACGCATGTTTGATTCTCACCGGATGTGATACACGTAGGCAACCCACATCGGGTCCAACCTCCCCTTTGCAAAAATAGCCAAAAAAGTCAAAGTTTCAATTTTCGTCATAAATAAGTCGGGTGATGCATTTTTGTCAAAAATAATCGAATGTTACCGAAAGGGATGCCGGAAGGCTGACTTTGCATAAACAACCACCTTTGGTCACTTTTTAGGATTTTGGCCGGTTAGCTAATGCAGCCTTAAAATCTTCGTCCCCGAGGTGCTGAAAGGCCATGTTTGGAAAACTTGATCTCTTCTTTTAATTTGAAAAACAGGAAAAGAATCAGTGGTCAAGTGAATACCATTTGGAATTTTGGTCAAAATAAGCCGATCCATTTTCGGCAGTGCCTTAAATCGTTCTTGCCGAGATAGCCTTAGAGTATCTTTCAGTTGTTGAAAGGCTATTTTCATAAAAGAACAGACAAGTTTGTGAAGTGTCATGAAATAATCCTCCCCGACCTCAAAATTCATGTGAAATTGGGAAGGGTCCACATTTGCAAAAACATCCATTTGGTTTAATTCGGCATATAGGGGAATAAATCTGTCAGTTGTTATTAAGTTTGTATTTCTTTTGATTAGAGTATGTGGATGGTTTGATTTTCGTGTCTGTATTATATATTTTTGTCAGAGTCTATTAGTTTAAGTTTGTCATTCCTTAAACCATTGCAATCAAAGTTTGTTTTATTGTGAAAATTGAAAATTCCAAAAAACGTTTTATTGTTGTTCACCTTTTATCTGCACGAACTACGCTTGATCTGATTCATGTGGAGTCATGATACGTAGGCAATCCTCTTTGTATTCAACAGTAACCTTGAAAGGAAAAGCAAAAAGAGAGAGGGAAAAAAATAAAGGAAAAACAAAAGAAGCAAAAGAGTAGAAAGAAACTGAGAACACCAAAGAAAAATCAAGGCAAATAAGTCAAAAAAAAAAAGAAACAAGAGAAAGGAAAGAAATAAGAATAAGAAAATCAATGAAAGGAAAGCTGCGATGGCGCATGCAACCATTGCAAAACATGTAGAAACTCATTTAACTGTGTATGTGTATCACACCCCAATGTGCGATTACCTATCTGTTATTTGTCTCAAACTAATCGTTTGCAGCTGTCAATTTGCCAGTCAGGTTTGTTGAAATAGGTGGTTGGTTTTGTGGTAAACTGGCTTCGCACCACTACTTTACCAGATCTAATGGTAGTATAGAGATGTCGTTAGAAATGACCCTACCAACAATCCCTATTTCGGAAGATAGTCCGCTCTCGGGCGTCCTGACCTCAGAGTCCGCAGCGGCTGAAGAAAATAGAATCTTACGTCTGAGGGTAATGGAGATGTGGGACGCATGGACAAACAGAAAAGAACCCCCGAGTGTCATCCATAGATTTCCCGAGTTGTTCCAAAGACCAACGGGTACTTCTAACATTCCCATCAGCCACCCAAATTTCCTACTGATAAAACATACTATATATGCTCATTTTGTGTGAACAACTTTTGAGGTTCGCCCCCAAGTATTCATACCTGGGACAGCTAGTAACATCTTCACTGCTCCACCATCCTCTGCTACAACACAACCCGCAGTCCCCAAGACCCGTATTTGATCCATCAGCATTCACATATCGAACACCCACTTACCAGCAAGACCCATCTCAGTACCCCGCACATGCTTATCCTCAGCCTCCACCATATGAGCCCACACCGGAAAAAGATCAACTCCCAATGCTTATGCACAAGACGAGATGGTGAAAGAATGAGGAGTCTTGAGTAGAGTTTAAAGAATATGCAAGGGTTGAGTGGGCAAAAAAGTTTTTCTTATACAGATCTGTACATGTTCCCTCAGGTGCATATATCCTCGAGTTTCAAAACATCAAAATTTGAAAAGTATGACGGGCACGACGACCCTATTGCTTATTTTAAAAGGTATTGCAATCAGTTATGGCGGGCCAGTTGCAAAGAAGAATTGTTGATAGCATATTTCGAAAAAAGCTTAATTGGCATTGCTTTAGAGTGGTATATGGATCAAGACGTTTCACGTTGGCATATCTGGAACGATCTTTCCAGAGACTTTGTTCGACAGTTTCAGTACAACATAGACATTGCACCGGATAGGAATTCTTTGGCAAATATGAAGAAAATGCCCTTAGAAAATTTTGAGAATATGCAATTAAGTGGCGCAAATAGGCATCAAGAGTGAAGCCTCCAGTGGATGAGGTAGAGATGGTCACTGTTTTCCTTCAAGCCTAAGAACCCGATTACTTCCAAAATATGATGTCGGCCATGGGTAAACCTTTTGTAGAGGCCATCAATATCGGGGAAAAGGTAGAGAATGACTTGAAAACGGGCAGAATTTTGAGTCAGTCAGCCATCTGAGCAACCTCTTAAGCCATCCTAGGTGGGTCTGGAGGAATGGCCCAAGGTAAGAAGAAAGAGGAAACAGTTATGGCAGCATCAAGGGGAAGAGGATACCGGGCTCCTACACGTGTGTTCTATGAAAGGACCCCTCAACACTACTGTCCTCACCCCAAAATGCCTTATGATTCCCCACCTTATGCGGTCATGAACGCTCAACCCTATGCTCGACCGCAACCATGGGCCAACATAAATCGACCCCCATTCCAAAGGAATCAGCCTCCTCACCAGAACCACTATAATCCCCGTCCTCCACAGAATAAGTTTCCTTCTCGTGAGCCACCTAGGATTCAAACCTTCACACAAATTGGTGAACCCTACTACACCCTGTTACTTAAGATTGTCCAGATGAATTTGTTGCAACCCATACCCCCAAACAGGCAAAACCCGGAATCACCATCATATCAGCGGGGCGTCCGATGTGCTTATCACTCAGGGGCTGAGGGACATTGTACAGACAAGTGTTGGACGCTAAAGAAAGACATGGAATATTTGATAGGATAGGGAAAGGTAGTTCTAAGGGATGAGGAGGCCCCAAATGTGACTAACAATCCGTTGCCCACTCACAAAAACGGGCTGGTGATCGGGATGATTTGTGAAGATAGGGAGTTTGATCTAGCCTTGAAAACTATAATTGCCATCACTGATGCAGAAAGGAAGCCTAATGGAACCCCAAAGCAAGAGAAAGTGGAAAAAAAGACTATTCCTGAGAAGAAGGCTGAAACAAAAGCAGAGATGGTGCCACCTAAAAATGGGATTCTCTATGTTCCGCGAGGTCTCCAAGAAATGGCATTGACAGTGAGTGTTCCAAAGAAACTTGAAGTGAAAAAGGGAACACCAATGTATGTGCCAAAAGGAGCTTATGTGGTCCAGGGGAAAATTAAACCGCTTCGGCTGAATGAGCCAGTGGTTATTGGACGCGTGCCACACAAGCCGATGACAGACCCATCTGCGTGCCACAGAACTATCAGCAGACAGCGGTTAGATACAAGGGTAAAGAAATCACGAGAGAACTTTCAGGAAATACCTTTACTGCGAGATATTCAAATGTACATGAGGTAAACAATACCACACAAAAGTGCTTTCCATCCAAAAAGCCTGTGAGTGCTGAGGAAGCAGAGGCTTTCTTCCAGAAAATGAAGATGTCTGATTATGAAGTGGTTGATCAGTTGCGAAAATATCTTGAACAGGTGTCTATGCTATCTTTGTTAATGAAGTCTTCCGAGCATCAGAAGATCTTAATGAAAACTCTGAATGGGGCGTATATGCCGGTTGAAACTACGGTCGAACAACTCGAAAGAATGGAAGAAATGTTCTTTGCTGTCAATATAATCTCCTTTAGTAAAAATGACTTGCCTCCGGAGGGAGCGGCTCAAAACAAAGCCTTGCATCTGACTGCCAAGTGTGAAGGTTACTATTTCAAGCGAGTTATGATGGATGGAGGCTCGGGTGTTGATATTTTCCCACTGCCCATACTGCAAAGATTGGAAATCGGGACTGGAAGGATTCGTCCCAATAACGTCTGTGTAACAGCCTTTGATGGCATTAAAAGAGATACCATCGGAGAGATAGATCTGGTATTAACCATAGGCCCGGTGGATTTCGAGGTAACGTTCCAGGTATACACATGGATACATATTACAATTTTCTACTTGGAAGGCCATGGATCCATGCTGCGGGGGCTGTACTCTCCACCCTCCATCAAATGGTGAAGTTCGAGTATGAAAATCAGGAAATTGTGGTCCATGAAGCGGACGAGCAGTCTATTTATCGGGACCCATCTATCCCATGTTTGGTGGCGAGGGAGGGAAGTAAGCATATTGTTTATCAAGCTTTTGAAGTTGTAGTGGTGGATCAGTACGAAGAGGGGAGCCCTTGGCCCCGAAATTTCCTATCTAATGCTTCGATCATGGTGGCAAAAGAAATTATTAGGCATGGTTTTAAGCAAGGAAAAGAACTGGGAAAAGCTTTACAAGGAATATTGAAGCCAGTAACCCTACCCACAACAGAAAAGTTCTTCGGGATAGGCATCCACCCTACCCCAGAATATGAAGACTAGGAAGATGAGAGAAAAAAAGAAGGATGGGTTTTTCCACAACCATTTCCACATCTCTATCAGACCTTTGTCAGGCCAAAATATAGTGAGAAAGAAGATGATGAGGCTTTCACGGCCTAAGACATCGAAGAAATATATGGGGAAATGAGAAAAATGCTTTATGAAGCCCACATGGTTCAGCTGGGAGAAGGCACAAGCACCACTGAGGTGCTATACATGGGGCCAGATGCTAAATTTCAAAATTGGAAGGCTACATCGTTCCTAGTCAAGTTGGAGTCCGGGTAGACTTATCCTGCCACTTTTTCTACATCACGGGTTATCCTACGGTGTAACTAGGATGTTTTCTTTAGTTTCCTATCTTTAAATTTTTGAATGTAAACCCTATTATCTTCCCAATTGCAATAAATGAAATCAATATTTCATTGTTTATTTTTTTATTCTTTCTGATTTTGCTATTTTTCTTTTATTTATTCTTTTCAGTCATAATCATTCGGCTTTAAATAATATGACATGCTTGCGGACTTCACGCCCAGATCCGAACATGCTGTCTAACTGTGATATAATTAACCAAGAATCATAATATGATGAAGAAGAGGCTTTTAGGGAAATAAATCGAGAACTGGAATAATTTGAGAACAAACTTAAGCCAAACTTGAATGATATAGAATCGGTTAACTTGGGAACGTCTGAAGTAATCCGGAAAACCAAAATAAGCATTCACACTGATGAGCAAACACATGATGCAATAATTCAACTCCTGTTTGAGTTTAAAGATGTGTTCGATTGGTCGTACGATGACATGCCAGGACTAAGTGTGGGTTTAGTGGTGCACAAATTGCCAATTTACCCCGATTGTCCACCAATTCTGCAAAAGCAAAGAAAGTTTAAGATTGATATCACGTGATAAAATCAAAGAAGAAATAAAAAAACATCTGAAGGCGGGGGTGATCCTGGTGGCCCTATATACTATGTGGTTGGCTAACGTAGTTCCCATGCTGAAGAAAGATGGGAAAACTCGGGTGTGTGGACTATCGAGATTTGAACAAGGCAAGTCCCAAGAACATCCACATCCATGTTGATAACTGCACCAAGCACGAGATACAGTCCTTCGTGGATTGTTATGCAGCATATCACTAGTGTTGATGGATGAAGAAGATGCCGATAAAACAACCTTCACTATACCCTGGGGTACTTACTATTATCGGGTTATGCCGTTTGGACAGAAGAATAATGCAGTAACCTATATGAGAGGCATGACTACCATTTTTCATGATATGATGCATCAGGAAATAGAGGTGTATGTGGATAACGTGAGCATCAAGTCCAGAACCCAGGATGATCATGTCCGGGACTTGAGGAAATTTTTCGAGAAGCTGCTCAAGCATGACTTGAAGCCAAATCCGGCTAAATGCGCCTTTGGAGTCCCATCACACAAACTTCTGGATTCATAGTCAGTAGGAGTGGTATCAAGTTAGATCCAACAAAGATAAAGGCTATCCGAGATCTACGTCCTCCGAGAACTAAGAAAGATGTGATGAGTTTATTGGGCAGGTTAAACTATATTAGTTTGTTCATTGCTCAAGTGACTACCATATTTGAGCCCATATTCAAACTGCTAAAGAACGATGCAGCAATCAAATGGACATCTGAGTGTCAAGAGGCCTTCGACAGGATCAAGGAGTATTTGTCAAATCCTCCAGTTTTGATTCCACCTGAGCTAGGGAGACCTCTCTTCTTGTATTTGACGATCTTAGAAAATTATGTTGGATGTGTCCTCGAGAAACATGATATAACCGGCAAGAAAGAGCAGGCGATTTACTATCCGAGTAAGAAATTCACCAGCTACGAGGCCAAGTATACTTTGTTGGAGAGAACGTATTGTGCCTTTATGCGGGTTGCTCAAAAGTTGAGAAATTACCTTCAAGCCCATACTACCTATCTCATAACCAGGTTGGATCCTTTGAAGTACATATTGTAGAAACCAATGGCCATTGGGAGACTAGCAAAATGGAAAATCTTGCTCACTGAATTCGACATAGTCTATGTCACTAGCACGGGAATGAAAGCCCGGGCGTTGGCTGATCATTAGGCTGAAAACCCGATTGACAAAGAATACCAACCGTTGAGTACATACTTTCCAGATGAAGAGATAAACACAATAGAAGGAGTCACTAAGGATAATCATACTTGGAAAATGTTCTTCGATGGGGCAGTAAATGCCAGAGGTGTAGGAATTGGGGAAATATTGATCTCGCCCACCGGTCAACACTATCCGGTTACAGCTAAGCTCCGGTTCTTCTGCACAAACAATACTACTAAATATGAAGCCTGCATCATGGGCATGAATATGGAAATAGATCAAGATGTTGAAGATTTATTGATCATGGGGGATTCTGATTCGATTATCCGGCAAGCCTAGGGAGAATGGAAAACCCGAGATGTCAAGCTTATTCCCTATCGGCACATAGGGAAGATCTCGGCAAGCATTTCAAATCGATAGAGTTCAGGTACATCCCTTGGTGTCACAATGAGCTAGCTGATGCACTTGCTACCTTAGACTCGATGTTGCCTTATCCAGGAAATGCCCACATCGATCCCTTGGAAATCCAAATCAGGGAAAGGCATGGTTACTGTAATTCAGTCGAAACAGAACCAAATATCCAGCCGTGGTACCATGACATTAAAAGGTTTTTAAAAATGCAAGAATACCCCGAAAATTCTACTGGAGGCCAAAAGAGAATAATGAGGCGGCACGCGAGTGGTTTCTTTTTGAGTGGTGAAGTCTTGTATAAAAGAATCCTGGATCTCAACTTGTTAAGATATGTTGACGCCGAGGAAGCTGGAAGAATCATGATGAAGTGCACGCACGAGTGTGCGGACCTCATATGAACGGGTACGTTCTGCAAAGAAAATACTTCAAACCGGGTATTATTGGATAACTATGGAGAAAGACTGCTTCTGTTTTGTCCCTAAATCTCGTCAGTGTTAGGTTCACAGAGATTTGATTCATGCATCTCCAACAGAATTACATCCCATGTCAGTACCTTGGTCTTTTGTCGCTCGGAGCATGGACGTTATTAGTCCAATTGGGCCGAAAGCTTCAAATGGGCATAGGTTCATATTGGTTTCTATTGATTACTTCACGAAGTGGGTCGTGGTTGTCACTCTCAAAACAGTCACTAAGAAAGTTGTAGTGAATTTTGTACACTTGAACCTTATCTGTCGTTTTGGTATTCCTGCAACCATCATCACAGATAATGCTGCAAATCTGGATAGTCGTTTGATGGAGGAAGTATGCGAACAATTTAAAATAATGCATAGGAATTCCAGTACTTATTGGCCCAAAGCCAACGGTGCTGTTGAAGCGGCAAACAAAAGCATCAAGAAGATTTTGAGAAAGACATTTCAGAGCTCCAGACAGTGGCATGAACAGTTACTTTTTTCCGTATTGGGATGTCACACCATAGTGCGCACGTCGGTAGGAGCAACTCCATACTTGTTGATCTATGGAACCGAGGCTGTGATACCGACAGAGGTAGAAATTACTTCGCTCCAGACAATTGTTGAAGCAGAGATTGAAGATAGTGAATAGGTTAAAAATCGCCTGGAATAGTTGACTTTGATTGATGAAAAATGGATGGCCATATTTTGTCACAGGCAGTTGTATCAATAGAGAATGGCCCGCGCCTATAACAAGAAAGTACGGCTCAGGAAATTTGAAGTAGGGAAATTGGTGTTAAGGCGTATTTTTCCTCATCATTAGGAAGCAAAGTGAATGTTTGCTCCTAACTGGAAGGGTCCATATATCATCTGGAAAATACTGCCGAGAGGAGCATTATACTTGGGTGATATCGATGAAACGATCCCGATGAACCTGTGAATGCGGATACAATAAAAAGGTACTATGTCTAAGCTTGCTCCGGTGACGTCTTTGAACAGTTGAGACGATGAAGGCTTTCATTCCCGCTACCCAGATACAATTAACCCTTTGCAAACACTTTGAGCCGGTTACCTTTCTTTGACTACCCTCCTTGGAACCCGTAAGTGCCAGAAAAGAAAAGAAAAGAAAAAAAGAAAGAAAAAGAAAAATAAGCAAAAACAAAAATATAAAAATTGTTCCTTGAACAACGTTTGAATTGATTCCGAAAGGACACGTAGGCATCCTCTCGCTGGGGTTTAGTCACATCAAAACAAAAATCCCAAATTCCCCCAAAAATTGAAACTGTGGCAGATGATATAATGGTTCGGCCATGAGCCCGCCAAAATGGTTCCAAAGTTGTAGTTCTGCCCAAAATCCTTTTTACCCAAAGACCATGCTCAAGTCCTTCCGATCAATTGGTAAATATGGGGAAGTGGCAAACGTCATTGTTGGAATGTGGTATAATTCAAATTGAGAGAAATAAAATGAGGGAGTCTTATCGGTGAAAACCTTTGTGCACCATAAGGCGACGGGAGTAGAGAAATTGAAAATGAGAGAGTGTGCTTAGCGAAAAATTTCAAAGAGAACTATTGGGCAACGATGAGAAGAGAAATGAGAGAGGTAGATTAGCAAAAACCTGCAAAGGGCGCTGTGGGCCAAAAAGAGGATATTTCATCACTAAAAGTCATGGCAAGGTTCCCTAGCTTAGAAACGCGGATCAATGGTTTCACACAAAGCTGGAAAGTTGGTGCATGTCAGTCATCCAGTCCAAGAAGCATGGCATGTCAATTTGAAGCTAGCATGCACCCCAGATAAGTCCTTCTTCTCCCCCCCCCCCCCCCAAAAAAAGGGATGCTTCTATTTAAATTCGTTCTCCTGCTCTCTGCTTACCTTTTCTTGAATCCCTTTCGGCTTAACTCTGATTCTAAAACTATTACAAAGAAAAGGTGACAGGACTAGTTGTTACAGGGCTCTTCCTCGCAAAAGAAAAAGAAAAGGACCCAGCCTCAGCGGATGTGTTAAGCCAATTCTGGCTGGCACAAATTATTGGAAAATAAATACAGTCAAAGATAAAGGTCTGGAGAAATAGAATATAAAGTGAAAGGCCAGAACTTTACGTGGGCGAGTCGTTATGAAATCCTGAAAATTGAGTCTTATCGGTTTGAAAGGGATTTATCCTCAAAACCAGCAAGCAGCAATAGTTGTCAACAAACATGATGGCGGGATCAAGAAATAGAGATGATCAAGGCCAAAAAACCAACCGCCATTTCAAACTAACAAATTGTTCTTTGTTGAAAAATGAAACATGTGTAATTTAGGCAACCGTGGAAGAAATAGGTGCAACCCAAATGAAGAAGAAATATGCAAGTACTGAAACAGATTTGCAGCAAGGAACCGATCAAAAGATGCCCCCCCCCCCCAAATTCTTTCATGTGCTTTACTAAATAAAAGAAAATATAAAAAGAAGAAGAAAAAGAAGGAAAAGAAATGAAAATCCCAAAAGAAAAACAAGTCATGGTAGCATAGGAGCCCATTCCCTAGATATCCGGGCATAACCCGTGGATTTCCCTAGCATAACCCAGGAGCATTTTTCTTTCCAAATCCCGGCATAACCCGTGGATCTCCCTGGCATAACCCAAGGAGCTTTTTCTTTCAAAATCCTGGCACAACCCGTGGATCTCCCTAGCATAACCCAATGAGATTTTTATTTCAAAGTCCCAGCAAAACCCGTGGATATCCCTGACATAACCCAATGATATTTTTCTTTCCAAAATCTCGCATAACCCGTGGACCTCCCTGGCATAACTCAAGGAGCTTCTCTTCTTTTAATCCCGGCATATCCCGCGGACCTCCCTGGCACAATCCAAGGACCTTTTCCTTTTATCCCAGCATAACCCGTGGACCTCCCTGGCATAGCCCAAGGAGCTTTTCTTCTTTTAATCCAGGCATAACCCGTGGACCTCCCTGGCATAACACAAGGACGTTTTCCTTTTATCCCGGCATAACCCGTGGACCTCCCTAGCATAACCCAAGGAGCCTTTCTTCTTTTAACCCCGGCATAATTCATAGACCTCCGTGGCATAACACAAGGATCGTTTTTATCCCGGCATAACCCGTGGACCTCCCTGGCATAACCCAATGACCTTTTTCTTTTAATCCCGACATAACTCGCGGACCTCTTTAGCTTAACTCAAGAAGCCTTTTTCCTTCCGTCCCGGCATAACCCGAGGACCCCTTTCCCTTTTTTCAGCACAACCCGGTCATTTCCTAGCGTAACTTGGATCCATTTACAAGGATACACAATCCTGATTTGACCGCTTAGATATGTGTCATAACTAACTCACGAAATATTTCTAGTGAAAACTAGGACAGAAAATTTCGTTCGTTTGTTTGTTTTTGGTATCTTAAGTAGTTTTACCTCAAGACATAGGGTACTAGATGATCAATGGAGTGAGTCTCAATCCATAATTAAGAAAAGAAGAAAAGAACAAAAAGAAATGAACTCAAATGTGAAGCAAGTAAGGGTGCGGATTGCTCAAAATCTGATTGATGTCACAAGCTCAGCCCATCCTATTTTTGATCCAACGCTGCATAAAGAAACAAGCATTTACAACTTGCGAGCATTAAGATTCAGACTGAAGTCCACAACAAAATAAACGAATACTCAAGATAAAGTTTCAAGAGAATAGATAGGAATCTTGTAACTCATATTTGATAGGTATAGCTAGCTTAATTTTAATTTTCCTTTTGGTGTAACAAGGAAGTCAGCAAGTAGTAGCAGCAGCAGTTGCAATGAAATAACAGCTTTTGGTAGTCCCAGCTACCAGACATTCCCGAATTACACTGACTTGATTCGTTTTTAGCCAAGGATATGTAAGCAACCTCCAAAGCAAGGTGCGGTCAACTCTTTCAAAATGCTTCACACGGAATATTTGAACGGGCAAAAATTGCCCGTTTTCGCTCACTTATCTTTGCACAAAAACTCTTCGTATTTTCGGACAAAGAGGGGCAGTTGTGAGCACGTGATTTTTTCCCTAAGTGAATTATTCCCAAAATCCAAACAAAAGGATTTTCTTTATTATTTTACCATTTGTGAATTCTGTGTTATTTTCTGTTAATTGTTTGCATTTTATTTGTGCATTTTTATTAATATGAAAATATAAAAAATACTCTTGACATTCACATTTAGGATCCAATTTCATATTTTAGGATTAATTAGTGGTTAACTTAATTTAGAACAAAATATGTACAAAATAACAAAAATAGTCCACTTTTGAATTTTTCATTGTTTATTATGAATTTGTCGCGAAAATAGATTTTAAATAATTTTAGGAATTAGTTAGTTTAACTTTAAAAATATATTATATCTTTATTTTAATTTTTTGCATTTTTGATAAAATTAGAAAATAAAAAATATGTACAAAATGAAAAAAAAACAATAAATAGGAAATAAAAGAAACAATTGAAATCAAAAGGGGTGGCCTTAGTAGTAGACCAGTTTTGGGCCGTCTTCACTACTTCTGCCTAGCCCAAAGATCAAATGACCCAAGTCCAGCCCAAATTCTGTTCCCAAACCCGGTCCACCCCATTGCCTTTAAACGACGTCATCCCCCTTACCCTCAATCATGGCCGTGTAGGATACTTAGATCAACGGCCAGGAACTAAGGAACAAAAAATATAAGAGTGTTAGATTCTCACCCCCCTCCCCCCCGTTTAATCGTCCCCAAATCACCCTGTGACCAGCCTTGTAACGCCGCACCTGGAAATTGCCCACGGCGGCGGCCCGTCTACAAACTACCCCGAAATGACACCCTGAAGCCCCTTCTTCTCCCTCATCTCAAATCCACAATCCTTATCCCTCAAACGCCATCCAAACTGGTCAAATATCGGATCATAGGTTTTCCGTCCAGAACATAACTCTTTACAAACTAGTACAAAATAACACCATAGGTTCCCCTCCCCGTCCTCTATCGAGCCCCCAAAGCCTCACCCTTCGAATCTAACTGGAATCCTTCAAATTTTAAATTAAAGATTTCCGGTCAAAATCCTAAATTCCCAAAATTATACCAAATTGATACCATGTGATCCCTTCCTCTTCCTCATGAGGAATTCCATGTCAGTAGCACTCAATTACCACCGGACATGGCCGGATTTGAATTTTGAGAATCAACTGGTGTTTTGAAGTCGAGTCAGTGAGTTCTCGATTGTTTATTTTTCTTTTTCTTTTATATTCCTGCTTATTTGTTTAATTCTCTTTTTTTTTTTCTGTTCTTATACTTAGTTTAATGAGTGTTTTAACTTCTATCAATATCATTCTAATTGGCTGTTTGATTGTTTGTTTATTTAGATTTTAATTCGTTCTATTTTATATGCTAGTTTGATTATTATCATAACTTCATTAAATTAGGATTTGTTAGGTGTTAATGTTGTTTTCATCTTAGTCCATCTTCATTCGCAATAGGTTTTAGTTTAATTTTTTTTAGTGATCATTATCTTCCTTTCTGATCTGGTTAGTAAGAACTCATTCCTATTGATCTTTTCTTTAGGTTTAAGTCTTAATTTGAAATTTTGTGTGTGATTCTTGGTTGATCATATTAATGAGTGTTGTTAGCTTAATTAGTAAGTTTAGTAAATTCAGGGGATATTCAGGGGTATGTGGGTAATTGGAAGTAGAAATGAAGGTTATAGGTCATACTAGAGTTTTCATGAACTTTCTAGATAGGGGTATAAGTATAATTTTTGTAATATCAGTGGAATTTACTTGGGTAACAAGTCAAAAAATAAAGGACGAAAGCTGAAAATGAATATGGACTAAAAAAGAAAACTGAAAATCTGATAGAGTTTCTAGATCTTAGTTCCCTAAAAATCCAAAAACAAACAAAATTCAACAAAAAGAAATCCAAAATGCACTGTTCTATTCAGTTTTTCTAGCTAATTTCTAGTTTTAGTAGTTGATTTCCATTTCCTAGTTTAGTTTTCTGGTATCCTGGAGTTTCAAAGGTATTTTTGGTGGAATTTAGAGTGAAGTTTGGTTTAAATTGAGTCATTTTGGGATCAGCTATTGAGTGCAGTACTTCTGTGAAGTTTCCTGGTTTTTTGTGAAGTGATTTTGGCTCATACTGTCCCTATTGTTGTTGTGTATGACTGCTGGATACTAGCTTTTATTACTTGCTGGTGATCTTTTCTTCTTCTGTTGTAATTCGATTACTAGGTACACATTCAAAATTCTACTGTAACTCCAAGCTCAAAAATGGAATAAAATTTCCCACCTGTTATGATCCTGAGATCTGCCTCTTGGACTATTACATACTAGTTAAGTGTTGTTTAGCATAGTTAAGTGTCAATTTGTTGTGTAAACTTTGGACTGTATTGACCGATGGACTGTTAAACATGAGTTTGCTCGTTTGAAATATTAATTGTGTGTTTGTATATTTAGAGATGCTTATGAGTTTTTTAGCGGAATACTAGTAGTAATTGACGCCCTGTTGGATTAATGTAATATCGCTTGTTGGTTTTAGTAGATTTATGTGTGTCATAAATCGGCCTAAAGGAATATCAAATTGTAATCAAGTGGACTATGGACTGTTGAAGTAGTGTAATTATTTCTTCTTATCGTAGGAGTTTCATATCTAGTAATGGTAGTGTGAGGAGGTCTAATATCCTGAGTTCTAGATGCTACGTGAGAATTTGAAATAAAAAGCTAAGGGTAAATGTGTGGTTTCGTATCTAACAGAAATGAGCAAACAGTGATGAGTTATGTGCTAGAAATTATAAGTGAACTTATATGTTATAGTCAGTACAGCAATAACTTAAAATGATGTCAATGTCGAGTGTAAAATCAGAATTTCTGAATTAACGCAAGTATAAAAATTAAATTTTGCAATGCTTGTTGATTAAACTGGGCTGCTGTAATTCCTAAAGCCCAAATAATTCCTACCTAGGCCTATGACAGCTTGTGTCCAGACCTGTTGTTAATCAAAACCACAAAGAAAAATCAGTAAGGAATCTGGACATTGAGGAGTCCCAAACGAGACAGTTTTTTTGATGAATAAGATTTGGGCCTGAACCTGTTTAAGGCCCGACCTCATGCACCCTTTTCCCCTATAAAGTCGAATACATCTCTTTATTTTGGATTGTTATGAAGCCCAATTTGCTGAAGGTACTGTGAAGTCATTTAGAGTTTGTTTGATTTCATATCATGATGCAATACTTTCAATGCCAGTTTAAATCAATTAATTAGGACATTTTCTTTATTATTAGATATAAATTTAATAGAAAATCATAGTTACTTTAGGATTTGCCTTTTAAATAATAGGAATGAGACGAGCCTCGCCAAAAAAAAATGCAAAAACTACAGGGCCCTCGATAAATGTTTATACTAAAAATACTTAGACTTGGGGATGAGCCGTTTAACGAATTTCATGGCCTACCCCAAAGATAATAATGCGATACTTTCGTTAGGCACGTATTTTAATAATTTACCTTTCTAAAGTCGGGTGCGCATTTATGTGACCCAAGTCGAAATCTCAATGAAGTCGAAATGTGTCAAAAATTGCGGGTGCATTTATGTGACATGGTTCGAGATGCGTTTTCACGACGGTTAAATTCTCTTTAAAATAATAATAAGAGCGGTTTAAAGTTGAAAAAAGCACATAAGTTACAACATGTTTTAAAATCAGATATGTGGCCATTTATAATAATTTAAGCGACCGTGCAAGAACCATGGGATCCGGGGGTGCCTAACACATTTCCTCGGGTTAACAGAATTCCTAACTTAGAATTTCTAGATCGCAGACTCCAATTTGGAAGTCGAAAATTTTTCTCGATTTGGGATTCAAGATAAACTGGTGACTTGGGAGACCAAAATCCAAACCGTTCACAAGTGGCGACTCTAATTGAATAAATAATCTCGATTCAAATAATGTCACTTAAAATGAAAAAACTCCCTTATACATTATCCTTCGGGGTAGGTGTGTAAAAAGGAGGTGTGAAAATAATAATAATAATAATAATAATAATAATAATAATAATAATAATAATAATAATAAAGATGATGATGATGTATAGTATGAAAACATGTATAATAATGGAAACCGTTGCGAAATAAGACAGAATCTACAAGTTAGCAAAAATAACTGAAATAAGAATAAACATGGAAAGGTGCAACTCAATACCAAATGATGCCATGAGGATCTTCTAGGGTACCGTCCTGTAGTCCTTTCTTAACTGTCCAGTGGATCTCCCGGGATACCGTCCCGTAGTCCATCTTATATGTATGTCCGAAGGATATCCTGAAATATCGTCCCATAGTCCAATTATCAATGTGCAGGGGGGATCTATGGGGAATCTAACCTATAGTCCCAAGTAATTATGCAGGGGGGTCTATTGGGAATCGAAAGCAGTCCCAAAGTAAACAAATAGTAGGAGAGCTACCGGAATCCCACATCCGTAGTCCCAATATAAATATGTAACAACAGCTAGAGAACAATCGAAACGGAATTAAATACCAAGGCAACAGGGAGTCTAGCCTAACACGCTTCACATAATGCAACAAGGCAAATTAAGCAATTAAACCAATTAAGTCAACTAAACATACTTTTCTAGGCTATCACGGGCTACGTAAAAATCGGGTGTTCAACAATTAGCACAACTACATGCTCGTCACCTCACGTACAAGGCACTCAATTATCAAATAACAAGTCCTAAGGGGAGAAGATACCCCACAAAAAGTAAGACAAGCCACTTACCTCGAACCAACTCAATAATCAACTAGGAACAATGCCTTTCCACGAGTATCCGACTCCAAATGACCCAAATCTATTCAATTCAATTATACATCATAAATAATATTGCAAACAACAAATTCCACTATTAAATTCAATGCTAGAGCATGAAAGTAGGTAAAATAACCAAAATGCCCCTCAGACCAACGTATCGAAATCAAATAATTTTCACATTCTCAGAACCATCGTACTCTCACGAGTCTAACCATATAAAAATCTCCCAAATGGGATGTCAAATGCCCACTCAAAACTCAATAGTTTGGTCTAAGATGTTTTACCCAAATTATCCACCCGGAATCGAGGGTTATGTTTCAAAAGTTGTAAAAGCTCGGAAGAGGTCAATTTTGGGAGGGTTTTGAAGAGGAGATTATTGGATAACGTTTATTTGATCCCTTCTACTTGTACTTCATTATTTTTTAGTCAAACCTAACCACCCGGAATCATCCCGAGGCCCCGGGGACCTCAACCAAAAGCACTAATGCCAGCTAATACCTCATTCAAACTTGTACTCATCAATAAAACACCTAAAAAACACCGGAAACCTGATTTTAATCTATGATTCAAGCCAGATAACTTCAAATTTCTTCCAAATAAGCTTTCGATCAAAAACCTAAACCAAACACCTTCGAATGACCTAACATTTTGCACACATATCCCAAATGACATGAAGAAGCTATTGCAACTTCCTGAATTCCATTCTGACCCTCGGATAAAAAACTCACTATCAGACCGGAAACTTCAAAAATATAAACTTTGGCATTTCAAGCGTAAATGAGCTACAGACTTCCAAAATATATTCTAGACACGCTCACAACCCCGAAATCACCTAACGGAGCTAACAGGACTATCAGATATCCATTCCAATGCCGTCTTCACACAATTCCAATTACATATCACTTTCAACTCTTACGCTCACAATTAGGGACTAAGTATCCAAAAACTCTCCGAAACCCAATACTGAATGTCCCGACAAACCAAACTAATAGAAATGCACTTAGGGGAAATAGTTAATGGGGGATCAGGGCGTAAATTTTAAAGTGCATCAAGAACAAAGTACAATACTATTATACACCAATTCGTACAACAACTCTCGTGTATGTTCTTAGTTGAGTTATAACTTTGTAATTGTTCTTGATTGTAATTCCAACTTTGCATATCTAGAAGATTTATTTAGGAACCCCTTGTAACCCATAAACCTTTAGCGTTTGTGTCGTGACTAGAGATAGTCATGGGTTGAAGTTATTGTAATATGTGTATTGCAAAGTGGCTTGCAATAGGAATATTACAGGTTAATGAAGGATTAAGAGTTTAATTCCTAGATTATATAGGTTGTAATCTGAAGATTTCTCATAGTGAGGTTGATATCCTACCAGTGTATCGCAGGTTTTTATCCGCTTGAGTAGGGATTTTTCCACGTATAAAAGTTCCTTATTCTATTTACTTACGGTTGCATTAGCTTTATCTGTGAAAACCTATATAGGACCTGGTCTCTATATAGTTTGGAGGACTCATATATTCTGTCAATTGGTATCAGAGCAGGTTCTTTCTATCAAGCTAACACCTAGAAAGGATCCTCATGGTTTCTCCACCAAACTTCGAAGATGGTTAGTCTACCTACAGACAAACCGGGTTCAATGGCCAATCTATGGGTGGTGGAAACAAGGATGCATGACTTTATCATGGTTGAAGATTCCGAGCTGTGGGATGTTATATGTGATGGTCCTTATGTCCCTACAAAAAAGGTTGGAGATCCTCTTGTGATAATGCCTAAGACGAGGAAAGAAACAACGATGGTGATAGGAAGGTTGTGGAGGAAAAATTTCGTGCCAAGAAAATTTTGTTGTGTGGTATAGGTCCTGACGAATATAACAAGATTTCAGCTTGCCAATCTGCCAAATAGATCTGGAAAGTTCTACAAACAGCACAAGAAGGATCTACTCAAGTAAAGTAATCTAAGATTGAACATTCTCACCATTGCATCTGAGCTCTTCAGAATGAAGGACGATGAATTCATTCAAGACATGCACACTCGATTCACTTCCATCATAAATGAGCTGCACTCGCTTGGCGACATCATTCCTAGGAACAAGCTTGTAAGGAAAATTCTCAGTGTTTTGCCCAGTTCCTGGTAGAGTAAAGTGAATGACATTACTGAAGCAAAGGATTTGCAGGCGCTGACTATGGATAAGATGGCCGGGAATCTCAAAATCTATGAAATGAAGAAGAATAAGAAGAAGAAAGACAATGAAAGAAGAGAACCAAAGAAGAAAAAGAACCTGGTATTTAAGGTCGAAAACAATGACTCAAGTGACGAGGATAATGACATGGCTTGCTTAAACAGAAGGTTTCAGAAAATGGTTTGAAAGAATGGAGGTATACCAAAGAGAGGCTGTTCTAGCAAGCCAAAGAATTATAACCTCTTTCATAAGCGTGGAAAGCCAGGGCATTTCATCAAAGATTTCCTCTTGAAGAAAGAACACTTCAAACACAACTCTGACAAAGCAACCAAGAAGAACCTGGTTCCTGATAAATACTTCAAAAGAAAGAATGTCGCTGACCATGTTTTGAAGCAAGCTCTTACAGCATGGGGAGATATTCTTCTAGCGAGCATGAATAAGAAGAAGATGATGTAGGTGCCATCTCAATGATGCCACTTGAAAGTGAAGCAAATGAGTATTACTCAATCTTTGCTTTGATGGCTCAATCAGACGATGTCAATAATGAGGTAAATTTTCGGGATGTTCCGAGAAATCGGAAGTCCTACTCTCCTAAAAAACTCATGTTATTAGCTAATGTGTTAATCGATACTTACTATAGTTTTGTAAATGATAAGGATGCCTTATCTATGGAGTCAGGAGATGTTGAGCAAACTAAAGATGACTTCGTAGTTTGTGTGGTTGATTTGAAGGAAACTATAGATAATCTAAAAAGTAAAAGGAGGTTTTAAATGAGAAAATCACTAGTGTAGAACACAAAAGATATGATCTAATGTAGTAATAGTTTATCTAAAAGAAACCATTCAGAATTTCAGTAAATAAAATGATACCTTAGTAGAGAAAGTGGTTGTTATTGAGCAGGAAAGAAATGACCTCTTAATGGTGATTGTAGACTTAGCAGAAACAATATAGGAACTCAAAGCTGAATGTAGGCCTGAAAATTCTGAAAAAGGAAAAGAAGTGGCTAGTGAGGCACATATAAACTTGAAAATGAGTTAAATGGTGTAAAAACTAGTTTGTGTGCTGAACTTGAGAAAAATAGCCAAGCCAAGGTTCAGTCTCTTCAGAAAAATAAAGTTTTTTTTGAAAGATTAACTACTGGAAGATGACCAGGTTCCATACGTAAAAAGCGTATGTTACCTGCATGGACTAGAAGATCACTTATTCATCCCTTTCCTTTTTACAAGAGACCTAAACTTGTTCGGGTTCTTAATCTGACCCCTAGTTTCCTTGTCCAGGGAATAGTTAAAGGAAGTAGTTAACAATGGTTCATGAATAGTGGATACTCAAAAAACATGACTGGGAATATCATGAACTTTCTTTCAGCAAAGCCTACAAGGAGGAAGTGTATGCTTTAGAAATAGGAAAAAGGGGTACATTCTTGGAGCTGGAAAAATTGGAAAATCACTTACTCACTTAATCAAGAATGTGTGCTATGTCAATGGTCTCAAGTATAGTCTTTTTCGTGCTTCCCAAATATGTGATAAAGGAAACAAGGTGGAGTTCTTGTCAAAGATATGCATAGTTACAAATCTATTAATTGGTGAAGTAGTACTTGTGGCCAAAAGATACAAGAATATCTATGTTGCTGATTTTGAATCCTTACAAAATGGTGATCTAAGATGTTTGAAAGCAGTTGATGATGGTGCTGAACTGTGGTACTGAAGGTTGGGGAATGCAAGCTTCTCTCTACTAAATAAGTTGGTTCATAAGTATCGATTTTTTGGTCTGCCCAAGTCAAAGTTCAAAGAGCACAAAGTTTGTGATGCCTGCAGTAGAAGAAAGCATGTGAAGTCCTCATTCAAGCCAAAGAAGGATGTTAGGACTTCAAAACCACTTGATCTTCTTCATATGGATCTATGTGGCCCTATGAGAGTGCCAAGCAGGGGAGGAAAAAGATATATTTTTATGATAGTGGATGACTATTCTAGATTAACTTGGACTCTGCTCCTTAGAACAAAAGATGAGACTTTTGAAGTTTTTGTAACCTTTGTGAAGAAAATTCAAGGGAAGATGGAATCAAAGGTAGCATGCATTAGATAAGATCATGGAAAAAAAATTGACAATGCTAGGTTTGACGAATTATGCAACGAGAATGGCATCACCCACAACTTCTTAGCCCCAAGAACTCCACAGCAAAATGGAGACTGGAAAGGAAGAAGAGAATACTTGAAGAAATGGCAAGGACAACACTGATCTATAGTGGGATTTTGAAGAACTTCTAGCTTGAAACCATCAACAATGCCCACTATTTGGTGAACACGTGTATGATTAGACCTCTTTTGAACAAAACTCCCTATGAGTAATGGAAGGAGGCCTGTAACGACCCTACCGATCGTTTTGAATTGTTGCACTTTGATCACCAGTTCTAAGGCATGGCTTACCCTGCATGATATATTATGACTAATGTAGATCATTGGTTTTGGGTTTCAGGAAAATCGGAATTAATTTGAAAGAATAGTCTTAGTTGAAAACTTTGAATTTGAAATGTTTGACCAAGAGTTCACTTATTTGTATATGAGCTATGATTGGAGTTTTTGTAACTTTTTTAGCTTTGTTGGGTGATTTATGACTAAGGAGTGTGATCAGAATTGGTTTTGGAGGTCAGGTGTAGAATTCAGCTTGAATTGGCGAAGTTAGTATTTTGGCGAATTCTGGTTGATAGGTGAGATTTTGATTCGAGAGTTGAATAGAATTCCGAGAGTTGCACTAGCTTTGTTATGTCATTTTATATGTGTGTGCAAAATTTCAGGTCATTCAGACGTCGTTTGGTCGGGTTTTTGATTGAATATGTGTTTCAAAAGTTTTGAAAAGAGGATCATTGGACCTCGCTCTCGGGCCCAGAGGCAGAGCAAAGAAAGCCTTAGATCTTTGCTTGTTTTGTGGTATGGACCAAAGCAAAGGTTCTGCTGCTATCGACACCTACCCAATTAACCAAAAATATAATCGATCGATTTAGAAAAACTTACTCTTGAATTCGATGTAAATCGATGGTTTTGATGTTGTTTGAAGTGTTTTAATGATTGGAACAATTTTGAATGATGTTTTATAATGCCTTGGTGTTTTTGGTTGAGGTCTCGGGGGCCTCGGGGTGAATTTGGATGGCTAACGGGATGGTTTTGTCTTGTGGAATTTTTAATTTCTGTTGTCTCTGGTATTTCTGCTTCTGCGGAATTTGGGCCGCAGAAGAGGTATCGTTGGAGTGAAGGGGAGATCGCAGAAGTGAGTTTTTGGCTTGGGCAGCTATTTCCAAAGAAACGGTCAAGGAGCTGCATCTGCGAAGCCGGAGATGCGGAAATTTCATCGCAGAAGCGACATCTGGGGTCTTAAGTGATTTTCGCAAAAGCGGATGGTTGAACTGTAGAAGCGATACAGCAGAAGCGGATATTTAGCTACAAAAGAGGAAAGATCTGGGAAGACCTTATTTGATATTTCATTTCGCAACCTTGGGTTATTTGACCATTTTTGCCTTCAACCTTGGATCTGAAGAGGGAAATCAAGGGTCTTCGATAAGGTAAGGAGTTTTGAACTGAAAACACAATCCTATGGTATTATTACATAAACTAAGACCGAAATTTAAGAAAATCATGGATTAAAAATGGAGGTTAGGGCTTGAACTGAAGAGAGCTAAGATTAGAGATTTGAGGGGTAATGGAACTCCGATTCTTGTGATTTTAATGTGTATGGACTCGTGGCAAGATACGAAATTCATTGATTTTAAGAGTTTTGAGTTTTGAGAAGTGGGACCGGGGCTCAAGTTTTTGCTAATTTCGGGACTTTTGATATTTTCTGATTTTTTTGCTTGGGCTTTGTTCCCTTGGCATATTGTGATGTATTCGTTCTAATTTTGGATAGATTTGATACGCGTGGAGGCCAATTTGAGGGGCTAAGGCATCGCGAGCTAGAGATTTTGCCAGTTCGAGGTGAGTAATGATTGTAAATAATATCCTGAGGGTTTGAAACCCCGGATTGCACAATGTAGTGCTATGTTGAGGTGAGACATGCGCTGGATGATGATCGTGGGGTCTTTTACTTCTGGAGATTGTGAATTGGTCCGTCCCGATTGATGATTTTACCGCCTATATTATTGAAACTTATTTATTATCACCATGATTTAGGATGATTGCAATATTTGGGTTTCGTGCCAATTATTTTAACCATTCAGGGATTGTTATCACTATTTCCTCAGTGTTTTGACTCATTACTTGAACTCAGTCATGTTGATATCTACTATTTTACAAACTCATCCACTTTTGTTCAGATTCGAAACTTAAATGATATTTCTAATGATGTTCTGGGCTTGTGATAATTCTGGACTGAGTGAGGCCGAGGGCCATATGTGAGGATATGCTGAGGGATATAACGCCGAGGGCCTGAGATACCTTTATATGCCCCGAGGATGCTTGATATTGATATAATGCCGAGAGCCTGTTTATGTTTCCACGAGATGGCTATTGATGCGCTTGGGCCGTAAGGGCCCCTCCGGAGTCTGCACCCCCACAATGAGCGCGGGTACCCATTATACTGAGTGATTGATACTGAGCCCGAAGGGCTGATATATGTGACTGTGAGGTAGCTCGAGGGCTGATTCAAGTGATCGTGAGGTAGCCCGGGGGCTGGTACCGCTTTGAGATATTGCCCGAGGGGAGAGCTTTTATGTGCTCATTTTTCATACTTGCTTGTCTTATACTTATTATAGTGTGGTATTTGTGTCCGGGAGGCGGATTTATATGCATATCGGCACTAATTGTTTTGAAATTATTTTGCAACTATTGCAAAGACCATTTTTCAAAAGAGGTTTAAATTGAGCCAAGAGATTTTCTAAAGATCTCACAGTTTCACAATTTTCTCAAAGGATTGTACACTGCTTCTATACAACATGTTGGTTGCTTTACGTGATTTCTTACTGATCAGTTACCTTTATTACTCACTGAGGTGGAGTACTCACTTTACTACCTGCACCTCATGTGCAAATTCAAGTATTTATTCACCCGGTAGCGGGTATTGGTTGTTTGGAGGCAGAGCTGTAGGAGTTTAGCGAGGTGACTGCCGCCGTTCGCAACACTGTTTCTTTCTATGTTATTCATTATTCCTATTCACCTTTTTTCTAGATTTGTTAAATGTAATTACTCTTATAGATGCTCGTGACTTGTGATACTACGGTTTATGCTATATTTGGGTTGTACTTCCGCTAAGTAATATTATTAATCATCTTGAAAGTTGTTTATTCATGTTTATCTATTTTTGAAAAAGGCAATATGGGTTGGTTGGCTGGCCTTGCCTTCACGATTGGCACCATCACGACTGGAGCAGGGTTTGAGTCATGACAAGTTGGTATCAGAGCTTAGGTTACATAGGTCTTACGAGTCATGAGCAGGTTTAGTAAGGTCTCGCAGATCGGTAGGGAGACGTCTGTAATCCTCGAGAGGCTGCAGAACCTTTAGGAAAACTTCACATTTTTGAATTCTTGTCGTGCGTCCTTGATTCAGCTTGAAAAGTAACTCTTGAAAATTCCTTCCACGCATTCACACGCGCGCATGAATGCTCAGTATCTGATGTGCCTTGATGGCTTGTGATTCCTCGATCGAGGGGCGAGATGTGATCTTTGTGAGTTGATGTTGGGCTAGTCTGGAGGACTTGAGGCCGGATATTTTCCAATGGCTTGAGAACCAAGGTGCTAATTGAGTGAGCAAGTGTTTGAACTTATATGTTCGATATTATCCCTATTAGTGGGAATGGCGACTGGATAGTTATGTGATGAGTATGTTAGTACTACGTGATATTTCTATATGACTTGGAAGTATCAAGGACGATCTGTTAGATGATAGGTGAACTATTAAGTGTATAATTTCCATTATCATTGGATGTGTAGATCTGAGTTATGGGCGTGTTAAGATTCTTTTAAAGCCACCTGGTTGGGAGTAGGTAGATTGCATGTTGTGGTATGAGCTCACACTCAGGAAGACTAAGTGACTGTGTAATGTGTATGTCGTGGAAGTAATATAGAAATGTTACACTAAGGCGAAGTAGGTGGGTTATCTCCTGCGAAGTGTTCTGATATGGTGCGATACTTATGTGTATGTTAGAAGATCTCATGTGTAATTGAAAAGTACGTGTTGAAATTTGTAGCTTTGGGTCGCTTAAGAGAGTGGGCTTAACTATTGCAGGAACGAATGCGAGATTTGCAGAAGATATACCGTATTAGATGATCTGTGTTTTCACAACCATATAGATGATTTGGGTTCAATATCACTATATTATTGTGGCATTAGTAGAATAAAAATGTTACGAGTTATTGAGGGTATTTTGATCTATGGCTTCGAGCCAAGTGGGGGAGTCTGCTGTGAGTAGTTGATTGCATGGTTAAGTGCTACGTTGGGTCCAGTTTGAGGCGTGTGGGTGAATCTATTATGGATTGAAAAAATTGAGACCGAGGATGGCTCGAGTAAAGGAAAATTTAGACAAAGGTTATAATATGCTTCATAAGGTATGGAAACCACATGATATCTTAAGTTGTTGTTGGTAAAGAATGCTCAGTACATGGAGCAGGAAGTTGTTTGGTTGTATTGGGATGAGGATTTCATTCCGTGGTGTCGGAGTTCCAATAAGGAACGGGTGGTTCTGTTATTGGGTAAGGTAAATTGCAGTTTGAATAAGAATGAATGACTTGCGAGAATGGTTCTAATGTGTTCAAAGGTCTTCGTACATAAATTGAGTGTTCTATAGTTGCATATGTGATTAGAAACTGAGTTTCGTTGGAATATGTCAAGACTTGTGGTATTTCTATGTTAATTATGAGATTCTATGTATCAGTATTATAAAAGTAAAGGAAACTGAGTTAGGTTTGCAGGAAGTTCTTCAAAGTAAGGTATTCTGGAATGTCGTATTCCTGGGTATATTTGAGAGAATATTCAGTAGTTTATGGGTTTCATATAGTGTGGTTTTATGCTTGGGTCTCGTATAGTAAGCCTAGGTTGAGGAATTATGATACTATATCAAGGGCAAATATCAAGTGGAAGATGAATCAGAAGGAAATTTAGGTACATGGAGTAGCTTAATAGTAGACCGGATTGGCATGGTAAGGTTATGGTTAATTGTTGGTGGTATTCGAGGTAATGAGTACGCACAAGTATTTGGCAGCAGTGCTCTTGAGTTTTGATGGCTTGCTTAACTTGGTCTAGTTAGAAGGATTCAGTCATGGCAGTTTAGTTCGCACAAATGGAATTGGGAGAGTTCTTGTTGACTTCTACCAAGGTTAGAGATGTGCATTTTCTACGAATGTGAGAGGCATGAGATGTGTGATGATTTTTATTCTAGATGGGATCAATGGAAGTTCTTGGCTAGATAAATTACAATTCAGTTCTGAAAGGGAGTTCATAAAACTCTTAAGCGTCTAGTAGCTTCAGATAGTTAAGGGAATTATATTTCTAATAGGAAGTGAATTGGCGGCGGTATCTGTTTAGGAAAAAGGCAATGTGATTAAGTTTATGGCAATACGGTATTATTGCGACACTTTCTTGTTAGATCGACTAGTGATATTCGGGTTTGCTTGGTGGCACAGGAAAATTTTTAAAGTATCTATCGTGAAATGATGGGGTATTTACGGTGTGATATGCTTTCGGATGGCAAAATTTGGGATCAGGAACGATGATTTGTGTGTTTTATAGAGTTAGAGACTGGAGTTCCCATGTGCAGGCTATGTTATGGTTGTGGATCGTGTGTATCGGCACCGTTTAGTGCGTATCGAGATTTGGAGGCTCGAGTGGGTCTTTCTTTGCTGGTATGTTAGATATTGGATGTGATGTTGGAGTTCAAATTGGTTTGTCTCAGTGTTGGGATATTCTGGACTATTACATCATGGGCTACGCCGGAAATGCCAAGGGTTGAGTGGTGAGGTGCATTGGATTACGTTCTAGTAGAGTGGGTTATGTTTCAAAGACCCAGCGGGCGGCTGCAAAGGATTGACTTTCTTAATTTGGATTTCGTGATGGATGTCAGTGTAGAGGTTACTATCATTGATTCAGTTCCGGTGTTGAGGGACTTTTCGGATGTGTTTCCTGTGGCTGGGTATATTGCCGGGCAGAGTTATCGATTTTGGTATTGATTTGGTGTCGGGCACCACATTGTGTGGCACAGGCAGGAGTTATAGTAGTGGAAGGGAAGAACTTCATTTCCTTGGTAAGAAGTTCGTTGGCAGGTCAATATGGAGGTGCGTTCTAGCTTGAGTCGGCTTGGTTGGCCCGAATTGTATTGTTGAGTAATAGGTTGATTCGACCGTTATTGAGCTTATTAGTGATCGGGGAGGTCAATGAGTTTCTTTCCGTGTTGTGCGATGTTATGATTTGTTGGTTATGGGCACCTATGGTGTGGTTCTATTAGAGGTTCATAGTGAAAGTTGAGCGGGAAGAGTAATTGGGTGTTGCTCGGTGAATGGCGCATCGGTTATGTCCTTTCAGGGTCGTGTGGTATATGTTATTTGCTTCACCGTGGGTATGATAGTTTGCTTAGGCTCCAGATATCAATTGTGTGTGGTTTTCAATTTTGAGCATAGTGACTTGGGGTGTTTCATTTGGAACAATGTTTGGATATGTAGAGGTATGACCTTGCGGGTTAGATTAGTGTGTTATATTCTATGATATGAGTCGGGTTCTCAGCTTGTGTTGTGGTGGTACATGTGAGCTGGAGGTACAACGCTTTCATTTGGGTCATTTCCATGATTTAGTATGTCCGGACCGTTGCTGACTGGTAGGCGTATTGGGCTAGTTAAGTCTTAAGCCTCTATTGATGGGTCATGTCATCAGAGTGGTGCATTTAATTAGAGGAGATCGTTGGGATCATTAATGAATACGATTGGACTTGATTTCAGCATGTTGGACGACTAATATCAAGGTTCGGCTCGAAAATTACGATGGTAATTTTCGAAGGAGAAATGGCTTCATGAATGGTTGATCTGAGAAATTGTTGTGGTTTATTGCGTGTTTTCATTTATTAGTATATGAAATTGTTGGGATGAGACTTTCGCGGATAAGAGGTTTTCTATCGATAATTGGTTGTTGTGAACAACTGTTGTGAATGGAAGTTATCACTACATGTGTTTGATTTATGTGGTACATCATATAATTGCACCAGAGGTTGTAGGCATGTGTTATTACATCTAGTTCGAGTTTTATATTCAGATTAGATATGCGAGATTTTGATCTTGTGGATGATTTCGGTAGTGGAAATGCGGTTCTATAGTTTATGGACTTTGATGGATTATGAAATGTCAGTTATATTGTGCTATCAAACCCATATATGGGATAGGGTGATATGGAATCACCCTCGAGTATATTTATGGTAAAGTTATTTAGCTATTGGTTAGCTTCTAGAATAACTATAGGAACGATCGAGGACGAACATGTGTTTAAGCAAGGGAGGATGTAATGACCTGACCGGTCATTTTAAACTTTTGCACTTTGATTGCCAGTTCTCAAGCATGACTTGCCACGCATGATGTATTATGACTAATGTAGATCGTTGGTTTTGGGTTTTCAAGAAAATCGGAATGAATTAGAAAGAAGAGTCTTAGTTGAAAGCTTTGAACTTGAAATGTTTGACCAAGAGTTGACTTATTTGTATATGAGCTCTGATCGGAGTTTTTATGATTTGGTTCGCATTGTTGGGTGATTTAAGACTTAGAAGTGTGATCAAAATTTTTTTTGGAGGTCCGGTGTAGAATCAGGCTTGAATTGGCGAAGTTAGTATTTTGGCGAATTCTGGTTGATAGGTAAGATTTTTTATCCAAGAGTCGGAATGGAATTCCGAGAGTTTCAATAGCTTTTTTATGTCATTTGGATGTGTGTGCATAAATTCAAGTCATTCGGACGTAGTTTGGTCGGGTTTTTTATCGAATGCGTGTTTCGGAAGTTTTAGAAAAACTTAGGCTTGGATTCGATGTAAATCGATGGTTTTGATGTTGTTTGAAGTGTTTTGATGATTGGAACAAGTTGAATGATTTTTTAGAATGCGTTGGTATTTTTGTTTGAGGCACCGGGGGCCTTGGGGTGAATTCTCTAATGGGATGTTTTGGTCTTGTGGAATGTTTAATTGCTGTTCTTTCTGGTATTTCCTCTTCCACGGAATTTGCGCCACAGAAGCGGTATCGCAATAGCGAAGGAGAGACCGTAGGAGTGATTTTTAGGCCTAGGCATCTATTTTCGCAGAAATGGTCAAGGAGCCATATCTGCGAGCCGCAGATACAGAAGTTTCATTGCAGAAGCGACTTCTGGGGGTCATAAGTGATTTCCGCAAAAGTTGATGGTTGAACCGCAGAAGCGGATATTTAGCCGCAAAAGTGGAAAGGTTTGGGCGGACCTTATTTGATATTTCATTTCGCATCCTTGGGTTATTTCACCATTTTTGCCTTCGACCTTGGAGCTTTTTGGGCAATTCTGAAGAGGGAAATCAAAGGGCTTCGATAAGGTAATATTTTTTAACTTAAAACAGAATCCTATGGTATTATTACATGAACTAAGACTGGAAATTTAAGGAAACCATCGTCTAAAAATGGAGGTTAGGGCTTGAACTTGAAAGAGCTAAGATTAGGGATTTGAGGGGTCAAATGAATTCCAATTCTTGTGATTTTGATGTGTATGCACTCATGGTGAGATAAGAATTACGTTGATGTTAAAAGTTATGAGTTTTGAAAAGTGGGCCCGGGACTCGGGTTTTTGTTAATTTCGGGATTTTTTATATTTTTTCGATTGTTTTCGCTTGGGCTTTGTTCCCTTGAAATATTGTGATGTATTCGTTCTGATTTTGGATAGATTTGACGGGTGTAGAGGCCAATTTGAGGGGTTAAGTCGTCGCGAGCTAGAGATTTTGCCGTTCAAGGTGAGTAATGATTGTAAAAGATATCCTGAGGGTTTGAAACCCCGGGTTGCACATCGTAGTGGTATGTTGAGGTGAGACACGCGCTAGATGATGAGTGTGGGGTCTTTTACTACTGGAGATTGTGACTTGGTCCGTCCTGATTGATGATTTTACCGCGTATTTGACTAAAATTTATTATCACCATGATTTGGGTTGATTGACTTATTTGGGCTTTGTGCCAATTATTTGAACCCTTCGAGGATTTTTATCACTATTTCCTCACTATTTTGACTAATTACTTGAACTCAGTCATGCTGATATCTACTGTTTTGCAAACTCAGCCACTTTTATTCAGACTTGAAACGTAAATGATATTTCTAATGATATTCTGGGCTGAGCACTATTGTTTTATAAATGCCCTAGGGGCTTGTGATGATTTCTGGACTGAGTGAGGCTGAGGGCCATATCTGAGGATATGCTGAGTGATATGAGGCCAAGGGTCTGAGATACCTTTATACGCCACAAGGTGGCTTGATATTGATATGAGTTCGAGAGCTTGTTTATGTTGCCACGAGATGGCTATTGATGCGTTTGGGCCGTAAGGGGCCCCTCCGGAGTCTGCACCCCCACAGTGAGCGCGGGAACCCATTATATTGAGTGATTAATATTGAGCCCGAGGGGCTGATTTGAGCTACTGTGAGGTAGCCCAAGGGCTGATACGAGTGATTGTGAGGTATCCTGAGGGGTGGTACTGCTTTGAGATATTTCCCCAGGGACGAGCTTTCATGTGCTCATTTTGTATACTTGCGTGTCTTTTACTTGTTTTACTGTGGTATTTTTGCCCGAGGGGCGGATTTCTGTGCATATCGGCACTAATTGTTTTGAAATTATTTCGTAACTATTTAAAAGAGCATTTTTCAAAAGAGGTTTAAACTGAGCCAAGAGATTTTCTAAAGATTTCCTAGTTTCACTATTTTCTCAAAGGATTTCACACTGCTTCTATGCAGCATGTTGGTTGCTTTACATGATTTCTTACTGCTCAATTGTTATTTACCTTTATTACTCACTGAGTTGGAGTACTCACTTTACTCCCTGCACCTCGTATGCAGATACAGGTATTTATTCACGCTATAGCGGGTATTGACTATTTGGAAGCAGAGCAGTAGGAGATTAGCAAGGTGACCGCCAGCGCTCGCAGCACCATTTCTTTCTATGTTATTCATTATTCATGCTCAGTGTATTTCTAGATTTTTTAAATGTAATTACTGTTATAGGTGCTCGTCACTTGTGACACCCCGGTTTGGGCTGTGTTGGCTTGTACTTCTGCGAAGTAATGTTATTAAATCATCTACAAAAAATTTTATTCATGTTTATCTATTTTTGAAAAAGGCAATTTGGGTTGGTTGGCTAGCATTGTCTTCACGAGAGACGCCATCACGACCGGAGCGGGGTTTGGGTCGTGACAGGGCCCAAACTGACTCACTTAAGAAAATTTGGGTGCAAATGCTATGTTTTTAACGATTGAAAGGATCAGCTTGGAAACTTTGATGCCAAGAGTGATGAAGGAATTTTTTGGGGTACTCTTCTCAAAGTAAAGCCTACAAGGTATACAACAAGCGGACTACGTGTGTTGAGGAAAGTATAAATGTAATCTTTGATGAGTCCTATCTCTCCTGTGAAACGAACAAGAAGGATGATCAAGATGGAGAGCCTCTGTTGGTTCCAGGAGTGGCCATTGATATGACAAATGGAAAGGAAAATATGATGAATCAAGTAAAAGAGACATGTGAAGACAATGCAATCTCTTCCTCATCATCCAGAGAGGAACCAGGTACAACAATCACAACCACTGAAGCTGAAGAAAGAGTGGTTGATGCACATCAAAGTACTCCACAAGTAGCAGAAAGAAGGATACAAGAGAACCAGTCAGGCTTACCTAGCTCCTCTACAAATTAAATTCAAGTGCCTGACTGGGAACACAAAAGCTCTTATCCTCTCGACAACATAATCGCTCCTATGGATTCATAAGTCCTAACCTGATCAAAAGCCAAAAATTCTCAGCATTTCTCTCCTAAATAGAGCACAAAAATATTAAGGAAACCATAAAAGATGTAGACTGGATCACAGCCATGCAAGATGAGTTATATCAATTCAAAAGGAACAAAGTATGGCACTGCTACCTAGACCCTCAGATCAGACCATCATAAGGACCAAGTGCGTATTCAGAAATAAGCTTGATCAACATGGAAACACTACAAGGAACAAGGCAAGGCTAGTGGTCCAAGGCTACAATCAGGAGGAAGGAATTGATTATGATGATACTTTTGCTCCGGTTGCTTGTTTGGAAGCTATCAGAATCCTCATTTCCTTTAAATCACATATAGAATTCACTCTGTTCCAGATGAATGTCAAAAGTGCATTTCTTAATGGCTTCCTCAAGGAAGAAGTCTATGTAAAGTAACCTGTAGGTTTGAATGTCATGGACACCCCAAATATGTGTTCAAATTGGACAAGGCATTGTATGGGTTGAAGCGGGCTCCTTGAGCTTGGTATGAAAGGTTGTCAAAGTTTCTCTTAGAAAATAGTTTTACAAGAGGAAAAATTGACAACATTTTATTTCTAAAGAAACAAAAGAGGAATATGCTCATTGTTCAGGTATATGTTGATGATATCATTTTTGGGGCAGCAGCTGATTTACTATGTGAGAAATTTGAAAAACTCATAGGAAGTGAGTTTGAGATTAGCACGATGGTTGAGTTGAATTTCTTCTTGGGTCTTCAAGTAAAGGAGTCCACAAAGGGAACATTCATTAGTCAGCAGAAGTATATCAAAGAGCTTCTGAAGAGGTTAGCCATGGAAGCTTCAAAAGTGATGACACTCCCATTGCCACTGCTACTCGACTATACATGGACGAATTTGCCTCTCCGGTGAATAAAACTATGTATAGAGGCATCATTGGATCTCTCCTTTATCATACTGCAAGTAGGCCAGATATTGTTTTCAGTGTAGGACTATGTGCAAGGTTTCAGTCAAACCCCAAGGAATCTCATATGAAGGCTGCCAAAAGAATCCTGCGATATCTTAAGGGAATATAGGACCTTGTTCTGTACTATCCTCCAGGTGATAGCTTCAATCTTATTGGGTATGTTAATGTTGATTATGAAGGTTATCTTGTGAACAAAAAAAATCATATCGGGAATGGCTCACTTCTTCGGATCATGTCTTATCATTTGGGGCAAAAGAAAGAAAAATTCAGTAGCTCTTTCAACAGTTGAAGCAGAATATATTGTTGCAACCTCCGGTTGGGCTTAACTTCTATGGATCAAACAATAGTTGGAAGATTTTGGAGTGTACACTGACTGTTAGCCTCTTCTGTGTGATAACACAAGTGCACTCAACATGGACAAAAATCTAGTCCAGCATAAAAGAACCAAGCAAATTGATGTGAGACATCATTTTTTCAGAGATAACGTGGAAAAGGGGCTTACTTGTATGAAGTTCTGCAGCATAGAAGATCTAATTGCAAATATATTCACCAAAGCCCTAAGTAGAGAACACTTTTAGAGAAATACAGCCTGGGGCTAATAAAGCCTAATTGAGAACCCGATTCCTACCATATGGCTATGAAAATCACATACAGGTAAAATTAGCTAAAATGTTTTCCGGCCAAGTATAACTCACTTCTATACCATTACAGGTAGACAGACGTGATGATTATAGAAGTTGATCAGGCAATGCATGAGCGGTAAAAGAAGGTTGAGCATTTTTTTAGACTGGTCAGGAACTTGGTTCTTGTGCCACATGTTAGTAGTCTTTTGATTTTCTCATACATATCTCAAAAGAAAATAAAAATAATGCCACATTTTCGACCTTTTCAGATTCTATATGTCACGTATTTTTGTTCAAATCCCTTTGCTTCCCTCTAAAACTTTGCATCTTCCCACACATCTACCGCCATTTCAGAACCTGTTTCTCTTTTCTTCATAATTTCCATTCACCTCATTATAATCCTCTCACTCCCAAAACATTGAACGACCATTTCTGTTCTTCTCAGTCTCTCCAGAACCTTCAATAAAAATTCTCTACCATAACTGAGGATCAAACAATCCCTCCTACCACTGAAGATAAAAACTTCGAGTCTTCTCCTGTAGAAAACCCTAAACCAGTTTCACTTTCACCATCCATCCCTCTCTCTACTCCCTCTAACTCTACTCCTCCTCTAAGTGTTGAAAACTCATACAACCATAACAATGAAAGCTTTTCTCCCTTGTTGCCCGAGACACTCAAAGAACATAGTGAAGATGACATTTCAATTCTTGAGGGAAAGAGTAAGTCTCCATAGGTAGAAAAAGATTCATCGCTTAGTCCTGAAAGTGCTAAAGGTTCTAAGGAAAACTGTGATCACTACAGGTACTCCTATCTTATCTATTGTTACTCATGTGGAACCTCAAGATAGGTATGCCATAAAAATATATTGGCTATTGCTGCTGAGGGAATTTTTGGGAAGGAGAATTCTATTATTCCTGAGTCTTAGGAGGAAGAGACTCAGTCATTGGTGAGAGAAGAAGCAATGGTGCTCTCTGAACAATGTTCACCAGAATAGACTCTTGGGACCCCTCTTAAAGGACATGACCCCTTTCCTAAGGAAACTTGTCAGGAATCTTCTTCCTAGGTTAGTTTCGACCCTTCTTCTTCTCTTCACTTTGATGCTAAGCCTTTGGAAGTAATTTCTCATGTTATGAGATCTAGTGATAAAGAAGATGATGATGATGTTGCTTTAAGTGCGTTCATTAAAGTAAGGAGGCCAGTAGCCACTCCTGAGCCCTATCCTAAGCGACCTACCACAAGGTTGCAGCAGAACGAGCTCTTGAGTCTGTGCTAAAGAAGTGTAGGAAAAGTAACAAGAACAAAAAGAAAAGGATAGTGAATGATCGTAAATTTATTTGTGACAAGGATATCCCAATTTGTTGGACAATACGCTTTACGCTAGAGGGGGGGGGGTGAATAGCATTTTAAAAATATTAAGCGTTTTAGTGCGGAATTTAAAAACTTTGCAGAAATTAAAACAAGTGCAGTAGAATAAACTTACACAATGATGTATCCTGGTTGGCCACAAACGTGGTTAGTCCAGTCCCCGAGAGACTCTCTCGAGATTTCCACTAAACTTGTCAAGCTTACGGGTGCTTAACAAACCGTTACAGCTGAGGACACAAGCCTCACCTAGTTGCTCGGGGATCACAATCCCAAAGACTTCAATTGCTCGGGGATACCAATCCCAAAGACTTCAATTGCTCGGGGATAACAATCCCAAAGACTTCAACTGCTCGGGGATAACAATCCCAAAGACTTCAACCGAGGAATCACAAGTTCCTCAACAAACGAGAATCGCAATTCTCTTACAAACACAAAACACACTCACTTTACAAAGCACTCCTTAATGAGTAGATATGAGTAGAAATAGTACGCTCAAGATCACAACAACTTAGCTCAATAGAATGGCTCTTCAAAAAGCTTTATGGATGAATGGAAAATGATGATCAATGTAAGAAAGCTTTTAGCAATGAAAATACTCAAAGTGTATATGTTGTTGTTGTGAAAACACTGAGTTGAAGCTGTATTTATAGGTGAAAAACTCAGTCTTACCGTTGTCTAATTGCCAATTAAGGATTGCTGAAATTACTCAGTGACAATCGATTGTCAAGACTAAACAATCGATTGTTTGCCTATCAGATCAAAAATTCAATCCCAGATTTTACGTCAACAATCGATTACTTCAAATCAATAATCGATTATTTATAACGTTAAGAAATCCTTTCCAATTTTTGGCATAAAACATCGATTGTCCGGAAATCAACAATCGATTATTTTAACAACGTTCAGAAAATCTTTTCCAGATTTTACGCAAAACATCGATTGTTAAATATCAACAATCGATTACCTGAAGGTAATTGAAAATATATGACAACGGTCAGCTTCAACAATTGATTATCAAATGGAATAATCGATTATTAATTAATTTCAAAACTCTTTGTCTCATATATAATCGATTATCAAAAGCCACAATCGATTATCATTTTATTTAAAATCACTGGGAGACATTTTTCTCATTCTAATCGATTACCATTAGTTCATAATCGATTTTTATGAGTTTTGAAAACTTTGCCTCAGTTAACAATCGATTATCATAAGTACACAATCGATTGTTATGCAGTTTGCAAAAACCTGATGTTAACTGACTTACTCACAATCGATTATCATTAATTCACAATCGATTGTCATGCAGTCTTGGCTTAGAGATACTCGATTATCATAAGTACATAATCGATTATCTTAGCCCAGATTTTTGAGGCATGCTTGGAAAACATTTTAACAAATGTAAATATGCATAGTTTAAAATCATTTGACACTTAATTTAAATATGCATGATTTTGGAAAAATAATTTTAGTAGAGAAGCCATGTTATGAGCCAAGTTGAGGAATCAAGATCACAATTAATATTGACTCAATTATAACATTTCTAAACTTTGTCTTGAGCTTCTTGTAATGCATCCATTTTGTGCTTGTCCTTGAGCATTGCTATATATCGCTTTTTGCTTTGTTTGACATTCATCAAAACCTACAAAAGAACACACGTTTAGTATATTGCATTTGAAACGTGTTTCCAACAATTTCCCCCTTTTTGATAATGGCAAACATAAGCGGGATATATGCACTAATTATTTTGATAATCCAAGACAAGTGTAAAGTATGCAATTGATGTTCCCCCTCAATTCATGTTCCCCCTCACTTTAAGCATGAATGAAGTTGAGAGTGATATAGCATACTTCTTGATATCCCATTTCTTCCCCATTTTGCCATTAGCAAAAATATATACAAGGGAAGAATATGCAAAAAAAATATGAAATAAACAAAAGTTTATTTATTGGAAAATAACATTACATGGGTGGAGCCAAACACAATAAAACGAACAACAACTAACCAACCAAGGAAAAACAAATCAAAAACAACATCATCAAAAACAACAATTTCATCATTCATCACCCCCATCTCCTTCATCATCATTGGGAGGCGCTTGATATGGCACCACCTGAGCATAGGCATAATGCACGTGATCAAAGTAACCATGGACCTCACGGGTTAATTGAGTAATTTGGTCAGAGATAGTCCGGAGGGTAGGCTCCTGAGGAGGATGAGCACGACGGGCTTGTCGATTTTGAGGAGGAGCGGGAGCATGATCACCATCATGATGAAAGGAAGACTCCGAAATTTCCCAGATTTTGGTGCTCTTTTTGAGAGGACCATTAGCAATATTGACCCCGGAAGCTTCAAGAAATTTCATTATTAAGAGGGCATAGGGGAGAGGTATGTCATCTCTGGTGGCATTGAACATATGAGATTGAATAAGCTTGCACCAATTGATTTTAACACCGGTGATAATGGCATGAAGAAATTTGGCATCCTCTTGGGAAATGGTGGTGTGATTGAGTTTACGGGGTTTGAGAACACGAGTGATGAAATAGAGAATGAAACGATAATTCGGGTCCATACCCTTTATGGTGGGACGACGGGAAGAAGACTCATCATAGGCGACTCCGGCTTGGCGGAAGAGATTAGCTTCATCAATCATGTCCCCGACATCATTTATGTACTGGTAGATGTCTTCACCATCATGCGGAATGCCGGCAATGAGGTGGAGGTTATCTTCAGAAATTAGAATGGAAATGCCGTTAACATTGGTAACGAGTTCACCCTCATCATCTTTGTGAAGGTTGGAGTAAAAGGCTTCAACCAAAGTAATGTTGTAGTAGGGGTGAGTAAGGAGTAGGAAATTGAAAAGTTGGCACTCTCTTAGCATATTCGCGGCTGGAATGAATGGTGCAACAAGAGCGTTTGTTGAAAAGCGAGGAGGGAGAATAAGGCGTTTCTCAAATTTGGTTAAGAACCGGGTGAGCTCTTCATCGGATTCAAAGAATAGAACCGATCCATCTTGATATGGATGGCGAGAAGAAGAAGCACCTTGTTTGGAACGAGCACGTTTGGAGTTGCGGCTTGACATTTTTGAAAAAGATGTGCTAGGATTTTTCAAAGATAACAAGATAATTTGATGCTTGGGAGGCTTGAGTGAGTATACAAGAGCATATGTGCAGCCTATATATAGAGAAGGAATGAATCTTACACTTATTTGAAAAGATTTGAAGAGATTTGAAGAGCTTTGAAGTCTGAAACGGTAAAAATAAATTCACTGACCGTTCAATAATCGATTGTTTGAATAGAATAATCGATTGTCATTAATGAAAATGATCTGACACATCGATTACACGCCAGAACGGTAAAAAATTTGAAAAAGATAGTCGATTGTCAAACTTGGTAATCGATTGTTTTTCATATTTATGACCTGACAGGAATCGATTGTAGAGCCAAAACGGTAACATAAGTTTAAACAGATAATCGATTGTCAATATATAGTAATCGATTATTTCACTCACAGAGAGTTTGGATTTTGGCAAATAATCGATTGGCAGAACAAATAATCGATTGTTTGGAAGGGGGATGCTAAAATGATGAGACTTAATTCTATCAAGCAATGTAAACATTCAACAAGATTTCATGACAAAAAGAATTGAATCAACAAATAATCGATTATTGATACTGATAATCGATTGGAAGCATAAATAATCGATTATGATCGATTTTTCTTGTATCAAGACAATTTATACTTTCTTCTTACCTTTTGGGGGATACCTGCAAAATAGAATTAAACATCTCCGACGCTCAAGTCAGTAATCTATAAATGAAATAATAACTTTGAAACTAGTGTAGTCGGGTGAAAAACGTGAACTCTTAAGAATTTTGTCCTAGGATGTTCTTAAGAGGGTTTAGGGTACTTACCTTCCCTTCGACTTTGCCAATTACCTGATTTTGAACATCCTCCGTTCATTTTGGTCTTTTGGCTCATTCTTCAATTTAAGAAGCTTCTTCCACAATTTTGCCTTTGTCTTCCTTGTATTTTGTCTTTTAAATTTTTCGAAAATACTTCCGATTTTGAAAAAAATGCCTAAATCGACTTTTCCGTCTCTTCCTCCTTCTTTGTGCTTTAATTGAAGGAATTTTGAATTCGTCTCCCGTCAAGTGTTTGGAGTATCCACTACACTTGATTCCTTCAAGCACACCTGCAAAACAAATCAATGCTCTTTTGGTACCCATGCCATTTTGGGTCCTTGAGGGTTATGCATACTATAATGATATGTTTGAGTAGCATGTCTATGTCTAGTAAAGCATGCGGGAGCAATATGACCAATTCGTCTACAATAATGACATGTCATATTTGGATTATGCATGCGTCTAGGCTCATAGTAGCTAGAATAATTCACATTGTTTACTCTATTTTCATTTCTCCTAATTTGAGCACCATAATCATTTCTAGGTTGAACATTTCGGGATCTTCTAGCATGATCACTGTTGTGCCTAAAATATGCATCATGTCTATGGTGACGATTGCTAGGCGGAAGGTCATGTCTAGGTCTCCTAATATTTTGTCTAGCATGCATGTTTGTTTTAGGAAAGGCATTTTTGTTATTAATCCTAGATTGAGCTCTAGGTGGTTGGGTTTTTGCATCAACCTCTTCTTCATTTATGAAGCCTATTCCATGCTTGGTTGATTTCAAGTTATCAAGCACCACATTCAAGTTTTTATGAGAGGAGTTGAATTTATCTAGTGTGCCTTTTAATCTACCTACTTCATTCTTAAGGTCTACACAAGAAGCACAATTTTTTGTAGAACTCTCGGGCTTGTCAGAACTTCTTTTCCCATAAAACTTGTTTTGATCTAGTAGCTTCTCATTTTCCAAAACCAATTTTTCTAATTCTTTTTCTTTTAATGAAAACTGTTTTTGAAAATCTTGTTCTTTTAGAGAAGCACTTTCTCTTAAACTAGTGACGGTTTTTGTAACTTTGAGAAATTCAGCATACAATTCATCAAAGGCATTTCTCATGTCATCAAGAGTATAAAAATTTTGAGAAGAGATTTGACTTACCTCACTTTGATTTTCTTCCTGTGCCATGAGGCAGAGATTTGCCGCTTCTTCATTTTCTTCTTCACTGGATTCGTCTCCGGAATCTCCTCCCCAAGATATGTATGCTCGTTGCTTCTTGAAGGGTTTCTTCTCCTTTTTAAGATTTGGGCAGTTTGTTTTGATATGCCCTGTTTCACCACATTCATAACATTTAACTTGCTCTCCTTGCTTTTTCCCTTTGCGGTCATATTCTTTTCGCATGAATTTTTGGAACTTTTTGATGATGAGTCCGAATTCGCTATCTCCATCCTCTTCAATTGGTGATTGACTTGTGCTCGCCTTTAGAGCAATCTTTTGCCTTCTTTGTTCATCAATAACAGGGTTAAGAATAGTGGATTCATAAGTCTTAAGATTACCTCTAAGAGCGTCTATGGTGACGTTCGTGATTCCAATTGACTCTTGAATCGCATCGGCCTTTGATCACCATGCCGGTGTTAGACTCCTAAGGATTTTTCGAACTAGTTCTTTGTCTGTGAACGTCTTCTTGAGCGCGTGGAGATCATTCACTATTGATGAGAACCGCTCAAACATCTCGTCTACCTTTTCGCCTTCCTTCATATGGAACAATTCGTAAGCATGAGTTAAAAAGTCAATTTTAGCTTCTCTTACCTGGTCAGTCCCTTCGTAAGTGACCTCAAGCTTGTCCCACATTTCTTTCGCTGTTTTGCAGCAGGAGATTTTCCTGTAATCATTAGCATTAACAGCACAAAGTAATAAATTAATAGCTTTAAAATTATTTTGGACCATTCGATTATCCTCGGCGTTGAAGTCCTCTTCTGATTTTGGCACCCATTCTTCTTCCACCTTTTTGACAGGAACCTCATTTCCTTTGGTGTACACCTTCCACAAGTAAGGACTGTTTGATCTGACGAATATCTGCATCCTTTCTTTCCAATATGAATAATTAGTCCCGTTAAACAAAGGAGGTCTTGTGGGGCACTGTCCTTCATCAATACCTGCAAAAGAGTCTAGAGTAGAAGCCATGGAAAGATTCTCTCAAACGGTTAAGTCTTTCAGAGAGTATGGCTCTGATACCAATTGTTGGACAATACGCTTTACGCTAGAGGGGGGGGGGGTGAATAGCGTTTTAAAAATATTAAGCGTTTTAGTGCGGAATTTAAAAACTTTGCAGAAATTAAAACAAGTGCAGTAGAATAAACTTACACAATGATGTATCCTGGTTGGCCACAAACGTGGTTAGTCCAGTCCCCGAGAGACTCTCTCGAGATTTCCACTAAACTTGTCAAGCTTACGGGTGCTTAACAAACCGTTACAGCTGAGGACACAAGCCTCACCTAGTTGCTCGGGGATCACAATCCCAAAGACTTCAATTGCTCGGGGATACCAATCCCAAAGACTTCAATTGCTCGGGGATAACAATCCCAAAGACTTCAACTGCTCGGGGATAACAATCCCAAAGACTTCAACCGAGGAATCACAAGTTCCTCAACAAACGAGAATCGCAATTCTCTTACAAACACAAAACACACTCACTTTACAAAGCACTCCTTAATGAGTAGATATGAGTAGAAATAGTACGCTCAAGATCACAACAACTTAGCTCAATAGAATGGCTCTTCAAAAAGCTTTATGGATGAATGGAAAATGATGATCAATGTAAGAAAGCTTTTAGCAATGAAAATACTCAAAGTGTATATGTTGTTGTTGTGAAAACACTGAGTTGAAGCTGTATTTATAGGTGAAAAACTCAGTCTTACCGTTGTCTAATTGCCAATTAAGGATTGCTGAAATTACTCAGTGACAATCGATTGTCAAGACTAAACAATCGATTGTTTGCCTATCAGATCAAAAATTCAATCCCAGATTTTACGTCAACAATCGATTACTTCAAATCAATAATCGATTATTTATAACGTTAAGAAATCCTTTCCAATTTTTGGCATAAAACATCGATTGTCCGGAAATCAACAATCGATTATTTTAACAACGTTCAGAAAATCTTTTCCAGATTTTACGCAAAACATCGATTGTTAAATATCAACAATCGATTACCTGAAGGTAATTGAAAATATATGACAACGGTCAGCTTCAACAATTGATTATCAAATGGAATAATCGATTATTAATTAATTTCAAAACTCTCTGTCTCATATATAATCGATTATCAAAAGCCACAATCGATTATCATTTTATTTAAAATCACTGGGAGACATTTTTCTCATTCTAATCGATTACCATTAGTTCATAATCGATTTTTATGAGTTTTGAAAACTTTGCCTCAGTTAACAATCGATTATCATAAGTACACAATCGATTGTTATGCAGTTTGCAAAAACCTGATGTTAACTGACTTACTCACAATCGATTATCATTAATTCACAATCGATTGTCATGCAGTCTTGGCTTAGAGATACTCGATTATCATAAGTACATAATCGATTATCTTAGCCCAGATTTTTGAGGCATGCTTGGAAAACATTTTAACAAATGTAAATATGCATAGTTTAAAATCATTTGACACTTAATTTAAATATGCATGATTTTGGAAAAATAATTTTAGTAGAGAAGCCATGTTATGAGCCAAGTTGAGGAATCAAGATCACAATTAATATTGACTCAATTATAACATTTCTAAACTTTGTCTTGAGCTTCTTGTAATGCATCCATTTTGTGCTTGTCCTTGAGCATTGCTATATATCGCTTTTTGCTTTGTTTGACATTCATCAAAACCTACAAAAGAACACACGTTTAGTATATTGCATTTGAAACGTGTTTCCAACACAATTGTGGAAGTTGATGAGGAAGCCACAGAAGAACCAAGTTCCTTGATTAGGAATTCTAAGAAAAAGAAGCACTCTACTGAGAGTACTTCAAAAGCGGTTGTTGAAACACCCAGTGTCAGGTCATTAAAGGATAGTAGCAAGCTAAAGGAAGCTGTAGTAGAAGGGTCTATGTATAATGATGATGTGCAAGTGAAGTCTAGTGGGAAAGATAAGTCCAGTGGAAAGTCTGTGAAAAGAAAGTTGGGGCATGTCAAGGAACCCGGTTCTGTGAAGAAGGCAAGAAAGGGAAGTATATCTGGTAAAGAAAAGGTTGAGGTATCAGAAAGTTTGTGCGGTTGCACTTTTGACCCAGAGATATTTTATATGGCTGGAATGAATCAAATGCTTGAGATAGTTGAGTTTCAATAGTCGGGGAACCTATTGAACGTGGATGTGCCCAAGGTATATGAAGAAGAGGTTCAAAGTTTCTATGCAGAAGTCTTTACCATTGAATCTTATCAAATATGTGCACTAGTAAATGGCGTAGACATTGTTATGGACTCTGCTCTGTTAGGAGACATACTTAAGGTTCCTGCTGATGGTCTATCTTCTGTTAGAGATTCCTGTGGCTTAAATTTTAGGCATGCTATAGTTAAGGAGGGAGCAGTGCAGCAAAGGGAACATGTGCATAAGAAAGCTTTGCTTCTTGTTTATCTGCTCCTATTTGAGTTGGTGAACAAGATCGTACTTCCTCGCACTGAGAAGAGGTCTATCACATCCAAGTCTGATCTGTATCTGATGGAAGCACTGGATGAGTTCCGAGTTGTTAATCTGCCAGGCATAATGATTGAGCATATGCAAAAGGTGGCAACATTCAAAGATGGAAATCATGGTCTGTCATATGGATTTCTCCTCACGCGTATCTTCAAAGTCTTCAAATTACTCTTGGTACAACCTAAGATGGGGACCAACAAGAAAACTACTCTAGAGGAATGTGAGTGTATCGACAAAATGGGAGGGGTAGGAAGCACTTCAATGATTTCCCAGCTTATAAATGCTCAAAATAGTGCTAGTGAAGATATCAGAAAGTTGAAAGAAAGGAATTCCATATCACAGACTCAGCTCAGTCAAGCCCCAGAGGCACTAGGGTCCTTGAGTTCTTCAAAGGCAGAGGTTTGTCATCTGACTAAGGAGAAACCTAATCTCTAGCAACAAGTTGACAACCTAAGGGAGAAGCTGCTCGCTGAGAAAATATCCGCCAATGCTCGGATTGATGTAGTTCTCAACACACTTGTTGCCTCTTCCAAGCCCTCTCCTTCTAGTGTTCCCTAGACATATCTCTCAGTGACCAGTGTCCAGTTTATCTCTATTGAAATGTTTTGATGATGTTGTGGTGGTTGTTTTTGTTTTTCTTTTGGTTTGTGGATGGAAATCACTAGTACTTCTCCCGTGTAAACAGTCCAAATCTGCATTTGCTGTAAAGGCAAATGCTTATGCTTTTCGTTGTTTAATGAAAACTCTTCTCCTTTTGTTGAAAATGCTTATGCATTTCTGCTTCTCTTTTCTATCATGTTGTGTTCACATACCGCATGTGTTAACTACGCTAGACTTTTTTATGCTAGTTTCTTGGTCGTGTGTTTTTAACGATACCAAAAGGGGGGAAAGTAGCTAAAATTTAAGGAGCTTTGAAAAAAAGCATGAACTGATTAAAGGAGAAGCACAAAGTCAGGGGGAACTTGTGAAGTTCCTATTACTTTATCTGGTTTTTGTTGCTCTAAACATATTTGTCAATTTCTAAGTTTGTCATCATCAAAAAGGGGAAAATTGATGGGTTTACAATATCTTAACTTTATGTTTTGATGATCTAATAAAGTTACTATCAAAGAACCAGACAAGGAACTTGATACGCTTGGTACACAACTCAATCAACGGGCTCAAGCTAATGTGAGTTGCTATTACTTCAGAAGATAAAGACTCAACACAAGGACCCGAACCCCGTGGGTTCCCCTGATAATAGTACGACGTCAACTGTCTACAGCTGGAAAGTGACTGTGTGCACTGTACACTCAAATAGTGCAGCACAGTACAACAGTCACTTCTCATTCACCAACCAAATGATTATATCATTCAAGTTATGTCATCCATGTTGTATTAACAATAAGCATTACACCATAACATTACTTGAACACTTGAGAATTCATTCAAGCATTCAAGAATTCTATTCTCAAGTGCATCAAGAACAAAGTACAACACGACTACGGACCAGTTCCTACAACAAGTCTATTGTATGTCCTTAGTTGAGTTGTAACTTTGTAATTGTTCTTCATTGTAATTCCTACTTTGCTTATTTAGAAGCTTTATTTAGGAACCCCTTGTAAACCATAAACCTTTAGGGGTCATTTGGTAGGATGTATAAGAATACTGCGGATTAAAGTATATTACTAATGCATGGATTAGTAAGGCAAGCATTAGTTATGGAGATATTATTTTTTATCTATTTTTTGGTGTAGTGTATTCAAATTATAATGCATTGCATAATCTTTTCACAAAAATAGTTGTTTACAAAAATACCATCCATATTCTCTAGCTCTAAGGGACTTTAGGGGTAATTTTGTCTTTAACCATGCTAATGCCTGCATTAATAGCCTTGGTATTGTTAGATAATACGCTTAACGCTAGAGGGGGGGGGGGTGAATAGCGTTATAATAAAATTTAGCGTAAACTTGCGGAAATTAAAATTTGCAGGAAGTAAATAAGTGCGATAAATAATAACTTACACACAGATATATCCTGGTTCACCACAACGTGTGGCTAGTCCAGTCCCCGAGAGACTCTCTCGAGATTTTCCACTAACGTGTCAAGCTTCCGGGTGCTTAACAAACCTTTACACCTTGAGGACGCAAGCCTCAACACCTTTGCTCGGAGTTACAACACTCCAAGACTTCAACCAAGGAAACACAAGTTCCTTACAACAAGAGAATTACAATTCTCTTACAAGTGTATACAACACTAAAACACTCAAACAAAATACTCCTTAATGAGTAGATATGAGTAGAAGAAATAAGCTCTGGATCACAACAACTTTGGACAAGAATATGGCTCTCAAAAGCTTTATGAAATTGAATATAAAATGATAAACAAAAGTATGCAAGCTTATAGCAATGTAATGATCAGTTGTAGTATGTTGTTGTATTTAAAACACCGAAATGAAGCTATATTTATAGTTGAAAAACTTGGCATTACCGTTGCCTAATTGCCAATTAAGAGTTGCTGATTTTACTCACTGACAATCGATTGTCAAACCCCAACAATCGATTGTCTGCCAGTCAGATCAAAATTCAATCCCAGATTTTACGCTTGATAATCAATTACTTACAATCCATAATCGATTACTGGCAACGTTCAAAAAATCCTTTCCAGATTTTACCACAAACAATCGATTGTCCAGAATCAACAATCGATTACTCAGCAACGTTCAAAAAATCTTTTCCGGTCTTTAATCAAAACAATCGATTATACCATATCAATAATTGATTACCCAATAACGTTCAAAAAATCTTTTCCGGATTTTAATCACAACAATCGATTATTACAGAATCAATAATCGATTAACTGACGGTATTTGAAAACTTTACGACAACGGTCAGCTTCACAATCGATTGCACAAAGTCAACAATCGATTACTTAATAAATTTGAAAATCACTGGAAGTCACTGCCTCAACACAATCGATCGTCATTAGTTCACAATCGATTATTTTGTGACTTTGAAAAAACTGAAGGACACTGTCTCTTCACAATCGATTGTCATTAGCTTCACAATCGATTATTCTGAGTTTTGAAAAACTTTGATGGACACTGCCGCATCACAATTGATTGTCATAAGGTTCACAATCGATTGTCATGCAGGTTTGAAAAAACCTGATGTTCACTGCCTTAACACAATCGATTGTCATTAGTTCACAATCGATTGTCATGCAGTCTTGGCTCAACATAATCGATTATCATTAGTACATAATCGATTATCTTAGTCCAGTTTTCAGAGGCATTTAAAAATCATATTGACTGAAGTAAATATGCATGATTTAAAATCATTTAGCATTAAATTGAATATGCATGATTTTGGAAAATAGTTTTATGAGAGAAGCCATGTTACGAGTCAAGTTGTAGGATCAAGATCACAAATAAGAATGACTCAATTAAACTAATAAAACTTTTTCTTGAGCTTGAATCTCGTTGTATATCAATTGTGCGCTTGTTTCTTGAACTTCGTCATATATCAATTTTCGCTTCGTTTGTCATTCATCAAAACCTACACAAAAGAACACACGTTTTAGTATATTGCATTGAGAACGTGTTTCCAACAATTTCCCCCTTTTTGATAATGGCAAACATTAAGCGGGATATGCAAGACAAGCAATTTATATTGACGATTCAAGACAAGTATATTCATGTCACAAGTATGCAATTTGTTCCCCCTCAATTTAAGCTTATAAATATTGAGTGCATACCCGTTATCTTCCCCCTTTTGCCATTAGCAAAAATAATAATAAGATGCAAAAGATGAAATAAACCTTGTTTATTTATTGGAAAGAAGGCGTGTTTATTTAAAGAGAGTATAATAACTCAAATGATAGCATTACAATCAATTATTGATACGAGATAATCGATTATTAGATGACAGAAACAGATTTTTCTGAAGAAAACTCGATTCATGCGCGTCATGCTTTATAATTCCCCATACTTTTAGGGCGATACCTGCAAAAAAGAATTAGACGTCTCCGACGCTCAAGTTAGAAATCATGTAACACAAAATGCAATGCATGACTTAGATCAACGTGGAGTCAAGAATCCCGAGTTCACTGCGAATTCGGAAGAAGGACTCTTTCTCTAAAGGCTTTGTAAAGATGTCTGCCAATTGGTTTTTGGTTTCAACAAATTCAATTTCGACATCGCCTTTGAGAACGTGATCTCTAATAAAATGATGTCTAATTTCAATGTGTTTCGTTCGCGAATGAAGAACGGGGTTCTTCGTCAAGCATATGGCACTAGTATTATCACATCTAAGAGGGATATGATCGAGACTTAGGCCATAGTCCAGGAGTTGTTGTTTCATCCATAGGATTTGAGCGCAACAACTCCCCGCGGCTACATATTCAGCCTCGGTTGTGGACAACGCAACACTTACTTGTTTCTTGCTAAACCAAGAAACGAGAGAGCTACCGAGCAAATGGCAAGGGCCACTAGTGCTCTTGCGGTCCAATTTGCATCCAGCAAAATCGGAATCGGAATAGCCAACAAGTTGGCATGAAGAGCCTTTGGGGTACCATAGACCCACATTTGTAGTACCAACAAGATACCTTAAAATCCGTTTTACCGCAGTAAGGTGAGACTCCTTCGGACACGATTGATAATGAGCGCATAAGCACACGCTAAACATGATGTCCGGACGACTAGCAGTAAGATAAAGAAGAGAGCCAATCATACCTCGATACTTTTTGGTGTCGACTTCCTTACCTTTCTCATCTTTGTCTAGATGATCGGATGTGCTCATGGGAGTTGCCATTTCTTTTGCATTGTTCATCTCAAATCGTTTCAGCAATTCTTTGCAATATTTGGTTTGACAAATGAATGTACCTTCTTTCATTTGCTTTACTTGTAGTCCCAAAAAGAATGTTAACTCACCCATCATAGACATCTCAAATTCGCTAGTCATTAAATCGGAAAATTCCTTGCATAAAACATTGTTAGTAGCACCAAATATAATATCATCTACATATATTTGAACTAATAAAATATCATTGTTTTTATGCTTAACAAAGAGAGTTGTGTCAACTTTCCCCCTAATGAAATCATTTTCCAAAAGAAACTTACTCAATCTTTCATACCAAGCTCGGGGAGCTTGATTTAAACCATAAAGAGCCTTTTTGAGTTTGAAAACATGATCGGGAGATTTAAAATCTTCAAAACCGGGGGGTTGTTCAACATAAACTTCTTCTTGAATAAAACCGTTTAGAAAAGCACTTTTCACATCCATTTGATATAAATTGAAATTCATAGAAGAGGCAAATGCAAGCAATAAGCGAATAGCTTCTAATCTAGCTACGGGAGCATATGTTTCCTCATAGTCAATACCCTCTTCTTGATTATAGCCTTTTGCTACAAGCCTAGCTTTGTTTCTAGTGATTATACCATTTTCATCTAGTTTATTGCGAAAAACCCATTTCGTACCAATTATGGTATGACCTTCGGGTCTTGGCACCAAATCCCAAATGTCATTGCGTTCGAATTGGTTAAGCTCCTCTTGCATTGCCAAGGTCCAAAATTCATCCCCAATTGCTTCTGAGATGGTTTTGGGTTCAATTTGAGAAACAAAAGCTGTATGTTCTAAGGTATTTTTGAGAGAGTTTCGGGTACTTACCTTGTCTCCAACGTTGCCAATTACCTGTTCGAGAGGGTGATCTTTGATTGTCCTCCACTCGTTAGGCATATTTTTTTCTTTTTCCAATTATGGCACTTCTTCCGTTGGTTGTTCCTCAGTTTCATCTTTATTTTCCTTGGGTGGTTCCTCTTGTATTTTGTCTTTCAAGCTATCTAAGATACCTGCAAGATCAAAATCGAAATCCTTTCTCGCCAAGCGAGCATTATTTTCGGAAAATACAACATGAGGGGATTCCTCCACAATTTGGGTTCTTTTATTAAAGACCCTATATGCTTTACTACGTGAGGAATATCCAATGAAAATACCTTCATCCGACTTAGCATCAAATTTACCCAATGGGTCTTTGCCATTGTTATGAACAAAACATTTGCAACCAAAAACTCTAAAATGGGAAATATTTGGTTTTCTACCCTTATAAAGTTCATAGGGTGTTTTCATGAGTATCGGCCAAATTACTACTCTATTTAGAACATAGCAAGCGGTACTCACGCCGTCCGCCCAAAAATGTTTGGGTATCTTAGCTTCGTCGAGCATGGTTCTAGCCATCTCTTCGAGACACCTATTTTTACTTTCCACCACCCCATTTTGTTGTGGTGTATGTGGAGCGGAAAAGGTATGCTCGATTCCGAGTTCGTCACAAAAGTCCGCAAAGAGATTGTGATCAAACTCTCCCCCATGATCACTTCTAATTGAAGTGACGGTTGTTTCTTTCTCATTTTGAACACGCTTAAGAAAATATTTAAAATTTTGAAAAGCATCACTTTTATTGGCAAGAAATAAAGTCCAAGTAAATCTCGAGTAATCATCAACAATCACAAAAGCATATCTATTTCTTCCTAGACTTTCAATTCGAGAAGGACCAAATAAATCCATATGAAGCAATTGCAATGGTCTAGACGTTGAAACAATGTTTTTAGATTTGAAAGATGCTTTTGTTTGCTTCCCCTTTTGACACGAGTCACAAATAGAGTCATTTTCAAACTTTAAATGAGGAAGACCAACAACTAAGTTTTGAGAAATCAATTTGTTCAAAAGATGCATATTGATATGTGCTACTCTACGATGCCATAGCCAAGTATCATCCTCTTTACTCATAAGACAATCAACATATTCGGGTGAGGAATTAGCAAGATCAACCATATAAATATTATCAACTCTAAAACCACGAAGTATGATTTTGAAATCACTGCGTCTAAATACTAAGCATTCATCCGAATCAAATAAAGCAAGATTTCCCTTGTCACACAATTGGCTTATGCTCAAGAGATTATGCTTTAATCCTTTAACAAGTAATATATGCTTAATGGAGGAATTTTCATCCTTACCGACTGAGCCTATGCCTATGATCTTTCCTTTATTGTTATCACCGAAGATAACACTTCCTCCTTCTTTGTGCTTTAATTGAAGGAATTTGGATTCATCTCCCGTCATATGCTTGGAGCATCCACTATCAAGGTACCAAAGTACACTTGATCCCTTCAAGCACACCTACAAAACAAATTAATGTTCTTTAGGTACCCATGCCATCTTGGGTCCTTGGGGGTTAGGCATATTATAATGATGCGATTGAGTAACATGTCTATGACGTGTAAAGCATGCAGGAGCAATATGACCAATACGTCTACAATAATGACAAGTCACATTTGGGTTATGCATTCTTCTAGGTTCATAGTAACTAGACGGATGAAAATTTCTTACTCTATTTTGAACACTATGACTATTTCGCATTTCAAGAGAATTATTTCTCCTAGTATGAGCTCTAGGATGGGCAGCATTTCTAGAGTGATTGTTTCTCGGTTGAGGGCCATTGCTAGGTCTTCTAAGGGGTTCAAAATTTGGCCTAAAATATGCATCATTTCTAGGGTGACTATTTCTAGGTGGTAAGTCATTCCTAGGTCTTCTAAAAAGTTCAGCATTTTGTCTAGCATGCATATTGGCTCTAGAGTTGTTGTTTCTAGGATAAGCATTTCTGTTGTTAATCCTAGGTTGAGCTTTAGGTTGTTGGGGTTTAGCGTCAACCTTTTCTTCATTCTTAAAGCCTATTCCATGCTTGGTTGATTTCAAGTTAACAAGAACATCATTCAAGTTTTTGTGCAAAGAATTAAACTTATCTAATGTGCCTTTAAGCCTACTTACTTCATTCTTAAGAAGCAAACAAGAAGTGCAATTTCTAGTAGAGCTTTCGGGCTTATCGGAACTTCTTTTTCCAAAAAACTTGTTTTCCACTTTCAGCTTCTCATTTTCTAAAACCAGTTTTTCTAAATCCTTTTCTTTCAAAGAAAGCTGTTTTTGAAAATCCTTTTCTTTTAATGAAGCATTTTCTTTTATGCCCCTAATAGTTTTTGAAGCCTTAATAAACTCAGCATATAATTCATCAAAAGCAGTTTGCATTTCTTCAAGAGCAAAGAAGTCTTTAGACGAAATTTGACATACCTCATCTTTGTTGTCTTCTTGTGCCATAAGGCAAAGATTTGCTGCTTCGTCTTCTTCTCCTTCGCTTGACTCATCTCCGGAGTCACCTCCCCAAGAAATGTATGCACGTTGCTTTTTAAAAGGTTTCTTCTCCTTTTTGATGTTTGGGCAATTTGATTTGATGTGCCCGGTTTCACCACATTCATAGCACTTGATTTGTTCGCCTTGCTTTTTGCCCTTGCGTTCATACTCCTTGCGCATGAACCTTTGAAATCTTTTTATAACGAGTCCAAACTCGTTGTCTCCTTCCTCATCAATTTGCGGTTGGCTTGTGCTCGCCTTTAGAGCTATTCTTTGCCTCCTTTGATCATCAACAAAAGGGTTAAGAATAGTAGATTCATAGGTCTTAAGGTTACCTCTTAGTGCGTCGATGGTGACTTTTGGAACGCCAATGGATTCTTGAATTGCATCGGCTTTTGATCTCCATGCCGGTGTGAGACTTCTAAGAATTTTTCGCACGAGTTCTCTATCCGTGAATGTTTTCTTGAGAGCATGTAGGTCATTCACGATTATTGAAAATCGCTCAAACATTTCGTCCACCTTTTCACCTTCCTTCATGTGAAATAATTCATAAGAGTGGGTTAGGAAATCAATTTTTTCTTTCCATACCTGGTCCGTACCTTCGTACGTAACTTCTAGCTTGTCCCACATCTCTTTTGCCGTTGTGCAACACGATATTTTCCTGTAATAGTCAGCATTAACAGCACAATATAATAAATTAATTGCTTTAGCATTATTTTGAACCTTTCAGATGTCATCCGCGTCATACTCATCCTCGGACTTAGGAACCCATTCGTTTTCCACCTTCTTTGTTGGAATTTGGTTTCCCTTCATTATCACCTTCCAAAGGTGAAAGCTGTTGGACTGAATGAAGATCTTCATCCTCTCCTTCCAGTACGTGTAATTTGTACCGTTGAATAGAGGTGGTCGTGTGGAGCACTGTCCTTCATCAATTCCTGCAAAAGAATCACGAGTAGAAGCCATGGATGGTTCTCTCAAACTGTTAAGTTTTCAGAGAGTTGGGCTCTGAATCCAATTGTTAGATAATACGCTTAACGCTAGAGGTGGGGGGGGGGGGTGAATAGCGTTATAATAAAATTTAGCGTAAACTTGCGGAAATTAAAATTTGCATGAAGTAAATAAGTGCGATAAATAATAACTTACACACAGATATATCCTGGTTCACCACAACGTGTGTCTAGTCCAGTCCCCGAGAGACTCTCTCGAGATTTTCCACTAACGTGTCAAGCTTCCGGGTGCTTAACAAACCTTTACACCTTGAGGACGCAAGCCTCAACACCTTTGCTCGGAGTTACAACACTCCAAGACTTCAACCAAGGAAACACAAGTTCCTTACAACAAGAGAATTACAATTCTCTTACAAGTGTATACAACACTAAAACACTCAAACAAAATACTCCTTAATAAGTAGATATGAGTAGAAGAAATAAGCTCTGGATCACAACAACTTTGGACAAGAATATGGCTCTCAAAAGCTTTATGAAATTGAATATAAAATGATAAACAAAAGTATGCAAGCTTATAGCAATGTAATGATCAGTTGTAGTATGTTGTTGTATTTAAAACACTGAAATGAAGCTGTATTTATAGTTGAAAAACTTGGCATTACCGTTGCCTAATTGCCAATTAAGAGTTGTTGATTTTACTCACTGACAATCGATTGTCAAACCCCAACAATCGATTGTCTGCCAGTCAGATCAAAATTCAATCCCAGATTTTACGCTTGATAATCGATTACTTACAATCCATAATCGATTACTGGCAACATTCAAAAATCCTTTCCAGATTTTACCACAAACAATCGATTGTCCAGAATCAACAATCGATTACTCAGCAACGTTCAAAAAATCTTTTTCGGTCTTTAATCAAAACAATCGATTATACCAAATCAATAATCGATTACCCAATAACGTTCAAAAAATCTTTTCCGGATTTTAATCACAACAATCGATTATTACAGAATCAATAATCGATTAACTGACGGTATTTGAAAACTTTACGATAACGGTCAGCTTCACAATCGATTGCACAAAGTCAACAATCGATTACTTAATAAATTTGAAAATCACTGGAAGTTACTGCTTCAACACAATCGATTGTCATTAGTTCACAATCGATTATTTTGTGACTTTGAAAAAACTGAAGGACACTGTCTCTTCACAATCGATTGTCATTAGCTTCACAATCGATTATTCTGAGTTTTGAAAAACTTTGATGGACACTGCCGCATCACAATCGATTGTCATAAGGTTCACAATCTATTGTCATGCAGGTTTGAAAAAACCTGATGTTCACTGCCTTAACACAATCGATTGTCATTAGTTCACAATCGATTGTCATGCAGTCTTGGCTCAACATAATCGATTATCATTAGTACATAATCGATTATCTTAGTCCAGTTTTCAGAGGCATTTAAAAATCATTTTGACTGAAGTAAATATGCATGATTTAAAATCATTTAGCATTAAATTGAATATGCATGATTTTGGAAAATAGTTTTATGAGAGAATCCATGTTACGAGTCAAGTTGTAGGATCAAGATCACAAATAAGAATGACTCAGTTAAACTTATAAAACTTTGTCTTGAGCTTGAATCTCGTTGTATATCAATTGCGCGCTTGTTTCTTGAACTTCGTCATATATCAATTTTCGCTTCGTTTGTCATTCATCAAAACCTACACAAAAGAACACACGTTTTAGTATATTGCATTGAGAACGTGTTTCCAACAGGTATAACTAATGTCATGATGTTCTATGCATTACTTAAGCATAGGATAATACAAAGTATGATGTGTTGATACCCAATTTTTCGCTATGTATTTTTTGTACCCAAAATACTTCCAAAATAGCATATATATGCATATATAAGCACATCTAAGGGGTTTGAAATTTTTAATAATTTTAAAACCAATTTAAGACCTATTTTTACACCATAAAATTTAATAATTATTCCTGAAACTTACCATTTTGGAGAATAATTTATTGTATTCTCATATTTACATCAAAATATAGCTAACATTATTTTTTTTGCATATTTTTAGAAATTCGTTTGGTATTTTTAAAACTAAATTGCAAGTAATTGAAATACTAGTCTCTTTAAGATTTAATAGCATTTTTATAAATACAAATTGATTCCAATATTTTTAAATTAATATTTACCTATCATTTATTGACTCAGTACCTTTAATTTGCCTTTAAGACATTTTTTTACTATTTTTATAAAATAAAAAGATAATATTTCAATTGTAGCCTCAATTCCTTTCAATTGCAGCCCATTTTTATCCCAATTTTGACCCCAATCTTAGCCCAAATCAGACCTGAAATCACAGCTCAATTACAATTTAACCCAACCCATTGACCCAATTGCCAAACCCGCCCGGAATTCTTTTTAATCCAAGGCGTTGATCTTTTTTAGCAACGACCACAGATGACCTTTTCCTTTTTAATTCCTAATGACCTAACCCTAACGTTCATTTCTCTCATGTAGGCGCCCTCAAACTCTCTCACTCTCTCAAATGCTCTCTAACATTCAAAAAACCCTAGTCGTCTTCCTCGTCTTCTCCGACCAATCTCACCGGAGTCGATGGCTTCTCAGGCCATGGACAGCCTATGCTCACCCTCGTCCACTCCTAAGCCCGTTTTTTCGAGATTTTGAGGTTTGACCTTGATGGTGTTCGAGCAGATCCTCCATAGATCTTAGGTTTTATGGCCTTTCTGGCTCCATTCCGACCTATTCGAGCCTTAAGTGCTTAGCTAGGCTCAGACCTGTTCGATACCAGACCCTTTCCAAGCCTTCTTATTTTTAGGGTTTCAAAGAATCCCTAAAGCTGTTCGAGGTTCCTTCTTATTTTATTTTCTTAGATCTGTGGTAAATCTGTGATATATATTTAAAGTATTAAAGCTTTTCCCCAATTTTCTTTTCAAAATTAGTCTGTTTCGATTTAGGGTTTTCAAAAAAAATCTTAAAATGACTTCTGGCTTCTCTTCTTATTCTTCTTTTCTTTGTTTTAATCTATATATGCCATGTTATTACGAGTTTTTCGCTTCTGTATTGTGTTCTTTCCTCGTATATCTTCTCCTATGTTCTTGTGTTTTATCGTGATTATGCATCTTATTCTATTTGTGTTTTGTTCTTTCTCCTATTGGGTTCTATAAGCATGCATTATATATCTCCCTCGCATATCTGTCTACTATATCTTTTACTGAGCTTTTACTCCTTGCTTGCCTTTACTGGATTTTTGTTTAAGCCGTAAGCATGATTTCTCTACTGTTTTCCAAAACCTGTATTGCTTTTCTCTTCTGAAGTTGTTTGAGCAATAAACTTTGCTTGAATGTATTCCTTGTATTTTGAACTTGATTTTCTCTTCGTTTGTTTTCTCATAAGTCTCTGAAAGAGGCTATTGAGCCTATCCTGCTTGTTGTTTCCTCGCATATGTATCTGATTTAAATATAAAACCCTAGTGTTTGGGGGGGAGGGGGGGTTTGACAAGTTTGGCTGGACGTTTGGGATAGGTAACATTCAGAACCTTGACCCTTTTTACGGACTCATTGTGAGCCTGTGAGCCTAACTTTCTTGGTTACTATAGTTTCTTTGCTAGTTTTGCAACAACTCTATATTGACTCTATATGATTTTTATATGACTTTCTCCTAATTCAAAAGGCCTTTAGCCAGCTTGTGATTGATTCCGAGTCCCTTTTCAAAAGGATCTGATTGATTGTTAATGATTTTCTTCAAATTAAGTTTCTCTTCCTTTTTTTCTTGGTTGGGTTCATTCATACCAAGACTCGGAATCCTGATTTCACTAGCTGTGATTGATTTCTTTCCTTATTTTTTGTCCCAACCATGTATTATTGATTGCTTTCCTTAATTAAGTTCTGTGTATTTTCCCATTTTGTGCTACTTTGAAAGGTTTTAACAAAAAGATTCTTTCCTTAACTGGTTTTACCCATTGGAATCAAAATCCCTTAACCAAAAGGAAACTAATTTCAACGATATTGCCTTGCCTTTCTTATTTGTTTTCCTGCCCTATAAAAGGGACTGTCCTTCTGCACTTTTAAGACACACAGACACTCCCAATTCAATACTTTCTCTGCATTACTTCTGCATTCAAAAATACAAATTTTCTGCACCCTTTCACAATCAAATTGCTTTTCTTACTTATAGTATCTCTGCTTGCTACTTACCTTCTGAAGTATTCTTGAGTTCTCTCTTGGACTGTCAAGTATTCTACTACAAAACTTAAGTTTTCTCATACTGATGTCTTGTTGTTGCTTACTTTGTTGTTCTGCTATTCTAGTACTTTGCATCTGGTACGTCATTCTTATTTAAATAATGCCCCTTCACTATGTGTTTATTCCCAAGCCTGTTATGCTTTCTTTCACCATGTTATTGTTTCTAATCTGTTATGCTTTCCCTTATCATCTTTCTGCAACTCTATATGCTCTTTTCTCATGTGAACCTATTCTTTTTACCCCTTTGTATGAGAGTACAGTTCCAGTAATGGCAACACTTTATTATTATTGCCTATGACTTTGAACTAGGTTCTTTTGAACCCTTTACTCAAATCAATTTCCACTTCCCTTTTCCCTTTATGTGTTGAGCCTGACTTGGGTCTGGTGGTGCCCTAATCACCATCTAGACTCAGATCTGACCTTTAAGTTCTGCTCTTAACTTGTTTGGACCAACAAATGGTCAGGGGTGTGCTAGTCTACACCTATGGCTGCGTATGACCACCATTTTCTATTGTTTCCCAATTCCTCTTATTGGACAATAAGATTGAATTAGACTTCTCGGATCTAGCTGTTGGTTTTGGTGTATTTTATATTTTTTTTCTTCTTTTCTAGTTCTATAATAATTTGTATAAAAGAATTTTGGAAAATATAGTAATATGGTATAGGAGGGGTTTTACTTTGTTGCATCAATAAAGCGTAGATATCATGCCTTAAGGACTTTAATTTTCCTGCTAGAAATGCTGCCTATATGATTGTCCATTATTTCTAGTTCAAAGTCACCTAGATACCATGCCTATAGGGTTTAACGTTTAATTATGCTACAAGTCACCTAGACACAATGCATATAGGATTTAACGCTTAATCATATGGAAACCCCTTAGAAATCATACCTATATGACTTTAACATTCATGTAAATCATTGCATATAGAAATTATGTCTTTAGGGATTGCATACTCATTAAACAAACTATAAAGCTAATTAAATAATCATCTTTTCATCAGTTTAATAACAAGTCTACAAAAATCAAATGTAGATATAATGCCTATAGAATTTTGTAACTCGACTGATTCGTCTTAAGCAATAAGAGTATGATTAATTGGTCCTTAAACGTCTTAATTCAGTAACATTTTCAAAAGCCTCCATCTTTTAATCAAACCTTTTGAACCAGTATACTTTTAAGTTCTTCACATCTGCAACAGTTCTCTCTTTCTGTCTAAACATTTTTCTAAATTTTGGGTTTTTTTCTGAACTCCTCTTTTAAACAGTTCTGCAGTTTGCTCTTTTCCTTAAGTAAATCCGATTTCTTCTCTGAAATGTTTCTACAACTATTACTATGTCCAGGCACTCTGCATACTTTTCTTTAAACTTGCTGCAATCTATACTTCCTTTTTCAAAACTCTTCTGCAATTAGTTCTTTCTGAAACCAGTACTTTCGCTTAAAATACCTTTACTTCTGACAATTGGATCCGAGTTTCCTAATACGGACTTTCTATCTAAACATATTTTATAAACCAGTCTGTTTCACTATTTAAGTTTAATTTAAAGACCGAATCATTATGTGCTAAGACATGCTAGTGTTATTTGATTAAGGGGTTAACTTGAGCCTTACTTATTTTCTTTGTTCATCCCTATTCTTGTTATCTATTTTGTATGTCGCAATTAGAATTTTAACCTTTTGAACTCCATATATGACAATATCCCTTTCTTTCCCCTTTAGGATTAGAAGTCCTGATACCTCGGGACTGATAGGATGGGACGGATACTAGCATGCAATAAGCAAACGAGACTAATCACGTTTAAATACCTTAACGAGGTGGGAAAGGGTAGAATATGGATATGATGACCGGTGCGCTAATATCAAGTGTGATCTCTCTTTTGAGGAGTGATTGCTAGATATTGCATTGATGTGATCCATATTTTTGTATAAACCTAGGACCCCCCCCCCCCTATTCCCTTTCCTTATAAATGTCTTCTTTAAATTATGTTTTCTTTAAAAAATTCCTTTCCCTTAAAAATTGTACTCCTTTATTTTCTTCAAAACTTTCAAACTTTTGTGATCCTTATATGCACATTGGTTTATTTTCTTCTATATTCTTAAAGTCACAGTAATAGCATGGCCGGGAACCAAGATAATCTCTAAGCCCTTACCCGAACCCTGGTTTACCTTATTTTCAAAACTCTTCATCTCTTTAAAGTGTCCTAATGCACTATAATCATTAGGTGGCGACTCTCCAAATCCAAAACCTAATTCTCGCAGGATAATAAAGAGTTGTCCACCTATTATATTGTATACCCGATTTCCGGACTCTTCGCCCAATGAAAAGGGGGTGTCCATAGCATGGCGACTCTGCTGGAGAATTCTTCAAACTTTTTACCATTACATGCTTTTTGTGACTTTATTGCTTCCTTAATTGCATTTATTTATTACCTTTAATTATTTCATCACGAAACTAACTTTGCTCTTCATGTCTTTTCTTTCCTTTAACTGTTTTCCTTCACCGCTTTATTATTTCAATATTGTTTTATTTCGAGAATTTATTGTAATCATTTATCTTATGTATGTGAAAATACATGTCAATTTGTTTCATTCTTGTAATTGCATCTTCAACATCATACTCCACTCGTGCCAAAACAAATACTATAGCAACGCCTTATAATGAGTGGTTGCGCTCTTCCGATATTATCACCCCTAAATTTGGAGAAGGCATATTTGCGGTAAAACAAGTCGATCAACGGTGTAGTCGACGGTTCCGCACCTTTCCCTCTTGATTGTCCACTCAAGGGTACCTATCTAGCACTTCAAAAAAATAAAAGCCTTATTCCGTTAAACTGTTCATGCGTCATGGCCAAACCTAGCCGAGTCAGTTATGTTTTCCACATAATGACTCATTAGGATAGCCTAGTCCAAAGTCCATCAAGTTTCCCTTGAAACCCAAACGGACACCTCCATGTTATGTGCATTCATTTTTAGAACTAAATGCCTTTATGCTAATTATTGATCTGAATAGTCGAGTCTAGGTCTAACCCTTTGTTTTGCAGAAAATGAGGCACACAGTCCCAGATTTGGTGCGGTAACCAACATTCACCCAAGGCTTCTAAGCTCGTGGGAGGACCTTCATGCCAGCAATCAGAACCTTGTCCACAAATACTTAGGGAATTTGCCTTCACTCTGGAAATCCAGCCTGACAACAAAATCATAAAGGCTGCAACTCTGTTCTGGGATAGTGATCGGTCGGTGTTTTGCTTCGGGGATTAGGAAATGACTCATTTACTAGAAGAAAAAGGGGGTTTAGCTGGTGTCCCTTGGGGGACTCCAGATCTGCTTATGCCAGAAAATCGTAAAAGTAGAGACTTTGTTAAGATGATGGGACTCAAGTAAAATCCAGATCTAACTTGTTTGAAAAGCTCCTACATACAATTCGACTACTTGTATGAGAGATAAGGCCATAGAAAGTCCTACCGCACCTACACCGATGAGTTAGCGCTTACCTCCTTAGGGAATATTCTCATAAGGGTTTTTGTCTTCATGTTCTGTTTCCTGGGTACGATGATCTTTCCTATGAAGAAGGCTAGGATCCACACCAGACTAGCCATTGTAACGAAGACCTTAATGGAAGGGATCGATGGGCAGTCTTTCAGCATATTGCCCATGATCATCGCTAAAATCTATCGAGCCTTGGTAAAATGTCAACGAGGGGCCCCACACTTTGAAGGTTGTAATCTGTTACTTCAACTCTGGCTTATAGAACACTTCAGAAAGATGACTACCGACAGTAGATTATATGCACAGATTGGGATGATCATATCGCTTTCCACCACCCAAAGCGAATGACTCCATGCCCAACATGTTCGCTCGGCCAGAGGACACTGGAGTATGGGTAGAGCTATTTGAGAACCTGAAGGAAGAGCTGGTACAGTGGATGGATGAGTGGTTCCCAACTAGGGAGTTCATTGTTCGTTCTCGGGATGCAATGTTCCTCATACTCATCGACATGAGGGGAACTCATCCTTATGCCCCTCTCCGAGCCATGAGGCAAGATGGAAGGAAGCAGATCATACCAAAGGTAGAAAAAAATGATTCACTTCAAGGCTGACTTTCAAGATGATGATAACCTCCATTGATGTCACGCTCAACACATGTGGCATTTCAAACTCAACTTGGGGAGAGAAACTATTGAGGCAGACAAGTATCATACAGGATGCATTCCCACTACTCGAGTTGGTTGGAGGACAATCACACTGGTTTGGGTCATCCAGGGTTCATCTGAGGTCACAAGCTTATTGATGAAAAGGCTGAAGCGCAAGCTAAGAACGATCAATTGTGTAAAAGAATTCGGGAATGCAAAAATGAACATCAGGAAATACAAGAAGCTCGCCAGAAGTTGATCGACGAGTGGAAGGATATGGATGTCAATGCCAACAAATGTTTTAGGGTATCTGGAACGAGGTCTAGTTGAGTTGGAAGAAAAGTTCATGAAGAGGATTGAAGATTTCCAGAATGCCGAGAGAAGTGCAGAAAAGTATCTAGCTCGAGCATATCTGCTGCTAGGACTGCGCGAGTTGATACAACTGTAGGAGGGAGGTGAGAATACCGAATATGGGGAAGGTCCTTCTGGGACCAAGTAGTTCGGATCTTTTTTTTCCCGCTTTCATAATGTAATAAGGCCACCGGCCATTAGTGACATCTTTATTTCCGTTATTTTAAATTGCATTTATTAGACTCGTCTTATTTTTATCAATAAAATGAGGCATTTAGTATTATAAGTTCTCCAAATTTAATTATTCTCTAGGCCTACCTCGGGCACAACAAGGCACCCAAATTAGGAAACGACTTATATTCCTGCACAACGTGTTTAAATATCACAATATTCTCTTTCTCAGAATCCGTACTAACTTTTTACATTTTTGTTTTTCTTTTATTTTTATTCCCTTCCATTAAGGTTTGTTCGTGAATTCTGGCACAATCAGCATACTCTACAAAATCCAAGGGCCCTCCACTTCCTCCTCCTACGAGTCCTTTCGAAAACAAGAACAAAGGCAGAATGGGAGACGCCAATGCTAGAAAGGAAATTGAGGAGACTTCTCAGAACACTCCAACTACCAAAGAGGTTGCTGCTCATCTTGAGCAAACATTGCTGAAATTTCGGGAAGAATTGGACCAAGTTCAGAACTTGGTAAGCCTACCAATCACTCTTGCCGCTCCCGATGTTAATTCCCAGAACCCCGTACCTCTACAAAATACTCTGTAACCACCAGTACAACCCGCTCGCGCCCAAGCCTGCAACACATGCAATAACACTCTACTGCTCATTCACAAACCGCAAAACACCACAAATGACCACATCCACATCCCATATTTGGAGACACCATACCCCACTATATCCAGCCAATCTCAAGTGTATCTGAATCAGACGACAAAGACTCCCTCATCAGGAATTTGGCCGTTGAACTAAGAAGTTAACTAGCCGGGTCTAGGGTGACAAAGGTAGCAAAGGCGTTCAAGGGATGAACTACGAAGATCTTTGTGTTCAGCCAGATGTTGAACTTCCGGAGGGGTACAAACCTCCCAAGTTCGAGATGTTCGACGGTACAAGTGATCCCTGGGTCTATCTAAGAATGCATTGTGATAAGTTGGCAGTAATTGGAAGGGACGAGAAAATCCGCATGAAGCTGTTGATGAGGAGTCTGAAAGGCGATGCCTTATCTTGGCACATCAGCCAAGATTCAAAGAAATGGACAAGTTGGGTAAGCATGGCATCCGACTTTATGGAACGATTCATGTTCAATACAGAGAACGCACCATATGTGTTTTATATCAAGAATCTAAAGAAGAAACCCACAGAGACTTTTTGCGAGTATGCTACACGTTGGAGGTCAGAAGCTGCTAAGGTCAGGCCAGCCCTAGAGGAAAAGCAGATGAACATGTTCTTTGTCTGGGCTCAGGATTAGCAATACTATGAGAGGCTAATGCTGATAGAAGGTTCAGAATTCTCCAACATCATCAAGTTTGGAGAAAGAATTGAGGAAGGTATAAAAAATGGTATGCTCACTAATCTCAAATCATTACAGGCCACCAACAAGGCTTTACAGTCTGGTGGCACGTCAAAGAAAAAGGACGTGAATTCTGTGATGGCTGCACAATCCTTATGCAAAATGCAGATGGTTACAAGTCTTATTCTCGAAAGGTAGATAAGTAGCTTTATGCAGGATAGAGGTAGAGCTTAACCTCAGAAGGCAGATAAATAGCCTTATGAAAAATGTAGATGTAGACAGGGCTTAGTTTCGAAAGGCAGATGATAGCCTTATGTAAAAAATGCAAGAATGTAAAGGGTGAATAGTAGTGAGATTTTCTTAGCTGGTAGCTAATTGCGACATTGTGGCTGCTGGGGATATTGGGTGCAAACAACGAGTTCGTGAATAAGCGATCGTTCTGATGGTTTCCCACCTGGAAGGTACGAGTGTGCGAATCTATTCAGATGGTTTGTTCCCTGCACCCAAATAAAAATCATAAATTTTGCAGAGGGGGGAAATGTTAGCTCATCTTTCGTGGCTCCTGACATCACGTGTCGCTGGGGTAGCGTGGCTAAATAATAGCAATTCAAATGATAGCTATGCATGATTTAGTATATAAAAATTAAGTATATATTTGTAAAATATTTTCCTTTCGAATGGACCAATGTCTGCAACGTGGTTCAAGACATTCTGACCTTGCTTCCTCAAGAATTTTGAGGGTCCTCCTCAAATATCTGCCCCACTTTACTGGGTTGGCGCTTCTGATGGCTGTGATGAATGACTGAAAATGGATCGATTCTATTATTTTGAGGGTCCTCCGCAAAATTCTGCCCCAGTTTATTGGGTTGGCGCTTCTGACGGCTGTGCTGAACGACTGAAAACGGATCAATTCCAGAATTTTTAGGGTCCTCCTCAATATTTTGCCCTAGTTTACTGGGTTGGCACTTTTGACGTTGAAGAGACTGAAAACCGACTTCAAAATTTTGATGGTCCTCCTCAAAATTCTGTCCCAGTTCCAATAGCGGGGGAAAACGGAATTTTTTTATTAAAATATGACCGAACCCATAGGGCTTCCTACGTATCCTCTCTTAAACGGGAATCAGGTCAGGCGTAGTTCAAAATACATCACAAAGAAAAAAAACATATAATTATACATAGTATCGTTTCACTGCATCTGAGTTGATTGGCTTTGCTCATACTTCTCCATCCATTTCTGCAAGAATAAGGGCTCCTCCGATCAGAACCCGGTGAACCATGTACGAACCCTACCAATTGGGAAAGAATTTCCCCTTGGCTTCATCTTGATGTGGAAATATTTTCTTCAACACCAGTTTCCCCAGTATAAACTTCCTCAGTTTAACTTTTTTGTTGAAGGCTTTGGACATTCTGTTCATATATAACTGACTGTGGCAAACTGTATTCATTCTCTTTCTGTCTATAAGGGCTAACTTCTCGTAGCGACCTTTTACCCATTCTGCATCGTCTAACTCTGCTTCTTGTATGATTCTTAAAGACGGAATTCCTACCTCGGCGCTAATGACCGCTTCTATACTATAAACCAACATGTAGGGGGTTGCCCTGGTTGATGTCCGGACTGTGGTATGGTATCCTAATAAAGTAAATGATAGCTTCTCATGCCGTTACGTGTGCCTCTCGATCATCTGCATTAGTATCTTCTTGATGTTTTTGTCGGCTGCCTCTACGACACCATTCATCTAAGGTCTGTAAGCTATAGAGTTCTTGTACCTGATTTTGAATGTTTTGCACATCGCCTTAATCACGTCGCTGCTGAGATTGGAACCATTGTCGGTGATGATAGATTCTGGAATACCATACCCACAAACAATTCGGTCATGGACGAAATTTAACACAACTTTCTTAGTCACTGATTTGTACGATGCTGCTTTGACCCATTTAGTAAAGTAATAAATTGCCATTAAGATGAACCTGTGCCCGTTTGATGTGGCAGGCACGATTGGTACGATAACATCAATTCCCCAAGTGGCAAATGACCACGGTGAGCTTGTTGCAATCTCATTTGGACGCACCTCTACCATATTTGCATGTATATGACAACGATGGCACTTTCAGACATACTCGATGCAGTCCGTTTCCATAGTCATCCAAAAGTACCCTGCTCAGAGTATTTTCTTTGCTAGTACAAAACCATTCATGTGCGGTCCGCAAGTCCCTGCGTGGACTTCATCCAATAGTTTGGTTTCTTCTCTTACATCGACACACCTTAGAAATCCCAAATCGGGAATCCTCCTATACAAGGTTCCTCTGTTGTGAAAGAAATTGTTAGAGAACCTCTGTAATGTGCGCTTCTGAGTGGCATTGGCGAGCTCTGGATATTCTCCTATTGTCAATTATTCTTTGATGTCGTGGAACCACGGTTTTCCATCCGCTTCTTCCTCAATATGAGCACAATAAGCTGGTTGGTCATAGATCTTGACCTGAATGGGATCAATAAAATTTGTATCTGGATCCTGGATCATGGATGACAAAGTTGCCAGTGCATCATCGAACTCATTCTGTATTCTGGGAACATGCTGAAATTCAGTCTTTGTAAACCTTTCCTAAGCTCATGCATGTGATGCAGATAAGGGAGTATCTTAGAATTCTTATTTTCCCACTCTTCTCGAACCTGATGTATGAGTAGGTCTGAGTCTCCGATCACTAGTAACTCCTGAACATTCATGTCGATGGCCAGTTTGAGCCCTAAGATGTAGGCTTCGTACTTGGCCATGTTGTTGGTGCAGTTGAACTTGAGCTTGGTGGATACCAGGTAATGCTGAGTGGTTTCTAATACCAGGTCTGTTCCTATGCCAATTCCTTTGAAATTCAGCGCTCTGTCAAAAAACATCCTCCAACCGTCATAGGATTCTGCAATGTCTTCTCCTATGAAAGCTACCTCTTCATTAGGAAAATATGTCTTTAATGGCTTGTATTCTCCTCCCCCAGGATTCTCGACGAGGTGATATGCCAAAGCTTGTCCTTTGACTGCCTTCTAGGTGACATAAACAATGTCGAATTCACTTAGCAGGATATGCCATTTGGCGAGCTTCCCAGTAGGCATGGGCTTCTGAAAGAAATATTTTAACGGATCCATCCTTGATATGAGATAGGTGGTGCAGGCACAGAAATAATGTATCTGTTTCTAAGCTACCCAGGTTAGGGCACAACAGGTGCGTTCTAATAAGGAATACCGAGCCTCGTACGGGGTAAACTTCTTGCTGAGGCAATAGATTGCTTGCTCCTTTCTCCTTGTTTCATCATGTTGTCCCAGAACACAACCGAACGCTCCATCCAACACTTCGAGATAAAGTAGTAGGGGTCTTCCTAGTTCAAGCGGAACTAAGACTGGCGACATTGACAAATATTCCTTAATTCCCTCAAAAGTTTTCTGACAATCGTGAGTCCATTTGGTGGCGACATCCTTTTTCAGCATCTTGAATATAAGTTCACGAATGACGGTGGACTGAGCTATGAACCGGTGATATAGTTGAGTCTTCCCAGAAAACTCATCACATCTTTCTTGTTCTTTAGCGGTGGCAATTCTTGGATGGCTTTAAACTTTGACGGATCCAATTCTATCCCTCGAAGGCTCACAATGAAACCCAGTAACTTTTTAGCAGGAACCCCGAATGCACACTTTGTGGGGTTCAACTTCAAAATGTACCTTCTCAATCTGTTGAAGAATTTCCTTAGATCTTCCATATGGTTTGCGGCTTTCTTGGATTTGATGATGACATCGTCCATATACACCTCGATTTCTTTATGTATCATATCATGAAAGATAGTAGTCATGACTCTCATATAGGTGGCACCAACATTCTTAAAACCAAACGGCATCATTCTGTAACAGTACATCCCCCATGGTGTGATAAAAGCTATTTTCTCTGCAGTTTCTTCATCCATCCATATCTGGTGGTATCCCGCAAAACAATCGACGAATCACTGTAGCTCATGCTTAGCGCAGTTATCAATCAAGATGTGTATATTCGGCAAGGGGATTTCATCTTTGGGACTGGCCCGGTTAAGATCCCGGTAGTCGACACAGACTCTGAATTTCCCATCCTTCTTCGGTACTCGCACAATGTCGGCTAACCATGTCGGATACTCTACTACCCCTAGAATCCTGGCTTTGACTTGCTTGGTAACCTCTTTTTGGATTTTCAAACTCATGTCGGGTGTGAACTTTCTGAGCTTCTGCTTTACTGGTGGACATTATAGATCTGTTGGTAGCTTGTGAGCTATAATAGATGTGCTGAGACCAGTCATATCATCATACGACCATGCGAAGATGTCCTCATACTCCTTTAGGAACTTTGTGTAATCTTTCTTTTCTGATGGCGACAAATGCACATTGATGCACGTTTCCTTGACATTCTCTGCATCCCCCAAATTAACAATCTCAATTCCGTCCAAGTTGGATTTAGGTTTATTCTCAAAGTTCTCGATCTATCTGACAACTTCTTCTGGTATATCATCCTCTTTTGAATCTATATCCATTTGTTGCGTTGTCTCATTGCAAGTCACAATCGTTTGTTCATCATCAAGATAGGTAATAGTAATGCTGTGTAAATAAAGTAAATGATTGAGAAAATAATAAGAGTGAGATATATAAATAAACTTAGAAATTCTTTGATTGAATTAATAATTTTTTGAAACATCAGAGCTATTTTCAAAAGTAAAGGGAATGCGGAAAGAAAAATCAACTAGTAAAAAGTAAAGATGCGATGCATGTTGCTTGTTTAGCCTTGCTACCCGAAGCTCTTCGGGTGCTGGCGGTCCTGATCAACCAATTAGTGAGGCGTTCCCCTCGATTCACAGCTTGTATGGAAGGGACTCCCTCCCCTTCCTCCTTAAAGATAACACAACAGTCCATATCATCTTCCAGAAAGAAATTCTTCATCGCTGCTAATGCCCCATCTTCCTCTGATCCATATATGACATTTGCCGGTTGAAACGTCTGCTCCATCTGAGGTATAGGGTGCTCCAACAGATAGTAGGGGTTGTGCCATGGTGTCGACTAATGGTTGAACTCGTCCCAGGTGCATTCATACCCTAAACCAAAGGTAATACCGTGTTTCTTCAGCTTGATGGACTTGGTGATACACTGGAGATTCTTGCCAAGTCCTTTTCCGTGCTCATACCAACTCCAATTCAGGATACTCTCAATCTTGTTGTCATACCATTTATCATTGTCCACGGCGTTGACTTGCTTGGTTTGGTGGTATGTCTCTCTGCCTATTCTTCTTCTACCTCCAATAATTAGGATGGTCTGGCGACTGTATATTGGATTGCTACCGTTGCCATTAATGATCACCTCCTGGTGATTCCATTCGAAATTCACTTCTTGATGCAGGGTTGATTCCACAGCTCTAGTAGCTTGGATCCAGGGTCGTCCCAACAATATATTGTAGGACACTGAGATGTCTATCACTTGAAAGTCGACATCGAACTAAGGTGGTCCCATCTGCAAGAACATGTTGATTTCTCCAATGGTGGATCTTTGGGGACCCATCAAAGGCTTTAACAAAGATAGCTCTATCTTTGATCTCATACAAACCCTTTCCCAATGTCCTGAGGGTATTAGTGGACAAATGTTACGGTTGGATTCCCCGTCAACCAGGATCATGATGATGAAATAATCTTCGCATTCCTTGTTGTGAATAAGTCCTTCTGGTGGTAGCTCATCCTCGTGGAAGGTGATCTTGTGACTTAATAATACTTTTCCTACCATATTAACCATTTCTCCCCCAGTTATGTTGTTGGGAACATAAGCCTCACTCAATATTTTCATCAGAGAATTCTTCTGTGCCTCAGAGCTTTGCAGAAGAGCCATGATGGAAATCTGTGCTAGTGTTTTGTTTAGTTGCTTAACGACCGAGTATTCTTTAGCCTGTATCTTTCTCCAAATTTCATTAGACGCAGTCTCAACTGGCCGTCCAGAGCCTTGCTTGCTGGATTAAGCTTAATGTTCCGGAGTGTATACCTTGCCTGTTCTGGTCATGCCCTGTGCGACGATCGATTCTCCTACTTTTGTTTTCCCTCTTCTCATAGCTTCGGCTGTGTAATCCCAGGGCATAGCATTTGAGTGGAAGTGGGTCACATCTGTTATTGAAACCGGGATAGGCACCTTCGGGGGTAACACAACAAATTCAAATGGTGCAGGTGCCTTTGGAATTTTGAACTCGAGCTCAATTGGTCCTTGCGCCTTTGCAGGAGGTGCTTCGAACTCAAGTGGTATGGACATATTTACCTCATCGCCCTCAGAGCGCTGGATCTTGATGACAATAAGATTAAGGGTAACTGTCGGCTTCTTCTGTTCATCTCCTTTGGCAATCAATCCAATCATCCCCTTAGGGTCCCAATCATTCTCAATCTCAATCATATGAATGCCTCCGCCGTTGTGGTCAGACAGAGGGTTGTTACAGACATTGGGAGCGGGATCCTTTGCTATGATGACATTATTGTCAATTAAGGTCTAAATCTTATCTTTCAAAGAGTGACACTCGTCGATGGTATGGCCTTTCATTCCAGAATAGTATGTGCAGGTTTGTTCGGATTAATCTATTGGGAGGGAGTTTTTGGAGTTCGGGTGCTTTGAGTCTTTAAGATAGTTGGTCGATTGGTTCGGCGATGTCGGTATATATTCTGGGAGGTCTTCGGTCAAAATTTGGTCTGGGTCGAGGAAAGTTTTGGTGGGTAGGTGGTGACTGATAGTGTGAAGGTTGGGCATTATAGGCTTGGTACACATGTGCGGGTTGGGAATATCTTGGTGAAGTGGGTTGATACGTAGGTAGTGGAGGTGGAGATGATTGGTAGGTGGGTGGTGGAATTTGGTATGTGGGTGAGGGTGCTTGGTAATTTAGGGAAGGTTGATATGTGAGCACAGTTAAGGGATATGTTTGGTATTTCATAGGGGATTTGGTTTAAGCTCTACCTTCATCCTGCATAAGGCTACTTATATGCCTTTCGAGACTAAGCCCTGTCTCCATCTGCATTTCCTGCATAAGGCTATCAGCGGCCTTTCGAGACTAAGCCCTGTCTCCATCTGCATTTTGCATAAGGCTATATATCTGCCTTTTGAGGCTAAGCCCTGTCTCAATCTGCATTTCCTACATAAGGCTATCATCTGCCTTTCGAGACTAAGCATTGTCTCCATCTGCATTTTGAATAAGGCTAGTAATCTACCTTCCGAGGTTAAGTTCTACCTCCATCCTGCATAAGGCTACTTATCTGCTTTCAAAGGATAAGCTCTACCTCCATCCTGCATAAGGCTATCATCTGCCTTTTGAGACTAAGGTCTGTCTCTATCTGCATTTTGCATAAGTCTATTTATCTGCCTTTCGAGACTAAGGTATGTTCCCATCCTACATAAGGCTACTAAGCTCTGCCTCCATCTTGCATGTCAGAAAAATTGCCACTCTATTTTTGAACGGCTGCAATATCGCCACACATATTTAAATTCTCGCTTTGGCTAAAAGATCGCCACCCATTAAATTTATCGACTGAAAGATTGCCACCTCCTCATGGGTTTAAAGATCACCAACTTATTCAAAGGCGTCATAGTTTGGAGGAACTATCTGCATAGCCCGAGAACACCATTTCATGGCCTGTGAATCTTTATTTATGCTCTTCATGACCCAGGACACCATAGTCTAAAGACGTCATCTTAACCATCTGAAGACAGCATTCATAGTGCAATGGGAAGTTGCATCATGTTTAAATTATCCACTATACACGCCACATTGTTCATTTGCAGGTACACCGGATACCAAATGGTCGTCTGAGCAGGATCGATCTCACTCCGGTTCTCTGCATCCTGTCCGGCTCCAAATACCTTTTCCAACCCAAGTGTCGCGTTCGTTCTTTTTGAATCCCCATCCGACACACTCCGTCAATGGTTCCTGAACTACATATGAATTGTTTCATGTAAAACCAGGAATATGTAGGTAGCTCAAAGGCTAGAGCTCGGTTGAAATTCTTTTCAATCGCCGATCCGGTCAAAATTGGTCATCTTGTCTTTACCCGACAACTCTTTCATCCTCCTCAGGTAAAGAGAAGCAGTTGTTGATACCCAATTTTTGATATATATTTTTTGTAACCAAAATACTTCCAAAATAGCATATATGTGCATACGTAAGCACACCTAAGGGGTTTGACATTTCAAATAACTTTTAAACCAATTTAAGGACTATTTTTACACCATAAAATTCAATAATTATTTCCGAAACTTGCCATTATGGAGAATAATTTATTTTATTCTCATATTTATATCACAATATAGCTAATATAATATTTTTATATTTTTACAAATTTGTTTGGTATTTTTGAAACTAAATTGCATGTAATTGCAATAATAGCCTCTTTAAGATTTAATAGCATTTTAATAAATACAAATTGATCCCAATAATTTTAAATTAATACTTACCAATTATTTATTGACACAGTGCCATCAATTTATCTTTAAGACATTTTTTACTATTTTTATAAAATAAAAAGAAAAAACTGGCTATTTCAATTGTAGCCTCAATTCCTTTCGATTGTAGCCCATTTTAGTCCCAATTTTAACCCCAAACTTACCCCAAATCAGACCTAAGATCACATCCCAATTAAATTTAACCCAACCCATCGACCCAATTGCCAAGCCCACCCGGATTTCTTTTTAATCTAGGCCGTTGATCTTTTTGATCAACGGGCACAGATGACTCTTTCCTTAGTAATTCCTAATGACCTAACCCTAACGTTCATTTCTCTCATGTTGCCACCCTCAAACTCTATCACTCTCTCAAACTCTCTCTAACACTCAAAATACCCTAGCCGTCTTCCTCGTCTTCTCCGACCAATCTCACCGGAGTCCATGGCTTCTCAGGCCATGGACAGCCTGTGCTCACCCTCCTCCACTCCTAAGCCTGTTTATTCAAGATTTCGAGGTTCGACCTCGATGGTGTTAGAGTACATCCTTCATAGATCTGAGGTTTTATAGCCTCTTCGGCTTTATTCCGACGTATTCGAGCCTTGAGTGCTTTTTCGAGACTAGACCCTTCCCAAGCCTTCTCATTTCTGGGGTTTCTAAGAAACCTTAAAACTGTTTGAGGTTCCTTCTTTTTTATTTTCTTAGATATGTGGTAAATCTGTGATATATTCAAAGTTTTAAAGCTTTTCCCCAATTTTCTTTTCAAAATGAGTCTGTTTCGATTTAGGGTTTTCAAAAATATCTTAAAACGACTTCTGACTTCTCTTATTCTTTTTTTTGTATGAATCTGTATATTCCATGTTGTTATGAGTTTTTCGCGTGTATCCTGTGTTCTTTCCTCGCATGTCTTCTCCTATGTTCTTGTGTTTTACCGTTATTACGCATGTTCTTCTATTGGTGTTCTGTCTTTTCTCCTACTGAGTTCTATAAGCATGGTGTATATATCTCCCTTGCATATCCCTCAACTTTATTTTTTACTGAGCTTTTACTCATTGCCTGCCTTTACTGGATTTTTGTTTAAGCCCTAAGCATGATCTATCTACTGTTTTCATAAACCTGTATTGTTTTTCTCTTCTGAACGTGTTTCAGCAACAAGCTTTGCCTGAATGTATTCCTTGTATTTTGAACTTGCTTTTCTCTGTGTTTGTTCTCTCATAAGTCTCTGGAAAAAGGCTATTGAGCCTATCCTGATTATTGTTTTCTCGCCTATGTATCTGATTTAAGTCAGAAACCTTAGTTCATGAGGTTTTTGACAAGCTTGGCTGGGTGCTTGGGCTAGGGTTCCATTCAAAACCTTGACCCTTCTTACAGACTCATTGTGAGCCTGTGAGCCTAACTTTCTTGGTTACTCTGATTTCTTTGCTAGTTTTGCTACAACTATCTGTCGTCTCTTTATGGTTTTTATATGACTTTCTCCTCTTTCGAAAGTCCTTTGGCCTGCCTGTGATTGATTCTGAGTCCCTTTTCTAAAGGATCTTATTGATTGTTAATGATTTTCTTTAAATTAAATTTCGCTTCCTCTTTTCTTGGTTGGGTTCATTCATACCAAGACTCGGAATCCTGATTTCACTAGTTGTGATTGATTCTTTCCCTATTTTTGTCCCAATCGTGTACTATTGATTGCTTTCCTTAAATAAGTTATGTGTATTTACCCCTTTTGTGCTACTTTGAAAGGTTTTAACCAAAAGTTTCTTTCCATAGCTGGTTTTACCCGTTGGAATCAGAATCCCTTAACTAAAGGGAGACTTATTTCAATGTTATTGCCTTGCCTTTCTTATTTGTTTTCCTGTCCTATAAAAGGGACTGTCCTTCTGCACTTTTAAGAGACACAACCACTCTCAATTCAATAGTTTCTCTATATTACTTCTGCATTCGAAAATACAACTTTTCCACACTCTTTCACAATCAAATTGCTTTTTTTACTTATAGTATCTCTGCTTGCTACTAAACCTTCTGAAGTATTCTTGAGTTCTCTTTTGGACTCTCAAGTATTCTACTGCAAAACGTAAGTCTGCTATTGCTGATTTTTTGCTGTTTTCTTACTCTATTGTTCTGCTATTCTAGTACTTTGCATCTTGTATGTCATTCTTATTTAAACAATGCCTCTTCACTATGTGTTTATTCCCTATCCTGTTATGCTTTCTTTCACCATGTGTTTGTTTATAGTCTGTTATGCTTTCCCTCATCATGTTTCTGCAACTCTGTGTGCTCTTTTCTCATGTGAACCCCTTCCCTTTTACCCCTTTGTATGAGAGTATAGTTCCAGCCGTGGCAGCACTTTGTTATTGCTTCCTATGACTTTGAACTAGGTTCCTTTGAACCCTTTACTCAAATCAATTCCCACTTCCCTTTTCCCTTTATGTGCAGAGCCTTACTTGGGTCTGGTGGTGTCCTAATCACTATCTAGACTCAGGTTTAACCTTTACGGTCTGCTCTTAACTTGTTTGGACCAACAAATGGTCAGGGGTGTGCCTGTCTACACCTATGGCTGGGTATGACAACCATTTGCTATGGTTCCCCAATTCCTATTTCACTTTGCACTTACTCCTAGTTCTAAGTTCTGCCCCCCTCTTGCAAGCCATGCCTTGGGACCCTAGAGCTCCCTCTGAACTTGGATGTCTGAGGGCTGGCTATTCCACACTGCACTATTCTAATTCTAATGATATCCTAAGTGTAAGCATTGCCGTGAATCCTTTGAGATTCCGTGGAACTTTGAAATACATTGGATAAAGAGAAGGCATTAGAAATCTGGATTCCGGAAGTTGGTTAATCACATGTTATTAGATATTAAGATTGAATTAGGCTTCTTGGATCTAGCTGTTGGTTTTGATGTATTTTGTATTTCCTTTCTTCTTTTTTGGTTATGTAATAATTTGTATAAAAGAACTTTGGGGATATAGTAAATGGGTATGGGAGGGGTTTTACTTTCTTTCATCAATAAAGGGTAGATATCATGCCTTTAGGACTTTAATTTTCCTGCTAGAAATCCTGCCTATAGGATTGTCCATTATTTCTTATTCAATGTCACCTAGATACCATGCTTATAGGGTTTAATGTATAATTATGCTACAGGTCACCTAGATACCATGCATATATGGTTTAACGCTTAATCATATTGCAAACTCTTAGAAATATTGCCTATAGGACTTTAACATTCATGTAAATGAATGCATATAGAAATCATGTCTTTAGGGACTACATACTCATTAGGAAAACTTTAGTGCTAATTAAATAATCATATTTTCGTCAGTTTAATAACAATTCTAAAAAATTAAATGTAGATATCATTCCTATAGGATTTGGTATCAAACTCGACTGATTCGTCTTAAGTAATAAGAGTCTGATTAATTGGTCCTTAAACGTCTTAATTCAGTAACGTTTTCAAAAGCCTCCATCTTTTAATAAAACCATTTGAACCAATATACTTTTAAGTTCTTCAAATCTGCAACAATTTCTCTCTTAACGTTCTGTCTAAACATTTTTCTAAATTTTGGATTTTTTGTGAACTCCTCTTTAAACAGTTTTACAGTTTTCTCTTTTCCTTAAAGTAAACGAGACTAATCACGTTTAAATACCTTAACAGGGTGGGAAGGGTAGAATATGGATATGATGACCGGTGCACTAATATCACGTGCGACCCCTCTTTTGAGGAATGGTTGTTGGATATTGCATTGATGTGATCCATATTTTTTATAAACCTAGGATCCCCCCCCCCACCTTCCCTTTTCTTGCAAATATCTTCTTTAAATTATGTTTTCTTCAGACAATCCCTTTCCCCTAAAAATTGTACTCCTTTCTTTTCTTCAAAACTTTCAAACTTATTTATGATCCTTATGCGCACTTCGGCTTGTTTTCTTCTATCTTCTTAAAGTCACAATTATAGCATTTTCCGGGAACCACACTAGTGGATCTTGAGGGGTTCCTAACAACTTCCCCTCGAGATAATCTCTAAGCCCTTACCCGAACTCTGGACGATTTCAGTTGTACATATCAGTTGATACATAGATTGTTGGACGATATCAGTTATAGGATATTAGTTGCACATAGATTGAAGCCAGTCTTTCAAGCTTTACCTGCATGCATTGTATGGGAGTTATGGAAGAGAAAAAACAGTCTGAAATATGGAGAAGCAGTGTCACTAAGAAGAGTTATTTACCAGGTGTCATCTACGCTGCAAGCTCTAGTCCAACTGAAAAAACCCGGATTACATGTGCCTCACAAGTGGCTGGACTTACTGACAATGATGGAGCAATACACACCTCGTTTGAAATATGATAAAGTGCTATGGGAATTTCCCCCAAGAGGCTGGATCAAAGTGAATACCGATGGAGCATGCGGAGGGAACCCAGCGAGGAGTTCAATTGTTTTTTGTTTAAGAGATGAGATAGGTGACTTTATTTATGCAGAAGGAAGAGAAATTAAGGAGGGTTCTAACAATGAAGCTGAGGCGACAGCAATAGTAGAGGCAATGAGAATGCGCAAAACAATGAACCTCAACAATGTTTGGCTTCAGACAGATTCAATGATACTTCAAAAGATCATAGATGGACAATGTAAACCACCCTGGAATATTGTGGATGAAGTGGAGTAAATCAACATACTCAAAGCGGGGTGTAACTTCAAGGTATCTCACATTTTCGGAGAGGGAAACAAACTAGCAGAACACCTTGCAAACCAAGCTCTTGACAGTGGTAACATCGAGTGTTTTGACTTCTGGGACCTTGATGTCTTGAGCAGCAGGATTGTAAATGATGATAAACTACAATGTACAAAACTGAGAATAAGAGTTGCAAGAAATTAGGAAAGGAAAGGGAAGGCCCCAAGGGCAACATGGAGATAACCTCTTTCACTAACTTTTCTTTTCCTTTTGCAGGAACAAGATTTGTACTGCTGGTCTTTGTTGTCATGAAATTTCCAGTGGTGGTATTAATGCAATGCATTCATTCCAATGGAAGTAACATGCAGCTAGACACTGGTACTAAACATGAAAGCGTCAACAAACAAGGAAACATTGTTGCTTTATCAAGGGTATACAAAAGAATAGAAGAAACATGGAGATTAAGTTTTGGAAAATACTGTGCAGATTCCATAATGAAGGAGGGATATTGGGGACAGCTTGGTAAGCAAAAAATGCACAGATGTTTAGAGTGGAACTGGGCAGATACACAAACCAAGATGAGATTTCATAGTATTTTCAATTTGATTGCATGCTTCAATTTGATGGGCCTTTGATCTGTCCCTTTATTTCCTTAAGTGTTTGCCATAGCTCCCTTCTCAATACTGCATCATTGAAAGCATATATCATAGACACATGAAATGTGTGTCCAGTCCCTCTATGCTGTATTTCACTATGTATAAATTGTATTGTTGTTCTAATGATGTTGACTCCATAGATCATTGGATTCTATAGTAGCCATATCCTCCCCTTTGGATGCTGCGACAAGTTTTTGTTGAATGACCAGCCTTGACAAAGGTGAAGAGAGACTTGTTGTGCTTTTGCTCTCTTCACCTTTGTTTCCAGAAGACCAAATACCCCCACCCTATAATTGTGCATGAAAATCTGAATCTCCTTTTGCTTGGCTGGGTTATTTAGTCCTCTAGTATTCCAGAATCCTATATTATCCATTAGGATGGGTATTTCCCCTACCCCTTCCAAGTCCTGGCTCCCTTGCTTCTTGGACACCTATGGGATAGAAGATCTAGGTTCTCCAGAGCTTGTTTCTGTTGACTACTGCTCCATTAAGCTAGAGAAGGTGTTCCCTAGTTTAAGGGTTGTGGTTTGCATTGTTACTCCCTTTGCTATGTATTTACCAGTCATGTATCTGTGTTGATTACCTTTTCTATCTATCTGATTGTTCTTTTTATTCTTCATTCATATTTCCTTAGTTATATTGACCTCTTCTTCTTTTTGTTTTCCAGTATCAATCAGCTTGCGCTGCATATTCCCCAGCCCCTGTTCATTATTTTTTACTTTAGGTGATTTCTTCTTCTCTTTTTCTTCTTTAAGCCATTTCCTGCATTCCTTCATTTCATGTCCATAATTGTCACATTTCCAACAAAGCATAAATTTCCATTCATACACAACCTCCTCTATTATTTTTCCATGCTCATTCTCAAACATAACTAAATTATGATATTTTTTATTTAGCTCTACCTCAACCAACAGCCTAGCATATTCAACCTTTCCCTGTGTGAAGTTGCATTATCTACTTTGAGAGGTTTGCCAACCATCCCTGCTATCTTTGTTAAGGCAGTTTTCCCCAGTACTTTATTTTCAGCCCCGGTAGTCTCACCCACACTGGTATCTTCCCCATTTGTACTTTTGTGAGCTCCATATCTGGTGTCCATGTTCTACGATAACTGGCTTTCTGTCGAACATTTGAAATCCATCCTAAATCACCTTCTTCCTATCTTCTATATTATGGAGTCGCACAATGAATACCCCTCTACTAGTCTGTGCACTTTTATCTGCTCAAACTTTTCCCCAACTTCTCCCAAAATTACCATCCATTACTGATTATAGGGGATTGGACCCTAGAATAAAACAAACCACCACAAATGCCCAGTAGTTTATCTCCTCATTAATATCTTCCAATGTTATTTTCACATTCTCATGAGTTTCTCCTCCATTACTTAGATCTAGTCCCTCGGTATTCGGAACTTCCCCAACTACACGACTCCATGACTTTGTAGCTGAATTTAGTTGCGTACCTTCATTTTCCTTTTCTCTGACTTCCTTTTCTTTACAATTTGCCCAGGATTTCCTCCTCGATCTTGTAGATCCATTTTCCTTTCTGCATGGATGGTACTGTTCCTTTGTGGTGTTCTCTCCCATGTTGCTATTGTTAGATCCAGTAGTGTGATGCCTTGGATTGCGTTTATGCTTCGTTGTTTTCTTGCATTTGCTGAGTCTAGAACTCCTAATTCCGCCATTTTTAGCGGTTGATTGCTCCGGTTTCCTCTTCCTCAAAATTTAGATTTTCTCATCATCAGTAGAACCGAGAGAAGCTCTTATGCTAGAGAGAGAAAGTTCTCAATTACACTTCAGTTTATAATATTTGTTCTCTATAATAACATTTTACTATAACATCCAAAAAATATCAGAACAAATAAACAAGGCTGTTATTCCTTACAAAATTCACTAACCACTTTATCTAATTTATCTTTTATTTTTCATAGGAGGAAAGAAAAGGGATCAAATTACCAAACTGGAAATCAAATATCACTTACCTAACAAAGATTTGTGAAGGAATATTAGTATGTTGATATTACATAACATAAGGTCGTTAGTCGAAACCATGGATTAAGAACGTTGAGACCTTTTCATATTTCAAGAGCAAGGAGATCTAGAAGAATTCAACTTAAATTTGTGAATGTTAGGGTCAAATCACACACAAGTATATGCAATCGACACGTAATAAAGTATAAAGAAAGTTTTGTTCCCGCGAGGACTTATGATTAAATATCAACAAGAGCCCTATGAGCATTGTCATTGGTCCCAGTCCACGAGAAATAAGTAATTTGATTACCTTCTTTGGTATTAGAAATACCTGGGCCCAATAGGTCTGCATCTCAAAGAGTACACTCTTAATGAGTTGCAATCTTCCAGCACAAGAAAAGAATCTTGAGGTCTAGCTTCTTACCCTATCCAGTATCTTGTCTATTGGTGGATTGTGAGCTTCTTTGAGGACAAAGGTACTCCTATGTACTTAAATAACAGAGTACCTAGAGTTAAGTGCAATTCAACCAGCATTTTCTCCTTGAAGTCTAGTGGCACCCTTGCTATGTATAATGAACTTTTCTCTAGATTTGCCTTGAGGCCAAATACAACAGAAAAATATTCAAGGCGACCATTACTACTTCAATAGACACCTCATCTGCTCTACAATACATCAGGAGATCATCAGCAAAGAATATGTATAATATGTTTAGTCTTGCATATTTAGGGAAAAATTGAAGTCAAATCAGTGTGACTATCTTTAGTGATCTTTTCAAGTATTCCATTGACAGTACAAATAAGCAGGGAGACATTGGGTCTCTCTATCTTAAACCTTTCTTAACTTCAAACCTGGTGGTCAGACCACTATTAATCAATAGTGTGTAGCTAACAGCTGTTACACATTCCATTATCTGGTTCACCATTTTATATGGAATGCCATACTCCAGCAGTAGCATCCTTAGGAAGCTCCCTTCCACAAGTCATATGCTTTCCTGATGTCTACCTTAACCATGCACCAAGGTGACACTGTTTTTTGGGTATATCATTTAATCAACTCATGTGTCATAATGACATTATCAAGGATATTTCTTACCTCTATGTATGCAAATTGGGAAGATCCTGCCAATAGATTAACAACTAGTTTGTGTCTAGCTATTAATATCTTGGCAATGATCTTGTATAATATTGAGCAATAGGCAATAGGTCTGAATTCCTTTACATAGGTTGGGCTATGAACTTTTGGGATTAATGTGACTATAGTATAATTGACCGCTTTCAGCAGTTTACCAATTTTAAAGAATTGCAATACAACCTTTGTAACATCAGTGCCAATATCTAGATAGAATTCTTTGAAGAATTCAACAGGGTAGACATCAATGCCTGGTGTTTTATCACTAGGAAGGGACTAAACAACTTGAAAATATTTCCTCTGGAGTTATAGATATTAGAAGTTATTGTTGCTGATTGAGTGTCAGGCAAGGTTCATTTTCAACAATGTTGATACCAATTCCAAGGAGTTCATATGTTGCTTCACCAAGTATTTGTCACGACCCAAAACTCAACTTGTCATGATGGCGCGTATCATGTTACTAGGCAAGCCGACAACTCAGACACCTCCAACACTTTCAAATTTTAAATATACAAAAAAAGGTTTTAAATAAATAAGAAACCTCATAATCCGAACAAATATGCCACACTCGATACATAAATTTCCCAAAATTGGGGTGTCACTGAGTAAATGAAAATCTATACAATACAAGTCTGAAACACTATTAAAGAAAAACTAAAATTGAATAAATAAAACTGAGGGATAAGGGAGAAGATTCAAGGTTTGCGGACGCCAGGGCAGCTACCTCGATAGTCTCTGAATGACTGAACTATGTGAATCAGCAATCGCCGTGACCGGAAATACTTGGATATGTGCACAAAGTGCAAGGTATAGCGTAAGTACAACCAACTCAGTAAGTAATAAATCTAACCTTTTAACTTAAACTAGTGACGAGCTTAAACATTCCAGCGCGCATACAGAATTAACAACATGGAAATTTACAAAAAATATGACAGTAATATCTCAACATTTCATAATCTGCAGGTAACGATATGAGAATTTAGACATGCTTCCTGGTTTATCAATTAAACTCAAAACAGATAAATATGCCAAGTTTGAATAATATGATGAATGTGATATCTCTTTATCTACATGCCAATATGCATATCATATGTGATGCAACACAACTACAACCTCGCGCTCTCACACTCTTGGATTACTCAACATGAATGTCTTAATTCTCACTTATCACACTCAATCACTCGGCACTGTACGGGGAAGATCCAGCCCAAATGCAAATAAATTCAGGGCAGATCCATCCCATTGCAAATAAATCCAGGGCAGATCCAACCCAATACAAATAAATCAATAGCAACTACGCTCATTGTGAGTGTGCATACTCCGGAGGGACATATCCATCCCAAGCACTATATATCGACGCCCCTTTTTCAAAAGAGAAATCGGATTTTACGATATTATGGGCAAAATAACTCTCATTCGCATTTGGAAATTGGGTTATGGAATTTGAAGAGTCGCCACCTAATAATTATAGTGCATTAGAACACTTTTAAAGATGAGAGGGGTGTTTTGAAAGAAAACCATAGTTCGGGTAAGGGATTGAGATTATCTCGAGGGAAAGGTATTAGGCACCCCTTAAGATCCACCAGTGTGGTTCCCGGCCATGCTAATGTGACTCTATGAAGATATGAAGCAAGTAAACAGATAATATTCACACATAAAAATTTGAACAACTTAGGATTTTTGAAAAGGAAAAGGCATAAGTTAGATAAAATAGAAGGGAGAATAGATTGAAAAGAGAGCATTACTTTGGAAAACCCTTTAAATAAATAAAGCAAACAAAGAAATGGGGTTCTAGGTTTGACTATAATATGGATCATTCGATACCATATCCAGCACATATTAGGGGTCGCTTTATAATATTATCGCATCGTCACCATCTCCGTATTCTACCCTTCCCACCCTGTAGGGTTATTTAAGCGTGTGAATTGGTCACGAGTACTTATTGCGTGCTATTACCCATCCCATCCTATAGATTCTACAGGGCATTTAGGATCACTATTCCTATAAGGTAGAAACTAGGCTAAACCTATAGGTTCAAAGGTTAAAATTCTAAATGTCATTCAAGAACAAATAGGATTTGCTAATAAGGGGAATCATACAAGAATGTAGACGACTCAAATACCCCTCTAAAGACGAACACATAATTAGCACGACTTGAACACATTTAAGGTCTAGGGAAGGAAGAATCTTTCGAAAAGACTGGAATATAAATTAAACAGAAGTTTGGAGGTTTTGCAGAAAAGTACACAAGGGAAAACGTTTTTCAAAGAGGTAGTAGCAATTTTAGAAAATCTACAGGTGTATTCAAAATGTTTGTGGAACACAGTTTTCGGACAAGCAGAATAGAAGAAGAGATAAGGAAATATTTTGAGATTACAGAAGTATAAAGGAGAACATGTCAGGTTATGAACCCTTGAAAAAAACAAGATAGCTTGAAAATAGTAGCCCAGTGTTGGACGAGAAAACACAGAAGAAAACCTTTGCATATATGGTTTGAAAAATAGTAGGCTAGTTCTGGTAAAGTAGAAATCACTTGCATAAGTATTAAAATAGGCAGAAGTTTATAAAAAATTTAAATAGCTTCAGAAACAGACGAGTTCAGCCAGAGGCAGATCTAGTTCGAATATGACTTAGAGGTGATTAGTCAATTTTATCCGGCCTAAGGCTTGCCTAGACGTTATTAAAATGGTGAGCATGCAGTGTTCCAGTTTTAAAGTTGGAGTTGTTACCAATTTTTAAACCAGATCAACGAAGTAAACAACTGCAAATAAAATCCTTAAAGGCATGGTATCTAATGCACAAAAGTCCTATGATCATGATATCAAAATGTGAGGTTGATGACTTGATGATTATTAATTAGTAATGGTAATAAGAATATTCAGAATAACAAACTGAGAGTGAAGAGCCAAAGAACATGATTCTTATATGTGAGGATGCATGTCCTAAACATGGTATCTATTGCGCAAATAGGTGAATAAAGTCCTATAGACATATTTTCTACTCATTCCCTTAATTAAACATGCATAGCCCTCCCAATTAACTATAATCCCCATTGTTCTTTACATATTATTACAGCCCGAACAATTAAATTACAACAGTGACAAAAGAAAATAAGAAGTTACTCCATAGAGAGCCTTCAGCCAGGCCAAGCATCTCCAACCTCACTTCTTTCGAGTTTCAAGGCCATTACCAAGGCTAAGGTGCGGCAAAGTTCCCCTAAGGGTTCTTTTGAACCCCTGGCCAATACCAAGCACCCAAAATATCATTATTAGACAAGTGCAAGTGTGAAAATGCCAGCCTTGTGCACCAAAGTTCAGTGGGAGCTCAGGGCTCCCAAAGAAATGCTTACACTAAGGGGGCAGAACCTAATTTCTAAGGGTAGCGGGATTGTGATAGAGTTTGAAAAAGATTGAGTTGAAACCAGTTGAGAGACAGTTTGATAAGAATAGTAAGAGAAGAATGAAAAGAGTTCTTTTGAAATCCCTTTAGGCTGACCAGTTTGAAAACAAAGAGTCACACAAACAAGGGAAACGGAAAGGAACAAATAATTCATAAGCGAGGACACTATTCAGACAGGTGTAATATCAAAGAGAAGTGATCAAACATGCTTCAAATAAAAAGTCCAGTTCTAACTGCACCAGACTCCAAACAGAGGCAAACCTCAGGAAGAGGTTTAAGTGGCCAAGCAGGTCCTGAATACATGCTAGTAGTGAACAGGAATGAGGAAAACATACAGGGTGATAGGGAAGGGGGTCTTGATCATGCTGAGTCACGCTAGGCATACTATTTAACATAAGTGCATGCTAGTTGCAATAAGAACAACAGAACCACAAGTAAAAGCATAGTAAAACAAGAGGAAGTGCAAAACTGATAGGAGCATATTGTTTTGGAAGTTGTAACTTAAAGAGGTAACATACCAGTTGAAAGCAATAGGCATGTTGTACATAATAAAGGCTAGGTACACAATATTTCAAACAAGGAAATTATATGCTGAATAGCCAAAATATACTTGAGTGAAAAAATATGGCAAGCAATATAAATCAACTAAGAACAGTCAGTCAAAGAATCACGGGCAAGACCAAAATTAGAAGGAATTAGTCCAAACATAGAAAGAAACTCACAAATAACGAACAATTCGAAATCAGTGTAAGAACACATACGAATCAAGGATTCAAAAAAAATATACTCGGAACTAATATGATATTCAGTAAATAGAGAGGCATTCGAACTTAAAAGGTCACAGGAATTAAAAACCCCAAGCAAGGAATCATACAAATAGTAGAGGGTCGGAGCCCTAGAAGAGACTTGAAGCATGGAACTCAGAAACACCAAGGTTTCAAGCACATAACACAGGAATAAGCACATAATACCAAAAAGATAACAGAAGCATCAAGATCTTAAAAGGGTCAGAAACCCTAGTTTCGAAAAAGAGAAAAGTATTGGAAAACTTGTCTTAATCGAAGATATCGAGTGACAAGTAGTGTAGAAGACAAAGATTAAACCAAAAATCGTTTTAAAATAGGGATTAAAGAGGTTTAGGCAAAAAAATAAGGGTTAGCAAATAAATTAGGGAGATGAGAAACCTTGTCGTAAAACTCATATAATATCGATATTCAAGCATCATCGAGCAAAACCCGTTGGAGAAAGGCCGGAAATGGACTCATGCAAGGGCTTCAGTTGCCTTCTTTCATGGGGGAAGCCTCTGGGGTTTCAAAACTTTAGAGAGATGCAACAAGATGAGGATTTCATGGCGACTAGAGGTCGAGAGAAGTAAGGACGCAGTATGGCCGGAGAGGCAATGAGGCTCATCAGAGAACCAGAAAGTTCTAGAGAGAAGGGAGAGCAATCGCTTAGAGAGAGAGACCGGTCTCTGAGAGAATGAGGGGTTGGGGAGGGGTAGGTTAGGATTTAATTATGATAACTTAATCTGGGTTGTTGATCTCATTTGATCAACGGCTCAGATCAAGTCAAAGGTAGACCGGGTAAAAACTGAACAAGTATGGGTCGGGGATTTAGGAATATGGGTTGTTTGAATTGGGTTTAAAAATTGGGCTGAAATAGGGGTGTAATTTGGCTATATTTTAAATAAAATGTGGCTAACTTTTAAATAACCCATTCTCCCAATTAATTTTATAAAATAACTAAAATAGTTTCAAAGGCAAAATTAAAAATATAGAACGAATTAATAACATATAAATATTAATCTAAAAATACTAGAAATAATTTTATAACTATGAAACATAGTTAATTACGAAATTCGCCATAATTGTAATTTTGTGCGATTAGCCTTAAAAATTCCAAATAGATTTGTAAAATGTGCAAAAATTCCATAAATTATATTTTGTTGTAAATATGGGAGTGAAGCACATTATTCACTAAAAATAATAATTTGAAAACTAATGGCCTTTATACTGTCAAAAATAAGCAGTAAATTGATTTTAAAAGATCTCAAAAATTAAATAAAAACACCAAAGTTCCCACTTGGACCATGAATGTTGTCTTCGGACGATTAGGATGGCGTCCTCAAACTATGACGTCCTAGGATATGAAGAGCGTAAAAGTAAAGATTCACATGCCATGAAATGGTGTTCTCGGGCTATGCGGATGGTGCCTCCAAACTATGACGCCTTTGAGTAAGTTGGCGATATTTCAGCCTATGAGAAGGTGGCAATATTTCAGCCTAATGAATGCAAGGGGTGGAGATCTTTCAGCCGAGCAGGAATTTAAAATGCAAGGCGGAGATATTTCAACCAAATGAAAAAGGGTGGCAATCTTCCAGCCAAATGCAAAATAATGGAGGTAGAGCTTAACCTCGGAAGGCAGAGAATAGCCTTATGCAGGATGGAGGTAGAGCTTAACCTCGAAAGGCAGAGAATAGCCTTATGCAAGATGCAGATGGAGACAGATCTTAGTCTTGAAAGGAAGAGGATAGCCTTATGCAGGATAGAGGTAGGGCTTAACCTCGGAAAGCAGAGAATAGCCTTATGCATGATGCAGATGGAGACAGAGCTTAGTCTCGAAAGGCATAAGATAGCCTTATGCAGGATGGAGGTAGAGTTTAACCTTAGAAGGTAGAGAATAGCCTTATGCAGGATGGAGGTAGAGCTTAACCTCGGAAGGCAGAGAATAGCCTTATGCAGGATGGAGGTAGAGCTTAGCCGTAGAAGGCAAAGAATAGCCTTATGTAGGATGGAGGTAGAGCTTAACCTCGAAAGGCAGAGAAAAGCCTTATGCAAGATGGAGGTAGAGCCTAACCTCGGAAGGCAGAGAATAGCCTTATGCAAAAATGCAGATGGAGACAGAGCTAGCCTCGAAAGACAGAAGATAGCCTTGTGCAAAATGCAGATGGACACAGAGCTTAGTCTCGAAAGGCAGAAGATAGCCTTATGCAGAAAAGCATATATATAAAGGAGAGGGTGGTGGTGATTTTCTTAGCTGGTAGATGATTGCGATATCATGACTGCTGGGGAAGTGTTGCATGTAGATAGTAAACCTTCGCGAGGCAAGTAGTGGTTTCTGGAATTTCATTTTTGTAAAGCCCATGTATCACCTATTTGTATTCTGAATTCCTGCATCCAAAGAAAAATCGTGAGTTGTGTAAGGGGGAGGTTAGTTTGCGTCCATCGGCTCGTTGCATCTTGTACCATTTGGGGTAGCGTTATGAACGATAGTGATCCAAATGATTTTATGCAATTTTTAGTAATCATGATTATATATATATATATATATATATATATATATATATATATATATATATATATATATATATATATATATATATATATATATATATAGAGAGAGAGAGAGAGAGAGAGAGAGAGAACAGAAAGTTTTGTTTTATTATGAACCACAACTGCAACGAGGTTCAAGGCACGGCAACCTTGCTGACTCCGAATTTCGAGGGTCCTCCTCAAAATTCTACCCCAGTTTACTGGGTTGGCGCTATTGACGGTAGTGTTGAATGACTGAAATGACCTTGGAATTTTGAGGGTCCTCCTCAAAATTCTGCCCCAATTTGCTGGGTTGATGCTGACGCGGAAACTAACAAACTGACTTCGAAATTTTGAGGGTCCTCCTCAAAATTCTGCCCCAGTTCCAAGCGCGGGGAGGGGGGGAATGGAATTTATTAAAGATGTGACCGAACCCATAAGGCTGCCTACGTATCCCCTCTTAAATGGGAATCAGGTCAGGCGTAGTTCAAATTACATCGTAAAGAAAAAAGCATACTGATTAAATGTAGTATCTCTTCACTGCATCTGATTTGATCGGTTTTGGCCAAACTTCTCCGTCCATTTCTCCAAGAATAAGGGCTCTTCCAGTTAGAACCCGGTGAACCATGTACGGACCTTGCCAGTTGGGAGAGAATTTCCCTTTGGCTTCATCTTGATGCGGGAATATCTTCTTTAAAACCAGCTGTCCCAGAGTGAACTTCCTTGGTCGAACTCTCTTGTTGAAGGCTCCGGACATTCTGTTCTGATACAACTGACCGTGGCAAACCGCATTCATTCTCTTTCCATCTATAAGGGCTAACTGCTCGTAGCGACCCTTGATCCATTCTGCGTCATCTAGCTCAGCTTCTTGTATGATTCTCAAGGATGGAATTTCTACCTCGGCGGGAATGACTGCCCCTGTACTGTAAGCCAGCGTGTAGGGAGTTGCCCCGGTTGATGTGCGAACTAGAGTAAGATAACCTAATAAGGCGAATGATAGCTTTTCATGCCGCTACTTGCGACTTTCGATCATTTTCCTTAATATTTTTTTGATGTTCTTGTTGGATGCTTCCACGGCTCCATTCATCTGAGGTCTATAAGCTGTAGAATTTCTGTGTTTGATCTTGAAAATTTCACACATCGCTTTCATCAAGTAGCTGTTGAGATTGGAATCGTTATCAGTGATGATCGACTCTGGAATCCCGAACTGACAGACAATACGGTCTCGGACAAAGTCTTCCACGACTTTCTTGGTTACTGCTTTGTATGATACTGCTTCAACCCATTTAGTAAAGTAATCGATTGCCACTAAGATGAACCTGTGTCCGTTTGATGCGGCATGCTCGATTGGTCCAATAACATCCATTCCCCAAGCGGCGAATGGCCATGGTTAGCTCGTTGCAGTGAGCTTGTTCCGGGGTACTTTTATCATATCCGCATGTATCTGACAGCGGTGATACTTTCGGACATACTGAATGTAGTCTGTTTCCATACTCATCCAGAAATATCCTGCTCGGAGTATCTTCTTTGCTAGAACAGAACTGTTCATGTGCGGCCTACAAGTCCCTGAGTGCACTTCCTCCAATAACTTAATTGCTTATGTCGCATCAACACACCTTAATAGTCCCAAATCAGGGGTCCTCCTATACAGTATTCCTCCACTGTGAAATAAATTGTTGGACAACCTCCGAAGCGTTCATTTTTTAGTAGCCTTGGCAAGCTCTGGGTATTTTCCTATTGTCAGGTACTCTTTAATGTCGTGGAACTAGGGTTTTCCGTCAGCTTCTTCCTCAACATGTGCACAATATGCCGGTTGATCATGAATCTTGACCTGGATAGGGTTGATGAAGTTTTTGTCTGGATGCTGAATCATGGATGATAAGTGGCAAGCGCATCCACAAACTCATTCTGTATTCTTGGAACATGCTAGAATTTCGTTTTTCTTAACCTCTTTCTCAACTCTTGTATGTGGTGCAGATAACGGAGTATCTTGGAGTTCTTGGTTGCCCATTCTTCTCGAACCTGGTGTATGAGTTGGTCTGAGTCTCCGATCACTAACACTCCTGAATGTTCATGTCAATGGCCAGTTTAAGCCCCAAGATGCAAGCTTCGTACTCGGCCATGTTATTGGTGCACGGGAACCTGAGCTTGGCGGATACCGGGTAGTGCTGACCGGTTTCTGATACTAGGACTGCTCCGATACCAACTCATTTGAAATTTGCGGCTCCATCGAAAAACATCCTCCAACCGTCGTAGGATTCTGCAATGTCTTCTCCTATGAAAGCTACTTCCTCATCGGGAAAATACGTCTTCAATGGTTCATACTCCCCTCCTACAGGATTTTATGCAAGATGATCTGCCAAAGCCTGTCCTTTAACTGCCTTTTGGGTGACATTGACAATTTCGAATTCACTCAACAAAATTTGCCACTTGGCTAGCTTGCCGGTTGAGCATGGGCTTCTGAAAAATATATTTTAGTGGATCCATTCTTGATATAAGGTAGGTAGTGTAAGCACAGAAATAATGCCTCAATTTCTGAGCTACCCAGGTCAAAGCACAACAGGTGCGTTCTAGTAAGGAATATCGAGCCTCGTACGGGGTAAATTTCTTTCTCAGGTAGTAAATAGCTTGCTCATCTCTCCCTGTCTCATCATTTTGTCCCAAGCCACAACCAAATGCTCCATCCAAAACTGCGAGATAGAGCAATAAAGGTCTCCAAGGCTCAGGCGGAACCAGGACTGGAGGCGTAGACAAGTATTCCTTGATCCCGTCAAAAGCCTTTTGGCATTCATCAGTCCATTTGGTGGCGGCATCCTTTTTCAGCTTCTTGAAGATAGGTTCGCAGATGACGGTAGACTGAGCTATGAACCGGCTGATTTAGTTGAGTCTCCCCAGAAACTCAATACCTCTTTCTTGTTCTTCGGCAGTGGCAATCTTGAATAGATTTGACTTTTGACGGATCCAGCTCTATTCCTCAGCGGCTCTCGATGAAACCCAATAACTTTCCCGCAGGGACCCCAAATGCACACTTGGCGGGATTCAGTTTCAAGTTATACCTCCTTAGTCTATTGAAAAATTTTCGGAGGTCCTCCATGTGATTAGCAGCCTCTTGGACTTAATGATGACATCGTCCACATATACCTCAATATCCTTATGTATCATGTCATGAAAGAGGGTAGTCATGGCCCTCATATAAGTAGCTCCCACGTTCTTCAATCCGAATGCCATCATTCTGTAGCAATACATTCCCCAAGGCGTGATAAACACCGTTCTCTCTATATCTTCTTCATCCATCCATAACTGATGGTACCCCCAAAGCAATCGACGATGACTGAAACTCATGCTTGGCGCAGTTGTCGATCAGAATTTGTATGTTTGGCAAGGGGAAATCGTCTTTGGGACTAGCCCGGTTGAGATCTCGGTAGTCGACACAGACTCTAACTTTCCCATCCTTCTTCAGTACTGGCACGATGTTAGCTAACCAGGTTGGGTACTCTACCACTTGAAGAACTCTGTCTTTGACCTACTTGGTGACCTCCTCTTTGATTTTTAAACTCATATCTGGCTTAAATTTTCTGAGCTTCTGTTTTACCGGCGGACATGAAGGGTCTGTCGGCAACTTGTGAGCGACGATGGATGTGCTGAGACCAGTCATATCGTCATAAGACCATACAAAGATATCCTCATATTCCCTTAAGAACTCTGTATATTCCTCTTTCTTTGTCCATGATAAGTGCACACTGATGCGCGGTTCTTTGAAATTCTCTGTATCTCCCAAATTGATGACCCCGGTTTCATCCAAGTTGGACTTAGGTCAATTCTCAAATTCTTGGCCTCTATGACAACCTCTTCTGGTATATCATACTCTTCTGTGTCTATGTCCGTTTGTTGCATAGCCTCGTTTCAAGTTACAGTTGTTGGTTCATCATCAAGATACGTAATACTAATGTTGTGTGGAAATAAAGTAAATAGCAGAGAAAAGTAATGAATAGCGAGATATTTGATAAACTGAAAAACACTTTTGATTAAATTCATATATGTTCAAATCATCAGAGCTCTTTTGGAAAGTAAAGACAATGCGAGAAGTAAAGAAACAACTAAAACAAAGATGCATGATACTTGTTCAGCCTTGCTACCCCGAAGATTTCTGGGTGATGGTGGTCCTGATTGACCAGTTGGTGAGGTGCTCCCCTCGGTTCACATCCTGAATGGAAGGGCCTTCCTCTCCTTCCTCTTCAAAAGTCACACAACAGTCCATGTCCCCCTCCAGAAATAGGTTCTTCATTGCCGCAAGACCCTCGTCTTCTTCTGACCCGTAGAGAGTGTCGGGTGGTTGAAATGTATGCTCCAACTGAGGTATGGGGTATTCTAATGGGCAATATGGTCCGCGCCATGGTGATGACCAGTTTTTGAATTCCTTCCAAGTGTACTCGTACCCTAGTCCGAAGGTAGTACTGTGCTTCTTCACCTGGATAGGTTTGGTGATGCCCTGAAGATTCTTACCAAGTCCTTTCCCTGGTTCATACCCACTCCAATTAAGAATGCTCTCGACCTTGTTACTCATCCATTTGTCCTTGTCCACTGCGTTGACTCACTCAATATGATGATATGTTTCTCCGCCTATTTTTCTTCTGCCTCCGATCATCGGAATGGTCTGGCGACTGTATTTGGGGTTGCTACCATCGCCATGGATGATCACTTCCTGATGGTTCCATTCAAACATAACGACCTGATGCAAGGTTGATGCCACAGCCCCAGCAGCGTGAATCCAGGGTCGTCTCAGCATTAAGTTGTAAGATGTTGGTATATCGATGATTTGGAAATCGACATCAAACCAAGTGGAGCCCATTTGCAAACACAGGATAATCTCCCCGAGGGTTGACCTTCGAGAACCATCAAAAGCCTTAACATTAATAGCCCCATCCTTTATCTCATGTAATCATTTTCCTAACTTCTTGAGGGTGATCAATGGACAGATGTTGAGGCTAGAGCCTCCGTCGACTAAGATCCTGGTGATGAAATGATCTTCACATTACACGGCGATGTGTAGTACTTTGTTATGGCCAAGCCCTTCTGGTGGAAGTTCATCCTCGTGGAAAATGATTTTGTGACTTTCCACTACCTGCCCTATCATGGTCGCCATTTCTCCTCCTGTTATGTTGCTCGGGACATAAGCTCGCTCAATATCTTCATCAAGGCATTTTTATACGCCTCGGAACTCTGCAGCAATGCCAAGATGGAAATTTGTGCCGGGGTCTTGTTCAGCTGTTCAACAACTGAATATTCTTTAGCCTGTATCTTCCTCCAGAGATCATCAGGTCCAGTTTCAATGGGACGTCCAGAGGCCTACTTGCTGGACTTAGCTAGGTGCTCTAGTGTGTACACCCTGCATGTTCTAGTCATACCTTGCGCGGTAATTGCTTCACCCATGCGTGCTTTACCCTCCCTTCTTGCCTCGGCTGTGTAGTCCCAGGGTATGGCATTTGACTGAAATGGGGTTATGTCTGACATGGTGACCGGAATGGGCACCCTTGGAGGAAACGTAGCAACTTCAATCGGTGCGGGCGCCTTTGGAGTCCCGAACTCTACCTCAATTAGTTTTGGCACTTTTGCATGAAGTGTCTCAAACTCAAACGGTACATATATATTCACCACGTTGCCCTCAGATGGCTCGATTTACACAACAATAGGATTAAGAGTGATCGCCGGCTTCTTGGGCTCATCTACTTCAGATATCAAACCGATTGACCATTTGGGGTCCCAGTCGTCCCCAACCTATATCATGTAGACGCCTCCACCCTTATGGTCTGGTAGAGGGTTTTTGTGAACATTGGGAGTAGGCTCTTTAGCTACAATGACCTTGTTGTCAATTAAGGTCTGAATTTTTTCCTTCAACGAACGGCACTCGTCAATGGTATGGCCCTTCATCCCCGAATGGTATGCGCAAGTTTTATTTGGGTTGATCCACTGGGAAGGGTTTTCTAGGGTTATGGCAGGGATGGGTGTAACATATCCAGCGGCTTTGAGCTTCTCATACATGTTAGAATAAGTGTTTAACGCTAGAAGGGGGGTGAATAGCATATTAAAAGAAAATCACAGGAAAATATAACTCAAATGCGGAATTTAAAGAGTAAGGAAGAAGTGCACCAAAGTTATACTGGTTCACCACAAACTGTGGCTAAGTCCAATCTCTTGAGATACAATCGCAAGGTTCAACTAATTCCGTTAAGCTTGCGGGTGCCTAACAAACCGTTACACTTGCTCAAGGATACCGCACCTTAAGACTTCACATGCTCGAGGATACCTCACCCCAAGACTTCACTGTTAAGCTTCCGGGTGCCTAACAAACCGTTACAACTTGAGAACTTGAATCTCACAAGTCTCAAACAACCTTGCTCGAGGATACCTCACCCCAAGACTTCACTGTTAAGCTTCCGGGTGCCTAACAAACCGTTACAACTTGAGAACTTGAATCAGACAAGTCTCAAACAACCTTGCTCGAGGATACCTCACCCCAAGACTTCAAACGAAGGAATAAAATATTCCTTCTTACAACAAGGGATTATAAAATCTCCCTTCAAGTTTATGAAAACACTTAACACTCACTTAAACAAAACTCTCTTTATAGAGTAGATATGAGTAAACAAGTACGCTCAAAGATCATATAAACGATTATATATGTCCAGATTTAAAAGACATGTTTAAAAATCATTTTGGCTAAAATGCAAATCATTTTGTTTGAATTTAAAGATGCATGTTTTGATGAAAATGATTTTACGAGAGAAGCCAAGTCTTGAATCAATTGTCGGATCAAGATCACAAATATAAATATGACTCAACCAAGTCATTTATTTTCATTGCTTCATTTCTTCTCTTGATCTTGTCTTGAACTTCTTGGACTCCAATTCTCATCCGCTCTTTTCACTCGCATATCATGTCTACAAAACAAATATACTTTAGTATAAATAAAAGTATATCTCAATAATAACATACGATTATTTGGCATGTATAGTTGGTAAATGGGTTCGGCAATAGCGGTGTATTATCAGGGAGGTTTGCGGTCAAAGTTTGGTCTTGGTCGTGGGAAGTTTTGGCGGGTAGGTGGTGATGGATACTGAGGAGGTTGGGAATTGTAAGCTTGGTATACGGGTGCAAGTTGGAAATATCCTGTCTAGGTGGGCTGATATGGTTGGTAGACGGGTGATGGATTTTGATAGGTAGGTGAGGGTGCCTGGTATTTTAGAGAGGGTTGGTATGTGAGTGGAGTCGGAGGGTAGGGTTGGTATTTCATGGGAGATTGGTTTCTTTGTGCAGCCATTACGGAGTTTACGTCCTTTTTCTTCGACGTACCACCAGATTGTAAGGCTTTGTTGGTGGCCTGTAGTACCTCAAGGTTAGTAACCATACCATTTTTTATCCCCTCTTCGATCCTTTCCCCTAGTTTGATGATATTAGCAAACTCCTGCCCCTCTATCAGCATCAATCTCTCGTAGTACTGCGGATCTTGAGCACGGACAAAAAACATGTTCATTTGTTCCTCTTCCAAAGCCGGTCTGACCTTGGCAGCTTCCGACCTTCAACGAGTAGCATACTCGCGCAAGGTTTCATAGGCTTTTTCTTCAAATTCTGGATATAGAATACGTCTGGCGCATTCTCAGTGTTAAACCTGAAACAGTCCATGAAATCGGACGCCACCCAGCTCGTCCACTTCTTCGCATCTTGGATCATATACCAAGATAACACCTTTCAGGCTCCTCATGAATAGCTTCATGCAGATCTTTACATCTCTACCAACTCCCACCAACTTGTCACAATACATCCTGAGGTGAACCCTGGGATACCCCGTACCATCGAACATTTCAAACTTAGGAGGTTTGTACCCCTCCAGGAGTTCGACATCAGGTTGAACACAAAGGTCTTCATAATTCAGACTCTCCACACCCTTATCACCTTCCACGCCTTGAACCTTGCTAGTTAGTTTCTTGAGTTCAGCAGCCAAGTTCTGAATGAGTGAGTCTGATTCTGACACATCTGATATGGGCTGTGTATAGTACGGCACAGTATCCACAAAGATAGGGGTATCTTGGTGGTTTGGAGCATTTTGAGGCTCAGGGATGAGCGGTGGAGCATTGTTGCGAGCTTGGGTTGGGGTCTTCTGCGGAGGTGCAGGGACCTGATTGTTGACATCTGCAGTAGCAAGGGAGATGGACAAACTCTGGACCTGGTCTAGTTCCTCTCGAAACCTTTGGTGGTCGGGGTACCCTGGGAAGTTCCTTCTATTTCTTTTCTTGCTTCATTATCTCTTATCTTTCCTTTGTTCATGTTTCTGGGAGGACTCGAAGGAGGAGGAGGAGGAGGAGGAGGAGGAGGACCCTTAGATATTGTTGAGTATGCTGATGGTGCCAGAATGCGCGAACTAACCTTTGGGGAGGGGAATAAAAAATTTAAAAAAACAAAAACGTAAAAAGTTAGTGCGGATTCAGAGAAAGGAAAACATTGCTGTATTTAAACACGTTGTTGCAAGAATATGAGTCGTTCCCTATATGGGTGACTCGTTGTGCCCGAGATAGGCCTAGCAATAGATACGATTGGAGAACTTATGACACCAAGTGCCTCATTTTCGATAGAAAATAGAACGAGTCAAAACAAACTGAAATAAAGAGAAATTGTCACTAATGGTCAATGGCCTTATTATATCAAGAAAGCAGTAAAAATCCTAACTACTTGGTCCCGGAAGGACCTTCCCCAGATTCAGTATCTTTGCCTCCCTCGTGCAGTTTCATCAACTCGCGCAGACCCAGAAACAAGTAAGCCCGAGCCAAGTGACCTTCGTTACCTTCAGCTTCCTGTCAGCCGTTGATCCAGAAACTTGCCTTCTAGCTCCACTAAACCCCGTTCCAAGTACCCTAAATTGTTGTTTTCGCGGACAGCCATGTCCTTCCACTCATTGATTAGCTTCTCTTGGGCCTCTAGTATTTCCTGATGCTCACTTTCGCACTCTCGCATCCGTTTGCATAGTTGATTGTACTTGATCATTGCTGCAGTCTTCTCATCAATAACCCTGTGACCATGGATGAAACCTGTTTTCCCAAGCAAATATGATAGCCTTCTAACCATTTATCACACCTCCTTTTTACGCTATACACCCCCACGAAGGAGCGTAAAGGAGTTTTTCCACTTAAAGGACAATCGGAACGGGATTTGGTTATTGAAGATTCAGAGTCGCCACTTGGGAGATTAATGGTGACCCAAGTCACCGATTGAATCCCGAACCGAGGAAAAAAATGACTTTGTTCACAGTCCGCAAACCAGAAATCCGGATAATGAATTCTGTTAACCCGGGAAAAGGAGTTAGGCATTCCCGGGTTCCGTGGTTCTAGCACGTTCGCTCAACCGTTGTATTTAGCTTTCTGATTTCATTACATGAAGAGTCTATGTGCCAATTTTATGCTTAACCGCTTTTATTAAATATGATATTTATATAAGAAAGTGAACATCGTTTAAAATGTATTTTCGGATTGCGCCGCATCAAATGAACCTGCAATCCTAGGCACACTCTATTCAACGTTTTAGGATTTGAATTTGGGCGGCATAAAAATGTCCACCGTATTTAGGAATGTAATTTATTAAAGTCGCGTCTAATAGAGTCTAACGCGTTGTAATCTTTTTGGAGGGCTGTGAAATTCGCTAAACAGTCCTTTCCGGTTTTCTAAATATTTTTTACACCTTTATTGAGGGCCCCACAATTTGTAAGTTTATTTGACTCGGCACACCTCGATTCTATTTAAAATGATATTTAAACTAGAAACTCGGAAGGCCATAGATTATCTATTATCAAATAAAAATTTTCTAATGACCCAACCATTTGAAAGAGTAGAAATAAGAAGGCTTATTCGGATAAGTGCCGGATTTACACATTGTCCATATTACTCGGTAATTGTAGAGCTTAACCATATGACTTCTTAAACAATTCACAATTGAGCATGCAATCAATGATATCAAACATCACACAATTTTCATGAAATTTTACCAAACAAAATATTCATCTCAGCACGATTAATACTTAGCTTAAGCGAATCAAAATAAGGACTCTATATTCATATAGCTCAAAGTAATCAAAACAGCAAATAACTTCAGAAAATAGAAGCAATAAGATGACATTCAATATTAATGAAGTATCAATGGGGAAGATAGGACCTTCATTGCTGAAAACTCCAATTCGATGTACGTCCAATCTAGCAATAAAAAGAAAACAGGACACGGACAGAAAGTTCTAGTCGGAAACCCTCGACGAACGCGTATCAGAAACCTCGCCAATGACGGAGCCTCGAAACCTCACCGTAAACTCGAACAGAGACCACACCTTTGACCGCAAAATACCTTCAACTAGGCTCACAGTTCCGATAGCGTATTATTATGAGAAACTTTACAATTTACTGTTGCAAACAAACTTTTTGATTTTGGGAAATTATTTTCTCCAATCCAATGAGAAAGAGAACTGTATATGTCGGTCTTTGAGTTCTGCCGCCGATTCTTAGGGGCAAGGGTATTAGGGATTAATAACTTAGGTAGGGTTTCTACAATTGAGTATTTTATATGGAGGTGAAAATGGATGATGGTCATTCAATTAGAAGGAATAGATAGTTAGAATTAAATTTTGCACTTAAGTGGGTTAATGGTTTGAGAAGAATGGCTAAGAGTAATTGGATTGGACCATATCTTTTGGGTTTGAACTTAGGCTAAAAAGACCAAATATTAAAATGTATCTATAAAAATGTAAAAATTACTCTAAATTAAAATAAACTAAAAAACAAAATACTACGAGTAAAATTATTTTTTTGTATTTCCAAAATATCAAACTTAAAGATAAAAAATGGAAAATCATTATAAAATTAAGATAACATTCCTAGAATTATTTTTGTATTTTTGAATTTAGAATAAAATATAAACTAGCTAAATAAAGAAAATATTTTTTATAATTTTTATTTTTTGTGTTAAAATAACGAAAAGTGTCAAAACTAGTTAAAATAACTATATTGGGCATAAAATAAATATTTACACGCTTAAATATATAAAATCTTGGGGAGGGTCGAAAATCACATGTCTACAGCTGCCCCTCTTTGACTGGAAACACAAAGAGTTTCCAGACAAAGAACGACTAGATAGGTTTTTTGACCCGACCCTTTTTTGGGAGAGACTAAAGCTAAGAGAAAAGGGGAATGTGACTGAGCCCTGGTATCTGAGTTGCCTACATATCCTTGGCTATAAAGAAATCAGGCCACGTGTAGTTCAGGTGAGAGTGAGGTGACGGAGTATGCCGAGGTGGAGAGCCAGTCGAGGTGCCGTTCCACTGAGGTTTCGGTCCGCGGTCCTGTTATTACATCAAAAATCAAAACATGAAAAAGACTAGCTAAGCCTGTCAACTACGAGTTACATGATTCCTAACTATAAGTCTTCTGAAGCTTGATCTGAGTCTTGAATGGTTCTTCATGCAGACTTTGGATCTGAACCTTGACGCTAGCTAGTTGTAGGTGCTAATTCATTCTTCCTCGGCTTTTCGGACCAAAACCAGGTATGAAGTGCTTGTGACCTCGGCCATGTCTTGAGCAACCCACATCTTTCATCAGTTTCTGCATTTGGATTAACTTCTTGCCTTTCTCTTCAAATTGTTGAATTTGAATGTATTCCTCTGTTCTCCAGGCGGGCTCTTGACGTCACGACTTGAACATTCCTTTGTTCTCCCGACGGGCTCCTGACTACTGAACTTGAACTTGAGAGTATTCCTCCATTATCCAGGTGGGCTCCTGACTACTGAACTTGAGTTGAATGTGTTCCCCTGTTATCCATGTGGCTCCAGACTCTGTTCTTTAGGCGGGCTCCTGACTACTAAAATTTGAATTGTGTACCCATATTCTCCAGGCGGGCTCCTGACTTCAAATTAGACAAAGAAATTACTTGAAAACTAAAATTGAGTTGTAACACCTATATTCTTCAAACGGGCTCCTGACTTCTGAAATTTGAACTGTATGCCTCTGTTCTCCAGGCGGACTCCTCTGTTCTTCAGGCGGGCTCCTGATTGTTGAAACTTTCTGTGTTCCCTTTTTTTCCATGTGGGATCCTGCAACCAAAACAAACAAAACAAACGAAATTTTCTGCCACAGTTTTCACTAGGAAGATTTGTGAGTTGTTAGCGGAATTGTAAATCACTTAATACTACTAATGCAATGATGAGAGTAAACCAAAGACTAGACTAGGTTGTGCGTCTCCTATGAGTAAAACCAAAAAATTGACTAGCAAATGCGTCTGCTAAATAGAACCTGAATGAATCAAAACTAGGAAGTGCATCTCCTAACAATGAATTTAAATGACCAAGACTAGGAAGTGCGTCTCCGAGGGGTAAATCAAGAAACTTTGACTAGCAAATGTGTCTGCTAAAATAAAACATGATTGAATCAAATTAGGAAGTGCGTCTCTTACAGGCAAAGCTTGTATGATCCAAAACCAGGAAGTGTGTCTCCTAGGGTTGAAAACTTTAATGAATAAAACTAGGAGGTGCGTCTCCTATGAATGTACTCTCAATTCAGGAAGTGCGTCTCCTAAAAGAATAACTTAAAAGACCTTGATTAGGAAGTGCGTCTCCTACAGGTAAAACTTTAATGAACCAGACTAGGAAGTGCATCTCCTATGAACTATCAATTTAGGAAGTGTGTCTCCTATTGGTGAAAATCAACTTAAGCTAGGAAGTGCGTCTCCTAGGGGCGAAACTTCAATAACTCAAACTAAGAAGTGCGTCTCCTACGAATGAATTCTCAATTTAGGAAGTGCGTCTCTTGTGGGTGAAACTTCAATGACTCAAACTAGGAAGAGTGTCTCCTATGAATGAAATATCAATTTAGGTAGTGCGTCCCCCATGGATAAAACTTCAACGAACCAGATTAGGAAGTGCGTCTCCTATGAACTATCAATTTAGGAAGTGTGTCTCCTATAACAAAATATAACTTGAAAACCCAGACTCCTAGTGGTGATGTGTGATCTTCTCAATAGCTTATGCGTAAGCAGAATTGGGGTATTACACCTGAGAATTTCAACCTTCCAAGCTTTGATATGAATATAGCTCCTGTCCCTACTTCTAACAAAGAAAACTTGTGAGTTTAAACATGGTGGTTGGTTGGTGGCCTTGACTTTGCGGCGATTGCTCCTTCACTTTCCATGATAACTTTGATTTCACCTTGAAAGACATTGCTTTCTTATTGACTAACCAATTTCTTTGCCACCCTTATCGCAGAAAATACCTCTTCTTCGTCCAGATCCAATACCTTTTATTTGTTGCATTGCTCATGAACTGACATTTACCAAACCTTTTGTTTCACATGAATCCCAAAGTACGACAATTGTGACCCACTCATTGCACTTGTTGTTCTTTCTTGACTTAAACCACTATCCCTGACCATGAGGTCTTTTGTTCCTTCACTTGCCATATTAACTTTGATTTCCACTCGAAACCCTGCTTGTCATTGGTTTACCGCCCTTTTTGTTAATCTTATCACAGAAAATACCTTTGATCTGTTCAGACCCAATACCCTTTATCTGTTGCCCTGTTCATAAATTTATATGTACCAAACCTTTTGTATTTCACAAGGATCCCAAAGCGTGTTGATCGTTATCAGCTTAGTACTCTTGTTGTTTTTCCTGACTTGTGACACTTTGATGTGCTAACTAGACCCCATTTTGTGTAATTGGAAAGCTGGTGGAAAATTTTAAAGTCATTTCTCACTTGTTATGACCAAACAGACTCAGGAAGAGGAAGTGAACAAAACAAAGGAATGGAGTAAAGGACAAAGGAAAGAGATGATTCCTAAAGAGAAAACTACGAAGTAGAAACCTATCAGATGTTGATACCAACTCTAATGACCATGACATGCACCTGTAGATATTCTGTCAACCAATCCTGATGTTCAACTCTTGCTGTACCTTCTTGCCATGAAACTGGGCTTCAATGCTTCGCTTATCTAATTTGATTTACACTCCTTATTTGACTTGTAGTGCCCGAAGGGTTTTCACCATCAAGCCTCTCTCATTTTGTTCTTTCTCTCAACTTACCGTCGCCTCAAGGTGCCCGTGAAGGTTTTCACCAATAAGACTCTCTCATTTTTTATTTCTCTCAGCTTTCATCACCTTGCGGTACCCCTGAGGTTTTTCATCGATCTAGCTCGCTCATTTTCACTTTCCTTGTTTGGATCGGAGTGTTTCCCCTGACATGAATCACCTTTACCTGCTTGACGTGGTATTTCTCGCAGACTGATCAGAAGGTCTATTTGGACTGTAATGTGGCTTTTGGACAGAGTTAGAAAAGAATGGTATAAATGGCTCAAAAATAATTTCTAAATGGGTTACAACTTTTGGAATCCAATTACTCAAAACAACCACAACTTCTGCCCCAGTTTCTTGCTTGGGGATTTCTGGACTTTTATTTTGTTATGGCTGAACCTCAGCGAGGCTGCCTACGTACTCTTTTGGGATCAAGTCAAACATAGTTCACGTTATCAAAATTACTTTGTTTTGATTTTTCTTTCTTCTTTTCTTTTGTTTTTCTTTCTTTTTCCTTCTTCATTTTCTTCTCTTCTCTTTTCTTATTTTCTTCTTCTTTTTCCTTTCTTTTCTTTCTTTCTTTGTCTTCCTCTTTTTCTTTTTCTTTTCTTATTTCTTCTCTCTCATTTTCTTTCTTATTTTTTCTTTACTTATCTTTCACGTTTGTGTTTCTGATCCTTGATACTGATTCCGAAAGAGGGGTATGAAAGAAACTAAATAAGGCTCAAAAGGGGTGACGAAGGGTAAGGTTTTTAGATAGCAGAACAAAGTGCTTTCGTCATTCCAATCTTCAAAATATGCCAAGTACAAACAACACAATTAAACAAGCATTCTTAAAATCTTCTGACAGTGCCAGACTTGATAACCATATCCGCACATTTTCCTTCTTCATCTGTTAAATACAATGCACAATTGGGCAACACTCTTACTCTCATTACCACGAAAGGCCCCCTGTCAGTTTAGCCAACTTGCTTTTACGGTTTTTTTATGTTTTACTTGCCCAGTTTCACATGGTTCGGGCTTTAAATGATCTCAAAATTTCCAAATCTGTTCTTATTTCCCTCAAGTTCCCCTGTCATCTTCAAAATTGTTTCAACGTTTCACGACTAAACTAACTTTTGAGCTCAGGCTGAGAACTACATGTGCATGTCATGTCACCAGAACCAGCATTAAACAAAAGGATAGAAAATAACTAAACAAAGAAAAATGACTAAAAATAACAAAATATAAGAAATTGCATTAGATAGATGGTGAAACGGTTCGAACAACAAAATAAGCAAACTAAACTGGGGTTACAACCTTAGAACAAACTAGGAAAAAATAAAAGGATAGAAGGGTTTGAGTCACAAGACAATATCCGGATAACAACCCTAAAATAACCCGGACAACAGAAATGACAACAAAATAGACCAGCAAAGCTCCCCCGGCTGATCTAGGAATGGAGCGTCTTTCCAATTACCAAATACGACATCTTAGCCACAGAATTCTGCATCACCAACATTAGGAACTTTACAACCTTTCGTCACATCATCCTTATCAAATTGTTTTTGGGTCTCCAGGGCTTTCAGAGAATTCTCACATTCCTTTTCAATACAAATCATACCCACCATGTCTAACCCATTACATGCAGGCGATGGCTTTTGGCTGGTGTCCTATGCGTCCGGACTATGTACAACGATGTTACATGTGTCAATAAGCTCCTGAATTGCTTTCTTCAGCTTCCAGGACTTTTCCGTGTCATGCCCCGGAGCATTTGAGCAATATGCACACCTTTGGGAAAAATCCAACTTCTTCGACAGAATGTTTGGTATTTTATCTGAATAGGCTTCAACACGCCCGAAATGCTTAGCCTCTGTAATAGATTGGCATATGACTCTCCCAAGGGAGTGTAGGTTTTCCTTTTCTGCAACTTCTCATTCCTGAATGCCTGATTTGGCCGGAAACCTGATCTAGGGAAGTAATGTCGGGGCGGGTCACCTGGTGCACAAGAATATCTTTGGGGATGACGTTGAGGCTGGGAAGGTTTAGCAAGAATGGTCATTGGACCCTGTCGCCAGTGGAAGGAATGACCTGGTGGTTGGACATATGACCGGTCATTGCAGGGAGGATAATGCTTGGGTAGATTTTGTGGAGCTCGGGGACATGTTTGGGGTTGGAATTGAGGCTGAAGACGCTTGGCAGGAACAACCACTGGGCCCTGTCGTCGGTGGGACTCAACAATATCTTTTTCATCAACGGGAGGAGTATCTTGAGCAACTTGTTCATTCTATCTGACCCAAAATTTCCTAAAACTTTCCTTGGGTTTCTTTGTCATCTGAGATAAGGAAGAATGTCTTGGAACAACGTCTTTATTGTACTGAAAATATCGCACAAAATCATGGGCCATGTCGCCCAACGCGTGCCACTTCCTGACATCCTGACGATCATGTTATTCCAAGGCTGCCCCAATCAGGCTCTTACTAAAATGCGACATCAACAACTCATCTTCCTCGCCAACATTCCTTGTTTTATCGCAATAATCCCGCAGGTGGGCTACCGAATCTCCCCGCCCATCATACAAACTGAACTTCAGCATCTTAAAACCTTCCAGCTTTCTGGATATCTCATCTTGCTCCACTGTCTTAGCAAGCTTCGTAGTCTCATCGGGAGACTCAAAATGAAGAGCGTGATGGTATGTACTCGAGATCTTGACAATTGGTTCTGGAGCATAATGTTGGGCATCGGGGAGTGAGGGAGGAGGACACCCATTAATCCAAGCTTGGTATATTTCGGCCATCTGTCTTTTCAACCTCAAAACCTCTTATTCCAACTCAGATTCTGATTCAACAATTTTCTTAGAAGGATTAATATCACCCGTGTTCAACCCTTTGCCAGCCATGACTGCCTTGCTCTTTGACCTTGTGTTGTAGAGAAGAGTTACCACTTTAAAACCACAAACCAACCACCTTTCTGCTATAAATATAACAAATGAAGCCATCACGTTAGCGTTTGGACATTTAACAGCTAAAATATCATATTGTGTGCAAGGAACCTAATCACAATTATAGGTTCTAAAATGACTTCGAGGGTACAAAGGTCAGTTGGCATCATCCCAATTTGTTCATTTCAACCTCTCTTCTGTTTGCTTTTCTAGCACTTATTGATCATTTTTCTTCCTCTTTATTCTAATTATTGCTCTTTTCTTTCCTCTTATTTCTCACGTCCCATAATTTCACCTCTTTTTTGTTTCCTTCTTTTTCCTTTCTTCTTATTCTTTTCTTTTTCTTATAATAAATAAAAAAATAACTCGATCGAACCTTATGTAGGTTGCCTACGTATCATGACACCGCATGAATCAGATCTTTGTGTAGTTCGGGAAGAACGGGAATAAAGTAAACAAACTGACATCCTCCCCTTTTTAATCTGATGAGAAAAGAGAAATGAAGCAGCAAACCTTTTTTTTGAATTTTCTAGAATGAATGTTCTATAACATATTCTAAACTCAAGCTATTTTTGAATCAAATACTAGGAGAGAAATCCTAGAAGCAAATACTCTATTAAAACCCCAATTTTTCGAAGCAAATACTATATTAAGGAAAAATCCTAAGAGAAAAAAATATTTTTTATACCCCTTTTTTTAAGGAAGAAAATCTAAAGAATAAACCACAGAAAAATTTTAAATCTTCCTTTGATATCTTGATGCAAGACTTCGAAATAAACCAAGAAAAAGATAAAACAAAATATTTTTTGAATTTTAACTTGATTACCTAAGGGAGAAACTCTAAAATAAACCAAAGATAAAATACGTTTTTTTTCTCTATGTATAATAACCTAACATTCTAGTAGAAATAAAAAAGAATTTTTCTTTCATTTTTGCTAATTTCCTAAAGAAACACCTCAAAAGAAAACCTTTTTGAATTTTGAATTAACACCTTAAAAGAAAACTCTTAAAGAGATACTAAAATAAAATTCTCTCATTTTTTTGGATTTTTTGTCTTAATATACTAAAGGAAATATAGAAAAATCCTATTTTGTCCTAGATATTAATTGCCTAAAGGAAAAACCACCTCAAAATCATTTTTTCGTTTCTACAATTAGTATTCTAAAGAAAACGTCAAACGGAAATATAAAATGCAACATCTTTTTTTGGATTTTGATTTATAACATACTTTTTTAGATGCAAAATAGAAAATACAATAGTAACAAAAAAACTCGGCATTACTATACAAAACTAAAGGCGACATGAAAAAAACCTCCTTAAGCAACTCCCGTATGCAGTGAACCTTGGGAATCAATCATGCTCGAACTCCGGTAAATAGATCTACACCTGTATGAGAAATCTTAAACCAACACTATGTGAGATAATAACATTCTCTACTAGACATATGCAAGATATGGTTGCAGTTAATTTTTCCTAAAATCAACCTATGTGGCTAAAAGTGGCTAAAAATACAAGATTTGGCTAACACCCCGCGAAGCCAAGAACCTAAAATTTACTAAGAATACTGGACCCTATGTAGGTTGCTTACGTATCTCGCCTCGAAAGACGAGAATCAGGTTTGCGTAGTTTGGGAAAATTGGATCCGGGCGAGAATTAAAAAACAACTAATTTAGAGAAAACATACTTTATTTTTCTTTTTCTTGAAAGATGATGAAAAATGCAAAATCCTTTTGGATTTCTTTTTTCCTTTTTTTTATTTTCTGATTTACGAAAAAATGATAAAAGGTGCAAAAATCTTTTTTTTTAATTTTTCATGTTTTTTCTTAATAAATAAAAAAATTAAAAAAAAATATCAAAACCATAACTAGGCCCTCATTGCTTTATTTTCACATTTCACCCTCTTTTTCTTCTTTTTCCTTTTTTCTTCCTATTTTTCTGCTTTTTCATTTTCATTTGCCATCAACTATCATTGGTCCGTCAAATGACTCTTTTACCCTTGAATAAATGCAACATGTAGCACATAGGATGCATCAAGATGGTCTGTTCATTTCAGGTTGCTTGTCCTGAACGGACGCAACCCCTGTGTTGAGTTCCCAAAGTCAAAATACACATAATGCAAGCAAGCGCTCCTACTAGGGATCCGGCATGAGGCTTTGTTGTTCTAGGTTTAAATACCTAGGTGTTTGTTCTAGACCTGGCTTACCCGAGCGGACAGCTCGAGCCGAGGGGAAGGCAGCAATCTGGGAATACAGAAGCTTCGCCTGCTTTGCGACTTATCCAAACCTCGTTCTAAATTGAGATTTGACACTATACAGAAAAGAAGTCGTACGTCGTACACTCTTCTTCACAATTCAGAAGACTTAGAGAGGAGATGGGTTTCGGCATAGTTTATATACAGTTCACGTAAAGCGGTAAAAGCAATCAATTAGCACATTAAGCACATGTCATATAACAAAATCAGAAAATCCAAACACAATAATTATTCTAAGTTCGAATTCTGAACCCTAAACAAAACGTTCTGGGTTCTTGTCCCCAGCAGAGTCGCCAGAGTTGTCACACCTCCTTTTTCATTAAACACTCTCGCGAAGGGGCGTAAAGGTGTTTTTCCACTTAAAGGACAATCGGAACGGGATTTTGTTATTGAAGATTCAGAGTCGCCACTTGGGAGATTAATGGTGTCCCAAGTCACCGATTGAATCCCGAACCAAAGAAAAAGATGACTCTGTTCAGAGTCCGCGAACCAGAAATCTGGATAAGGAATTCTGTTAACGTGGGAGAAGGTGTTAGGCATTCCCGGGTTTCGTGGTTCTAGCGCGGTCGCTCAACTGTTGCATTTAGTCTTTTATCTGATTTTATTACATGAAGAGCCTATGTGCCAATTTTATGCTTAACCGCTTTTATTTAATATGATATTTATTTAAGAAAGTGAACGTCGTTTAAAATGTGTTTTCGGATTGCGCCACATCAAATTAACCCGCAATCCTAGGCACACTCTATTCAACGTTTTAGGATTTGGATTTGGGCGGCATAAAAATGCCCACCCGTATTTAGGAATGTAATTTATTAAAGTCGCGTCTAATAGAGTCTAACGCATTGTAATCTATTGGTAGGGCCGTGAAATTCGCTAAACAGTCCTTCCCGATTTTCTAATTATTTTTTACACCTTTATTGAAGGCCCCACAATTTATAAGTTTATTGGACCCGGCGCACCTCAATTCTATTTAAAATGATATTTAAACTAGAAACTCGGAAGGACATAGACTATCCACTATCAGATAAAAATTTTCAAATGACCCAACCATTTGAAAGAGTAGAAATAAGAAGGCTTATTCGGATAAATGCCGGATTTACACATTGTCCATATTACTCGGTAATTGTATAGCTTAACCATATGACTTCTTAAACAATCCACAATTGAGCATGCAATCAATGATATCAAACATCACACAATTTTCATGAAATTTTACCAAACAAAATATTCATCTCAGCACGATTAATACTTAGCTTAAGGGAATCAAAATAAGGACTCTATATTCATATAGCTCAAAGTAATCAAAACAGCAAATAACTTCAGAAAATAGAAGCAATAAGATGACATTCAATATTAATGAAGTATCAATGGGGAAGATAGGACCTTCATTGCTGAAAACTCCAATTCGATGTACGTCCAATCTAGCAATAAAAAGAAAACAGGACACGGAGAGAAAGTTCTTGTCGGAAACCCTCGACGAACGCGTATCAGAAACCTCGCCAATGACGGAGCCTCGAAACCTCGCCGTAAACTCGAACAGAGACCACACCTTTGACCGCAAAATACCTTCAACTAGGCTCACAGTTCCGACAGCGTATTATTATGAGAAACTTTACAATTTACTGTTGCAAACAAACTTTTTGATTTTGGGAAATTATTTTCTCCAATCCAATGAGAAAGAGAACTGTATATGTCGGTCTTTGAGTTCTGCCGCCGATTCTTAGGGGCAAGGGTATTAGGGATTGAATAACTTAGGTAGGGTTTCTACAATTGAGTATTTTATATGGAGGTGAGAATGGATGATGGTCATTCAATTAGAAGGAATAGATAGTTAGAATTAAATCTTGCACTTAAGTGGGTTAATGGTTTGAGAAAAATGGGCTAAGAGTAATTGGATTGGACCATATCTTTTGGGTTTGAACTTAGGCTAAAAAGACCAAATATTACAATGTATCTATAAAAATGTAAAAATTACTCTAAATTAAAATAAACTAATATAAAACAAAATACTACGAGTAAAACTATTCTTTTGTATTTTCAAAATATCAAACTTAAATATAAAAAAATGGAAAAATCATTATAAAATTAAGATAACATTTGTAGAATTATTTTTTGTATTTTGGAATTTAGTATAAAAATATTAACTAGCTAAATAAGGAAAAAGTTTTTTGTAGTTTTTATTTTTTTTGTTAAAATAATGAAAAGAGTCAAAACTTGTTTAAATAACTATATTAGGCTTAAACTAAATATTTACACGCTAAAATATATATAATCTTGGGGAGGGTCAAAAATCACATGTCTACACCATTCCGGATAAAGCGGCGCATGCCCGCCTGATACCTGTCTGGTTCTATTGATTCCTTTTCCAAAATGAGTTTGGAATGCCATTTTGCTGAGCCCGGCACCTGTGTGGGCTATCGTCATCTTGGAAGTCAGCCCTTTAATGACTCATCTTTTCTACCCTTGGTATAATCTTCTTTCTTCCCGCTTGCCTCATGATTCGGAGAGGGACATAAGGGTATGTTACTCATAACTCGATGAGTACAAGGAATGGCGCGTCCCTGGACCGAATGATAAACTCCCCAGTTGGAATCCATTGTACCTGCTCTTCTTACAGATTCTCCAATAGTTCTACCCATCCACTGGCGTCTTCCGGGTGAGCGAACATATCCGGCATGAAGTGCATTCGCTTTGGATGATGGAAAGCGATATGGTCATCCCAATCTCGTCGTATGATATCTTGTCTATATTCTCCCTTCTGAAGATGTTCAATGAGCCAGAGTTGTAGTAGCAAATTGCACCCTTCAAAATGTGGTGCCCCTTGTTGACATTTCTCTAAGGATCGGCTCAGTTCGGCGAGGATCATGGGTGCTATGCTGAATGTCTTCCCGTCGATGCCCTCCATTATGGCTTTGGTTACTATGGCTAGTCTTGTATGGATTCTAGTATTCTTCATCGAAAAGACTATATGCCCAGGAAACAGAACATGAATACAAAGGCTCTCCTATGTATGTTCCCCAAAAAGGTGACGGCGAACTCGTCCATGTGAGTGCGGTAGGATTTGCTATGTCCGAACCTTTCATACATGAAGTCAAAGGATATGTAGGAGTCCTTCAGACTGGTCAGATTAGGATTCTTCTTGAGCCCCATCATTTTCAGGAACCCTCTACATCTGCGGTTTTCCGGCATAAGTAGCCCCGGGCTATCCCAATGAATTCCGGCTAGACCCCGATTTCTTCCAACAGCAGCATCATTTCAATGCCCCCAAAGCGGAAGACAGACCGTTCACTATCCCAAAACATAGTAGCAGCTTCCACAATCTTGTTATCTGGCCTAACTTCCAGGAGTGAAGGAAGATTTCCTAAGTGCTTGTGGACAAGAACCCGATCACTACCATGCAGATCCTCCCACCAGCTTAGTAACTTTGGGTGAATGTTTGTTACCATACCGAATATGGGAACCTCGTGCCTCATTTCCTGCAAAATAGAGAATTAGGCCCTTAACCCCACCGGACTCGACTATTTAAATCAATAATTAGAAAGAGGTATTTAGTTCTCCAAATCAATGCACATAACGTGAATGTCCGTTTGGGTTTCAAGGAAACCCGATGGACTTTTGGTTTAGGCTATCCTAATGAGTCATTATGCGAACAACATAACTGACTCGGATAGTTTGACCATAATGCATGAACAGTTAAACAGAGTAGGGTTTCTACTTTTGAATTGCTAGACAAGGTACCCTTGAGCGGACGACTCAAGAGGGAAAGGCACGGAAGCGTCGACTACACCGTTGATCGACTGGTTTTACCGTAAATATGCCTTTGACAAATTAAGGGGTTTATAAATATTGGAAGAGCTCAACCACTCATTATAAGCATTGACCTTAAGGGGTCGTGAGCGAGAAATGAATCAGGCATCGGTCGTTCTAGCGGTAAGAGTCCTTCGGATGTTGAATGGTCTGGTCAACTCGTTCCGTTCCTGTAGATTTGTTTGGCATGCGTGGAAAATAATGTTGAAGGATGAAATTACAACAATGAAATAAGTACATGTATTTTCACGTTCATAAGATAATGATTACAACGATGCTCGAAATTTAAGACGGAATTGAAATAAAGTAAAGGCAGCAAGCAGTAAAATAGCTGAAGAAAGAAGACATGGAGAAACAAGTTAGTAATTATGAAAAAATGATTAAAGCAATAAATTAAAGTAGTAAAGAAAGCAATAAAGTCACAAAACACGTAATGGTAAAAGCCTTAAAGAAGATTCCCCAGCAGAGTTGCCAAGCTTCAAAAGCGAAATCGGTTTTACGACATTATGGGCAAAACAACTCTCACTCCCGTTTGGAAATTGGGTTATGGAATTTGAAGAGTTGTCACCTAATGATTATAGTGCATTAAGATACTTTTAAAGATGAGAGGCGTGTTTTGGAAGAAACCAGAGTTCGGGTAAGGGTTTGAGATTATCTCGAGGGGAAGGTGCTAGGCCCTCCTCAAGATCCACTAGTGTGGTTCCCGACCGTGCTAATGATAAAGAGATGAAGCAAGTAAACAGATATGATTCACATATAAACATTTGAACAACTTAGGATTTTTTAAAAGGAAAAGGCATAAGTTAGATAAAATAGAAGGGAGAATAGATTGAAAAGAGAGAATTACATTGGAAAACCCTTTAAATAAATAAAGCAAACAAAGAAAAGGGGGTCCTAGGTTTGATATAATATGGATCATTCGATACCATATCCAGCAGATATTCCCAAAGAGGGGCGCTTTATGATATTATTGTATCGTCATCATCTCCATATTCTACCCTTCCCACCCCGTAAGGTTATTTAAGCATGTGAATTGGTCACCAATACTTATTGTGTGCTATAACCCGTCCCATGCTATAGATCCTAGAGGGAATTTAGGATCACTATTCCTATAAGGTAGGAACTAGGCTAAACCTATAGGTTCAAAGGTTAAAATTCTAAACGTCATTCAAGAACAAATAGAATTTTCACATAAGGGGAATCATGCAAGCATGTAAACGGCTCAAATACCCCTCTAAAGACGAACACATAATTAGCACGACTCGAACACATTTAAGGTCTAGGGAAGGAAGAATCTTTCGAAATGTCTAGAATATAAATTAAACAGAAGTTTGGAGGTTTTGCAAAAAAGTACACAAGGGAAAACGTTCAGAACTTTCAAAGAGGTAGTAGCAGTTTTAGAAAATCTACAGATGTATTCAAAATATTTGTGGAACACAGTTTTTGAACAAGCAGAATAGAAGAACAGGTAAGGAAATATTTTGAGGTATCAGAAGTATAATGGAGAACATGTCAGGTTATAAACCCTTGAAAATTACAAGATTGCTTGAAAAATAGTATCCTAGTGCTGGACGAGAAAACAGAGTAGAAAACCTTTGCATATATGGTTTGAAAAATAGTAGGCCAGTTCTGGGTAAAGTAGAAATCATTTGCATAAGTATCAAAATAAGGCAGAAGTTTATAAAAATTTTAGACAGCTTCAAAAACAGATTAGTTCAGGCAGAGGCAGATTTAGTTCGAACATGACTTAGAGGTAATTAGCCTATTTTACCCGGCCTAAGGCTTGCGTAGACATTATTAAAATGGTGAATGCAATGTTTTCAGTTTTAAAGATGGAGCTGTTAACCAATTGTTAAACCAGAGCAACGAAGTAAACAACTGCAAATAAAATCCTTAAAGCCATGGTATTTAATGCACAAAAGTCCTATGATCAAGATATCTAAATGTGAGGTTGATGACTTGATGATTATTTAGTTAGTCATGGTTATAAGAATATTCAGAATAACAAACTCAGAGTGAAGAGCCAAAGAACATGATTCCTATATGTGAGGATGCATGTCCTAAACATGGTATCTATTGCGCAAATAGGTGAATAAAGGCCTATAGACATGTTTTTTACCCATTCCCTTAATTAAACATGCATAGCCCTCCCAATTCACTATAATCCCCATTGTTCTTTATAAATTATTACACCCCGAATAATTAAATTACAACAGTGATAAAAGAAAATAAGAAGTTACTCTATAGAGAGCCTTCAACCAGGCCAAGCATCTCCAACCTCACTTCTTTCGAGTTTCACAGCCATTACCAAGGCTTGGGTGTGGAAAAGTTTCCTAAGGGTTCGTTTGAACCCCTGGCCAATACCAAGCACCCAAAATTCATTATTAGACAAGTGCAAGTGTGAAAGTGCCAGCCTTGTGCATCAAAGTTTAGTGGGAGCTCAGGGCTCCCAAAGCAGGCTTACACTAAGGGGGCAGAACCTAATTTCTAACCTTAGTGGGATTGTGATAGAGTTTGAAAAGGATTGAGTTGAAAACAGTTGAGAGACAGTTTAAGAAGAATAGTAAGAGAAGAGTGAAAAGAGTTCTTTTGAAATCCCTTTATGCTGACTAGAGTTGAAAACAAAGATTCACACAAACAAGGGAAAGGGAAAGGGAACAAATAATTCATAAGCAAGGACACTACTCACACAGGTGTAACACATCAAAGAGAAGTGATCAAACATGCTTCAAATAAAGAGTCTAGTTCTTACAGCACCAGACTCCAAACAGAGGCAAACCTCAGGAAGAGGTTTAAGTGGCCAAGCAGGTCCTGAATACATGCTAGTAGTGAACAGGAATGAGGAAAACATACAGGGTGATAGGGAAGGGGGTCATGATCATGCTGAGTCAAGCTACGCATACTAATTAACATAAGTACATGCTAGTAGAAATAAGAACAACAGAACCATTAGTAAAAGAATTCAAGAAACAAGAGGAAGTGCAAAACTGATAGGAGCATATTGTTTTAGAAGTTGTAACTTAAAGAGGTGACATACTAGTTGAAGCTAATTTAACACAGTAGTAGTGAGCAATAATGCACAGAGAAGAGCAGTAGTGTGCAAAGAGTATGCAGAGAGAAGAGCAGCAGGGTGCAGAGAGGTAAGTAGCAGACAAACCAAAGCAAACAATACAATAAATCCCTAGTAGTAGAGTAAAACAACCAAGATTACTCAACCTTGGCTTTCAGCCAATTGAGTAGCCACTATCCAATAGAGGAATGAGAGAGTTTGTATAGAAAACATTATAGAGAGCACTGGGTGTTTCTGAAGGAAAGTTTAGAGAGATTGTATTCGTGTCTGTTTGTCAAGTGAGAAGAGAAGAGTAGTACTTATAGTTTTTTTTTTTTTTTGAAATAGTAGAGAATAGGGTGGGAGTGTATAATTATAGAAACAATACCAAATTGAATTAATCATAGGTCTTAATTCAAATAAATCAGGGACTCAAAATTCAAATAAGAGTACATGCTATCAAATAAGGAAAAAGTCAGTTGAATGACTGATTATACCATAACGAAAGCAATAGGCATATTGTACATAATAAAGTCTACATACACAATATTTCAAACAAGGAAAATATATGTTGAATAACCAAAATATACTTGAGTGCAAAAATATGACAAGAAATATAAATCAACTATGAACAGTCATTCAAAGAATCACGGGAAAGACCAAAATTAGAGGGAATTAGTCCAAACATAGAAAGCAACTCACAAATAAGAAAACAATTTGAAATCAGTGTAAGAACACATACTAATCGAGGATTCAAAAAAAAGATACTCGGAACTAATATGATATTCAGTAAAGAGAGAGGCATTCGAACTTAAAAGATCACGAGAATTAAAAACCCTAAGAAAGGAATCATACAAACAGTAGAGGGTCGGAGCCCTATAAGAGAATTGAAGCATGGAACTCATAAACACCAAGGTTTCAAGCACATAACAAATGAATAAGCACATAATACCTAAAAGATAACAAAATCATACAGATTTTAAAAGGGGTCAGAAACCCTAGATTTGAAAAAGAGAAAAATATTGGAAAACTTGACTTAATCGAAAATATCGAGTGACAAGTAGTGTAGAATACAAAGATTAAACCAAAAATTATTTAAAAAACAGAGATTAAATAGGTTTAGGAAAAAAAATTAGGGTTTGCAAATAAACTAGGGAGATGAGAAACCTGGCCATGAAACTCATATAATATCAATATTCAAGCATCATCGAGCAAACCCCGCCGGAGAAAGGCCAGAAATGGACCCAGGCAAGGGCTTCAGTGACCGTCTTTCATGGCAGAAGCCTCTGGGGTTTCAAAACTTTAGAGAGAAGCAACAAAATGAGGATTCCATGGCGACTAGAGATCGAGAGAAGTAAGGACGGAGTATGGCCGGAGAGGCGATGAGGTTCATCGGAGAACCAGAAGGTTCTAGAGAGAAGGGAGAGCAATCATTTAGAGAGAGAGACTGGTCTCTGAGAGAATGAGGGGTTGGGGAGGGGTAGGCTAGGATTTAATTATGGTAACTTAATCTGGGCCGTTGATCTCATTTGATCAACGGCTCAGATCAAGTCAAAGGTAGACTGGGTAAAAATTGAACGGGTATGGATCGGGGATTTAGGAATATGGGTTGTTTGAATTGGGTTTAAAAATTGAGCTGAAATAGGGGTGTAATTGGGCTATATTTTAAATAAAATGTGGCTAACTTTTAAATAACCAATTTCTCCCAACTAATTTTATAAAATAGCTAAAATAGTTTTAATAGAAAAATTAAAAAATATAGAAGTAATTAATAACATATAAATATTAATCTATAAATAATTTTATAACTATGAAACATAGTTAATTACGAAATTGACCATTATTATAATTTTGTGCAATTAGCTTTAAAAAATCCAAATAGATTTGTAAAATATGTTCAAAAACTCCATAAATTATATTTTGTTGTAAATATGGGAGTGAAGCACATTATTCACTAAAAATAATAATTTGGAAAATAATTTTGGCCTTTATACTGTCAAAAATAAGCAGTAAATTGATTTTAAGAGATCTCAAAAATTAAAGAAAATACCAAAGTTCCCCGTCATGCTTATATATGCATACATATACTATTTTGAAAGTATTTTGGGTGCAAAAATATAGGAAAAATTGGGTATCAACACTCTAATAAGTCAATCCAGGCAAGAATCCATAAAGTATGTTGTAGCGTGCAGCCCGACCCCATAAATATTACTCACAAACAGACCCTCGGCTTCACTCAGTCATCAATTTCTCCAATATCTCGGGCTCACAACACTCATCCTAAGCAGCCCAAATCAATGATACAAAGTATGACTATATATTGTAACAGAGACTGAGATATGATATGCAATGATGAATATGGCTGAGTACATGACTGCAACTAAGAAAAAAACTCGACAGCAAGGATTGACCATTGTAGGTACCAATAGTACCAGCTTACAATCTAAACATGTTTTCTAGCATAAATCAAAGCTCAAGTGCTCTATCACATAAAATACAGCAATAATGTCCAGATAAGGTAGCTAGCTATGCAATTCCATGGAATCTACTAAATCACAATTACTATGGTACATGGCCACATGCACATCCCCTAGCATGCATGTTACCTCAACACTAATTGCATAACACGTAAATTGGGGTTTTATACCCTCATAACCAAGTTCAGAAGTGTTACTTACATCATACCGTGCAATCTCTACTCCAACAAGCTTTTGCCTCGCGAAACAGCCTCTGAATGCATCAAATCTAGCCATAAATAATTCAATACAATCAACATGAGCTAGGGGAATCAATTCTATAAGAAAAAGTAAGTTCTTAACCAAAAGTCAAAAAAGCCAACTCAAAAGTCGACCCCCCGAGCCCTTGTCTCGGAATTCAATAAAAGTCACTAAATCTGAAAGCCTATTCAACCACGAGTTCAACCATACAAAATTTATCAAATTTTGATATAAATCTATAAATTAAACTCTCCAAATCCCTAACCTCACTCCCAAATTCCACCTCAAAAACACACAAACTAGGTGGGAAATTCAATGGGGAAACAAGATTATTGAATAAAAATGATCACAAGTGACTTACCTCAAGAAACCCCTCAAAAATCCTCTCAAGAAATTCCTTAATCCGAGTTTGCAAAGTGAAGAAATGATAAAACACTCAGAACCCAATGTTTACATTCTGTCCAGAGCATTTTGCAGCTGCGACCAACATATCCATATCTACAGTGTCGCAGAAGTGACAAATCCTCCAGTTCTGCGGTTTCTCCTGGTGACCCCTACTCTCACACCTGCGAAACTTTCTCCGTATTTGCGCTCTCGTAGGTGCGGGACTACATCGCACCTACGCAAGGCCCCAACTGACCAACTCTGCTTCTGTGCCAAACAAGCTGCATCTGTGACCACACATGTGCAAAATGACCTCACACATGTGACCACTGCACACTCCTTCCCAGGCCGCTTCTCTGCTCCCCTATTCGCTTCTGCGAGCTCGCACCTGCAATTAAAACTATGCAGGTGCAATCGCAAGGGACCTAGTGCACTACAACAGTCTTTCAAATTCCAAACTTAATATGTTAATCATCCAAACTCCACCCTAGGCCCCGGGACCTCAACCAAATATACCAACAAGTCTTAGAACATGATACGATCTTATTAGAGCCTTCAAATCAAATCAAACAACATAAAAAACACTAATCGCATTCAATTCAATTCTAATGAAAACTAGGGAATTCTAACTTTTACAATCGATGTCGAAATATATCAAATCACGATCAAGCCTAAATAAACTACGGACCTCCAAACCACTATCTGGAATACTCCTTAGTCCGAAATTTCCCAACAAAACTATTAGAACCATCAAAACTACATTCCAGAGCCATTTACATGCAAGTCAACATCCAGTCAATATTTTCAACTTAAACTTTTAACCTTGAGACTAAGTATCTCAACTCATCCTGAAAACTCCCTGGAATCAAACCAACTACCCCGGCAAGTCATATAGAAACTATTAAGTATAAAATGAGTAGTAAATGAGGGAATGGAGCTACAACACGCAAAAAACATGCTGGACCATTACAATAGTTTCTGAAAGAATTGGGTGAATTCCTGTTATATCTGTTTGGGATCTGACAATTTGACATGTTGTCTAGTGTAGATACAAGCTACTTCTTTTCTTGCTTGCCTGACTTTCATGTAGGCATGGAAGTAATTGGAGTTGAAGTATCCTAGCTCAATCCATGTGGCTCTGGATTTCTGTCTCCAAACTTGTTCTTGGACTGCATCCCATGTTTCAATTAGGACTAGAATATTCCTTTTCTCTCCAATTAGATACATATTAAAATGGTCATCATTAAGTTTTTCACCTCCTTGAGTGACTCCTTCAGCTGTTCTTGTCTTTCCTTAATTGAGTACATAAAAAAAACATTGAATATGTTGCCTCCAAGTAGACTGTACCATAGCTTTGTACGCTTGGAGTTGCATCAATGTAGAGAGTGACCTAAATGGTATTCTCACTTTCAGCCTAGTCACTTTAGTGTTTAACAGGGTTGATAAATTGTCCGAACATCCTAGCAATATATGTACAACCTCTGTCCCAGTGTGGTCTTGAAACCACTCTGCATTCCCAAAAGCCCAGTCAATATGGCTGTAAATTTTAGTGTCTGCATCCGTCTTGTTACTCCAAACCTGAAATCTTTTTTGGTTATTTGCCTTGCACCAATGTAATAAATACATCACTGAAAATCTGCTATTTCTGTTTGACGGACTGGTTCCCCATTTATTCTATCCTCCACATAGAAAATAGTGTTGAAATCACCTATTGTTAGCCAAGGGTCATTGGCTTGCACACTCCTAAGCCTATCCCTTAGTGGAACTCTATCTTGAATAGTGTGAAGTCTATTGACAAACTTTATGTAACTGGAAAATGAGTAATTTATATATTTAATAAAGCGGTGCATAATTTGGTCTGAACTTTCTATCACATTCACATTTACATTAACCACGTTTTATCATGTCCAAATTCTACCATTTGGTGCATAGGCATATTTAGTGCTAAATTGCCAGCCAACCACGATCTTCCTCTGTATATGTTTTTCTTTATGTTGTTTTACTATGGTCTCAAAACAAACTATCACATCAACCTTATTCAACAACAAAAACAATTTGAATTCTCTTTGCTTGAAGGACTTATTGAGTCCTATAATGTTCCAAGTAATAATGATCATGGTGAATTTTATGCTATAGAACTGATGCGTTCTATTGTAATTTGAGCATTATTTTTTAATAATAGGAGGCACTTGCTTCCAGGTGGTTGAAATCCCCTCTTGATTTGCCAATAGGGCAAACTGGTTTCTCCTATCTAGCTCCTCATAGTCAAAATTGTTGTAGTTATTCTTAGTAGAAGATCTCTGAAGAACTATAGCCTGTTTGCATTTTTTCACCTATATTTCTATTGGCTCATGCAGTGGGGGTTCCTCTTGGGGGATATCAGTAGTTGTTGTATTTTATACATCAACGGACTTTAGTTTCAATTCTCATTTTGTCTTCTTCTTCCTCTTCCTTTTGTTCTGCCTCTTAAAATCAATTTGATGTACAGGTTGTTCATAAGCACATGTACCATGCCCAAACTGGTTGCATTCTATTCAACTTTTTGGCATCCATTCAAATTCAACTTTTTTCTCCCATATACTCCCACCCGGTTTCTCAATAGACAACTCATCTGGGAAAGGTTGTGTGATATCCATCTCTATCAATACCCATAAGAGATTCTCTTATGGTGAGTTGTCATTTTATCAGTGCATATTAATTTGCCTAACAGACTCGCAATTCTTCCTTGGTTTTCCTTAGCCTAACACTGAATAAGTAGTCATCATCAATTGATTCAAAATAAAATATGAAGTAGTCATCGTCGTGAAGAAATACCTTCGAGGTGATCACTGAATTACAAACTCCATAGATAAATTTCAGCATTTCTTTGAATGGGGGAAATTCTCCCAATTACATACTCTATTATGTTAGTTTTCCAGCATTTGCACTGCTCTTCCATTTCTGTTGGGTTCAATTTGGCCATTTTCACTCCGTCTTTAATCAATAAAGGATAGAAATTCCGTTGCATGCCCTGTATTTATGTTATGTTACCCGTAACCACATTAGCCATGGTCTGCTTTTTTACTCTGTGACCCAGCTAAGTAGCTTTATTTTCTCGCCGCTATCATCGATCTGGTCTTGATAGGCCGTTCTTCCTATTCTCCATCGGAGCTTGCATGACTGTAGGGGAAATCCCCATACTTGGCAACCAATGTGCATTGTAGTCAATTTCTATGAACTGCTAGTATGGGGCGTAACCATTCGATTCTTATTTTCTATAATAGTGGGGTATTTTGCTGGGAGAGGAAAGTGGTTTTTTCTGTGGGTCATCGTCAATGGCGTATGTTAGATAACCTTGCTTAACGTGCGCCATTAGCTCCCTACGTCCTCTTATATATCTACCAAACTCTATATTAACCTCACACAAAAATTATCTTGCGATGCTCTAGCTATCACAATAGTTACTTTGACCATATTTTATGAAACTTTCACCTGAAAAATCTATTATGCTTTTGAAATTATAAATACTCTCATTTATATAATACCTTCTATATTATATACTACATAATATACTTTTATCTAGGATTTTACTCATAATTAAAATAATATAATATTATTTTATTTATTAATTTTTAAATATATATATTTGTACAATTAAAATTATAAAATCAAAGCTCACATATTTTGTCAACCAAGCCATATCCGTTAATTCAATAAATAAAATACCAACATTTATTATTGTGACACATCAGATTGATACTTTTATAAATAATATTAACAGATATTAAAAAAATTTAATATTAAAAATAATATCTTTAATTTTTTAAAAAGTTTTACTGACTATAAAAACTATCATCTGTTAATAAATCTATTTTTTATTATTTCAAGTAAATATTTTTGTCATTTTTATATTTTAAAATGTGTTCATTTTTAATATGATTAAACAAATAGAGACCCATGGGAAAATTAAATTTATTGAAATATTATAAAAAATACAAATAAAATAATATAAAGTTATTTTAAGTATAAGTAAAATATTTTGGTAAAAATATATTATATACTATATATGGAAGGTAATACATAAATGGGGGGATTTATAATGTCAAGGGCATAATTGACTTTGTAAATAAAAGTATTATAAAATATGGTCAAGATGACTTTTGTGATAGCTAGAGCAAAATAAAATAAATTTTGTGTAACAAAAGAAAGAACAATGACTTTTGAGTATGAACATAAAGTCAAATCACTTTTATGTAGCTAAAATAAAAAAGTAATTTTTGGGTAATTAATACAAAGTTGAATGATCACCCATAAAATTTACTCACTGTTTTCCAACAACAACAATAGTTACACCTTAGTCTGAGATAAGTTGGGGGCGACGACATGAATATTCATTCCTTTTATTAAGCATGTGACTCCCCCCCCCCCCCCTTTTTTTAAAAATGGATTCGAGGAATTTATTAATTAAAGTTTAGTGTGGTAAGTTAAAAAATACAAATCACGGATGCAAAACACAAAGAAATTCCGTATAGGTTTTTTTTTTTTTGGTAAGAAGGAAAATTCGCAACCGCTGTAAAGCGGCTCTTCAGGTGAGCACTTGTTATTAACTAATCTTTTCATGTGTATATCGTGTTTACGTTCTATTTCCCTTTTCGTGCCTTGTTTGTCGGCTAACATCATATTTCACATATTTTAATGCGATAAACTATTACCCCAATCTTATGTTAAAATTAAATGAAGTATTCAATCATTTTTATGCGATATAGATTTAAAAAAGAAGAAGTTTTGATCCAATTGGAAAATTTTGTGGAGGAAGACAACAATCTACAAATGGAAGTATTCACAAATCTAGAGAAAAGAAAGCATCATGGTGGTTTCTTCATCACTATATTTTACCATCTCATTAGTCTTATAATTTGTAATATCATTACAGAGTACGTTATAAACTCTGTGATGATCATAAAATTCTTAGTTCTTGCTAGTTCTTTCTTTTTACATGCTTGCTAGTAGGTGAGGCTTTTATTTGCCTCAATAGGATTAGTAGGATTAGGTTTACCATGGCAGTGTTATATGAGTAACAACACCGGTGCTACCCCTTATTTTTACTTTTCCTAATTGTTATAATTTTATTTTTGAAATATTAATAAATTCGAGCCATAGGCGAGTGCGCAGTGAATTGCAAAAAAAAAAAATCGACCTCGCGGTAAAATAAAGATTAAATTTGAAGACAATATAAAATATAACACTGCCGCAGCATAGCAATGTACTATCCAAGAGCACGAATGTGCAATTATTCCAAACAAAATTTACTAACGACTTTTTCTAATTTATCTTTTATTTTCATATGAGAGAGAAAAGGGATCAAATTACTAAACTAGAAATCAACATATCTCTTATGCAATGAAGGTTTGTGAAGGAATATTAGTACGTTGATATTACATAACATAAGGTCGTTAGTTGAAACGACGGAATAGGCACGTTGAGACCTTTTGAATATTGATGGTCTAATTGGTTGACCAAAAAGTATAATTGTTTATCTCAAAAATACGAATAATAATTAAATTTGATTTGTGATTTTTTAAAGATACGTGATTTAGTTCAATACCAATTAATAATCAAGAAATATAAAGTAGAAATGAAAGAAATAAAAGAATCAAACCAACGTTACTCAGCAGTGGTGATGTGGGCTTAGGATAAGAGCAATAAAGCAATAAAAGTAAAGTAAGAACAATAGAGCTAAGGACAATGCTGATGAACAGAAGGTGGAAAGGCAGAGAGTATATTCTTTGTTCAATGATGAGATGATCTTACAAATGATTGGGGTCCCTTTATATCATAGGGGAACCTTAAATAAGGAATAGTTCCATTTATAGTAAGAAATATTTTTGGTATATTTGTCTAGCTGCCTAGTACGGAATCGTACAATCCTATTATGTGATTTGCGCTATGATCTTGGGGACATGGCAGAAATCTAGCTCATTCTGTTATAAATTCATAACGGTACTATTCTGGGGTCGAGCGTACTCCACCTCGGTACGTATCGTGCTCTTCCTTTGAGCTAAAGTCTGGTCCTTCGAGCACGAATTCGACCTTGCCTAAACTCGGGCTCAAGAAGACCCCTCGAGCCTATAGATCGGAGGCATACGATTTTGATCGCATACAGATAGTCCCCGCGTTTCTTAGATTAAGATGATAAGACGACTTGAATCTCGATCTCCTCGATGACTCGATCATGATGCCAATCTCATGACGTTTGTGCCTGAAGTTATTGAAAGGTCACATTTGCATGGCTTCTTAGGTCCTTAATTAGAAGCGGCTGACGGTCAGCCTTTTGGCTTCCCTAATACGCTTAAGTGACTTCTATAAGTAGGCAAACTTCACAATTTTGTAAACTCTACTTCTCAATTCATTCCCAAATCTTTCTAGCTCCTTAACTTCCCTGATACCACACTTCTCTCAACTTGTTCTTTACCCCATCATCAACCTTCTCTTCTTTACTTGGACCACAATGGATAAAACATCTAAAATCGTTCCCCAACAAGAAAAATCATCTTTGTCATCACAGCCATCCAGAAGTAAATTGATAGTGCCACCTCCCATCGACGAGTGCATTCTCCTGCCATGTGAAATAACATTAGATTTCAAAATTGAAAATTTGTATCGACGCCAAGCCGATGTGAGCCCATGTATCGATACATCTATTTGATAATCAAGGATGATCTTGAACATGTACAGAAGGATTGCAACCGGGACGACAAAGACGTGGTGATTCCTTTCCCAGAAGAGGACATTAACACCCATAAAGCGGGTTACTTAAGCATGTACTTAAGAATGTACACTGCCCATCCACGTTTAGCCAGATCTACCCTTCATTCTGTCGAATTGTTCATTTGATCAGATTCTTCCCGAGCCAAGTCGAGGGGATGCTTTTCACCCTTGACCATCTGATCAGGCTGTACAATCCTCGACTATATAGAGGTGGCTTGATAAAACTGCAATGTCGATCCTCAAAATCTCTCTTCTCCAGCATCGATGAGGACAAAGACCGAAGATGGATGAGCAGATTTGTCCGAGTCTGGACCTCCGACTTGATTCCTACTGAGAGGATGTCGTTCCTGAGGAATGGAACATGAAATGTAAATACATAATATCTTTGTACCTTGTTTCCCTTTTACTTTCATGATTTTATATTTATCTTGATATAACCCTTTTTTGATGGTACAACTGTTGCTTGGTTTCCTGGAGTGGTCCCGGCCCTCGAAAGTTAGGTTTGCAAACTGGCCTTTACTTCTTATGCGGAGCGCTGCTGGTGGGATTTAGCCAAGGGCCGATGGTAGGCAAAAAACCACGGTGAGTTTTCTTGTTTGCTTACTTGTGTTTCTTAATATAATACTTACTTCATCTTTATGCATGCCTCAGAGACGCTGTCGAAATGCGGCCACCCCCGCCTGGTGAAGAATAGATCCAAAATCTTTCCAAATAAATGAAGAGGAAGAGGGGGTCGTCTGCAAATACCCCAAAGCTGAAGAAGGGCACGGTTAAAAATACTAAGGCCGATACTGTGGCCTTATTTCCAGAAATGGCCCAATGCCTCCGGGACTAAGAAAAAGAAGAAGATGTCGACTGCCTGTTTAGTAGCTCATAAAAGAGGAAGCAATGGTGCTTCGAAGTCTGCCGAACCAGTTGTGGCAGATGTGGTTCATTCTAGAACCGAAGAAATCTTTGAGGGAAGTCAAGCAAAGTCCCCGAGCTACCGGGCAGTAAAAGGGCACCTTATTTTGGAGGTAATTTGGAAGGTGAGATTGAGGGACCCGGTCTCGAGCCCCTTCAAATAGAAGAAAACTCCCCGAGTGGATCACCCGGGGTGATCAATGTGGATGATTCGCTGCTTGGCTGAGTTCTCTGAGGAGCATTTTCGAGATGCTCGAAACATGGGAACTCCTGATGTGGGGACGAGCCATGAAGGGCATGATATCTTTAGAGACTTTCTCGCCAGGATTGAGGATGGCCTCGAACCAGATGCTTTTTTTTGATTTTCGATGAAGCCCGGTGGCTCTTCAAACAAGTAAGTACTTGTCCTTTGAAATCAAGCTTGTACTTTGTCCTTGTTGTTCTAAATCTAACCTATCCCTTTTTGTGAAGGCCGTCGTGCTCCATAAGAAAACAGTCTCCAAGTCTCGAGCTGAGCTTGCTAGATTTGGGGCCGAGCTTAAGAAGATCTTGGAAGAGAGGGACAGTCTTAAAATCCTATATGTCAAGAAAGAGGGGGAGATCTGTGATCTCCGAGTTGTATTGGCGAAGGCTTGTCTAGAGCTGACCGATCTTGTTAAAAAGGTAATATATCCTTTGAGGGTTTTTTGTGTGCATGTTTGTTTTGACAACTAATTACTTCAATTTCGCAGTTACAGCAGAGGGGCGAGTTGGTGGAGCAGCTTCGGGAGGAGCTTAAGGTGAAGGAGGGCGAGACCATTTGGGTAGAGGCAAGGCATGGATAGTCTCGCCTATGAGAAAGAGACTCTTCGAGAACAAATGGCTTCACTAGAATGACAATTTCAAAGTGTGAAGGAGGAGATCCTAGCTCGAGGTCACGAAATCGAGGAGCTTAAAGCTAAATCCGCTGCTGAGCTGGCCGAGGCCAAATCTGACGCTGAGGCAATTATATCTTCGTACCGAGCAGATGCTAATGCCGAAGTAGCTAACACATGGGCATTGCGGCTGAAGTAAAGTTATCATATGCCCTTGACCATGCAAGGCGACATTCCCGGAGAGAGACCCTCGATGAGGTGCATGTTTGATTTCTCGGCCGATATTGAAAAGGAAAAGGCTTTGGAAGAAGAAGCTACCACTTTGCTTTCTAATGACGAGGGATCAGCTAGCAGCTCTGATAGTAGGGGAGACGAAGATGAAGACCCCGAAGATGAGGCTCTCGAAGGAGCGGCTCTCGGAGATGCAGCTGCAAAAGATGCCGCCCCGGAGTAGTTTTAGGTATCTTTATTTTGTTTTTGTGTAAGGATCCCTCGTGGGTATTGTAAATATTTTGCAAGCGTCTCTTTGGAAATACAAATGGACCTTTTGGGTTACTGTTTTGGCTTTGTGTTGAATCTCATTTTGCCTCCATTTGTGAAAAACATTAATTGTGTAACTTAAATGATCAGTCCGAGCATTGGTTTGGACTCAGAAGATAATAAGCCCTTAGGTTTTTATTGATCAATATAATACCTCCTAAGGTATTAGATAATCCTCGAGCTAAGCTTAAATCAATTTGATGCGAGATCGGAACAATGGGACTCTTGGGTCCAAGTGAGAACGAGGTCTCGAACTTTTATATGTTTTTGGCCCTTAAGATCTTTTAAGTTGGCCCTTAGGCTCTTTCGGTTTGGCCGATTCAGCCTCTAATGTGGCTATATTTTTTCCCTCTTTTTGGCTAAAAGACTTAGTAAAAATATTTTGTATGCCTTAGCATGTATTTTTTGTACGCGTTTGGATTTGAGGTTTTTTTCGAAGGCTGATGTTATCGAAGCCTTTAAATTATTCGAGGGCTAAATTTATCAAAGCCCTTTGTATTTTACTTTTGAGGAGTGTAGCCTGATTTAATCAATTTTTTCAAAGTGTTTGAAGGCCTTTAATTATATGGCAGAAGTCGAACATCTCCGAGCCGCATTGTTTTCGCCGTAGCCTTTTATATGACAATAGTCTTAACATGGTCGTAGCCTCCGGGTATGTCACTTGGACTTGTTTCCCGATAAATTTTTCAAACTTGTTCGAAAAGTTATTCCTCGAGTATATTGGACTTGGCATTTGTTTCTAGGAGATGCCTCTTTGAGATCTTATGAGTCTGAGTTTTTTATGACTTGGATATGCTGACTATTGATGACAATCCCCGAGTATTTCGGGGTTGTATTTGCATTTTGGATCTTGAGCCATTTCCCGTAAGATTATAAGTGCAGAGCTTGTATAATAGTAGACTTTAAAAGTTTTTTCGATATAAACAAAATGCTTCTTCAGATAATAGATACATGCAACCATATTTTGTTGTCGGTATTATATATGGACACGGTTCATCTGACCGTTTGGCCCATTACAAAGTTCTCTTATCGAGGCCCTCTTAGGCGTAGAGTATTTTCCTAATAATATAACCTCCGAGGGTGATGCCCCCCAGTATTAGAGTTTGATTGAATAGAATCCTTGGATACTATTGAGTTTTCCTTAGGTAGCACATAGTTATTGCCTCGTCTAAAACCTTGCCGATAAAACCCGTTTGGGACAAAATATGATCTATTGGGAAGAAGAGTGCAACGCATGCTTTAAAACCTAAGGCCTTCGTATTAAAATGGTCTTCGAGATCTCGAGACTTTGATAGCTTCGATCAAAAAATCTGTAATAAGTTAGTTTTAAACTAAAATGGACAAAAGGATAAAGCCATACCTTAGTAGTAGTATTGTTTAAGTAATGATATGCTCCAATTGTTTGGCAGTTGTTCACCTTCCGTTGTGCTAAGTTTGTATCTTTTACCAACAACTTCGAGGACTCGGTACGGTCCTTCCTTATTCAGGCCTAGTTTTCCTTCATTCGGGTTTCGAGTATTGAGCGTGACTTTTCGTAGGGCTAAGTCCCTGATTCCAAAGTGTCGAACGTTGGTCCTTCTATTGTAGTATATTTCAATCGTTTGCTTTTGTGCGGCCATCCGAACAAGTGTTTCCCCTTGTTATTCATCTAATAGCTCGAGGATAGTTCATAGCCTCGTGATTTGATTCCTCCAATGCAGGTAAAAACCTTGCACCGGGTTCTCCGACCTCGACATGGATTAAGGCCTTGGATCCATATACCAAAGAATATGGGGTAGCCCCGTGCTAGACTTCGATGTTGTTTGATATGCTCAACGGACCTCGGGTCAACTTCTCTCAGTTTCCCCTTTGCATCGTCCAACCTTTTCTTCAGGTTCTGAATAATAGTTTTGTTTGTTGACTCGGCCTGTACGTTTCCAATTGATAGAGGAACTCTGTCACCTTGCTGCTGATGAATTATTTTCCATTTCCACATACAATCTCGTCAGGTATCCCGAACCGACATATAATCTGGTCCCAGATGAAGTCAATAACTTCTTTTTCTCTTACCTTCTCGAAGGCATGTGCTTCCATCCACTTAGAAAAATAATCAGTCATAAACAAAATAAATTTAGCTTTACCTGGAGCTGTTGGTAGAGGACGGACTATGTCCATTCCCCATTTCATGAAAGGCCTGAGTTATTTCCACAAGTGCCTTCATGGATTTCTCAAAGAACAAAATCGGTGTCCCACATCCCCAAACATACCGCCAATGGATCATCGAACATTCTTTTGTATAGTGTTTCATCCCCCATCCAGGGAAAACCTAGCAGCCTTGGTTCGTAGAGCCCTCGATTCTTTGTGATCCAATGAGAGATTTCCATTATTCAAATAGCCGATGTATTATTCCTCTAGTCCCAAGTAAACTTCTTAAATTTATCTCAGCATGATCCTTTTCGACCACAGACCTCAATAGTTGGACGACAGTCCCTGGGACGATGTCATCTTCACTGACTAAGGATCCCAAATTAGCTAATGCATCGACTTCACTATTTTGCTCTCTAGGCACATGATCTAGGGTCCATTCCTTGAAGTGATGCAATGTTACCTATAGTTTATCTAAGTGTCTTTGCATCTTATCTTCTCAAACCTCGAAACTCGTGTTTACTTGGTTCACCACCAATAGGGAGTCACATTTGGCTTTGATGACCTCCGTTCCCAAACTTTTAGCTAGCTCGAGACCTACAATCATGACCTTATACTCGACCTTATTGTTTGTCAATCTAGAAGTTTTGATAGATTGCCTAATGGTATCACCCGTGGGTGGCTTCAAGACAATGCTATCCCGGACCCCTTCACATTCAAAGCACCATCGGGGAAAAGAGTCCATACCTCCGATGTTGTACCCGAGCTTAGTAAGAGTTCTTTCTCCACTTTGGGTACGAGGGTCGGCGTAAAATCGGCCACAAAGTTAGCTAGGATTTGAGATTTGATGGCTATTTGGGGTTAATATTCAATATTGTACCTGCTAAGTTCGAAGGCCCATTTGGCCAGTCGGCCCAATAGCTCAGACTTATGCAAAATATTTCGGAAAGTATAAGTGGTTAATACACATATGCGATGGCATTGAGAGTATGTTTTTAATTTCCTAGATGCGCTGATTAACGCAAGTGCCAATTTTTCTAAGTGAGGGTATCTAGTTTCAGCATCTCCCAGAGTTCGATATACATAGTAAACAAGTAATTGTGTACCTTGATCTTCTCGAACTAGTACCCCACTTACCGCTATCTCGGATACTTCCAAATATAGGTAAAAATTTTCATCTGCCTTCAGGGTATGCAGCAAGGTGGACTCGATAGATATCGCTTTAATTCTTCTAAGGCCTACTGACATTCCGGGGCTAAGTGAAGTCCTTTTTCTTTTTGAGCAAGGAAAAGAACCGGTGACTCCAATCTGAAGACCTCAAAATAAATCGACCCAAAGCAACTATTAAACCTGTTAACCTTTGCATCTCCTTTACACTATCCACAATCATGATATCCTTGATGGCCTTGATCTTATCGGGGTTGATTTCGATTCCCCGATTCGCCACCATGAAGCCAAGAAACTAACTCGAGCTAACTCCAAAGGCACATTTCACTGGTTTAAGCTTCATGTTGTATTTCCTCAAAATTGCAAAGGTTTCTTGCAAATGAACTAACTGGTTTTCTTTGTGCAGGGACTTAACCAACATATCGTCAATGTAAACTTTCATTGTTTTACCTATTTGTTCTTCGAACATTTTGTTAACTAGGCGTTGGTATGTAGCTCCTGCATTTTTTTAGCCCGAAGGGCATTATGTTGTATTAATAAGTTCAAAATTTGGTAATAAGCGAAGTCTTTTCCTGGTCCTTGGGGTTCATCTTACTATGATTGTATCCGGAATAGGCATCGACAAAAGTTAGGGTCTCGTGGCCATCCGTGGCATCGATCATACGATCGATGTTTGGCAAGGGGAAAGAATCTTTAGGACATGCTTTGTTCAAGTACTTATAATCTATGCATATTCTAAGTTTGTTTCCATTTTTTAGGAACTACAACCACGTTGGATAACCACTCGGGGTACTTTACCTTCCGAATAGATCTTATTTTAAGAATTTTGGTTACCTCGTCTTTTATGAAAGCATGTTTTACCTCCGACTGAGGCCTCTTTTTTTTGCTTTACCGGTTAGAACTTGGGATCGATGCTCAGACGATGCATGGTGATTTTCGGTGGAATCCATGTCATATCTAAATGGGACTAAGCAAAGCAATCCATATTATCAGTAAGAAATTGAATGAGTTTTTTCCTGAGTTTGGGGGTCAATCTCGTTCCCATGTAGACTTTTTTCTCAAAGATTGCTATTTGGACGTATGTTTACCTCTGTTGCTTGACTTCTCCGAGGTTGAAGGCTCTAGTATCGATACAAATTCCTCAATCACGAACATCTCTTTCGCAGCATGTTTCTCTCTGTACATTGTTTTTACTCCTTCCTCTATTGAGAATTTCATCATCTGGTGAAGAGTAGAAGGCACTGCCCTCATGTTGTGTATCCATGGCCTCCCAAGGACTGCGTTATACCTCATGTCACCTTCAATAACATGGAATCTGGTGTCTTGTATGGTCCCGGCTACGTTTACTGGCAAGATAATCTCTCCCTTTGTTTTTTCCTTACCATGTTGAAGCCATTCAGGACTCGGGATGCAGGAACAATCTGATATTGTAGGCTGAGTTGCTCCACCACCTTCGATCTAATTTTGTTTGCTGAGCTACCTGGATATACTACAACATGTTTAAGTTGAATTTTATTTAAAAGGATAGAGATTACCAGGGCGTCATTGTGAGGCTGCGATATGCCTTCTGCTTCCTCGTCACAAAATGACAAGACGTCCTCGGGCACATAGCTTCGAGTCCATTTTTATCTGGTGATTGATACTTTCGTGCGTTTGAATACAATTCGTTGAGGGACATAGACTCCGCCAATGATCATGTGGATTACATGTTGTGGTTCTTCTTGCTCATTTTCCTTGTAACTCTCTCCCATAAGTGATTCTTAGCCCGATCACTTAGGAATTCTCGAAGGTGACCCTCGTTGAACAAATGAGCCACTTCTTCCCTTAGCTGCTTGCAATCTTCTGTTTTATGACCATGTGTGCCATGATACTTGCACATCAAGTTTGGGTTTCTTTGAGAAGGATCGGTCTGTATAGGCCTTGGCCACTTGGTGTATTTGATTTTTCCAATGGCTGAGACGATCCTCGACGTATCTACGCTGAAGTTGTACTTCGCTGATTGAGGGGCCACGGCAGGTTTAGTATGCTTATCAAACCCGCTTTTACTCATGAGTACCCGAGAATTTTGGCTTCAATCTTTCGGATCATTCCAAGGAGCGTTACGACCTAGACTGTTTTTTCTCCGATCGAAGTATGGCTGACACCGCTCTTTTTTGAACCTCGATTCCCGGTTTGTGTCCCTCGAGGCTTGGCTACGAATCTGTTAGGATGAACTAAACCCGAGGGGGCTCCCAACTGGTCATCCTCGACCCTGATTTTTGGCTGGTAGCGATTGTGCACATCTAGCCATGTCACAGCTGGATACTCGATTAAGTTCTGCTTTAACTGCCGAGATGCAATTGAACTCCACTCATTCAAGCCCTGCATAAAGTCCTATTCTACCCAATCATCAGAGACCGACAGTAGTTCCATTCTTTCCATTTGAAACCTGGGCACGAACACCCTTAACATTTCGTTGTTCCTTTGTCTTATTTTGAAGACGTCCGATTTTATCATGGCCACCTTTATGTCCCTGGCATGCGCTTTCACAAAAGCATATGCTAACATAGAAAATGAGTCAATAGAGTTAGGAACTAAGTTGTGATACCAAATCATAGCTCCTTTTGATTGTGTTTCCCCAAATGTTTTTAACAAAACTGACTCGATTTCATCATCATTCAAGTCATTTCCTATGATCCTGCAAGTGTATGAAGTAATATGCTCGTTAGGGTTGGTTGTCCCATTATATTCGGCTATATCGGGCATGAAAAACTTCTTTGGAATAGGCATCAGAGCCGCAATCAGGGAGAATGGTTTTTGTATGAACTTTATGGATTCTAAACCTTTCAAGACCAGAGGTGCCTCCGGTATTTGATCAACATGGGAGTTGTAAGTTTCTACCTTTTCTTCATTTTCTTCAATCTTCTTCTCCACGAAGTCAATCGTCTTGGTGAGCTCTTCGAGCATCCTTATAATGGTTGGGTCAGTCCCCAAGTCATTTCTGTTCGGCCTCTCCGGTGTTGGTTTAGTATGTCGAGTGTTTTCATGTTTAGCTGTGCTCGGAGTCTTATTCTTACATTAAAGTTGAGATATCGCTATCTGCTGAGCTTCCAGCATTTCGAATATCACTTGGAGTTTGGTTTCCCCATCTCCCATTCTTCGTGCTCCTTGGCCAACAGATCGAGCTGTGCATTCCCTCTAGGGTCTGTGTCTGAATCTGCGTTTAGAGAATTATGTGAGCTGAAATCAACTGCTCCATATTTGGCACTTCCTCAAGGTATATTGGTGGTACATCAACCATTATACTGTTGTTTTCCCCAAGACCTTAGTTGTCATGAACAGGTGTGTTTTGTGTGCTAGACATGTTTCAGCCTGAGAATAAAAAGATCTTGACAAGTAAAAGAATAAGAACAACGTGTCTAATGAGAATCAGTAAAGAAATAATCACTAATTATCTTTAGCCCCACGGTAGGAGCCAAACTTTTTACCTTGAAAATACGAGTAATAATTAAATTTGATTTGTTCAATACCAATTAATGATCAAGAAATATGAAGTAGAAATGATATAAATAAAAACATCAATCCAATGTTACTCGGCAATGGTGAGCTCGAGCTTGGTGACCTCGAGATGGCTTAGGATAAGAGCAATAAAGCAATAAAAATAAAGTATGTAAGAATAATAGAGCTAAGGATAATTCTGATGAACAGTAGGCAAAAAAACATAGAGTATATTCTTTGCTCAATGATTAGATGATCTTACAAATGATTGGGATCCCCTTTATATAATAAGGGAACCCTAAATAAGGAATATTTCTATTTACAGTACGGAATATTCTTGGTACAGCTATTTAATCGCCTAATACAAAATCGTACAATCCTATTCCGGGATTTGCACCATGATCTTGGGGACGTGGAAGAAATCTATCTCATTCTATTATAAATGCATAACGGTATTATTCTGGGGTCGATCATACTCCACCTCGGTACGTATCGTTCTTTGCCTTCGATATTGGGCCTGGTCCTTCTAGTTCGAACTCGACCTTGCCTGAACTCGGGCTCAAGATGACCCCTCGAGCCTATATATCAGAGGCATACGATTTTGATCGTATACAATAACTTTCGGTTAAAATTTTATATTTATATAATAATGGGTTAAACCTAGTTATTGATAATATCTCTAATATATATCCTGAAAGTGTGGATAATGTGAGACTGATCTAGTGGGACGTTGACAATAACATGTATTAAATATTCCAAAATAAGCAATAATGGAGGAGTAACTAGCAATAATAGCATTAAATGATATTTAAGTAAATAAGAGGGGTGATTCACCTAATAAGAAATGAATTAGATGATTGTTCCTCCTTGGCAATAATGAGTGATATATAAATACTAGAATATTCGAACTATTCTTTGATATGATGGAAAAGTTTGAAATATCATGAGTAAGAATCTTGATGAAAAGGTAATTTTTGTATCTTTGCTAGAGAAAGAGAATCTTTTCTTGAAATTTGTTCTTATCAAGTGAATATTACATGCCCAATTTCCTTATATTTTGTCCTCTTTATATGGAACATATCCCTAGTAAACCATAATAGTAAATGTGCAAAAATATTCTTTAGAATATTCCCTCTATTATCCTATTCTAAAAATTAGTTATTATGATTCTTTCCACGGACCTCGTCCTCGACATCATAAGATCCCGACCAAGAGCTTCGTCATTTCCTGATCTACCTCGATTGACTTTTCCTTAATACTTCCTCGACTTAAATATTATGTGGTAGATTTCGACCTATACAGTTAGTCCCTACGTTTATTGAGACCATCCTCAGACGACCTTGATGAGCAGACTTTGTAGGCTATGGTCGAGGAGAGTGAACGAGTGGGTCGGGCACTTAAGTTTGGGATGAGTTGGTAATGTGGACTTTCGTGAGCCGTAACTTTTGGGGTTACGTCATTTCTACGCTAGAATGATGTCATGACATCATGCATCAGTATGGCGCATTTTCCCGATGCTTTGCATCGTTTCCCGTGCGACTATCAGTTTGAGCTACCATTTCGATTCTGGTGCTGGGTAATGATGGAATAATCTCTTGGTTTTGATGCTCGAATTCTTATAAATAGAGATGTGATGACATTCATTTTCTCTTTATGTGTTTCCCTCATCAAAACCTTGTCCCTTCTTCTCCTTCCTCCATTGTTGTGTGCCTTGTTTCCTTGTCTTAGTGATTTATGTTGCTTCCGATCCTTCTTTTCCTGAATATCATTTCTTCAATTAAAAAATATGGCAAATGTGATCTCTAGAATTCTGATGTGGGAACTGATCATGTCCCAACGGTAGTGCTTATGCCTCATAACGCTGATGGCTTCTCTGTCGCCATTGAATATGAGAACTTTCCTACTATTGAGAAAATAATTCCTCGTAGCAAGAAATTTAGGTCTGACTTTTTTAAGGTGCATGAAGACAAGCCCGAGGTCATTAAGCCGGCGATGAAAGAGGCCGATCTAGTAGAGTTTAGGGCAAAATTCAACATTCCTTCCCGCATCGATTTGATCCAAGTAGGGCGTGATGTGGTACAAATCTACCACCCTGGGTATTGCATGTTCTATGTGTATCCCTTCCATGTCAGCTACACTCTTCCTCTTTTCCCATTGTCATAGGAATTTTGTCGCTACTATGGCGTGTGCCTGGCTCAACTTGCCTCATACATCTACAAGTTCATGAGGATACTTACTAAATTTGTAGAGTTTGCCAGGGTCGAGATAAAACTCCGGTATATGATGTATCTCTTCACCCCTAGTTTTTATGTTGAACCTTTGCATCAAGGAGGCAAATGCATGGTGGTAAAGGTAGATGACAAGGCAAATCATTAGTTCTTGAACAATTTCTTCTTTGTCAGAATCGAAGACATGGTGGCCAATGCAGACGACTTCTCTAAGACTTGGAATTACACTTGTAGCTATAATTTTTCTTTCTTTTTTTTGTTAAAACATTTGATCTGTCTGTTTTAGTCGTAAGCTCTGAAATATTTCCCCTTCGTGCAGCCAAGACTACGCCCCCTCCTTTGGTCGGGGACATTTTTGACTTGGTCGGCCGTATTCTGTTCACATCATGGGAATTTGTGAGTGGTTTTTTCTAGAAGTTCAGGCCTGCTCCTACGTTGGCTGATGAGATTATCTATGTATTTTAGTTGTCTCTGTTACATCTCGCGTTTTCGTACGTTAAAAGTTTTGTCTTCGGTTAAGTAACGCAGACTCGGGGAAGAGATCATCTTGACGTTAACGCTTTTATGTTATTTATAGCAAGCAATAAATAAGTATTATGAAGGATAAAGGGGTACAAGTAATAAAGAAAATGAGTTTCGTTGAAAGTAATCAATTTAAAATAAAGTACGGGTCGAACGATAATACCCGATGAGTATGAACTTGTACCATGAAGGTATCATATGACCACGATAGTATAATGTATAGAGTATAGATATCTAGTATATTAAAAATAAATAGAATTTTAAGTAACTTAAGAAAAAATTTAAAATTATATGTCTAATTGGTCAATTATCGGATAGTAGAATATTACCTGATTAACAAATAAATGGGTAAATATTAATAATCTTCACCTACCCTCCCACGTAGTATAAAACCACAATTGCAAAAGATGACTCTTGGTCGATGTTGCCAGATGGCTGCTATGTAATATAACAAAATCATGACCTAAGTTAAGTCTTAATAAGACTTAGAAAATCTTATGCATGAGATTGGTATGAATTCCTTGTAAAAGCTCCAAACAACAATCTGTCTTTGGCTTAAAACCAAAGACGTTGAAGCAGAAGTATTTTAAAACTTCCTCAGAAGAAATTTTATTCGACTTTCATAGAATCCAAGCAAAGAATTTCATTCATATCTCACAGAAGCAGAAGCTTCATTTCGTGAAAATAATTTAAGTAAAGGTATTTTTAGGTTATTCCTTCTTTATTTTGGCATGGTCCAAATTATACTAAAATAAATGCACAAACGCACAATTTTCATAAATTACTCTATTTATAGAGACACTAGGGGTGTCTATATTCTTGATTTTCCCAAGAGAATTAATATATTATTATCTTCTGTTCATAGGTCTCAACAATATGCAGTTGAAAAGTTTGTCCGGAATGAATATTGAGATTTTTACGTATTTTTCATGCATTTCACTCATTTATACATGTGCATTGACCCGTGACCAAATGGCATTATATACGCGTATATATGTAAATATATGTATATGGAATATGGAAAAAGGTTACGGCGTTATATATACACCACTACCTTATCAGCTTGTATATGTTGATGGTGTTGCCCATAGTGGCCGAGACGATATGATGGGATGCCTTTAGTGGCTTGATGATATAATGTACACCCATACCTATGCAAGGCACGACATTCATATGCACATGCATGACATTATAAATATTTCAGAATTTACAAAGTTATTCAGATTTAAGATGTGGTTCCTTATTCCATATTTCATCTATATCTTTTACGTACTAATTTTCATGCCATACACACTCAGTACATTTTTCGTACTGACACTCTATTTCACAGGGCCTGCATTTCATGCTTGCAGGTGCAAGTAGGCAAGCTGAAGATCCCCCTTGTTAGGATCCCTAATCAGCGAGAGTTGTTGTGCTCCACTTGACCTCGAGCTGCTTTGATTTTAGTATGTATATGGTTATCACATGGCTCAGTCTCGTCTTGGTACAGTTATATTTCTATTACAGGTCTGTAGACAGTATGCCTAGTTGGGTTGTGTGGCCCTCCGCGGTATGGCGGGAGCTTACAGAAGCTTTTCTTCATCATTATCTGCCACTAGAGCTTAGACTGACCAAAGTTGATAGGTTCTTGACCCTTCGATAGGGTAACATGAGTGTTTGGGAGTACAGTCTTCAGTTTGATGCAATGTCTAGGTATGCTCCCACTATTATATCTAAGATGGAGGATCGGTTCACTGGTTCGTGATGGGATTAGAGCCTCACTTGCTTAACGATTGTATGTTAGTCTCACCTCAGCCAAACACGGATATTTCTCATATTCAGACATACTCTCAGGGCATAGAGAAGCATAAATAGAAACAGAGGGCCGTTCATGAGCATGATAGGGCCTAGAATAAGAGAGCTAGGTCCTCGTGTCCTTCGGGTAAGTTTCGAGGTGGTTAGAGGCGGTAGTACTCGAGGTATCATCCCATCCCTCGGCTAGCGTGCCCCCTCAGTTTGGCGGTAAGAGATTTGATCATTCTACATATTCAGGGTCTGGTCAAAATTTTAGGGCCTTAAGTTCTATATATAGGGGTGAGTCAAATTAGATGAGGCCACCCTTTACAAGATCTACTCAATGTGGAAGCAGCATATCAGGCAGTGTCGTATGGGGTTAGGTGTTTTGTTATACTAGTGGTTATTCTGGCCACGTTATGAGGGATTGTCTGATGAGAGGTAATGCAAGCATAGCTCAGCCTTGGGATCTGCATTTGGTTCATCATCATCAATACACCCCTTGGGCAAGGTCCCCAAGCACCAATGAGTCATGGTAGAGGCAAAAGCGAAGCATCTTGCTCGAGCAGCCCTCAGAACTGCATTTATGCGTTGGCAGGATGGCAGGACCAAGAGTCATCACGTGATGTTTTTAAAGGTATATTATCACTCTCCTCATGATTGACCCAGGTTCTACCTTATCATACGTTACTCTACTATTTGCTGGTAAATTTGAAATAAAACCTGAATTGGTTAAACCTTTTGAGGTATCTACACCCGTTGGGAACTCGGTGATAGCTAAGCAAGTATATGGGGTAGTATAATAGTAGTTCATGGTTGACTACCGTAACAGACTTAATCGAGTTAGATATAAAAGAATTTGATGTTATAATGGGTATAGATTGGTTGGCTTATTGTCATGTCAACGTTGACTGTAGATCAAAGATAGTCCGATTTCAATTTCCAGGGGAGCCTGCTTTGGAGTGGAAAGGTAACATGGCATCGCCGAGAGGTAGATTTATTTCCTATCTCAAGGAAAGAAAGATGATTAATAAGGGTTGTATTTATCATTTAAATCGAGTTCAGGATATGGAAGTATAGTCACCAACCACTCACCAGCCCAGTGATTAATGAGTTTCCCAATGTTTTTGCTGATGAATTTCGGGTCTTCCGCAAGAGCGAGAAATTGAGTTTGCCATTGACCTACTATCATATACTCATCCAATATCTATTGCCCCTTATAAAATGGCCCCCGCAGAGCTGCAGAGTTAAAGGAACAACTAAGGTACTTCCTTGAAAAAGGTTTTATCAGACCTAGTACGTCACGTGGGGAGAACCTATGTTGCTTATGAGAAAGAAAAATGGTTCATTACGAATGTGTATCTATTATAGGCAACTGAATAAAGTGATGATCAAGAATAAGTACCCTCTCCCGAGAATTGATGATCTATTTGATTAGTTACAATGTGCCAAGTATTTTTTATAAGATAGACTTGATGTCCGGGTACCATTAGGTAAGGGTTAAGGATGAAGATATTTCGAAGTCAGTATTCAGGACTAGATATGGGCACTTTGAGTTTCGGGTTATATTGTTCAGTCTGACCAATACCTCAACAGTATTCATGGATTTAATGAAACGTATGTTCAAGACTTTTTTAGATCTATTCGTAGTTATATTATTGACGATATATTGGTATATTCTCGTTTAGAGGCTGAGCATGCAGATCATCTGCGTACTGTGCTCAGAGTTCTACAAGAAGGGAAGTTGTATGAGAAATTTTCTAAATGTGAATTCTGGTTGCACTCTATATCTTTCCTTGGGCATGTTATTTTGGGTGAAGGTATTCGGGTGGATACACAAAAGATTGAGGCAATAAAGACTTGGCTAGACCCACAACACCGATGGAGGTTCGTAGCTTTCTCGGTTTGGCAGGTTATTACAGGAGATTTTTGGAAGGATTTTCTTCCTTTTCAGTACCATTAACAAAGTTAACTCAGACGGTAGCAACGTTTCAATGGACTGATGCTTGCGAACGGAGTTTCTAGGCATTAAAGGACATATTAACTTCAGCACCGGTTCTAACACTCCTAGTAGGGACTGATAATTATGTTATCTATAGCGATTCTTCAGGGATTGGATTGGATTGTGTGTTAATGTAGCATGGTAAGTTTGTGGATTATGCTTCTAAACAACTAAGAAAGCACGAGAAGAACTACCCGACCCACGATTTAGAGTTAGTTGCGGTGATTTATGCACTAAAGATGTGGAGGCACTACTTGTATGGCATTCATGTTGATATAAATATATATACAGATCATATGAGCCTCCAGTACATCTTCAAGCAAAAGGAATTGAATCTTCGTCAAAGAAGATGGCTGGAGCTACTTAAAGACTATGATCTTGATATTTTATACCATCCCGGGAAGGCAAACGTAGTAGCCGATGCCCTCAGCCGTAGATCTATGGATAGTATGCCGTATTTACGGCCAGAAAAGAGGGGAATAACCCATGAGGTTCATCAGCTAGATAGTTTTGGAGTTCGGTTACTAGACTCATGTGATATTGGAATTACTCTTCAGGATACAGCAACATCCTCTTTAGTAACTGAAGTAAAGGAATACCATTACGAGAATCTTGTACTAGTTTATTATAAGGATACCACTCTTCAGAAGGAGAAAACACCGTTTGAAATTACAGAAAATGGGTTCCTCGGATATCAAGGGCGATTATGTGTGCCTAATGTTGCAGGGCTACATCGAGGAGCGACAAATATGTATCATGACATCAGAAAAGTATACTGGTGGGACGGAATGAAAAATGATATAGCAGAATTTGTTGCTCAGTGTCCTAACTGTCAGCATGGATTGAGCATCAAAACCCCGGTGGATTATTGCAGGTTATCGAGATTCCGACTTTAAAATGGGAAGTAATCAATATGGATTTCATCGTAGGCTTACCTCGTACCTAGCTTAGCTCACGATATGTTGGGCTTAATAAGATCATTCGGAGAGTGGTCCAAGTAGCATATGAGTTAGAATTTCCCTCGAAATTGAAGTCTTTTCATCCGGTTTTTTACGTATCTATGTTAAAAAATTGCATCGGCAATCCTACCCAAGTGATTCCCACAGATGATGTACAGATTACAGAGGACTTTTCATACGAGGAAATTCTGGTTGTCATCCTAGACTAACAAATCTGCAATCTAGGAAATATGGAGATAGCATCCGTGATGGTTTTATGGAGAAGTAAGAAGGTGGAAGAGATGATGTAGGAAGTGGAGGAAGAAATGAAGTCTAAATACTCTCACTTATTTCAAACTGAATATATGACTCGAGGGTATAAACTCTCAGGACGGTACGTCCTTAGGTAGGCTCTCATTTTTAACTTTCAGAATTTATAGTGGACAACTGTGTGGAGTCAAGTGTTGTTATTTATAGACAGTGGCTATGTGTGGCATGTATATTAAGTTTTTTGGTTGAGTGCAGGTTGGTTTTAATCTAATATACGAAAGAGGCTCCGGCAAAAAAATTTCGTTCATAATTATGGTCCTGTGTGCCGTTGGATTACTAAGCTTCTATCGAATGAGCTGGTAGTGGTGTTATTACTGATGCGACCCTTAAATAGATCACGGGGAGTTGAACATTCAAGGAGGAATGTTTCTAAGGGGGAGGATGTTACAACTCGAATTTTCGTACGTTAAAATTTTATTTTTAGTTAACCGACATAGACTCGGGAATGAGATTATCTTGACGTTAACGTACATATGTTATTTATAGCAAGCGATAAATAAGTGTTATGAAGGATAAATGGGTACATGGATCAAAGAAAAAGAGTTTCGTTGAAGGTGGCCAATTTAAAATAAAATACGGGTCGAACGATAATACATGATAATTTGAATAATTTTTAAATTATACAAGTAATTAGTTAATTATCAGATAAAAAGACATTATTCAATTAACTAATAAGTGATTAAAAAATTTTAATCTACATTCACTCTCCACGTGGCACAAGGCCAATAATTAAGAGAAATGACTCATTGAACATGTATGTGTCCAAAGAATCTTAGACTTAAAAGTCCTAGTTAGACTTGTCGATCTTATCCCATGACTTTTAGAACAAATACCTTGTAAAGGTTTCAAGGCCACAATCTGCAAGGACTTGAAAACATAAACATTGCATTTCAATTTATTAGAAACCATTTTCGTTCAAACTTTAACAAATTAAACCAAAAACGTCAGAAAAAGCAGAACCATTTTCGTTCAATAATCCAAGCTTCATTCAAACGTCCAAGCTTCGTTCCAATCAGATCAATTCGTCCAAAATTTTCAACACCAGGCCAAGTTCATTCCAATTTCAAGGAAATCCAGTATAAATTTTATAGAAGAAGATTCGTTCAAATAATTCTAGGAACAGGTATGTTAAGGCTAAGCTTTTTCTTCATTTTAGCATGATATCATAATTACATAAATTTAATAACGAGTTATAAAGAAAAATTCATATTCCGGAATTTACATATATTTTGTTAGTTTCGCAAATTACATGTATTTCAAGCTACTAGTTGATTCCATTGAGTTAAATTGAAAAATTCCAAGTTCTTTCAAATCTAAGGTTAACCTATTGCATACAGTATAAGAATAATAAGTATCCTACAAGATTATTTTTTTTTAGAGAAGTTACATATTTGATCATTCGATTTATATTCATTGGAAAGTTAGAATATTTACTTTATCACGACTTTGTATTCATTTGAGTATTTTTTTTCCAATCAAGAGAGCAGAGAATTTATATATATACAATATTAAAGTATTTTTATTACCATCAAGCTATAATCGATGGGAGGCCCCTATTAAGCAACTTCTGATCAGACGGTAAGATATACACCGAGCCTACTGTGGCCGAGCGCCTATGAGAGAGCCCAGTTGGTCGAGATACAGAGCCTAATATGACCGAGCGCCTATAGGCGAGCCTACTATGGCAGAGTAGTTATATATATATATATATATATATATATATATATATATATATATATGTGTGTGTGTGTGTGTGTGTGTGTGTGTGTGTGTGTGTGTGTGTGTGTGTGTGTGCGCCGAGCCTTATAGGGCCAGATAACTATTTTACTCACTATATTGAAAGAGTTGAGTCAGTATCAGCAGATGAGTTTATCTTCATATTTCTTTGACTCCTAGTGGTTTACGGTTATTATATTATCAGTTCAGCTTCAACTTTAGTATATTGCCTTACATACTCGGCACATTATTTCATACTGACTTCCCTGGCACTGCATTTCATGCATGCAGTTTTAGAAAGACAGACGGGTAGACCTCCTCAGTAGGTTTTACTCGAGTTTAGCTTTATTGGTAAGATCCCCTTCTTTCGGAGTTGCTAGGTCTAGCAACGTGGTGTATATCTTGTGTATATATGTAGATAGATTATGGGTAGGTCAGGGCCCTGTTCCAATCACAGTACATCTATCAGTAGAGGCTTATATACATATCATGTTAGTTAGTGCAGTATGTTGGGCTTGTAGGCCCTATATGTATTGTGTTGGCTTGTCAATTGTAGTAATTGTGCCGGCCTTACCGATCTAGATTTATGTTAACACTAGCCAGCGTTAGTCTGCATTTATTTTTATATTTTGTATCGCACATTATCTTGTAATGTAGATCATACCCAAAGTATAACATTACATATTCAGAATCTCTTAGTCGCAGGTGGTACAGAAGGATAAATGAGGCATTAGGCGCTAGTGTCACTTCCGGAACCGGGGCGTGACACAAAGTCAGCCTATTTTTGCCCGGTAGGACTAATAAGTAAGTAAAGATTTTTAATCTCCATTCACTCTCCACGTGGCACAAGGCCAATAATTGAGAGAAATGACTCATTGAACATGTATATGTGTCCAAAGAATCTTTGACTTAAAAGTCCTAGTAAGACTTGTCAATCTTATCCCATGACTTTTAGAACAAATACCTTGTAAAGGTTTCAAGGCCACAATCTGCAAGGACTTGAAAACAGAAACATTGCATTTCAATTCATTAGAAACCATTTTCGTTCAAACTTTAACAAATTAAACCAAAAATGTGAGAAAAGCATAACCATTTTCGTTGAACAATCCAAGCTTCATCCAAATGCCCAAGCTTCATTCCAATCAGATCAATTCGCCCAAATATTGAAAAAACCTAGCCAAGTTAAATCCAATTTCAAGGAAATCTAGTGCAAAATTTGCAAATGCAAATTCGTTCAAATAATTTCAGGAACAAGTATATTAAGGTTAAGATTTTCCTTCATTTTACCATGATATTGTAATTACAGAAGTTTAATAACGAGACATAAAGAAAAATTCATATCTCAAAATTTACGTATATTAGTTTCACAAATTACGTATATTTCAAGCTACTAATTGATTTCACTGAGCTAAATTAAAAATTTCCAAGTTCTTTCAAATCTAAGGTTAACCTACTACATATAGTATAAGATAATAAGTATCCTACAAGACTAATTTTTGTTAGAGAAGTTACATATTTGGTCATTCGGTTTATATTCATTAGTAAGTTACAATAGTCACTTCATCAGGACTTCGCATTCATTTGAGTATTTTCTTGTTCCTGTCAAGAGATCAGAGAATTTATATACATACAGTATTATAGTATTTTTATTAACATCGAGCTATAATCGATGGGCAGACCCTTATTGGGAAACCTCTGATCAGATGGTAAGATATATTCAAGCCTACTGCGGCCGAGCACCTATGAGCGAGCCTAGTTGGTCGAGATACAGAGCTTAGTATGTCAATATATATATGTACCGAGCGTTATAGGGCTAGACAGCTACTTTACTCACTATATTGAGAGAGTTGAGTCAGTATCAACAGATGAGCATATCTTCAGATTTTTTTTGCCTCCTAGTTGTTTTCAGTTATTATATTATCAGTTCAGTTTCAGCTTCAGTATATTTCCTTACATACTTGGTATATTATTTCGTACTGACGTCCCTTTCTGGGAGCCCTACATTTCATGCGTGCAGGTTCAGAAAAATAACAGGTAGACCTCCTCAGTAGGTGTTTCCCGAGTTCAGCTTTATTGGTAAGCTCCCCTTCTTTCAGGGTTGTGGGGTGTAGCAGTGTGATGTATATCTTATGCATATATGTATATAGGTTATGGGTAGGTCGGGGCCCTGTTCTGATCACAGTACATCTATCAGTAGAGGCTTGTACACATAGCTTGTCGGTTAGTGCAATATGCTGGGTTTGTAGGCCATAAACGTATATTTTGTTGGCTTGTCAATTGTAGTAATTATGATGGCCTTGTCGGCCCAGCTTTATGTTGACATTAGTCAGCGTTAGTCTTCATTTAGTTTTACATTTTGCATCACACATTATCTTGTAATGTGGCCCATAATCAAAGTATGACATTACATGTTTAGAGTATCTTAGTAACAAGTGGTACGCAAGGATAGATGAGGCACTAGGTGCCGGTCTCGGGACATGACAAAAGTGGTATCAAAGTAGTCATGTCCTAGGGAATCTACAAGCCGTGTCTAGTAGGGTCTTGTTTATAGATGTGTGGTGCACCATATTATATATGCAGGGAACTACAGGGCATTATGGAGTTGGTTACCCTTCTTTCAAATCTAAATCGTACTGTAGCACTGAGTTATAGGAAATTTGAGTTAAACTTACGTGTTGACGTTCGCATGCACAGATGAGGGTAACTAGGAAGCCATATGAGAGAAGCAACAGTATGAGGGGACTAGCAGGGTACCCCAGCAGATGAGGCCCAGTCGGAGTCGTAGGGTGATACCCCCACCTAGCGATTACCGACTCCCCCACCACCTGAGGAGATTCCTAGGGATACCGCACATACAGTTCCCCTTCCACTTCCATCGTATCAAGACTTGAGGAGTGCGGTATACTCGTTGGCATAGTTGCTAGCTACCCAGCAGCAGAATAGGGCATCTGCTAGTGCAGGACCTTATGATGGATCTGGGAGTTCAAAGGTTCGAGACTTTATTGCTTTGAATCCCATAGAGTTCACGGGGACAGATCAGACCCGCACAATTTCATATATCAGCTTCATAGGATCTTTCAGGTTATGCATGTCACGAAAAAAGAGGCAGTTGAGTTAGCAGTTTTTCGACTCTGGATATAGCCATCTTTGGTAAGAGGAATGGGAAATCCAGGGGACGTGATGCACCTCTTGCTATTTGGGAGAATGATTAGATGCCTTCCTTGACCAGTAATTACCACGAGAGATCCGACATACCCGACTCGATCATTTTCTAGCCCTCAAACAGGGCAATATGAGTATTCGAGAATATAGTCTCTGTTTTTACTTATTAGCCAGATATGCACCATCCATAGTTGCTACTACGCGGGATAGAATCCACAAGTTTATAGCAGGGTTGGCCCTAGAGTTGACCGAGGCATGTGCCACCACTGCATTACAGGATACTATAGATATCTCGCAGATTAAGGCATTTTCCCAGAATATACAGAGGTGTAGGCATCAGCAGCAGAGTATGGAGATGACTGAGTAAGGCAACGTAAGAGGATTAGATTTGCCAGGTCTCAGGAGCAACCTCAGGGTAGTTACAGGCCCCAGTATTTCGAATGGCCAACTAGACCTCCGCCACCTCAGCTACAAGGTTATAGGTATGACCATTATACTTACTCAGGACCAGGCGAGAGATCACATGCGTCAAGTTTGCAATGAGAATGAGATTCGAGACAGACAGGGATGTCTTAGCTACGGTGTGCCATCTGTGGTGGAGAACACTTGGGCCAATACCAAACTGATTTCGATGCTTGTTATAAATGTCGACGTCCAGGGCATATGATGCAAGATTTCCCAAATACAGATTTTGGGGTATAGCGCAACCAGCAAATTCAGCAACGGGATTAGCTATGTCCGTGCATCCTTCAGGGCACGAGTCTCAGTCTTCAGCTGGTAGAGGGCGAGGCAGAGGTAGTGGGTCTAGTTTAGGTGGTAACCAAATTCGTATCTATGCGCTAGAAAGTCAACAGGACCAAGAGTCCTCATCAGACGATGTGGCACATATGTTGACATTTGTTCTCACGATGTTTATGCCTTGATAGACCCAGGATCTACTTTATCATGTATTACCCCATTTGTCGCACGAAAATTTGGTATAGTTCCTGAAATACTAAGTGATCCATTTGCGGTATCTAACCAGTCGGAGAATTGATTATCGCTAGATGTGTTTACCAAGGTTGTACAGTATCAATTTGTGGTCGTCAGACCTTATCCGACCTAGTTAAACTAGAGATGTTGGATTTCGATGCTATCTTTCTTGGGAATATCTTTCTCCCGAACAAGAAAGTGTTATATCTTTCTTGGTAGCTTGTTAAACAAAGTCTTGAGTTCCTTATGGACTTGATGAATAGTTATTCCGACCATATTTGAGTATGTTCGTGATATTCATTATTGATGATACTTCTGGTTTATTCACGTTCAGAGGATGAGAATGTGGGTCACCTGCGAGCTGTACTCCAAACCCTTTGCGATAATAAATTGTATTCTAAGTTTTCTAAGTGTGAGTTCTGGTTGAAATCCATAGCATTCTTGGGGCATATTGTATCCGACGGAGGTATAAAGGTAGACACTCAGAAGATTGAGGTTGTGAAATCCTGGCCAAGACATACCACTCAAACAGAGATTCGTAGCTTTCTAGGCTTAGCAGGATATTACCGGAGATTCATAGAGGGTTTTTCTTCTCTTTTAGCACCATTAACAAAGCTGACAAAGAAAGCGACTAAGTTTCAGTGGAAAAAGGCATGTGACCAGACTTTCCAAGAGCTTAAGAATGGGTTGACCTCGGCGCCAGTTATAGCACTTCCAGAAGGTCCATATGGTTATTGCATGTATTATGATGCCTCGGGTATCGGGTTAGGATGTGTCATTATGTAACATTAGGAAGTAATTGTGTATGCTTCACTGCAGTTAAAGAAGCATAAGCGTAATTATCTGACCCATGACCACGAATTAGTTATGGTTGTCTGTGCACTTAAGATATGGCGTCATTATTTGTATGGTGTTCATGTTGATGTGTTCACATATCATAAATGCCTGCAATATATCTTCAAGCAAAAAGAGTTGAATTTGCGATAGAGGTGATGGCTTGAGTTATTAAAAGACTACAATGCTAACATTCTCTACCATCCAGGGAAAGCTAATGTTGTAGCAGATGCCTTAAATCGCCGATCTATGGGTAGCTTAGCACATGTAGAGGCTAAAAAAAGACAATTAACTAGAGAGATTCATCAATTGGCTTGTTTGGGGGTTCGGCTAGTTGAATTTGGTAATGGAGGAGTTGTACTCCAAAATACTGCAAAATCATCTCTCATAGATCAAGTAAAAGAGAGGCGGTAGGATGACCTAGAGTTAGTCAAATTGAGAGAGTGTGTTTCCCAATAGAAGAAGCTGTTGTTAGAACTCAAAGGAGATAGGGTTCTCAAATATAAGGATCGTTAGTGTGTTCCGGGTGTAGCAGGGCTACGACACAGGATTATGTTAGAGGCACATTATTCATGGTATTCCATTCACCCTGGGTCGACAAAGATGTATCATGACATTAAGGATATGTATTGGTAGAACGATATGAAGAAGAACATTGTTTAGTATGTCGCTCAATGCCCTAGTTGCCAGCAGGTGAAAATCGAGCACCAGAAGCCCGGAGGTCTAATGCAAACTATAGAGATCCCTACATGGAGATGTGAGGTGATAAACATGGACTTTATCACGGGTTTACCTCATTCTCAGTGTAAGTTCAATTCCATATGGGTGATAGTCTATAGGCTCCCGAAATCAGCTTATTTCCTACCGGTCAAATCTACATATACATCAAAAGATTATGCAAAGTTATATATTAAAAAAATAGTGCGACTACACAGAGTACCCATATCTATTATATCTGACTGTAGGGACCATTTTACAGCACATTTTTGGAGGTTATTTCAGAAAGGTCTAGGAACTCAGGTGAATCTCAGCATAGTTTTTCATCCACAAACAGATGGACAAGTCGAGCGCACGATTCATACGCTCGAGGATATGTTGTGAGCGTGTGTGCTGGATTTTAAAAGAAGTTGGGATGAACATATACCTCTTATCGATTTCTTATATAATAACAGTTACCACTCCAATATCCAGATGGCTCCATACAAGTCTTTGTATGGGCGTAGATGCAGATCTTCCATTAGGTGGTTTGATGTTGGAGAATCTAGGATATATAGGCCTATATATATATATATACTGGTTCAGCAGGACATAGAAAAAGTAAAGCTTATCCGGGAGCGGTTGTTGATAACTCATATTCATCATAAGTTATATTCTAACATGTGGCGATTAGATATAGAGTTCGGGGTTAATGACTGGGTATTTTTAAAGGTGTCACCTATGAAATATGTGATGATAATTGGCAAGAAACGCAAGCTTAGCTCACGATATGTTGGGCTTAATAAGATCATTTGGAGAGTGGTCCAAGTAGCTTATGAGTTAGAATTTCCCTCGAAATTGAAGTCGTTTCATTCGGTTTTTTACGTATCTATGTTAAAAAAGTGCATTGGCAATCCTACCCAAGTGATTCCCACAGATGATGTACAGATTACAGAGGACTTTTCATACGAGGAAATTCTGGTTGTCATCCTAGACTAACAAATCTGCAATCTAGGAAATATGGAGATAGCATCCGCGATGGTTTTATGGAGAAGTAAGAAGGTGGAAGAGATGATGTAGGAACTGGAGGAAGAAATGAAGTCTAAATACCCTCACTTATTTCAAACTGAATATATGACTCGAGGGTATAAACTCTCAGGACGGCACGTCCTTAGGAAGGCTCTCATTTTTAACTTTCAGAATTTATAGTGGACAACTGTGTGGAGTCAAGTGTTGTTATTTATAGACAGTGGCTATGTGTGGCATGTATAGTAAGTTTTTAGGTTGAGTGCAGGTTGGTTTTAATCTAATATACGAAAGAGGCTCCGGCAAAAAAATTTCGTTCATAATTATGGTCCTGTGTGTCGTTGAATTACTAAGCTTCTATGGAAAGAGTTGGTAGTGGTGTTATTACTGAGGCGACCCTTAAATAGATCACGTTGAGTTGAACATTCAAGGAGGAATTTTTCTAAGGGGGAGGATGTTACAACTCGAATTTTCATACGTTAAAATTTTATTTTTAGTTAACCGACATAGACTCAGGAATGAGATTATCTTGACGTTAACGTACTTATGTTATTTATAGCAAGCGATAAATAAGTGTTATGAAGGATAAATGGGTACATGGATCAAAGAAAACGAGTTTCGTTGAAGGTGGCCAATTTAAAATAAAATACGGGTCGAACGATAATACCTGATAATTATGAACTAGTACCATGCAAGGTATCATATGACCACGGTAGTATAATATATAAAGTATACTAAAAATAAATAAAATCTTAAGTAATTTTGAATAATTTTTAAATTATACAAGTAATTAGTTAATTATCGGGTAATAAGATATTATTCAATTAACTAATAAGTAATTAAAGATTTTTAATCTCCATTCACTCTCCACGTGGCACAAGGCCAATTATTAAGAGAAATGACTCATTGAACATGTATATGTGTCCAAAGAATCTTAGACTTAAAAGTCCTAGTTAGACTTGTCAATCTTATCCCATGACTTTTAGAACAAATACCTTGTAAAGGTTTCAAGGCCACAATCTGCAAGGACTTGAAAACATAAACATTGCATTTCAATTTATTAGAAACCATTTTCGTTCAAACTTTAACAAATTAAACCAAAAACGTCAGAAAAAGCAGAACCATTTTCGTTCAATAATCCAAGCTTCATTCAAACGTCCAAGCTTCATTCCAATCAGATCAATTTGTCCAAAAATTTCAACACCAGGCCAAGTTCATTCCAATTTCAAGGACATCCAGTATAAATTTTACAGAAGAAGATTCGTTCAAATATTTCTAGGAACAGGTATGTTAAGGCTAAGCTTTTCCTTCATATTAGCATGATATCATAATTACATAAGTTTAATAACGAGTCATAAAAAAAAATTTATATTTCGGAATTTGCGTATATTTTGCTAGTTTCGCAAATTACATGTATTTCAAGCTACTAGTTGATTCCATTGAGTTAAATTTAAAAATTCCAAGTTCTTTCAAATCTAAGGTTAACCTATTGCATACAGTATAAGAATAATAAGTATCCTGCAAGACTATTTTTTTCTAGAGAAGTTACATATTTGGTCATTCGGTTTATATTCATTGGAAAGTTAGAATATTCACTTTATCACGACTTTGTATTCATTTGAGTATTTTTTTTCCAATCAAGAGAGCAGAGAATTTATATATATACAATATTAAAGTATTTTTATTACCATCAAGCTATAATCGATGGGCAGGCCCCTATTAGGCAACTTCTGATCAGACAGTAAGATATATACCGAGCCTACTGTGGCCGAGCGCCTATGAGAGAGCCCAGTTGGTCGAGATACAGAGTCTAATATGACCGAGCGCCTATGGGCGAGCCTACTATGGCAGAGTAGTTATATATATATGTGTGTGTGTGTGTGTGTGTGTGTGTGCGCGCGCGCGCGTGTGTGCCGAGCCTTATAGGGTCGGATAACTATTTTACTCACTATATTGAAAGAGTTGAGTCAGTATCAGCAGATGAGCTTATCTTCATATTTCTTTGACTCCTAGTGGTTTTCGGTTATTATATTATCAGTTCAGCTTCAACTTTAGTATATTGCCTTACATACTCGGCACATTATTTCATACTGACTTCCCTTGCACTGCATTTCATGCATGCAGTTTCAGAAAGACAGAAAGGTAGACCTCCTCAGTAGGTTTTACCCGAGTTTAGCTTTATTGGTAAGATCCCCTTCTTTCGGAGTTGCCAGGTCTAGAAACGTGGTGTATATCTTGTGTATATATGTAAATAGGTTATGGGTAGGTCAGGGCCCTGTTCCAATCACAGTACATCTATCAGTAGAGGCTTATATACATATCATGTTAGTTAGTGCAGTATGTTGGGCTTGTAGGCCCTATATGTATTGTGTTGGCTTGTCAATTTTAGTAATTATGCCGTCCTTACCGATCTAGCTTTATGTTAATACTAGCCAGCGTTAGTCTGCATTTATTTTTATATTTCTTATCGCACATTATCTTGTAATGTAGACCATACCCAAAGTATAACATTACATGTTCAGAGTCTCTTAGTCGCAGGTGGTACAGAAGGATAGATGAGGCACTAGGCGCTGGTGTCACTTCCGGAACCGGGGCGTGACACAAAGTCAGCCTATTTTTGCCCGGTTGAACTACATATTCCTCAAAGGATTATGCAAGACTTTATATTAAGGAAATAGTACGACTTCATGGTGTCCCTATATCTATTATCTCGGATAGATGAGCTCAATTTACAGCTAACTTCTGGAGGTCCTTCCAAAAAGAAATGGGTCAAGTAAGTCTTAGTACATCATTTCATCCCCTGACAGATGGATAAGCTGAACGTACTATATTAGCACTGGAGGATATATTACGAGCTTGTGTAATAAACTTCAAAGGTAGATGGGATGATCATCTGCCGCTTATTGAGTTTGCGCATAATAATAGATACCATTCTAGCATTCTGATGACTCTATACGAAGCTCTTTACGGACGGAAGTGTAGATCGACTATAGGGTGGTTCGATGTTAGAGAAAAGCTAAATTACATGGGCCAGACCTGGTTCAGCTAGCCATAGAAAAAGTATAGCTTATTCAGGATCGATTATTGACAGCTCAGAGTCGTCAGAAGTCATATTCTGACGTACGGTGATGAGAGTAAGAGTTCGGGGTTCATGATTAGGTTTTCTTAATGGTGTCACCTATGAAGGGTGTGATGAGGTCTGGCAAGAAAGACAAACTTAGCCCACGGTATATTGGGCCTCATAGGATCATTCGGAGAGTGAACCAAGTAGCTTATGAGTTAGAATTACCCTCGGAATTAGAGTCTATCCATCCAGTTTTCACATATCTATGTTACGAAAGTGCATTGGCAATCCTACTCGTGTGGTGCCCATGAATGATATGCAGATTATAGAAGATTTATCATACAAGGAAATACCGGTCGCCATCCTAGACTGAAAAATCCATAAGCTGCGGAATAAGGAGGTAGCCTCCATGAAAGTACTTTGGAGAAACAATAATGTGGAAGAAATGACTTGGGAAGCTGATGAAAACATGAATTCTAGATATCCCTGCTTATTTTCTCCTCCAAAAAAGGTTCCGACAGAAACATCATAATCATAAGGCACGTGTACAAATTCTTTTATTGGTTATTATCATCGGTCTTGTGAGGCCATTATCATTAGTGATAATTGTGGTCCGTTGCGGCATTGGATTACTATGCTTCGACAGGGAGAGTCTGTAGTAGTGTTGTTGTAAAGGCGACCCTTAAAGTCATATAGGTTTCGGGGAGTTGAACATTTGATGACAAATATTTCTAAGGGGGAAAAGATGTTACATCTCCCATTTTCGTATGTTAAAAGTTTTGCCTTCAGTTAATTCATGTAGACATGGGGTTGAGATCATCTTGATGTTAAAGCATGTATGTTATTAAGAGCAAGTAATAAATAAGTGTTATGAAGGATAAGGGGTACACGAATAAAAGAAAACGAGTTTCGTTGAATGTGGCCAATTTGAAATAAAATACAGGTCAAACGATAATACCCGATGATTATGAAGTAGTACAATGAAGGTACCATACCATGGTAGTATAATATATAGAGTATATATGCAGTATATTAAAAATAGATAGAATGCTAAGTAATTTTGGATAATTCTTAAATTATAAGAGTAATTAATTAATTATCGGGTAATAAAATATTATCGGATTAATTAATAAGTGAATAAAGATTAATAATCTTTACCCACCCTCCCACGTGGCATAAAGCTACAATTGAAAAAGATGACTCTTGGTTATTTTTGCCAGATGGCTACTATGTAATATAACCAAATCATGACTTACGTTAAGTCTTAATAAGACTTGTAAATCTTATCCATGAGATTGGTATGAATTCCTTGTAAAAGCTCCAAACAACTATTTGTCTTTGGCTTAAAACCCAAAGACGGTGAAGCAGAAGCATTTTGAAGCTTCATCGGAAGCAATTTTATTCAAGTTTCTCAGAATAATAATACACAAAGAATTTCGTTCATATCTCACAGAAGCAGAATCTTCTGCGTCCATCCCTTCTTTCTTTTCACACAATCTAATTTATACTAAAGAAATGAGCAAATGCACAGTTTTCATTAATTACTCTATTCATAGAGACATTACGGATATCTATATTCTCGATTTCCCCCAAGGGAATTATCATATTATTATTTTCTGTTCATGTGTCTCAAAATAATACGCAGTTGAAAAAGTTTATCCGGAAGGAATATTGAGATTTTTACATATTTTTCATACATTTCACCCATTTATACATGTGCATTGACTCACGACCAAATAGCATTATATACGCGTATATATGTAAATATATGTATATGGGATATGGGAAATGCTTACGGTATTATATACGCACCACCACCTAATCAGCTGGTATATATTGATGATGTTACCCACAGTGGCCGAGATGATATGATGGGATGCCCTCAGTGGCTTGATGATGTAATGTACACTCATACCTATGCATGGCACAATATTTATATGCACGTGCATGACATTATAAGCGTTTCAAAATTTACAAAGTTATTCAAATTTTAAGATGTGTTTCCTTATTCCATGTTTCATCTATATCTTTTACGTGCTAATTTTCATGCCTTACATACTCAGTACATTTTTTTCGTACTGACGCCCTATTTCACGGGGCTTGCATTTCATGCTCGCAGGTGCAGGTATGCAAACTGACGGTCCCCCTTCTTAGGATCCTTGTTCCGCGAGAGTTGGCGTGCTCCACTTGATCCGGTGCTGCTTTGATTTTGTTATGATATGTTTGTGTGTATGTGTGTGTGTATATATATATATATGATGTGGCTCAATCTCGTCTTTCTACAGATATGTTTCTATTAGAGGTCTGTAGACAGTATGTCTTATTGGATTATATGTTGCGTTATCAGCTTTCAGTTTTGGATGTACAATTGTCTATAATAGCCTTGTCGGCTCGCCCTCTGTATTCTGTATGTCTATGTACATATGCCTTGATGGAAATTTCTGTTCATGTATGTTATTTTCATAATGCAGGAGACATTATTCAGGTTCATATCTTAGACTCATGCTTAGGGGTGTTTGACAGGTAGGACTCATATATCCGTCGCGGCCCATCAATTTGGGTCAAGACAGTCTCGACCTCGGGGTTGCCTACTTATTATATTTTACTCTTGATGTTGGTGATAACCTTTTATTTTACTTTTTCACCCTGAGGATCTTCGAGCAGGCCGAGAGCTCCTCCTCCTGCATTTCATAAGAGGAAGGCAAACTCCTTTTTGGCATTTTTTCCCGCTGCAACCTAGGCTAGGTCAGCTCGATCATATGCTTTTGTTCCTTCCTCAACTGCGTCTATGTCTGCTCGGTCGTCGACCCTATTTGTTGTGGCCTCAGCATCGCTTTTTTCTCTGCTTGCGAATATTTCGGCAGAAGAGCTTCCAACTTCCCCCTGCACCGTCTTGTGGACGAGGAGGAAAAGGAGTCATCGAGTATCGTGTCCTCTTCATTCTAATACACATCAGCGTCATTCTCATCATCACTGGCCTCCGACGTAGCAGGATCATACGTGCAAGCGATTTGAGCTTCACGGTCCTTAACTCGAGCATCTTCAAGGGCGTCCCTAGGAACAGATCTAGTCGCATGCAAATCTCGAAATACGTCCAACTGGGTCTTAGCATGAAACCATTGCTCGTACAGGCCTCGGGGAATGTTTAGGAAATCTGAAGTATGAAAAGAGACGGTTGTGCAAGCATTCAAGCCTTCTCAGCCGCCCTGGTCCTGAAGGAGGGAGTTGCCTTTCTCCAACTCCCCAATCCTCTCATCAAGCACCTCTTCTTTAATTCCGGCCCTCTCCAAGTCACTTTGGAGGTCACCGCACTAGGCTTTGACGCCCTTGTTGACATTGAGTTCTTCTTCTTTATTTCTCAACGTCCCCTCAAAGACATTGCATTTCTCAATGAGCTTCACCAACTTGTCATCTTTTTGCTTCAATTCATCCCAAAAGGCCTGCAAATTGTCGTCCTTACCAAACCACCTAAAGATTTTGCGGTACTTTCCACAGTACTTGCTGTATTTTCGCCACAGCTTCATAAAAATAGACTTACTCCTCTCCTCTCTTTGGTCACTTCCAATTTCCAAAATCACGGTCTACAACCACAAAAAAAATGTCAAAGACAAGAACGTCTCCGCCGACAAAGGCAAAGGATAGAGACAGACACCAAAAATTTGAATTAAGTAGACAAGGAAAAGAAGCCTTGAAAACTTTATCATGAGAGAAAGGTTGGCTATGCTCCTCAATAAGGTAGCATCATCCAACTCCGCAAGGGTTAAACCCTCCACGTAAGAACAAAGGGGACCAAGGGCATGGACCACGTTCTCTGTGTTCTTCAATAGATTACGGTCCACAGGGATCACAATAGTCCGTGTGGACCTCCAGTCTCACCTCCAGCTGGGTAAATCCCTCCTCCATCATCCTCATCTCAACATCGAGATCAAAACCCATCTTGTAGCCAACCGCCTCTCCCATCAGTCGGAAAAGAAGCATCATTGGCGGACAACAAAGTCGACAGCCCCTCTTGCCGTAAATCATTAGAAGCCACCACGGCTGGCCCTCGACTTCTAAATCTATAAAAGGAATAGTTATGCCCTCAATGGCCTCTGTCGATGTCGCAGTATCGGATGCCAGTTCGACGTCGTCCTCAAGTATTATGGTCGTCATCTCACAAATGACAAAATTATCCATTACTAAAACATCCATCGATCTATTCTTATGGGGAGCCAAATTCCTGTACCATCAAGGCAATGGTGATGGTGGGGAAGGGTAGATAGAGACAGCCTAGATGGTCCAGTAAAGGGCACTGATGGTGCTGGTGGCGGCCAATAGTTTTTCTTTTGTCCTTCATTTATTTTGTTGAAAACTTGTGCATTTTTTAGAGGCGTCTTTATAAGCCTTTGTAAAAAACATTCCAAGTATGAAATGCCAACTTTGTTATTTGTACCTGATTCTTTTTCTTCGGTTTGTGCTTGTATGATTTTTGATTTTGTGGCTTGGTTGTTTTGATTTTCTTAGCCTTAATCACTTAGATCGAATAGGGTTGAACGTATCCAAACTTTAATTACAGTTGAGGATCAGCGAGTATTAATTCGAACGAGGTCGAACAGAAACCTAAGTTTGATTATGGTCGAGGTCCAGTAGATGCAAGTTCGAACGAGATTGAACATGTCCTATGTTTAATTATGACCAAGGGCCAGTAGATGTTAATTCAAATGAGGTCGAACATAACCTATATTTAGTTATAGCCAAGGGCCATTTAGGCATTTATTCAAAGGAGGACGAATATAACCTATTTAGTTATGGTCAAGGATCACTTAGGCATTAATTCGAACAAGGTCGAATATAAACTATGTTTAGTTGTGGCTGGGTCCAGTTAGGTGTTGATTCAAACAAGATCTAATATAACCTATGTTTAGTTATGCATGCCTCTAGGTGTGGCATTTGTTGACATTGTGAACTTTAAGGCAATGTTGCCTTGGTTGTATGTTTGGAGAAATAAAAAAAATATGCATTTGTGCTTTGTTCGTACACTTGTAGAAATTTACATATTTTTTCGGGCGTTGGTTGGCCTTTCAGTCCCAGTCCTAGTCTATCTAGTCCCTTCATTGGTCGATCTGGAGAAGTCTTGAGAGGTCGAGCAATGAACTAGCCGTCATGTGCCTCTGTCTTGCACACTTCAACCTGAAGTGTCCCCTTTGTCTCCTCGTCAAAAACCTTCTTGAAAAAATCCAATATGGGACAAAACTCTGAGGTAAAAAAGAGTACGAATTGGGGCACAATTTATCTCTTAAAGTTGAAGTGCTTAAGGTGGGTAATATTTCAGTTGATTAGTAGTACCTTTCCTTCCATTGTTTCTAATTGGAATTACCCTTTGTTCGATGTTGCTGTGATTTTGTACGGGACGTCCCAATTGGTTTCCAATTTACCTTCCTGTTTGTTTGTGTTTTAGCTTTAAGGACGTAGTCCCCGACTTTGAGCAACATGACCTTTGCCTTTTTATTATAATAGTATTTTGCTTGTTGTTGTTGGCGTTCATCCTTATATAGGCCATGTCTCGTTGTACTTCAGCTTCGTCGAGCTCCTACCTTATGCTTTCATCGTTCCTTGGTCCACTCTTGTAGGAGTATCTTAGGCTGGGTCCTCCAACTTCGACCGGTATTACTGCCTCAGTCCCATAGACTTAACAGTAAGGCGTCTCTCGTGTGCTTGTCTTTGGAGTTGTTCGGTAGGCCCAAAGTAATTCTGGCAATATTTCTGGCCACAGCTGTTTTGCGTTTTCAAGATTTTTCTTCATGATGTTTAGCATTGACTTGTTAGAGGACTCTGCTTATCCATTGCCAACGGGGTGTTATGGAATCAAGAGTATCTTCTTGATATGCCACATCTCAAAAAATTCAGCGACCTTCTTTCCTTTGAATTGAGTTCCGTTATCGCAACTGATCCCTTTGGAGAGGCTAAAGCGGCACACGATGTTTTTCCATACGAATATGATCACTTCCTATTCACGTATTTAGGCGAACTCTCCTGCTTCTACCCACTTATTGAAATAGTCAGTTAAAACCAAAAGAAATCTTATGTTACCTCGCCCTGCTGCACGACGTCCATTCCCCTTTTGATGAACGGCTAAAGGGAGGTGACTGAGTGGAAGTGTTCGCCTACTTGGTGAAACATTAGGGCATACTTTTGGCATTGCTCGAACGTTTTCATGAAATCTACGGCCTATTTTTTCATGGTGGACCAGTAATAACCTGCCCGTATGAGGCATCTGACCAAAGCTTGATTGCCGGAATGAGCTTCGCAATGACCTTCTTGGACTTCTTCAAGGATGTGGCGCGTCCGATTTGGGCCAAAGCATTTTACTAGAGGGCTTCCATACGTCCTCTTGTATAGGTCGATATGAATGATGTTGTACCTCGCTACTTGCATTCATAGTTTCTAGGCCTCTTTTTTTATCAACTGGCAGTGCGTCATCCTGCAAGTATGTAACAATATGGTTGCGCCAGCCCCAAGTTAGGTTTATGGTACTTACCTCGATTTGATCTATCCACGATTTGAGGAGGAGGACCATATTTCTGTCTCCCTTTGCAATGTTTTTGGTGGTTGCTGTTAATATGGAAATATCGTCCGCCTTGGTATTCTGTGCTCAGGAGATCAGGTCGAGTTGACATTCATCGAACTCGGGCAGCCCTCACTCTCTTTTTTTTCGCGAAAACGGGTTTTGACATATTACAACTCTTTTAAATGAGTATTAAAAGAGAAAAGTCACCACCTGATGATTTTAAGGTGCGTTAGGTCACCCATTTGCAAATAACTCTATTTGACAAGTCCGTCACCAAAGGTCGAGTAAGGGCTCAAATTACCTCGGAGAGAATGTGTTAGCCACTCTTCGAGGTCCACAACTGTGGGTCCTGGTTGAACTTAAAACTATGTGGATTATGTAGTTAGGCTAGGTGATTAAATAAGGAGAGGTTAGAAGTTGAAAAGTCTTATTATACCAAATCTCAATATGATAACAAGGATACGCATTAGTCTATATTAAACGACTAAGCACATGTAACAAGTATATAAAAAGAAGGGGGTCCTAAGTTTTTTAGCCTAAAGGATCACCCCGCGCAACATAAATAATACTTCGCAACTCCCTTGAGATAGGGGTTGCTCATATAATTCAGCTGGTACAGACTATCATCTCCTGCTACCCAATTACTATGTTGAAGTTGTTTACTTAGAGGCGCTCTAATCTAATTCTAAGTCATGTCCTTTGCGTGAATTACCAGTCCCATGCGTATGGTCCAGGAGGCTTTTCACCTATTATTTTGGTGGTTCTAGACTTTACTTACGGTACTCAAAATGATAAATCTAGGAGACATTTTAAACATGTAGGATTGCCCATAAAGTTAGCCTCCACATATAAGCTCAAAAGCACGCGATCAGTCACAGATTTTTCAGTGCCCATTGTTAATCATTAAGTCCTACAGGCAGGATCTCTACGTGATTATGACTCCCAATATTAAGCAACGTTCAGGTAAATTAGAACATTGCAAGTCCTATAGGCATGATTTCTAAGTGATTCTAGATTCTGGTATTATGTAGGCAATGTTGTAATTTCTGGACTAATGTATAGGCAAATTGAGCATTGAAGTCCTATAGGCATGATATCTAATCGTTTTGCGCAAAAAGGCAATGAAGTTATTTGAAAACATAGGATTTGTAGCGTTAATAAACATCCTATGGGCAGGATTTCTAACAATTGACAATTGGACTCAATTTTATAACACTGTATTCCTATAGGCATGTTATCTAAGTGAAGTAGTGTAAGCAGCACGAAGTAATTAATTAATTAGTTAGGACCATATAGTCATGGTATCTAGGAAAGTAAGAGTATTACACTTATGTATCCTATTGGCATGTTATCTAGGAGCGTTGAATAATTGACATGGAGATAAGTGTGTGCATTTTTAACAAATGGGGTGAAGTGTGCGCGTGATTCTTATAGGCATGCTTTCTATTGGTGTACAACACATGAAACTGAATAGCCTACAAGGCATGTTGAACAAAACTAGAAAATAGACCACATAGACCCTATAGGCATGTTTTCTACCCTTTATGCAAGCATTAGAATGTACCCTTTTCCTCCAATTTCAGTAATTTCCCAATTTTTAATTACAAATTATTACAAGCCCTGTTAATGAACATAAATATAAATATTACACAACCAAGAGCATGCCCAAACATGAAAATAACCCAGTACTGCCTAGGCCTTTAACAAACTCACTTTCACCCGAATAGCAGGCCCAGATCCAAGTGCCTCTCAAACAGGAGAACGAGCCCATTTGCATAGCCCAAAGTCATACATGAATTCATACCGGGTCAGACAATTACAGATTGACCATTCGACCCAAATAAATTAAAGAACCACGCATAAAATCAACTAAACATCCCTGATGTAATACCTTAGAGAGACGAGATTGTATGACAATTAGCAGGATTCACATAAAACATATTGGTACTTCGGAAGCAAGAATGACAAGGTTGACTAAACAAAGAACATGGGAATTAGGAGAATCAGTATGTCTTAACTTCAACATGGTAAATTTGACATGGAAAATTATCAACATAGGTTCAATCAGTCAATGGGTGATGGCATGCGGGGACAGACATAACATTAAAAGAATTGAGGGGACATCCTACCTAGAGTAATAGAATGAGCATGCCAGATACATACAAGGTGAATACGCCAAGCCGTCCAGAGTGAATTTAAAGCAAAGAATAAACCAGAATTAGCCTAAAACTAAGGCTCTAAGTCATCGAGGTCTTATAGAGTTATAGTCAGAGGGTAGCAACTACACATAGTAAATAGGCATGATCTATAATAGCCAGTGAGACACTAATCATGCTGAGTATAATAAGGTTCGCAAGTTCAAAGACATCATGGCAGGAAGACATGTCAACTTAAGGTCAAGTAGAAAAAGCAGATTTCAAAATTTATGCCAGTTGACTATGCATAATAGAAGATAAGTATTTTGAAATTCAATTAAAAGTTTTTTAGGCAATACTATGAGTGCAGGATAAACAAGACATTATATTTCTCAAAAACAAAGCAATGTGTTTTGCGAAATATTGAGAGAGTAATTAACACATAAGGTTCACCATTTAGTAGATCATACATAAAGAATTCATCATAAAGAAGTTTACTCAAACAAGTTCTGGGCAGGATATAATTCCTAAGAGTTTCAGTACAAGTAAATCAGGCAAGGCATAAGAGGGGACTCATATCAAACAATAGGTGGTCAGAATAGTAGGACAAGCTTAATGTAATCACAAATCATTCAAGTTGCACACATAAATGGGCATGCAATGAAGCCCAGAGTTCAAACAGGTTCAGATACTAGCAAAGCATAGGGGTAAACGTAATTCTAACGCAAACAAGAATATGAATAGACGCAATAGTAGTATATTGATCCACGAAAGCTTAAATGACATGAGCATACAAAGCATAATGCAAGAAAAATAGAATGAAATTGTGAGAGTCTCCAGTTTGCAAAACTAAAGAGCAAATAAGGTAGAATATTAAATGCCAGCAACCGAAACCTTAAATTCCCAATGTGTCAGACTTCTCAAGGGTCTCAGCTGAATCTCGGGCAGTGCTCACACTGAGAAAGGTTAAGTAATCGAATTTTGGTGGCATTGGCTTTCATCCGGCCAAGAACAATAGATTCAGAATAGTATCGTACTTAGTAAAATCAAGAGTATAGTGATTAAGGTGATGAAAATTCCTCCAAAAGGGAAAATTGGGGAGGAGTTTATATAGTGACATATTAGGATGAACAAACGTGAAAAATAATCGAATAAACGTAAATAAGGAAGGAAAGATCACTTGCAATCAATAATAGAACCAGTAAAAAGAAAAATCGAAATATAAACCCTAGTTGGAGTGGGATTTAGGGTAAATCACAAGCCTCAATCACGACAGAATCACTGGGGATAAATCATATTCAAGAGAAATTTTCTCTTCTTAGGTGTATAGAATCACAATAGCACACAGAATCATAGAACCAAAGCCAAATCTATGACAATCGAACTTGCCATAAGTACAATGGTAACTAAAGTTACCATAAATGAGTGATAGTAGTAGAAAAAGTAAATAGGATCCGCGTATGAACGCGTACAAGGAAGGAATAAGAGAGAATCTCCATGGTCGGCTAGGATTAGTGTGAGAGTGGAGAGATAAGAGAATACAGAGGCAGCAGGGTACGGAAATGGGTCTATAGTATTTGGGCAAGGGGTTATAAGGAGAGATAGGGATTTATTATGGGTTATTGATCAACTAAGATCAACGACCATGACCGAAAAAAGAGTGGGGTGGGTCGCTCAAACGGGTATTGATCGGGTTGAGATTAAGGGGTCGTTTGGTTTGGGATGGAAGATTGGGCCATGGATTTTGGAGTTTTGGGACCACTAATATGGTCTGAAAATAACTCACAATTGGGCTACGAGTTAAAATACACAAAATTACTGATAAAATAATTTACAAAAATAATTAATAGATAATAAACTATTAATTATGCAATAAAGTGATTGAAAAATAATAACTTAAGATTAAAATAAAAAAAATTATTTGGCACAACTAATGTAAAAAATGTAATTATGTAAGGCACATAAGCTATTTTTTATTGCAAAATTATGTAAATAGCCTAAAAATACTAATATAATTATGTAAAATGAGGTAAAATATTATGAAACATATATGTAGATACAATATAATAAATTTGGATAATTAAATCATCACAGAATAAGTTTATAAATAATTAATAAATATTCAAGTAATTTAGATGCAAGAAAATTAATTTTAAAGCTCTAAAATTATGAAAAGTCATAAAATATTTGGATAAATCTTGTAAATTAAGTAGTGATGCAAAATGACATTTTGAATATATATATCTAGCAGTAGCTTATAGATTTTCGCCTGGTATTTTTGTAACCTTTGTTCTTTAATTTGAAAAGTCCTTGTGACTTGGTTGACAACGAGTTGAGAATCGTATCGTATTATTAACGATTTCGCTCTGTATTTGAGTGTTATCTTAAAACCCCTGCAATTACGGCCTCATACTCAACCTCGTTGTTAGTCATGTCCGGGCATCTTATGGACTGGCGCATCACTTTGCCAGTTGGAACTTTGAGTACGAGTCCCAATTTGGACCCTAACGCGTTAGATGTGCCATCGGTGTACAGGACCTAGAGGCCTGTATTTGGGGAGAAGTCTGGGCAGCTTATATTTAGACTTCGGCCATTATTTTTATGTTGAAGTCGGCAACTAAGTCAGCAAGAACTTGTGACTTTATCGTTGTTCGCGATTGATATGTGATATCATGCTTGCTCGGTTCTATGGCCTATTTGGTCAATCTGTTTGATACCTCGAGTTTATGCAAAATACTTCTTAGAGGGGAAGTCGTGACAACCGAGATGGGGTGGCATTGAAAATATGGTCTAAGCATCCGCAAAACTACGACTAAGGCCAGGGCCAGTTTTTTGATGTAAGAGTATCTCGTCTCGACGTCGACTAGTATTTTGCTAATGTAATAGATGGGATACTACATACCATTATTTCTCGGACCTGGACCGCACTCACAACTACTTCGTATACGGCGAGGTAGATGAGGAGGCTCTCCCCGATTTTGGTTTTAAAAGCAATGGTGGCGACGACAAGTACACCTTTAACTCATTTATGGCTTGGAGCACTCACATGTCCAATAGAGGTTGTTGTCCTTTTTGAGTATGCCGAAGAATTTGTGGCACCTATCAGATGATTGCGAAATGAACCTTGAAAGGGCAACGATATGGCCAGTCAACCTCTTAACCTACTTTTTGATGGTCAATTGCTCTAGTATCCATTAGATGGCTTTGATTTTATTGGGGTTGACCTCGTTACCTCGTTGTGATACTAGGAACCCTAAGAATTTTCCCGAGGCCACATTGAATGGATACTTTTTAAGGTTCAGTTTCATTCTGTATTACCTGAGTATGTCGAAGGTTTCTCTCAAGTGGTCGATGTGATCTTCTTTCCTTTTGGAGTTGACCAGCATGTCGTCTATGTAGACTTTTATTGTTTTACTGAGTTGGTCTTTGGACATCCTCATTACTAACCTTTGGTAAGTTGCCCTTGCATGTTTCATCCCGAAGAGCATGACCCTTTAGCAGTACGTCCCATGATGCGTGATGAAACTGTTCCGCAGCTTCAATCGTACCAAAGTCTCTGATGATGTTCTCTCTCACCACATATTCACCTTGACCTTGTTTATTGCTATGCCTTTTTATCTTCCATTTATTGAGTAATCGTATAGTCTAGAGCGATGAGGTAGCATTCCGGGGATGTGCGTTGTTCTCTTCGAATACTGAATATTCCCCATGGAGTTGGAATTTGATGACTTGGTACAAGCTGGAGGGGATGGCTCTCATGGTGTGTATCCATGATCACCCTATTATGGCATTTTATGTTGTGTCTTAGTGTATGATATGGAATGTGGTTTCAAGAGTGATGCCATCGGCTAGGATGGGGAGTGTAATCCGCTCAATTGCATTGTTAAAACCCGTTAGAGTGATTTAGTGCGCTACTATCTTATCCTCGAGTTTTATTTGTGCAAGTAATCAAGGGTGGATTATGCAAGTGCCGCTTCCATCATCTACCATAATGTGTCTCATATAGGTATCTAAAGTTCATAAAGTGACAACAAGGGCATAATAGTAAGGAAAATCCAAATCGTTGTTATCTGACCTATTGAAGATGATACTTTCTTCAAGTTTATCATACCGCTTGTGGGTGATTGACCGTTTGAGCTTGTGGGTTATTGTGAACTTCACACTGTTAATATAAGCATCGTCACTGCCGCTAATGATCATATGGGCGATGTGGGTGGGCAAGGGCGGTTTCGGCGGTCCTTGATATTGTTCACGTCCTTCGGCAAAGTTGGTCCTTCCCCGGTCGCTCAGCAACTATTTTAGGTGTCCTTGTCATAGGATGTTTATGACCTTCTATCTTAGGGTGATACAATCCTTGATTTAGTATCCTCGTTGTTGGTGGAACTCATAAAGGGTATCTGATTTTCTGGTAATGGGGTCTGACTTTATCTTTTATGGTCACTTCACCTTCGGTCCGAGCTTCTCCAAGGCGCAGACTATTTCCATTAGTGACACAAAAAATGTGAGGGGATAATAAATGGGGCATAGTTCTTTCATATCAATGAGTCCTTGTTATTGATCGGGGTGGGCCTTCTACGTGGCGGGGGGAGGATGCAATGGCAGTTCTAATATATGGCAGATGTCGTTCCCTGTTAGCGATCCATGTTAGTTGTAGATCTAGAGGAAACCAAAAAATTAAAACTACGAAATCTCCACAGACGACGCCAAATTGTTTGACCAAAAAGTATAACTTTTAGTTAAACTATTATATTTATATAGTGATAGGTTAAACCTAGTTAATGATAATATCTCTAAATATGGATCCTAAATTTGTAGATAATGTGGGACTTATCTAGTGGGAGATTGACAATAACATGCATAATATATTCCAAAAAGTATGAGCAATAATGGAGGAGTAACTACCAGTAAGCAATAAATGGTATTTAAGTAAATAGGAGGAGTGATTCACCCAATAAAGAATGAACTAGATGATTGTTTCTCTTGACATTGATTAGTGACAGATAATCATAGAATGTTCGAACTATTATTGGATATGATGGAAAAGTATAGAATAACATGAGCAAGAATCTTGATGAAAAGGTAATGTTTGTATGTTTGCTAGAGAAAGAGAATTTTTTCCTGAAATCTGTTCTTATCAGGTAAATATTTCATACCCTATCTCCTTATCTTTTGTCCTCTTTACATGAGACATATCTCTAGTAAACCTTAATAGTACACGCGCAGAAAATATTCCCTCTATTATCCTATTCTTAAAAACTTTCCACTGACCTCGTCCTCGACCATCATAAGCACCCCGATCACGAGCTTCGCCATTTCCTAATCGACCTAGACTGGTTTTTACTGAATACTTCCTCGCCTTAAATGTTCCGTGGTAGATTTCGACCTATATACTCATGATCTCTCAACTTGTAGACTTTTTGTCCTTTTCTTCTTTCAAGAGCAAAGAGATTTTGAAATATTCAACACCAAATGCACATAAAAATGTATGTAATCGACAAGTAATAAAGTGATAAGAAAGTGTTGTTCCCACTAGGACTTATGATTAAATATCGACTAAACAACACCAGTTATGAATTAATTTTGCAATTAATTTTCCGGAAGATGATTGTGATTTTATCTAACTAAGATCTATTACTACGAAACTTAACAATTACAAAATGTCCAAGTAGATCAGACGAATAATTTAGGAGCAAATTCAATGAGATGAGATATTCCGGGGCTATGGGATTAGTACCTATCTCGTTGAGTTTTTTATTGGTTGTAAATTCTTAATCTATCTAATTTGCTCATTAATAGAGTTTATTCTGCTTACAAGATCCCTCACTCGTATATTGAAACAAATCTAGTATCATATGTCTATACAATCAAAATTAACTCTAACACATGAGTCACTCCTGAAAAATAACCAATATAGCTCAATTAGCATATTTCTATCATAATTGCAAATATATTCTCCGATGTACGGATTTAAATCTTGCTATATTCAATGCTATCTGCAATCTATAATTTCTACCGTTGAGTCCAACTATAAATTCGTAGCTAGTATTCTATTGTTAACTATGCAGTAAAATAATTTAAAATAATATTGGATAAACAAATCAATATGATATAATCAAGAAATCTCAACAACCGTTTATATATCAGCAATCAAGAACTACCAATAATTCCAGAACAAGAGGGGTTCTAGCCACTCATAATCGTATGGACAATCACAAAAGTATGTTGAATCATAACTACAAATACTAGGGAAATGGGTGAATGATGTGATGATTTCGAGCTCCGGTTGTATTCCGTAGACCTTCTTTCCTGCACAATATGTCCAATCCATCCAAAACGAGTTTAGAGGATTTCTGCAGATAAAATTCAGAGTCTCCAAGTCCAAAATCAATAAGGAAACTAATTCTTCTCGGACACGGGGCCGTCAGTATGAAGCGGTGTCTAGGGTGCAACCTTTCCCTCGCTAGGTGTCGTTCGACGCCTCACGAGGCGTCATGGGGCATGGCAGAGTTGGAGCCCTGGATGAAGTGCGCATGGGGCATCGTCCTTTTCGTGTTTTGCGCTGATTTTCCTTTCGTGCTCTTCTTTCACATCTCAATGTTATTTTGTGAAACTTTTTTTCGACTTCACGTTCAAAATATGCTACACATAAATATATGGGTGGATTTATATGCTAATTTTAGGTACTCAAGTACCCATTAATGTTGACGTAAACTAGGTATAGCAATAATAAAAATATAAAAAATAGGATATAACATTTTAGTGAGCACCCAATAAACAAAATAACTAATGGGTGTTGTGGTTCTAAAGTGGGAGTTAAAACCTTTCCTGAAAGCAAAGACCCATGTTCCATTTTCGTCATAGCAATGTCGTAATATTTTTGAATGTCAGCTTTTTATCTTTTATGGAAAAGTTTTTAACTTTTCCTATTCCCTTTAGGTTTTAGTTTAGGTTGTCAGATTACGTTTTAGTTTTCCCAAACCAAAAGGGGATTCCGCTCCTACCGCTCCTATGGCGCCATATAAGATAAGCATTTCCTCATCAGGCGGTACCCCTATCACAACAACGCAAGTTCAGTTGGCGGGCTTGTGGTAACATTGGGCTGACAGATAAGCTCCAAGGCGTTTTTCGATCAAGTTTTGAATGACTTTCTAGTCATATCCTTCCTTTTAGTTTTTAACCTTTCTCTGCTTTTAAACAAAATTTTCCCTTTTTAGTTTTTATTTTCTGATTTTCCTACTTCCTTTCACCTTTAGACTTTATTATATTAATAATTAATTAGATTTAAGTATAAGAAAGGCCATCTTTATGGTCTTACAGAAAAGTTTAAAACTAAACCCTTCTTAGAGTTTTTGCTCATTAGGAACGTCGAGAAGGGAAAAACGAAGAACAAAGTAGACGAAACAATTAGCAAACTCTCCTGTCATTCACAACAATCTCAAAATCATAACATAGCACAAGGAAATAAGATTTCATATTTTTATTAAAGTGAGAAATTAAAAATATTCTTAGAAAGATTTTGAATTTTTTTCATGCTTATCGCTTATTCTTTGAAAGCAGATTCAATGAAAAAAGTTATCTTTGTTACCAACTTTCTTGATTCCAAAACTTAATTTTTAGAATATATGCAGGTTATTAATATCGGTGGGTTGTGCTATTTATGCAATTGTGCTCCTCAGCATATTGCTTGAGAAATTTGTAAGTTTTCATCGTGTCTTTCAAAAAATAAATATTTATATCATTATTATCGTGTTGTTTGTGTTGTTGTTTGAGACGTATGGTTTTCCCGATAGAAATTAATTAAATTATGTGTAGTAAATTTCGGATGAAATTAAATTGAACTAAATCTTGTTTGTAGGAATTCTTCATCAATCTTTGTGTCGAGCTGGCAAACTTTGTCACAAGATCAAAAATTGGTCAACCAAGTTCTAGTTCTACTCATCTATCTGTTGCGTCATCTGTAGCCCCAAAATTTCAAAGAGATATATCTCTTTCAGATCATAATTTAGGATCTCTCAATACTGACCCAGGGGATAGGAAGTACATTGCAGAATATAGTCCTGATATACAAAATAAAATTAGAAGATATTATATTCAAATGGGGCCTTGCCATCCTACGAGTCATGATTTTCCTAAAACTGTGTTTGGGAATACAATGCGTCAGTTTTATCCTTGTTGGTTTAATGGTCAACATTCAAAGTGGTTGGAGTACAGTATATTAAAAGATGTTGCATATTGTTTGTGTTGTTATTTATTCAAAAATGAACATGAAGTTCATGGAAATATGGGGGATGCTTTTACAAAAAATGACTTTAAAGGTTGGAACAAGGCTATAGAAAGATTTAGAGCTCATGTTGGAGAGGTAAATAGCATCCACAACAAGTGTTTCAATAGGATGAAGCACTTCTTTTGAAAAGCAATCCGACAAAGAAAAAAGTGAGTCTCGACATCGCTTAAGTGCTTCAATCGATGTGGCTAGGTTTATTTTGAGACTAGGATTGCCATTTTGTGGGCAGGATGAGAGTCAATCTTCTACAAATAGAGGTATCTTTCTTGGGCTCTTTCAATGGTATGGAGATATTAATCCGGATATTGGAAGTATTATATTAGAAAATGCTCCAAAAAATGAAATGATGTGTTCCCCAATAATTCCGAAAGATATTGTTGATCTTTGTGCCAAAGATGTAACGACCCGATCAGTCATTTTGAGCTCTAGCATACTGTTCAGCAGTCTAAGGCCAAGAGCAGCTTCATTTCAGGTGATATGACTTGTACGCATGGTCGAAATTGAAACTCAAAAAGATCGGAGTTAAAATTAAATAAAAAGTTTCTTTTCAGAAGCTTAAAGTTGCAAGAATGAACTAAGATTTGATTTTTGAGTATACGACCTCTGAATCGGGATCTAAAGGTTCTATCATGATCGTATGATGATATCGGACTTGGGCGTATGCCCGGTTCGGGTATTGGATAACCCGGGAGCATTTTGGCACCTATTGTGGAAGTTAGAATTTTGGAAGAAATTTCTTAAGTTTGGCTTGGAGTGAATTTTAGTGTTATTGATGTTCGTTCGGAATTCCAAGACTGGGAGAACCTCCGTATGGTGATCTGGAGTTGGGAGCGCGATCGGAAGTGAATTCGGAGGTCCGTATGTCATTTTGAAGCCATTTGGCTAAAGATAGAAATTTGAAGGTTTTTGAGAAGTTTGACCAGAAGTGGACTTTTTTATATCGGGGTCGGAATTCGATCCCGAAAGTTAGAATAAGTCCGTAATGTCAAATATGACTTGTGGGAAAAAATTGAGGTCAATCAGACATGATTTGTTAGGTCTAAACCTCGGATGTAGAAATTGGAAAGTTCAAAGTTCATAAAGCTCGAATCGAGGTGTAATTCATGATTTTAGCATTGTTTGATGTGATTTAAGGCCACGTGCAAGTTCGTAATATGTTTTGGGATTGGTTGGTATGATTTCTTGGGATCCCAGGGGGGCTCGGGTGGACTCCGGGGTGGTTAGCGGATTGAAATTGGAATTTGGAAGAGGGATGAAGGCATCTGGTGGCTGGTATTTTCGCTTCTGCAGTTGGTTGACCGCAGAAGCGGCACCGTAGAAGCGAACGGGGAGCCGCATAAGCGGTTTTTGTTCCAAAACTTGAGGAGCGCAGATGTGGTCAAAGTTCTGCAGAAGCGTCATGTTGACCGCATAAGCAGAACTACTGATGCAGTATGGCTTCCGCAGACGCGGTAGTGCCTGGAGGCAAACATGGGTTGAGTTCATTTCTCTCATTGTTCATGACTTGGGGGGATTTTGGGGAGCTTCAAGAGGGGATTTTTGTCGTCAATGATTGAGGTAAGTTATCTCCACCTATTTTGAGTTAAATACATCAATTTTGTGTGAATTTGGGCATGAAGATTAGTATAAAAATTGAGATTTTGGTGGAAAATGTAGAAAATTATATTCTTGAAATTTAGACACGATTTTGGATATGAAATTTAGAGAAAATTATATATTTAAGTTCCTAAGGTCATCGGCAAACTTTATCTTCGTGAAATGTTGGATTTTCGGGCACGTGGTCCCGAGGGCATTTTTTTTAACTTTTCTTTCGGGGTTAGGAATTGTTCTACATTGGGTTGTAAAGTATAGTTGATCATATATTAATGGATTTGAATGATCGGTGGCTAGTTTTGGAGCATTGTGCGTTGGTGCAAGTCTTCGGAAGAATGAAGAATGCCGGTCATGAGTCTCTAGAGCGAGGTGAGTCTCCTTTCTAATCTTGTGAGGGGAAATCTACCCCATATGTGAGTTAAATTGATTATGTGCTCTTAATTGTGGGGGCTACATATGCTCGAGGTGATGAGAGTCCGTGCGTAGCTACTATTATGCTATTGTCCGGGTAGTCTAGGACCCAAAAGCATGTTATACTTGGATAAATTGTGAACCCATTAATGTCTTGAATTGCTTGAATCACATTAAATTAATAATTGAATTTCTAAAAAGACTTAATCTTTGTTTTCTCAAATTATTAAAGAGAATTGGCCTTTCTTTTTTTTAAGCAAATTTTAGATTTTATTAATAGAAGATAAAGATACCACAAATAGGTGAATTACGAGTAAGGGAGTCAAATCGCCGGAGTTGTTACCCATATAACACAACCGGTCTAACCTTAGCGTATTCAACCTATTATGATAATATTACAGAAAATCAAAAGAAAATTACAAGAAGATAGGTTTATACGATAAGGAGGGGAACGCCAGTATTGTCACCCATATAATAATAACCGGCAGCGACCTTACCTTATAAATCCTATCGAGGCCCTAAAAAGCCTCATGAAATAAAAAGCAAGAAAACGATGAACATTAATGTGATGGTAAAGAAAGCGGATTTGCTTTCTTTTCTTCATATTTGTGGACTGTTAGCTCCAATTGTCTTTAACCTTCACGTTTGTTCCTCGACCGAGTAGGTTTTAAGACGGATGGTTGCACGGCTTGTTTTTGCTTTGCGATTCTCATCAGGGGCCTTCGAATGTTAGCATCTACGGCCATCCTGTTGTCACAAACTCTTTCTCTTTCACAAGCTTTCTTATTTGCTTTACTATGCATCGGTGATAAATCACCATTTCTTGCCGCTTCTGTTCGGCAATGTGATAAGATATCTTCTTCCTCCCCTTCTTCATAGATATGTCTTCCTATTTCCTCATTCAGAAATTGGCTATTCTGGATGTTGACTTGTGAAGCACTTAACACAATCTGTTGGTGTCCCTTCTCCAAGGGTGTGATTGACTTAGATGGTACAATCTGATTTTGAGCAACTATAGGCAATGATGTTGACTTTCGATTAGCAGTTACAGATTCAGCTGGTTTTGTAGTATTTTTTGGAAGAAATATCGGAGCATTATGGTTCAGGATTTGTTTGCAACAGTTTGCATATTGACAGTGTACTGCCCTGGCGATATATTCCTTCGACTTTTGTACTGATCGTCGTAATCCTCTCTAGCTGTATCTTCTTCACATTCTTGATCATCTTCCGAAGAAGAAAAGGCAGCAAATCCTTCTCCCCAACTCTCATCGTCATCATAGTCTCGATGGTCTTTCCACAATTATGATTTAACAACTATGTCCCTAATAGGGATTTGTTTGTTAATTGCAGCTGATGTTGACTGATCTCCATAGGGATTGTTGATTCCTGTCGAGGTGAATTTTGCACAGTATCATCTCTCACAGTTATAGGTCGATCTGCAACAGATTGCATTTTAGATCCTGTTTCTGGCAGAAAGTTGACTGCAGATATTGTTTCATTATGCAAAATTCTGTTGGAACTGTTATTCCCCTCTGCTGTATTGGGCAGTGAAGAATTAGGCAAGATCGAAGCTTTACTCAAGTTATTGCTTTCTTGTTGCCTAGGTGATTTTGACACAGCAGTTAATGTTGTTGCTATGGGAGTGACAGCAGATTGAGTTGTCAAGTATTTTGAATCTGTAACTACTTTGACAGTTTCTGAAAACTCCTTTTTTGTATCAGCTGCTTTATCCACCAGAGGAGAATGCTGCAACATATGCCGCTGGTAGATCAAACTATGTTCCTGGTTTTTGGCATTGTCAATATCTGTCTCAGTATAACAAGATACTATGTCATTTCCAGTTAATGCATTCAGTGGCTGTCTCAATGGGATAGAAGATAGCATTATACAATTTTGTGGAATGTTATCATTTGGGGTCACAAGAGTTGGTGCAGCTGCTATTGATGAAGCAGAAGCAGAATCTGTTTTAGAAACCACAGTACTACTATCCCCTTCAAGATGATCAGAATCTCCCTTATCGATCACAGTAGGATGTGTAGTGTTAACAGTCTCCAATTTTTACCAGTTGTTGGATCACATGAATGCTTTAACATGTGTTGCTGGGTGATTTCAATTAAATCAACCAAGGGATGTCTCAATGAAACAGTAACTGGTAGCAGACAAGTATGGGCAGTATCACCATTTGGTTTTGAAAGAGATTCTGCATTTACACAAGTTGTATCAGAAACGGCAGCAATTTTAAGAACCACTGCAGTGCTAGCCAATTTAGAAACTCCCATATCCTTCACAGTAGATTGATTAGTGGCAACAGTTAATGTAGCATTTTCAATTGACTTCTGTGCAAGATTGTAAGAGTCTTTAAAGAGATGAGCAGTATCCGAGTTTGTCATTGAAAATTTTGTAGCATTCTTCAGTGAGGATTCTGTCGACAGCAAGTCTGGACCTTTTGCATTTTCATCTGCTGATATAACTGATGCATCAATTGGATATCGCATTAACACATTATCCTAGTGAGTACATCCATCTCTACTTTCAGGACAGCATGGAACTGCGCAGCCAATCTGGTTAGTCTTGTCCTGTGATTCAACAGAAACAGCAATTGAATTTTTCTGGATCAACTGATGTTGTTGTGTATCATTATCCAGTACAGAAGACTCTGTACACTCCCTGTCTGCTCCTTTTTTATTTCCATCTGCTTGACCATGAGATGTAGCACAATCTGGTAAACTGGACAGAATCTTCTCTGAATGAGTTTTAGCTAAATCATTCAGAGAAGACTTTGGTGGATCAGACACAGTAGATTTACCAAGCAATGTAGCCTTAGGATTTGGCATTGAGGGAGCTTCAAACACTGGCAGAGATGAAGCTGGGATTTGTCCATCTGTCGCATTGTGTCGACGTCCTGCAATATTAGCATTCAAGTATTCCCTAGCATCGCCTCTTAATTTAACCTCACTGTCCCGACCTTCTGTTTCGCCACTGTGACGAACTTGTTCAATCAAGTCTCCTGAATTCCATCGACAAAATTTAGTATCATGTCCTTGGTGATTGCAACATGTGCAATATTTTGGTAAATTGTCGAATACAATCTGCTGGACGTATTCGACAGTTTTCCCAGTTTTTTTATCGACTATCTTGATCTTAGTTTTCTTTGGATGATTGTTGAGCAAGTTAATCAAGATTTTAACTCGAGCCTTACTAGGTCGAGTTCGATCTTGAATGGCATTATCTACTGCGATAGGTTTTCCCACTACAGAAGCAATGGACAATAACGACTTTCTTGCGAAGAAATTCGCAGGCAGTTCTGGAAATGAAATCCAAGTAACGGCTTTTGATGTTACTTCACGGGGTTAAATCCCATTGTCCATGGGAATGTCTGGAAGAAGAACTCATCGCCTTTTGACTTTACATAGCCAGAAGTTTTTGACAGCGCATTTGCAAAATCTTCAAATAGATTGAATCTTACCAGAATATGCCGAGATTCTAGTTGTCCAATGTTGCAATTACCTTTGGCGTCGAAATGTTTTGGTAAAATCCGACGTAGCTCCTGAAGTTCTGGTTTTCCATATGAAAATTTAACAATAACTGCTTGATGAAGACCTTCCTCCCTGGTGAAAGAATTCACTTCATCTACTGTGAACTCAACAGTAGGAATTCCTTGCTGAAACATGACTGGACAGAGTTCCAGATTAGTAAATTTTTCGACAGTTTTTTGTCCAGCAAGCATTGAAGCATATGACTGTTTTTGTCCATGAGTCGAATGATTTTCTGAATTGATATGATCAACCTCTCCCACACCCAGATGCTGGGGAGAGGTCGTAGCATCCATATTTACGCTATACTTCAGAGAATCTTCACCATTTTAACTCAAACAATGCTGCTACACGAAATTTTCGAAGCTGCTGAAAACTGGAGGATTCGTATAATTCTGATTGTATATAGAAGTATACTTCGAATCCAAACAAATTAATTAGCAAGCCGAATGATTCAACAGAAATAATATGAATTTGAATGAACAGTAAGAGTCGCAAAATTTAAGATCTGTTGCGTTTGGATTAAGATTTTGGAAAAACAATAAAAGGAAGGTATTCACCACAAGAAGGAGATTGTCGAGACACCAAAATAGTAGAAATCCGCCACCGGATTCCGGTGAGAATAGTGACGGAAATGAACTATTCACGCATGCTACAGTGAAGCCGGTGCACTTTTCACGCGAGAGAGTTCTTTTGTCCAATAATTTTTGGTGTAATAAGTGCAATAATTGGTAGTGGACTTCGATTGACTAACAACTTAATTGGCCTTTCTTGGATATTTGCTCCATGTGACTTCTTGACTGATTATCTCTATGTGTGTGTTTATTTTAGAACGGGCCGAACGCCTCGGCAGATTAATAGATGCATCTATAGGCGCGTCATCAACCCTCGGTAAGTGCACATTTATTTCTGTTGGAGCGATCTGTCGACCTCGATATGATTTGCGCATGCTTGTATTGCTTCCTGGACTCATTTGAGTTGTTCTACGCCTCACTATGGCTCGAGATCATATTGTTAATAATATCAAGAAATCAAAGAAAATTTTCCATGAAAGAATTATATGCTTACTTGTTTCCTCTATCTGGATTAGAATCACATTTATAAAATAAATCCATTGTTTAATATATTTATTAAGGATAAATAATCATTGGACTTCTAGTGAGTGTCAAGGTTGACCATATCATCTCTACCCCTTCGGGATTAGGAGGGACACTCATTGGGTACATGTTGTTTTTGTACTCATATTACACTTGTTGTTCATTCTATTGCACAGGTATATGTGACTCCAGTGGTCTGCTAGGCTTAGCAGCGGATGATTCTGGGACTAGGTGAGTTGCATCATTCGAGACAGCCGCAGCTAGAGTAGTCCCTTCCTTTGTACTGTATTTACTTTCTGCCCATTGTATTCCGAATGGACGTTGTATCTTTATTATTCTTATCAGTATATGCTTATACACTTGTGGCACCAGGTTCTGGGATGGTTTAAAGTATTACGTTAATTGCTTACCTTTTAAATTTGATTTGAAACTATATTCCATAAATATTTTCTTAATAATGAAGGAAAAATCATGTATTTAAAAAGTGATAAAAATGAGATTTAATTTAGCATTTGAGTTGGCTGGCCTGACAGCGGTGTGCAGTGCCTCCACGACCCTTAGTGGATTTTGGGTCGTGACAAAAGAAACAATCAAAGCTATCATTGAATACTTGGATGGGGATTTTTTTGGGATAATAGTTGATGAATCAAAGGATATATCACAGAAGGAGAAAATGGCACTTGTTTTGAGATATGTTAATAAAGAAGACGAAGTAATTGAGAGATTTGTGGTATTGTACATATCAATGATACATCTGCTCAACCATTGAAGAAGGAAATCTACTCTTTTCTTTCGTATCACTCATTAAGTCCATCCCAAATACGTGGACAAGGTAATGATAGAGCTAGTAACATGTAAGGAGAGCTACATGGTCTAAGACTTTGATTCTGAATGAAACTCCATCGGCATATTACATTCATTATTTTGCTCACCAATTGAAGTTAATACTTGTGGCTCTTGAAAAGAAGTATTCAGATGTAGATGACTTGTTTTGTATAATTACTAATGTGTTAAATATTGTTGGATCATCTTTTAAGCGCAGGGATTTGCTTCAACAACATCAAGCTGAAAAATTAGAGGAATTGCTCATATAAGGTGAAATGCATACTGGACGAGGACTAAATCCAGAATAAGGGCTTTAACGACTCGGTGATACTTGTTAGGATTCTCATTATAGAACGTTAGATAACCTCATTGTCCTATTTTCATCAATTATTCATGTTCTTGAATTTGTTGCACGTGAGGGTCCAAATTATGCTTGTAACGATTCGACCGGTCGTTTTGAGATTTTACGCTTTGATCGCCAGCTCTTGGTCATAAATTTCCCCGAGTTATGCATTATGACCGATGTGGATCCGTTGGTTTCGATTTTCAGGAAAAATCGGAATGAATTTGAAAGAATAGTCTCAGTTGAAAGCTCTAAATTTGAAAAGTTTGACCATGAGTTGACTTATGTGTATATGAGCTCGGATCGGAATTTTTATGATTTGGCTAGCTACATTAGGTAATTTTTATGACTTAGGAGCGCGATCGGAACTGGTTTTGGAGGTCCGGTGTGGAATTTGGCTTGAATTGGCGAAATTAGTATTTTAGCGATTTCCGGTTGATAGGTGAAAATTCAATCCGAGGGTCGGGATGGAATTCCGAGAGTTGTTTTAGCTTCATTATATGATTTGGGATGTGTTTGAAAAATTTATGTCTTTCGGAGGTGATTTGGTCGGATTTTTTATCAAATGCATGTTTTGGAAGTTTTTGGAAGACATAAGATTGAATTCAATGTGAATTGATGGTTTTGATGTTGTTTGAGGTATTTTGTTTATTGGAACAAGTTTGAATGATTTCATGGGGTGTGTTGGCATGTTTATTCGGGGTACCATGAGGCTCGAATAAGTTTTGCAGGAATTTTTGGAAGATTTTGTCATGTTGTGTATAAGCATGTAATGATCCAAAGGTCCATTTTTAGTTCTAGAGATTGAAATTTGATTTAAAGACTTCCAGTATTTTGAAAATGAATTATAGGAGTGATCTAGAAGGTCTGGCTTAATTTCATCAAGTCGCAATTGGATTTTTGACGCGAAATATAAGTTAATTGTTTAACGACTGAAATGGGTATCACACTTAGAAAATGAGCTCTGAATTGAGTTTCGATTGAAGGGCTATGTTTGTATTATTATTTATGACTCATAGGAACAAGAATCATTGAATTCCAAGTTTAAATGATGGAGTTAGAGCATTTTTAGTGAAATTGAAGATTGCTGGTGCATCATATAAGGTGTGCACCTTTTAGCGACCAAATTTGGTACTTTTAGCGACCAGATTCAGGTGTATTAGTGTTGTTCTTTTTTTTTGTGTGTGGTCATTTTGACGTTTTTTTTGTGAAAGAACACGGTCTGGGACGATTTTTGAGCAAGAAATCAAGGGAAATATTGAGGTAAGTAACTTGTAATCATTTCTACTCCATAATATTGAATTATCATCGAATAGTCCGACTAGATTACATGTTTTTGAGGTGTAAATTTGGAATTTAGACCTAGGGATTTGAAAATAAGATTTGAAGATTTAGTGGTTGAATTTTTATCGAAATTTAGTAATTTTGGTATAGTTGGACTCGTGGTTGAATAGGTTGTCGGATTTTGTGAGTTTCATCGAATTTCGAAGCTTGGCCCGGAGGCCGAGTTTGAGAAATTTCGGGATTTTGATGTTAAATTAGATATTTTCAAGTGGGCTTCGCTCCCTTAGAATATTTTAATTATTATGTACTGATTGCGGCTAGATTTGGAGCATCCGGAGGTCGATTCGTACGGGCGAGGCAGTGCGGGCTAGAGTTTGGACCTGATCGAGTGAGTAATTATTGTAAATTATATCCTGAGGGTTTGAAACCCCGGATTGCATCGTAGTGCTATATTGAGGTGATACACACGCTGGATGACAAGCGTGTGATCTTTTACTAGTGGGGATTGTGACTTGGTCCATCCCGATTGATGTTTGTATTGCGTATTTGACCGACACTTAATTGTTATCATCATCACTTGGGCTTAATGCCATATTTGGGCTTCGTGCCAATTATTTGGACCCCTAGGGGATTTTTATCACTGTTTCGACTTATATTTGAACTCAGTCCTATTGATAATTATTGTTTTACAAACTCAACCATTTTTATACAGATTTGAAACCAAATGATATTTCTAAATGATATTTTGGGCAGAGAACTACTGTTTTACAAATGCCCGAGGGGCTTGTGATGATTTTCGAACTAAGTGAGACCGAGGGCCATATGTGAGAATATGCTGAGTGATATGAGGCCGAGGGCCTAAGATACTTTTATATTCCACGAGGTGGCTTGAGTGACGTGGGGGGGGGGGGGCTTTAAGGCCTTGTGAGTGATGTGAGGAGGCTTTCAGGCCTTATGGATGATGTGAGAAAGCTTTCAGGCCTTATGTTGACATAGCGTTTGGGCTGTAAGGGGCCCCTCCGGAGTCTATACCCCCACAGTGAGTGCGGGTACCCATTATGCTGAGTGATTGATGCTGAGCCCGAAAGGCTATTATAAGTGTTTATGAGAGTGAGCCCAAGGGGATAATATGAGTGATTGTGAGGTAGCCCGAGGGGCTGTTACTACCTTGAGATATTTCCCGAGAGACGAGCTTTTATGTGCTCATTTTTGCATACTTACTTGTCTTTCACTTGTTATACTGTGGTATTTGTGCCCGAGAGGCGAATTTCTATGCATATCGGCACTAATTATTTTGAAATTATTTTGAAACTGTTGAAAAGACCATTTTCAAAAGAGGTTTAAACTGAGCCAAGAGATTTTCTAAAGATATCACAATTTCACTGTTTTCTCAAAGGATTGTACACTGCTTCTATACAACATGTTGGTTGCTTTACATGATTTCTTACTGCTCAATTATTATTTACCTTTATTACTCACTGAGTTGGAGTACTCACTTTACTCCCTACACCTCGTGTGCAGATGCATGTATTTATTTACCCGGTAGCGGGTATTGGCTGTTTGGAGGCAAAGATGTAGGAGTATAGCGAGGTGAATGCCAGCATTCGCAGCACCATTTCTTTCTATGTTATTCATTCTTCATGTTCCGTGTATTTTTAGACTTAGTAAATGTAATTACACTCTTATAAATGCTCACGACACCACAGTTTGGGTTGTGTTTGGGTTGTACTTTCGCTAAGTAATATTATTAAATCATCTTTGAAATTATTTATTCATGTTTATCTATTTTTGAAAAAGGCAATTAGGGTTGGTTGACTAGCCTTGTCTTCACGAGAGGCGCCATCACGTCTTGAGCGGGGTTTGGGTCATGACAAGTTGGTATCAGAGCCTAGGCTACATAGGTCTCACGAGTCATAAGCGGGTTTAATAGAGTCTCGCAGATAGTTACGAAGACATCTGTATTTATCCTCGAGCGGCTGCAGAACCTTTAGGAAAACTTCACATTCTTGAATTCTTATCGTGCATCCTTGATTCAGCTTGAAAAGTAACTCTTGAAATTCCTTCCACACGTTCGCATAGGCGCATGAGCGCTCAGTATCATATGTGCCTTGATGGCTTGTGATTCCCTGATCGACGGGCCAAATGTGATCTCTGTGATTGATATTGGGACAATCTAGAGGACTTGAGGCCAGATCTTTTCCTATGTCTTGAGCACCGAGGTGCTGATTGTGTCAGTAATTGTTTTGAACTTATATGTTCGGTATTGTCCCTATTAGTGGAAGTGATGGCTGGATAGCCATGCGATGAGTATGTTAGTACTGCGAGATGTATCTATGTAATTTGGAAGTGCGAGATGATAGAAGAACTATTAGGTGTTTGAATTCCGTCGTGATTCGAGGTATATCCCCGAGTTATGGGGGTGTGAAGGATCTTTTCATATTTTCGGGTTGTAGGTGAAATAAATTTCATGTAGCCGTATCAGTTCAGACTCAAGAAGACTAAGTGGTTGTGTAATGTGTATGGTGCTGGAAGGTATACGGAAATGTTATATTAGGACAAAATAGGTGGGTTATCTTCTGCGGAGAGTTCTGAAATGATATGATCCTTATGTGTATGTTCGAAGATCCCATGTGTGATTGAAAGGTATGTGTTGAATTTGAAATTTTGGGTTGCCTAAGAGAATAGGCTTAACTGTTGTAGGGGATGAACACGAGAATTGTAGAAGAGTTACAGTACGGGATGATATGTGTTTTCAAAACTTATAAATAATTTGAGTTTAATCTCACTATGTTATTGTGGCATCAATAGAGTAAATGTTTTATGAGTTATTGAGGGTATTTTGATTTATGACTTCGAGCCAAGTAGGGGAGTCTGCTGTGAGTAGTTGATTGCACGGTCAGGTGCTATGCTGGTTCCAGTTTGAGGCGTGCATGTGAATCGGTTATAGCTTGCGAAAATTGAAACCAAGGATGGCTCGAGTAAAGGGAACTTTTGACAAAGGTTATATAATGCTTCATAGGGTAAGGAGATCACAGGATGTATTAAGTTGTTGTTGGTAAAGAATGCTCAGTGCATAGAGTAGGAAGTTGCTTGGTTGTATTGGGATGGGGAGTTCATTATGTTATATCGGAGTACCAATAAGGCACGGGTGGTTTTGTTTGTTGGGTCAGGTAAATTGCAGTTTGAATAAGAGTGAATGGCTTACGATAATGGTTCTAATGTGTTCAAGAGTCTACATACAGCAATTGAGTGTTCTAAAGTTGCATATGTGGTTAGAAACTGAGTTTCAATGGATGATGTCAAGACTTGTGGTATTTCTAGGTTAATGATGGGTTTCTATATATCAGTATTAGGAAAGTAAAGGAAACAAAGTTAGATTCATAGGAAATTCTTCAGAGTAAGGCATTCTGGAATGTGGTGTTTTTGGGAATATTTGAGAGAGTATTCATTGGTTTATGGGCTTCAGACAGTGCGGTTTATGCTTGGGTCTCATGTGGTAAGCCTGGGTTGAGGGATTGTGGTGCTACAACAACAAGAAATATCAAGTTGAAGACGCATCAGAAGAAATTTGAATAGATGGAGTAGCTTGATGGTAGATCCGATCGGCATGGTAAAAATATGATTAATTCTTTTTATGTGTTTGAGGTAATGAGTTTATCCAAGTATTTTTGCAGCAATGCTTTGGGGTTCCGACGGCTTGCTTAGCTTTGTCTAGATAGAAAATTTCAGTCCTGACAGTTTAGTTTGTATAAATGAAATTGGGAGAGTTCTTGTTGATTTATACCGTGGTTGGAAAGGTGCATTTTCTACGGATGTAAGAGGCACGGGATGTGTAATAATCTTTCTTCTAGATGGGATCAATGGAAGTTCTTGGCTAGATGAGTTACAGTTCAGTTCTGGAGGAGAGTTGATCAGTGTGGACTCAATCCTAAGAAAGAGCGGATGCGAATACTTTTACCCGATAGTGGTATCGGGGTCAACTTTCCACAGAGAGCTTCGATTTGGAGTTGAGTATTTGCTAATCCTAGAAGTGCATTTTGGCTCCTAATAGATCTTCTAACATTTTTGGTTTTCTTTTGAGCAATAGCTACAATTTATCAACTACAATTGTAAAACAAAGTTATGATAAAATTATGATTCTAAGTTGTATGGAATATAGAGAAAGGCACTAGGGTCGTGGCATGTACCTAGGTGGTGAACTAACGGGTAGAGATTCCTAAATGCAAAAATGATTAATATGGGACTTATGCTATAACCATTGCATTTTTGCACCCACTCGCACACATCTCGGTAAAAAGAGTGATTTTTCCCAGTTGACTCTCTCGAGACCAATTGGGTTGGCTAATTTGCCCAAGCAACTTATGGTTCAAGTTGGGTAACTACTCTCTCGAGGTTTAACCCGTTAATTGGGACTAGCATTCTCATGGATCCATCCAAATTCCTTGTTGGAATTAATCTTGGGATCATAGACTTTCTTTCTCAAGAAGAGTCAAGACCCACTAAGCTAGACTTAGTGTTTGCAGCCACCAAATCTTAATGAAAACATAATATTAATCCAAATAACAAATACCCAACATCATTCATGCACTAAACAATCACACCAATTAATTATCCATGCTAGGGTTGAGCCACAACCCTAGCTGATGGTTTAGCTAGACATAGTAGTAATAGAAGTTAAAGAAATAATACATGAAATTGACATAATAATTAACTACAATGATAATCTACTTGAATCCATTTTAAACTAGAAGAAATTGCCTAAAACAGGCTAACAATATGAAGTCTTAAACTCAGCAGCTTTCTGATAATAACTTAACCTAAAAAGGAAAATATTCTATTTATACTACATAGAAAAAATCGGACAAAAATACCCCTGAGGGTCTAGCACGGACCGGTACAAATGTCACACGGCCGCGGAGGGAAATAAGTCTTCAAGTCTTGCTTCTGGAACTGTAGGATACAGACCGCGCAGATATGTCACACGGCCGTGTAGGCTGAGACACACGGACCGTGTAGAAATGGGATGTGGCCACGTAGTAGATTTTTTCCAAAACTCAACTCTCTGAACTTTTACCCACGCGTACCGCACTGATTTAATGTGTGGCCACGTGGGCTTTTCCCTTGATTTTTTGGTCTCTGAACTTCCATCAGTGCGGACTGCATGGAAATGATTGCAGACCGCATGGATTGTCATGCAAATTGCAAGGTCTCTGAACTTTCCTGTGCGGCCGCATGGCAAAGCAGTGCGGACCGTGCAGGGTGAACTTGAACTATTCTAGCCTCTATACTCTCCTGCATGGCCGCACACCAAATCAGTGCGGTACGCGCAGGTCATCTTGTTCCCCTCTTCAGTTGTCTTTTGAAACTTGGAATATTTCACTCCTTTTTTAGCCGATCTTTGATATTTATCGTCTTGTCGCTCAAACCTGCAATTTGTAAGCATTTTGGGGCTAATATATGGCAATTAATGCACAAAGCTCAGGTAAGAATGGGTATAAAACATGTAGAAATCACAGGTATCAACTCCCCCAAACTTAAACATTTGCTTGCCCTCAAGCAAATAAAATGAGACCTATCCCTCAATGGAAAACACCAAGTAATTCATGTTCATCCTAAAGTAACCTCAACAAGCATCAATTGGGACTAACAATTGCCCTCAATGCGAATACATCATTAACACATTTAAAACTTTGAAAACTTGTGGATCAAGTGTGACACAAGAGCATCAAGAGTTGACACATCTCATCAAGGAACCTTTTTCAAGTACTTTGGTCATTGTGGAACCCAAACTCACACATCCTCGACTTTCCTAGGTGAACCTTACCTTTTAGAATATTTCACACAAATGGAGGTGAATGGACTCTCTCTCATCTTTTACAAAGAAAAGGCCCTAAGTCCGGCTCTAAGTACTATATGCTTGTTTTTCATGTAAGTATCCACTAATGTAGGCTTCCCTCAACTCAAGATCATATAGGGCTTTTGAGGAGTCATGTGAAGGATTTTGGGTGAAGGTAAGATATGATTTTATTCAAATCGGTTCAATTTTCCCTTAAGCACTTCTTTTGATTCATTTTGGCACACTTTCTTTACTCAATTAAGTAATTCACTTCTTTCAAGGGGTTATAGAGACACATTATCACTCTTTCTTTTGCAATTCTAAACCATTCTCCTTTTGTACACTTTTCCATACCTTTTTCACTTGTTGTTGTCCTTTGATTCCCTTTTGATTCTTATTCTCTTTTTGTCTTTCTTTTTCCTTTTTCTCTTTTTTATTGCCTTCCTTTTCTTTCGCTTTTGTGCATTTTTACCACATTGATGCCTTTCTTGCCTCCCCCCCAAACTTAGACATTTTCCACTACTCAAGGGAAGATTTGGGTGCCAAGATAAGGTCTAATTGAGAACGGGTATAGGCTTGCAACTTGGTTCATGAAAGAAAAAGGTTCAAGTCTCAAAAGGAGTGAACTAGGGATCATTTGTTTTGTAGGTCATGAAATTGTTCAACTTGGCATTTTTGGATTAAGGAGAGCCTATAATCACTTCTCAAATAAAGTTCCACCTATGATTTTACTTCAACAAACATTCGGGGCAAGTTCTAGACCATTGGCAGGGTACTTGGGCTCAACAAAATCGAATTCTCGCCATATACACTCAAGAATTGCCAAATACGGAGCGAGGGCCCACAATGACCTTAGATATGATTCTAGCGCACAATGGCCAAAATGACCACATGATGATTGTTTGGTCAACACAAGAGTCTCAAGGCCACAGCTTTCACCATCCAAAACACAACTTAATGTCCTTGACCATAGGATCAAACGCAAATGTGCTAGGCCCAAGTGAAGCTTTGCCTGAGGTACCCTTAACTACAAAAAAACTTGAAAATCAAAAAGAAAAAATCAAAAACATACTCAAACTCATAAGAAGGTTGTCATGCCATCTATTATTGGGAAGAGCCACCCGGTTCGCACAACACTATACCCTTGGAAAGAACCGTGGCATTAAAAAAATCAAGGGCTTATTGCAAACGCCAAAACAGACAAAAAAGGCTACGTGCCTAACTTTGTAACTAAAACGAAAACGAAAAACAAAAAAAAAACAAAATTAAAATCGAATGAATATGTACAAAAGGGGATTAAAATATACAACTAGGGGGAGATGAATATATACATAGAATCTGAAGAGCATTTAGAATGAACAATTATATATACACCATCTACCAACTGTCACACCTCCTTTTTCCGCACCTGCAAGGGGCGCAAGGGAGTTTTTCCAATAAAAGGACAATCAAAACGGGATTTATTATTTAATTCATAGTCGCCACTTGGGAGATTTATGGTGTCCCAAGTCACCGATTGTAATCCCGAATCGAGGAAAGGGATTGACTCTAAATTACAGTCTGCGCACCAGATATCCGGATAAGGAATTTTGTTAACCCGGGAGAAGGTGTTAGGCATCCTCCCTCTTACCCCGAATGACTTTGGTTCCTTCGAATCTGACTAAGGACCTTCGAGCCCCAAATTAGCCGCAAGAACCCTAAAAATCGAAAACCATGGGTCTGTTCAAATTAATGAGGGATTGAGGTCTAATAGACCTTAATCTAGGTGTTCTCAACTGAGAACACACCGCTTCAGGTTCCTTAGACCTAAAATGGTTGAATCCGGTTCGTGACTGGGGTCGTTTGTTCATGAGCTTTTGAAGATAAGTTTTTCTTTTTCCTTCTATTTCTGTTTGTCATTATTTAAGTTTTTCAGGTTCGCGATTATTTCTTTTTCCTTCTATTTTGTTCTACATGTGGGCTCCTGACTCCTTTAACTTAAAATAAATACCTCCATTCTATAGGCGGGCTCCTGACTACTTTAACATAAAGTAAATACCTTCGTTCTACAGGTGCGATCCTGACTCCTTTAACTTAAAATGAATACCTCTTTCTGCAGGTGGGCTCCTGACTCCTTTAACTTAAAATAAATACCTCCGTTCTACAGGCAGGCTCCTGACTCCTTTAATTTAAACTAAATACCTCCGTTCTACAGGCGGGCTCTTGACTCCTTTAACTTAAAATAAATACCTCCGATCTACAGGCGGGCTCCTGACTCCTCTAACTTAAAATAAATACCTTCGTTCTACAGGCAGACTCCTGACTCCTTAAACTTAAAATAAATACATTCGTTCTACAAGCGGGCTCCTGACTTCAACTTAAAATAATAACAACCTCCATTCTACAGGCGGGCTCCTGACTTCAACATCAATTGAAAAGTAACACCTCCATTCTACGGGCGGGCTCCCGACTTCAACAACTTAAAAATAACGCCTCCGTTTTACGGGCGGGCTCCTGACTTCAACAACTTAAAAATAACACCTCCATTCTACAGACAGGCTCCCAACTTCAACAACTTAAAAATAATGCCTGCGTACTACGGGCGGGATCCCGACTTCGACAACTTAAAAATAACAACTCCATTCTATGGGCGGGCTCCCGACTTTGAGAACTTAAAAATAACGCCTCCGTCTACAGAAGGGCTCCCGACTTCGACAACTTAAAACGAACGCCTCCGTTCTATGGGCGGTCTCCCGACTTCGACAACTTAAAAAGTAACACCTCCATTATACGGGCGGTCTCCCGACTTAAACAACTTAAAAGTAACACCTCCGTTCTACGCGCAGACTCCCGACTTTGACAGCTTAAAAAGTAACAACTCCGTCTACGAGTGGGCTCCGTACTTCAACAACTTAAAAATAACACCTCCGTTCTACGGTCGGGCTCCCGACATAAACAACTTAAAAATAACGCCCCAGTTCTATGGACGGGCTCCTGACTTCAATGACTTAAATGAGTAACGGCTCCGTTCTACGAGCGGGCTCCCGACTTCGACAACTTAAAGTACACCTCCGTTCTACGGCGAGCTGCCAACTTCAACAACTTAAAAATAACACCTCTGTTTTATGGGTGGGCTCCCGACTTCAACAACTTAAAATAACGCCTCTGTTCTACGGGCGGGCTCCGAATTCGACAACTTAAAAATTAACGCCTCTGTTTTACGAGCGGGCTCTCGACTTCAACAACTTAAAAATAATGCCTCCGTTCTACGGGCGGGCTCCCGACTTTAACAACTGAAAAATAACGCCTCCGTTCTACGGGCGGGCTCCTGACTTCAATGACTTAAAAGAGTAACGCTTCCATTCTATGGGTGGGCTCCGGACTGCAGCAACATAAAATGTTTCCTCGTTCTTCCGAGCAAATTTTCAACAATGGCAGAATATGTTCTGCCCCAGTTTTCGTGATTTTCCTCGTGGCGTGTCTTTCCACCATCAACGATATTTCTTTTCGCTGCTTCAAATCAAAGAAGACCTTGTTAGTTTAAAATGTGGTAAGTGGTCGTGCCACTCCTGCTGGGGAAGGTTTTTCCTTCTCTCCTTTCCCTGCCTTGCATTTCATTACGCTATCAAAACTTACTGGGGATGATATTATTTGCTGGGGATGATATTTCTGCTGGGGATCTCTTTTCTTCCCCTCCTATTCTCTTTTTGTTTTTTTTTTTCAAAACTACTTACTTCAAAATTTTTATTTTCTCTCAACACTGCTAGGGGTAAAAATGTCATCAGCTGGGGATAACGCTGTTGAGGATAACATTGCTGGGGAATTTTCATTCCTTCGAAACAGGTGCTTCATTCCTCCAAAAATGGTTGGGGATGACATTGTCCTCTTGCTTTTTCTGAACACAAGTTTCATTCCGTTTTTTCTGTCCGCTAGGGATCCTACTTCCTTCATAAAGACTTGTTATGATGGGGATAATATTGGTTCAAAAGACCACTTCCCATTAGACTTGTCTTATTTTCCTTCTTCCCCAAAGTGGATACCTGATTTTTAGAAAAATTTCAAAATGAAATGAAAATTTTCTGCCCTAGTTTGATAAACCTCCTTGCATCATGCTTCTCTGCCATCAATGACATTTCACGTCCCTGTTTCACATCAAAGAAAAGTTGGGTCAGTATAAAACAGGGTGGTTGGTTGTGATACTCCAGGTGGGATGATTTTTTTCTTCTCTTTCCCATGCTCTGCGCTGTCTGACCATCTTGAAGTTGGACAAATATCTCCCAACCTTCTTGACGATTCCTTATTCACAAACTTCTTACAGCTATTTCCCATATGACCCTGTATCATTTCCGTGACAGCTGATTTACCTTGAAGATTTTGCAATGTTTTGCTGATAAACCACTTTCTCTGGGGATATCCCTTTTCTTTTGTGGCATAACTCGGGAACTGGCATTCTCCCGACCTTTGACTTTCACATGAATTTCTCAAATTATTCCCATCTCTCTCCGCGTTGTTCTTTCTTGATTTGTCCGTGGGCCTTGTCCTTGAGGTCTATAACCTTTGATTCCTGCTCGAGATATCCTTCTTGGCACTAGTTGGCCCTTTTGTTAATCTCATCTTGCTGGGGATATAATGACACTGGCTTTGCACTTGTTCTTTCCTGACTCATACCCCTTGGACGTACCAGTTAGATCTCGTCTTGCCTAATTGGAAGTTGATGGCATATTTTGAATTCATTTCTCATTTGTTTTGACCAAACAAACTCTACTGGGAATTATCTATGAAAGGGGAAGGATAAAAGTAACAAAATAAAATGAAGGAAAAAGATGACTCTCTAACAAGAGAAACTAGAAAATAAAGACCTATCAAACGCGGATACCGACTATAATGGTCATGATATGCACATATGGCCTATCCTTCGTAGTTAATCGTCTTTCAAGATCTTCGTTTGGTGATTCCCCATCTGATTCTCACCCTTATTCGACTTGTAGTGCCCGAAGGTTTTCAACGTCAAGCCTCTCTTATTTTGGCCTTTTCTCTCAGCTTTCATCGCCTTATGGTTCCTGTGAAGGTCTTCACCGATAAGACTCTCTCATTTTATTTCTCAGTCAGGGATTGGGGTGTTACCGATAAGACTCTCTCATGTATCTTCTCTGTAGGGGACGTGAGTATTTTCTGCTAGGGTTAAAGTCTTTTTGTCGGGGATCAGAGTGTTATGTTCTGATAAGACTCTCCCATTTGCCTGACTTTGCCTCTTTTGAAGACTGATCGGAAGGTCTTTCTTTGGACCGTAATGTGGTATTTGGATAGGCTAGAAAGAAAAGGTATTAAAAGCTAAAACAAATGCATCAATTTTGGGTTCAACATTACAACCTTCAGAGCTAGATTTATTTATAACAGCGCTACCTTTGCCCCAGTTTCTTGCCTGGGGCTACTTTAACTTTTGATACATTATGACCGAGCTGTGACGCGCCTACGTATCCTCTTTGAGGAATCAGGTCAAACGTAGTTCCCAATTCCTTTTTTTTCTTCTGACTTTCTTTTTTTTATATCATTTTTTTCTTTTCTCTTTTTTTTGGTTGTTTTTTTGTTGTTTTTGTTGCTTTCTTTTCCTTCATTTTTACTTTTTCTTTTTCTTCTACGTTTGTGTTTCTATCCTTTGCTACTGATTCCGAAGGAGGTGTATGAAAGAAAACAAATAAGGCTTAAAGGGTGAATGAAGAATAAAGTGTTTGGATAGCAGAACAAAATGCCTCCGTCATTCCAATCTTCAAAACATGCCAAGTGCAAACAACACAATTAAACAAAAATTTGTAGCCTCTTCTGATGGTGCTGGACTTGACAATCATATTCACACATTTCCTTTTTCATTTGTCATCTCTAAAGCACCGTTGGGAAACACTCTCACTCATATTATCACGAACGACACATGTCAATTTGGCGAATCTTGCCTTTAACGAGTTTCTTTACGTTATACTTGCCCCAATTTCTCATGACTCGGGCTCCAAATAATCTCAAACCGTTCGTATTTCCCTTAACAATCCCATCATCTCCCAATGGTTTTACGATCAACTTTAAAGATTATTCCCAAAATGCGTGCGCATGTCATGTCACTAGAATCAGCGTTTGAACAAAACAAAACAAAACAAATTGGTAAAAAGGACTAAATAAATAAGATGACTGGAGATAACAAAAGACCGGATTTTTATATTAGACAAACGGAGAAACAATTCAAATAACAAAACAAGCAAAACAAAGTGGAGTACAACCCTTAGAATAAAATCAAAACAAAATGGACAACACTAAACAAACCACCATGACTAAACAAACTAAATTAAATGAAAGGACAAGAGGGTTTGAGTCGCAAGACAATATTCGGATTACCACCCTGAAAATAACACGGCAAAAGAAATGACAACAACATCAGCCACCAAAACACTTCCCTGGCTAACCAGAAGATGGAGCATCTTTCCAATCATCAAACTCAAGCTGGCAATGGATTCTGGTCCATGTTTAGCACCTCTGGTGTCTGAACCTCGATCCTACTGGCGTCAATAAGATCTTGCACTGCATGTTTCAACTTCCAACACTTCTCCGTATCATGCCCGTAAGCCCCCGAACAATATTCACAACTTACCGAGTGGTTCATATTTTTGGAAAAGGGATTTGGCAATCAGGGCTTAACAGGACTCAACAAAGCTAAATGTACTAATTTGTGGAATAAAGCAGTATAGGTTTCTCCCAATTCAGTGAATGTTCTCTGATTCCCACGGAAACCTGTCCCTGCAAGGTTCCTATAGGCCCTTGGTGGTGGATATGTGTTTTCTGGAGGTGGATATTGGGAAGTTGAAGTATGTCTTTGAAAATTGTGTAGGGAAAAGTGGCATCGGGAAGGGCCATGCGGTGCCCGAGGACAACCACGGGGATGACGTTGATACTGAGGGCATTTAGAAAGGACGACCACTGGACCCTGTTGTCGGGGAGGTTCAACACTGTCTTTTCTTTCCATGGTAAGGCTATCCCGAGCAACTTGCTCCCTCCACTTGAGCCAGAACTTCCCGAAATCTTCCTTAAGCTTCTCCTCCATCTGTGTTATGGAGGAGTGGTCCGGGACGATGCCTGATGGAAGAGTGACGGAGACACAAGGGTGATCGGGAGATGCCAAAGTTTGGGTGATGACATCATTGGAGAAACCAGGCGGTGGTGGTATGGGTGCCTTTCCATCCACCCACGCCTGATACATGTCTGTCATATGCTGTCTTAACATTTTCACTTATTCTTCCAACCCGTTGTTCCGTTCAACCAGATGTTGTCGGTCATCGATATCGACCCACTCAGTTATGAGGTTCTATGTCATTGTCTTTCGACTTTGTTTTGCAGGTAAGAGTTACCACAACCAACCAACTTTCTGATTTGAACACGATAAAGTGAAGCCATCACATTAGTGTTAGGGCATTTGAAAGATAGGTAAACATATATCAGGGGTGCAATGCACCTAAGCAGTTAAACCATTTATCATGCATTCGCTTCAATTAAGTGCGTCATTCCGGCTTCTTGTAATTGTGCCCCTTCGAAAATCTCCTGAAATTTCCTTTATTTCTTATTCTCTTTTTGTTTTTCTACTATTCCCTTTTTTCCTTTTCTTTTCTAGTGGTGGTCGAATCTTATGGAGATTGCCTACGTATCATGACCCCGCATTCAGACCTTGCGTAGTTCGGACGAACAAACTATTTTAAAAACAAAGATATTTTTTCTCTTTTTTTATTTGAAAATAAAACAAGATTTTTTTTTGAAAATAATATTATTTTTCTTTTTTTTATTTTTTCTTCTTTTTTTTGCAAATAAAACAAACTAAAATATATATTTTTTAAACATTTGGCAGAGTTTTGATACTATTTGGACATTGGTTTTTTTCATTAAAAGAATAATTATCTCTCTACACTGCTATTTTTCTTCTTTTTTTTCTCTTTTTCACAAATTTTAAAATTTGTGATTTCAAAAGCCGGTCAGCATGCAAGTTTGAAGAAAATAAATGCGTAAAATAAATAGGATGCAGCAGGATGGTCTTTTTTCATTTCAGGTTGCTTGTCCTAGACGGACCCAGCCCTTGCGTTGAGTCCCTTAAGTCAAATGCAACATGATGTAAATAAGCGTTCCTACTAGGGATCCGGCATGAAGTTTTGTTATACTATGTTTCAAACCTTGGTTTTTGTTCTAGACCTGGCTTACCCGAGCGGACAACTCGAGCCGCGGATGGGAACTGCGTGCCGGTAACCAAAAGATCCTCCGGTTTTGCAGTTCCTCTAAATCATTGTTCTCTATTGGGATAATGACACTAACAGAAAGAAGTCACGACCAGCGTGCACTCCTCGGGAGAGAGAAGAGAGGGGTTTTGGTACAGTTTATATATACAGTTCAAATAATATCAAAGCGGTAAAAAGTACCATTTCGCACATTAACCGCAGATCATATAAAATATCAGATAATAAATAAAGCCAAATATAACAATTTATTCTAAGCTCGAATTTCTAACCCTGAACTCGTGGTTCTGAGTAATTCCCCAGTAGAGTCGCCAGAATGCTACCACTACATTATTGGTTCTTTAAACTAACATGCAGGGCAGTCTATCCACTATTACGGCTTGATACACAGTTGTACATAGCAAAGCTACTACATGCTTTTAACAAAAGAAACTAACTACTATATTACACAACTTAAAATTTCAGAATATACAAAGCTAAATGTTAAAACTTCAGTTCTTCATTTCATATCCATCCTTCAATATGTTTCAGCTACAAGAAGTATCAGTTGTGTACCTGATATTTAAAAATGCCAAAGAAGAATAGGAATATCAGTAGTGCAGCAGTAATAGCACAAGCACAGCAACAGATTCAGCAACAGCAATACAATCAGTGAAGCCAATAGCCAATATCCCAGTAGCAAGTTGAAGAACCAATCAGTGAATATAATAACACCCAACACAAATTCCAGAGACCAAACAGCAACACCAAATGAACTCCAGCAGCATCAGAAAACAAATATCAAACAGAAAACCCAAAACTCCCACACTAAAAATCCAATAACACTCCAGATGCACTCACAGTTAAAGTGAAAGTGAGACAGGTGCAACGAAGGTAGTATTTCTTCTTGTGAACACTCCAATAAAACAAACAAACTGAAACTTGAAAGAAGGCTCAGCCAAACGCTCTATGAAACTCTAGACCTTTTTCCCTAAAAATAAATTCCAGTCCTCACTCTTAAGTTCTGAATCTCTTTCTCTAAAACTCAAGACTGGTTTTCAATTCTCCTCATACTGAGCTTCTAATGTTCAAAAATCCCCCTATTTATAGCCCATTCCCACCCTTAAAAAGAACTAAGACAGCTGCCTCATTCATTAGTCCCTCATGTTCCTTTTTCCTTTCCAGCTCTTAGGAGATTTATCCCTAATTAAGAAGTGAATGCACCCATGTTCTTCTCTGAATTCCCACTTCAAAAGTTCAAAAGGAGTAATATTCCCTGATAGCCCCACTTATTTTATTATTAAAGTGTTTTTCTCTTTTATTAAACTAAACAAATATGGGCAGCAGGAATATACCCTAACACTTGTCCAGTTAACCTTAATTCATTAAAGAGATACAAATCACATGCTTTCTGATTTCCTAAATCTAAAGTGAATGATCATGGCCAATAATTCTACTTAATGTGCATAAAACATGGTCATTAGCTCAATACTAATCTATATTAAGCTTTCGATTGATTGTAATTCACTTCGAGAACTAGTATGAATTCATATGCACATAGATTTACCAGAATCCAATCGACATAAGAAAATTGGCACCAAACAAATTCAAAGGGTACAAACAGACTACAAACAATTAATCGAAGAAACTAATTTAGTCGACTATATATTACCACATATAGAGGTAATAACAAATAATTAGAAGAAAATTGACCAAATAAAAGGTCTACTAAAGATGAAAGATTTGGTAGAAAAATATATTAAATAAAAACAAATATGCAAATGAACACAAATAATCACAAACAGAAATAGAAGGAAAAAGAAAAATTTATCTTCAAAAGCTCATGAACAAACGACCCCATTCACGAACTGGATTCGACCATTTTAGGTCTAATGGACCTTAATCGGGGTGTTCTCAGTTGAGAATACCTAGATTAAGGTCTATTAGACCTCAATCCCTCATTACTTTGAACAAACCCATGGTTTTGGATTTTAAGGGTTCTTGCAGATGATTTGAGGCTCGAAGGTCCTTAGTCAGATTCAAAGGGAACCAAAGTCATTCGGGGTAAGAGGGAGGTCAGGGGGTGCCACGGTGTGACTTTGGGGTGGATTGGGGTAAGCTTCAGTTTGGCTCGAATCTTCAATTGAAGATTTGAGAAGTTGTAGGGTGATCGAGGTAAACGTTTAATGGATTCATGGAGAGGGTGGTTAGGTGCTCTAGGGGTGTTAGTTTGGTGACCGACGGCGTTGTTGCCGTCGGGTTTCTGATGAAAGGGGTGAGGTGGCGGCTGCTAGGTTTTGGGGTCATTTGATTCGTCTCTAAAAGAGACAAATGGGGGTAGTTTTTTGTAATGATACGGGTAAAGGGGATTTGGGGGGTTATTTGGATATAAATTTTTTAATTAATCTAGGCTGTTGGATAATGGGATCTAACAGCTCAGATTAAAAAGAAGTGATGGGGCGGTCCGGTTTGGTAACGGGTGAGGGTCGGGAAATGGATGTGGTGAGGATTGGACAATCTGGACCGCTGATCAAGTGAGATCAACGGTCAGGATAGGGCGTGACAAAACGACGTCGTTTGGGACGTCTGTGAGGCTTGGTCCAATTGGACCGGATAAACGGATGTTTGAATTGGGCTGATGATTATTAAGACTAGTCTGATTTCCTTCTCTATTTTAACTGTATTGTTCTTTCCTTTTATTTTCTCTTTTAAATCCTAATTTAAAAACATTGAAAATCCTAGATTAAACAAAAATCCAATTAACTCCTACTAAAAATTAACACACCATTAAATATCAATTTGAAATAAAATCACACAACTAGACCTTTAAATGCTAAAATGTAAAGTGTATTATTTTTTGTGATTTTCATTTTTGCAAAACAAAACTTAATTACTCATAATAAATCCTAAATGTAAATGCAACATATTTTTGTATATTATATTAATTTAGCAAATAAACACGCACAAATAAATGCAAACGCTAAAGAAAAAATAACACAAAAATCCACAAAAATCACACACAACACAAAACTATTTTATTTTGAATTTTTGGGAGTAATTGTCGTGAGAGCAAAAATCACGTGCTCACACCAACTACTAATGTCAACAAGCTAAAAATGAAGGTAATATATACAGTAATCCAACCGTTAATCAAAATAGTAGAGCCACACCCCCACAAATAAAAGCTAGCATTGTCCCTAGTGCTAACTACCAAATAAAACATCAAAAATCAGCAAAGGATATAGAGCGTCCCCTCAAGCCTCATCAGTCACCCTGTGCTGGTCAGTGGTTCCCATGTCCTCTATACTGGCGGGGACCTCAAACTGGTCCCCAGCCTATTGCTGCTGTGCTGCTGGGATAGGTGTCTACTCCTGAACTGGCTCATCAATTGGTGGAACTGAAGAGGGCTCAACATCTACAGTACTGGAAGTGCCTACCTGAACTAGAGCCACCTCGATCACTATTCCCTCTGTGCTAGGGAGCTTTCTCTTATTCCTTGGCCTATCCTTCTCTGCTTGTGGCTATAATGCTGTTGGCTCAACAACAGGATCTCCGAACAATAGATCAAGCGGCATCTGATCTGCCAACAGCTTGTCTACATCTACCCTCAATTTCGCCATCAGCTCCTTTGAGGCATTTGTCTTCCTCAGCTTCCTATGCTCCTTAGTCAATTTGTCAAGTTCTTTGATGTGGTCCCAACTGCTTTGGCAACAAGGATCTCAACAGTGGAAACAAGGATCTCAAAAGTAACTGGTGCTCCATGTGCCTGTACTGCAGTGGTCAATATGGACAACTTGGATGTCGCAGCTGACGTCCAGTTGTTCAAACTGGCAAGGGAGTGAGTGAGCTGGTTGGCAGTGAACTAGTGAGTCATTGATGAAGGAATCACCGGACCAGCTGCCATAGAAGGGACAGTTGTGGAAGTAGGAGTTGGGGGCTATGCCTTATCAGTAACAGGCTCGGTGGGCTGCTCAATAGCAACTCGTTCTTCATACTGGCCATCTGCGGAGGAAGTGGATGCCTGACTCTTCTTGCTTTTCTTTGGGTTGTCTGGACCCATCTGATCATACCACGAATACGGGTCTAACGGAGGCACCTTCATTTCATATTTCTTTTTCTTCACATCTAGTTCATTGAAGTACAGGGAGAGTGTGTTTGGGAAGGGATAGTTGATTTTAGTCTCTTGACCCACAGTAGAAATCACCCTCAACATGATATTGCCGACGTTTATAGGAAAGTTGGCCATGATGGATGCTACCAAGACAGCTCGGGGAAGGGGGAATGTGTTATCATGTGTGCAAGGGTCAAGTTGATATAATACAAATGTCAACCAAACCTTAGCCTCAAAGTTCATGATGCTCCTGAAGATCTTTGCCTATGCTTTCAACGAGATAGGGACTGTACCCGGGGCTGTTAAGTGCTCAGCCAACCACAGACGAACCTCCTCTTTCATTGCCAGCTTGTCCAAGTACTGAGATTCATCATTTTCGAACCCCAAGAAGTCATTCAGTGACTTCCCATCAAATAGCTCTATCTTGTCCCTCACTTTTGTCGCTTTGGAGTCCCTAACTATATGGTGAAAATTAATGTAAAACTCCTTCACCATATGCTCATTTGCCAACCCAACACGTTCCTTGAAGAAGCTGCAACCATCCCTCGTGCGGAATTGTGCTAGCACGTGAGGGTTGTGAGGAACTAGATCGGCATATATGAACTGCTTCTCCGTAATCAGTTTCCTCTTGGGCCACAACTCCCTGAATCTATGGAAGGCCACCTCACTAATGAACATGTCTGCCCATAACTCTGGTTTTTTAGTCCACTCTATGCCTCCCACATGTGGTTCACCTCCCTCAACATACCCTTCACTCTCCCCTGATAATGAAGTTGTGGGAGAAGTGGAGTATTGCTCCTCATTTTCCTTTTCTGCTCCGGAGTCATCAGACGAGTCCGTGATGACATTTACCGACTTCTTGGAGGTGGAAACATCCTCATGATCAGGAGAAGGGGAGTCCCGGAGCGGCAAAGATGTGGACATGTGCGTGGGGGCAGACTCTGAAGTGACACTCCTCGAAGGTGCATACTCACTCCCCGTGGAATGAGATGCAGCTCTATCAGCTTCCCAGATTATCTTTCAGGTTTTCTTTATTAACTCCCTGGTTTGAGGAGTGAGATTTACAAATCGTTTAGATGCCCCCCTCGGGAGGAACCACCTCTCCCGGGTTGTTTGTCTTTCCCCCCACGTTATTTTGCTTTGTCCCCACATTTTTGCACCAATGTCTACAAGGAATACACGTCTAACATTGTCAGTTAAAGCACATGAAATGAAGTAAACAATTCAATTGAATGCAATAGTTGCAGACACAGTGACACAGGCAGAGGGACGCGGACCGCACAGAAATGCACGCGGTCCGCACTGTTCAATTATTCCAAAACACATCTCTCTGACTAAACCGATGCGGTCCGCACTTATTTGGATCACAAACGCATTAGTTCAGTGTGGACCGCACAGAAATGACACGTGGTCCGCGCAGGTGAGAGACCAAAATGTCGACCTCTCTAAACTCTTCTCACATGGTCCGCACTAATTTGGACCGCGGCCGCGCCAGGCTTACGCAAACCGCGCACGAATGGCACGCGGACTACACTGAGAAGGTTCCTCATTGCACACAAGAGGCCACACAGACCGCACAACAATGTTGCGCGGCCGCGTAGGGCAAATATAACTGAGCCGGGATATTTTTCAATTAAGTCCCATTTTTGTTCACAATTTGAGTCCTAAGTATCCCTACTCAATTAATGAACATGCATTAATGCCCCATGATTCGACCAAAACAATAAAAATCTAAACTAACAGTTAACTAAGAAGAAAAAGGATAAAAGTAAGAAGTTATACTAGTAGAGAGTAATTAAAAGAAACAAAAATTAGGCTATGAATAAAATAAATAAGAGTTGTTACCAGGGATTAATGAGAAATCAACTAAATGAGCAGGTGATGCAGATGTACAGTGAAAATTAAAGCTCCAGATGAAAATTTGTTAAAAGGTTCAAATGAGGCCCAAGGCTTCTATCTATAGAAAGACCCTGGGACCCACAACTTACCCACCAGTGCGGCCGCACTAAAATTTCACACGGACCGCACTGGACTTCCATCATTCATAGTTGACTGCTCCGTCCGCAAGGGCCACACTGTTTTGGTGCGCGGCCGCATGGAAGTTATTAGAGACTTGGTGATTGCCGCTTTTCCCACGCGAACCGCACTGTTTTGGACTGCGGTCGCGTGGGAATTTTATCAGAGAGCATGCCATTTTAAATTTTCACATGCGGACCGCACAAAAAGGGACACGGACCGCGTTGAATCTTCTAAGATTGAACTCTCAGCTGCTCAAGCCCACGCGGACCGCATTGCTTTGGTACGCGACCGCGTGTACAATATTCAGAGAGTGCTCATTTTTTTCATCTTTGTCCTACACTGGTTAAATATTATCCCTGCAACACTTCACCAACTATTAGCTCAAAAATCCTATTCTACAACAGAAAAACAAAGGAAAGCAAAAGACATGGGTTGCCTCCCAAGAAGCGTCTGAATTAACGTCGCGGCACGATGCATGTTACCATCACAGTTATTTCAAATGAATGAGCACCACCACATGGCTGTCATCAATCTTGCCCAAGTAATGCTTGACATAATGCCCATTGACCCGGAATACTTCACGATTCTTGTTTTTGAGTTCAATGGCACCAAAAGGAGTAACACCAACCACCTCAAATGGACCGCTCCACTTTGACTTTAGTTTGCCCGGAAACAACCTTAACCGGGAGTTGAAGAGGAGAACTATATCGCCAACCTTGAATTTTTTCCCTCGAGGATACTTGTTATGAAGGTACTTCATCTTATCCTTATACAAGGACGAGCTGGATTAAGCATGAAACCTAAACTCATCAAGTTCATTCAATTTCTCAGCCTGAAGATTTGCAGCGGCATCCCATTTTAAGTTCAACTTTTTCAAGGCCCACATGGATTTATGCTCCAATTCCGCCGGAAGATGACAAGCTTTCCCAAGCACCAACCGATATAGCGACATACCAACTTTTTCAAAGTTGTACGATAAGCCCAAAGAGCATCGTCCGATTTCTTTGACCAGTCTGTCCTATTTGCGTTGACACTCTTGGACAAAATACTCATGATCTCTCAATTAAAAACCTCAACTTGGCCACTCGCGTGAGGACGATCAGGAGTGGTCACCTTGGATTTACCCCATACTTGGCTAGCAAAGAGTCAAAAGCCCGGTTGTAAAAGTGAGAACCACTGTCACTGATGATAGCACATGGAGTTCCAAATCTCGTGTAGATACTCTTTTTTAAGAACGCCACCACACTTAGAGCTTCATTGTTGGGTAAAGCGATGGCCTTAGCCCATTTCGACACATAATAAACCGCTACCAAGATGTAGGTGTTTCCATAAGAACTTACGAATGGTCCCATAAAGTCTATCCCCCAAACATCATAAATGTCAACCTCTAGAATTCTGTTAAGGGACATCTCATCTTTCTTAGAAATCCCTCCGGAACGTTGGCATTCATCACATCTCTTGACAAAGTCACCGGCATCTTTGAACAAAGAAGGCCAATAGAACCCACAACTCAATACTTTAGACGTCGTCCTCGCCCTGCCATGATGGCCACCATAGGGTGAGGAGAGACAATCTTTCGCAATACTCAATTACTCTTCTTTGGAAACACACCGGCGAATTACACCATCAATGCAAATTTTGAAAAGATACGGCTCATCCCAATAGTAGTCCAAACAATCCCGCTTGAGCTTCTTCCTTTGGTTGGAAGAGAGCTCATACGGAACCACATCGGTAAAACGATAATTGGATATATCGGCAAACTATGGCATGTCTAGCATTGAAACCGAGAGGATTTGTTTATCCGAAAAAGCATCATTTATCTCAAGGCCATCCAAAGGCCTCCCTTCCTCATCCAATCGAGACAAGCGTTCCGCCACTTGATTTTTACTGCCCTTTCTATCCACAATCTCCAAATCAAATTCTTGAAGAAGAAGCACCTACCTAAGGGCGGCACGATCGGCATGAATAATCACTTTGGCCCCATAAGGTGCGGGCAAAACTTCTCCAAGGCAAAAACAATGGCAAGCAATTCCTTCTCGGTGACCGTATAGTTCTTTTCAGCTTCATTCATTGTCTTACTTACGTAGTACACTGGATGGAACATTTTGTTGATTCTTTGGCCCAAGACCTCCCCCACCGCAACATCACTAGCGTCGCATATGAGCTCAAAGGGCAAGTTCTAATTTGGTGCGGTAATGATGGGGGTAATTGTCAACTTTTGCTTTAGAAGCTCGAAAGCCTCCATACATCTCTCATAAAACACATATTTGACATATTTCTCTAGAAATTTACACAACGGGTTAACTACCTTTGAAAAATCCTTGATGAATCTTCGGTAGAAACCCGCGTGTCCAAGAAAACTCCTCACCCCTTTGACACAAGTAGGGGGAGGGACAATGACATCACTTTGATTTTCACCTTATCAACCTCAATCCCTCTTTTTGAAATTTTGTGACCCAACACAATTTCTTCTTCTACCATAAAATGGCATTTCTCCCAATTGAGGACCAAGTTTGTGTCTTCACATCGGGCCAACACACGATCCAAGTTTTGTAAGCATTCACCAAATGAGTCCCCAACCACACTAAAATCATCCATGAATACCTCTAATATGTCCTCCACCATGTTGGTGAAGATTGCCATCATACATCGTTGGAAGGTCACCGGTGCATTACATAATCCACATGGCATTCGAAAGAAGGCGAATGTGCCATAAGGACATGTGAAAGTTGTCTTTTCTTGGTCTTCCGGGAAAATGAGAATTTGGTTATAGCCTGAATACCCATCCAAAAAACAATAGAAAGCTCGGCCCGCAAGACGATCAAGCATTTGGTCCAAGAACGACAATGGGAAATGATCCTTTTTGGTCACCTTGTTCAACTTCCGTAGTCCGTACATACCCTCCAACCTATCACAATACGAGTCGGAATAGGTTCATTATTGGTAACCACCGTCATTCCTCCCTTCTTTTGTACACATTGTACCGGAGAAGTCCACGAAGTGTCAGAAATTGGATACACCACACTAGCGTCAAGCCACTTGATGACTTCCTTTTTGACCACCTCTTGCATGGCCTCATTGAGTCTCCTTTGATGTTCAAGAGACTACCTATCATCCTTCTCCAATATTATCTTGTGCATGCAAAATGCAGGGCTAATACCCCGAATATCCTCCGAGGTCCATCCAATCGCTCGCTTGCACTTTTGAAGAACCGCCAAAGTGGCGTCCACCTCCACGTTAGTCAAGCAAGAAGAAAGAATAACCGAAAAAGTGAAATTAGGACCAAGAAATTCATACATATATTGAGGAGTAAGTGATTTAATCTCCAACACCGGTGGCTCCTCAATAGACGGCTTGGTGTGTGGAGTTTTGCGATTTTCAATATCAAGAGATAACTTCCTCGGCTCAAAAGAATACGAGCCCATGCCATGTACTGTGTTCACACACTCCACCCTTCCGGCATCATCATCAACATCCATGTTCAATAGCACGACCTCAAGTGGGTCCTCAACATTTTCCATTGCGCTTGTGTCATCTGCTATCACCGCCGTGACAATGTCAACAAACTAGCACACATCAGTGCTATTTGGTTGCCTCATTGATTTGCACATGTGGAATACCACATTTTCATCTCCGGTATGGAAGGTCAATTCTCCCGCTTCTACATCAACCAAGTACTTCCCCGTAGCTAGGAACGGCCTTCCAAGAATAATAGGCACTTTGAAATCCACTTCGCAATCCAACATCACGAAATCGGCCGGCAATATGAACTATTCAACATAAACAATGACATCATCAAAAATCCCCAAAGGCCACTCCATTGACCAATCCACCATTTGAAGCCTTATAGAAGTTGGACGATGTTGTCCAATGCCCAAAGTCTTGAAAACCGAATATGGCATGAGATTGATACTTTCCCCCAAATCACATAGGGCTTTTGCAAAATCGGCACTTCCAATGGTACATGGTATTCTGAATGCTTCGGGATCCTCTATCTTTGGAGCCATGGAGTGTACAATGGAACTCACTTGGTGCGTCATCTTGATTGTCTCATACTCCATCGATCTCGTTTTAGTAACCAAGTCCTTCATGAACTTTGCATATCCCGACATTTGTTCAAGTGCCTCCACCAAAGGCACATTTATAGTCAAACTCTTCATCATCTCAATGAACTTCTTAAACTGGTTGTCACCTTTTTGCTTGGCCAACCTTTGAGGATATGGCGGAGGAGGTCTAGGCAAGGGTGCCTTGGCTTTTGGCACCACCGATTCGTGCATATCAATGACGTGTTCCCTAGACAGGTTCACAGCTTGAATCTCCTTCTCACCCTCATCAATTTCAATTCTCACATCATCACTTGCATTTTGGTTCAACAATATGCTCAACTACAAAAGGGATCTCATCATTTTGCAACTCTTATTCATCATTCACAACTCGATTTCCTCTTGAGGCTTGCGCATCACCGCCTCTTCCACTTCTCGTGGTCACCGCCATCATATGATTATTATGCCCACCCTTGGGGTTTACTACCGTATCACTTGGTAGAGAACCCTTTGGGCGAGTGTTGAGAGATTGCAAAATTTGCTCGAGTTGTACTTCCAAGTTACGGATTGAAGTGTTATGGGAGGCCAATTGAGTATCGGAGTCATGATCCTTCATCATTTGCTCAAACATGTTCTATATTCGACCCATATCATTGGCCAACAAACTCGACCCTTGAGATTGAAACAGAGGCGGGTTGTTGGGTTGTTGATACATTGGGGGCCTTTGAAAGCCTTGCCCCATATTACCTTGACCACCATTATTATTCCACCCACCTTGACTACCATTGTTGTTCCCGTTCCATTTACCTTGATTCCCCGAGCTATTGCCCCCCCAATTTCCTCCTTGATTGTTGTTATAATTCCAATTGCCACCTTGTCGATTACCCCAATTACCTTGGGGTCTCCATTGTTGATTCCCTTGATTACCTCTATTCCCTTGGTAGTTGTTAACATATTGGACTTCCTCACTTTGGTCATCAAAACCTTCATTAGAATATCCACCACCATTATCATAGTTGTCAAAATTTTCTTGAGGTTGTTGTTGCCTCTTTATCTTCTTTTCATCATATTCACTCCCTCCATGGCATTGACTTGGCGCGAATTTTGAACTTGTTATAGTTGCGCCTAAGCCAATTGATTTATTGTTGTCGTGAGTTCAACAATGGCTTGGCTATGATCATGCAACTCCTTATGCAAGTGTATAACATTAGGATAACCTTGAGGAATATTAGCCCGGCTTTGCCCTGCTGAAGAAGTATCGGCCATTTCATCAAGAACATCACAAGCTTCGTTGTCTGGAAGCTTCATAAAATTACCACCAGCAAACTGATTGACTATGTACTGGTTTGTTGTGTCCATACCCCGATAGAACGTCTGTTGGATCACAACATCATTCATATAGTTGTTGGGGAACTCTTTTACCATCGTCCGAAATCTCTCCCATATCTCATATAAAGGCGCCATCGGCTCTTGCTTGAAAGCTAGAATCTCATCTCGAAGATCTGCCATATGGCTAGGAGAAAAGAACTTGGCAATGATTTATCGGCCAACTCATCCCATGTAGTTATGCAATGATTTGGGAGTCTCTCCAACCAATCCAATACTTTTCCCTGAAGTGAGAAGGGGAAAAGCCTTAACTCAATGCATCTTCTGAAACACTTGTCTGCTTGCTCCCCCAACAAGTATCCACAAACCCTTTCAAATGCTTGTATGCGTTTTGGTCTGAGGCCCTGTGAAGTACCCTCGTTGTTCGAGAAAAGTGAGCATGACATTGGTGATTTAGAAGTTCCCCCGCCGGATTTGGGGGGGACTTATTGCACTTGCGTATCCTTGATTGGGTAGAACTCTTGGTGCTACTCTTGGTGGAGGTGGAGGAGGGTATGGTATGCTGTCATTAGCATTAGTATTAGCATTTCTACCCCGTCTTTGTGCATGAGGTAAAATCTCCTCTTGTTCTACGTCTTCCACCTCCTCCACTACCACATTAATAGCATCTTGTGCATTTAAATCCATTGGTACTTGAGTGAATTAACCCAAACAAAGTAAGTAAAAAGAAGTAAAACACAAAACTAGCCAACAAATAGTCAAACACTGTAAAGCTCCCTGGCAACGGCGCCAAAAAGTGATCGGTGCGGACTCAATCCTAAGAAAGAGCGGGCGCGAATACTTTTGCCCGATAGTGGTATCGGGGTCAATTTTCCATAGAGAGATTCGATTTGGAGTTGAGTATTTGCTAATCCTAGAAGTGCGTTTTGGCTCCTAATTAATCTTCTAACATTTTTGGTTTTCTTTTGAGTAATAGCTACAATTTATCAACTACAATTGTAAAACTAAGTTATGCTAAAATTATGATTCTAAGTTGTATGCAATATAGAGAAAGGCACTAGGATCGTGGTATGTACCTAGGTGGTCAACTAACGGGTAGAGATTCCTAATGTAAAAATGATGAATATATGGGACTTGTGCTATAACCATTGCACTTTTGCACCCACTCTCACACCTCCCGGTAGAGAGAGTGATTTTGCCCAGTTGACTCTCCCGAGACCAAATGGTAGGCTAATTTACCCAAACAACTTATGGTTCAAGTTGGGTAATTACTCTCTCGAGGTTTAACCCATTAATTGGGACTACCATTCTCATGGGTCCATCCCAATTCCTTGTTGGAATTAATCTTAGGATCATAGACTCTCTTTCTCAAGAAGAGTCAAGACCCACTAAGCTAGACTTAGTGTTTGTAACCACCAAATCTTAGTGAAAACTAATTTATTCCACTATAAAAGGATTATTTAAATAGAAATTGTCTACATAAGAAATTTATTTATATTTTTAGGCTTTGGCTAAAATTATTTCATATTTTTCTTTTGGCTTTATCTATTCAACCTAAATATGTGCTCACCCAACCATTTAAATTTAAAAAATTAAAGGATGTATAATTTATATATAAACCATATATAATATGTGTATAATCATGTATTGTGAGTAGATCATCTATGTATATCAGCTATAAAAGATCAATGATATATCTAGCCAAATATTTATGTAAATATTCCATAAGATTTTGATTACTTCATTTCATCCACGATATGACTTCTATTATAATAATTTTAAAAAGTCTCTACTAAAATTCAAAAATATATTATCCTTTTATTTTTAAAATTACATTATATTTTAAAAAATAATCACATTTTCAAATAATTTTTTAAAATAAATATTTGGTGTCATACCATTTTTTTAAAATATAATTTTTGTTACATTGAAAATCCACATAGAAACTACCAATTAGAAACCAATATCCATCTTGTTGAAATTCGAGAAACCTTTTCACTTAATTTAATGATTTAAAATTAATATTCTTCAACGAAAATAATATTATACCCCTGCAATGTTGGCTTAACTACAACTAAATAAAAATGTTTCAACTTATACCTTTCAATTCCTAAAATGTGATAAATTAAAATTAATGATAGCAATTGTATAACTAATATTTAGTTTTTTTTTTTTTAGTATCAACTGTCATTTTCATTGATTCAAAAAAGATATGTACAACTATGGTAGTAGTATGGGCTCCTACTACTCATTTACATTTGACTCTAGCTATAATCTCATACTAACATGTAACTATTAATCAAATCTAAGGATAGCAGTTGAGTTTATGTAGCCCTTCCTGCCACCTTTTACATTTCCTACTTCTTGTATGTATCAACACTGCCACTTCCTTACAAAATTGATCTTCATTAAAAGCCTTGTTCTCAAATCTAATAGAGTTCCTACTCCTCCATATCAATGCAACAGTAGTCACAAAAACAGTTGCAGTAATTGCCTGCTGCCAGTTTCTACTTCTAGCCTTACTGCATATCCACTTTAGCTCATCCTCCCAAGTGATAGCTGCTCGCTGGTATCCCATCCAATTGCAGATTCTGAGCCATAATCTGTTGGTAACTGGGCATGCAAAAAATAGGTGTTCAAATCTTTCATCTTGCTGTTTGCATAAAACACATGCAGTAGGTATATCAACTCCAATCTTGTGTAATCTATCAATGGTAGGCAATCTGTGTTGGGCTCCTAACCACACTGTAAACTTATGTCTTGGCTGTACATTTGCAGTCAGCATCACATTCCTCCAACCAACCTTGCTATAATTAGGAAGCATAGAAAGATAAAACTGGTGAATTTGAAACTTGTCCAGCTTACACAATGATTTCAGCCTGCAGTAGAGGGTGCCTTGCAACTGTTGGTTATCCATGATAACAGTCCTACAATCCAATATTTTCCTAATAATCCAAGATGCATTCCTTGGCAGAGGTACATGGCTGATATCATTCTGCTTTATGTAATAACACTTGAGCCATTTTATCCATAGGCAATCTTTTTTCCTAGCAAGATCCCAGAGCAATTTTGTTATAGCTGCCTTATTCCAGGTAGCCATATCTATGATGTTGAGACCCCCAGCAGATATAGGTTTACATACTCTCTCCCATGCAACCAAGGCTCTTTTAGATATAGAAGCATTACCTTTCCATAAAAAGGACATGCAGACTGCTTCAATAGCCTTCAGTACCTTCTTTGGTATTATGAAAATCTGTGCCCAATATGTTTGGATGCCAAATAACACTGCTTTTATCAATTGGCATCTCCCTGCATAAGATACCATTCTGGCAGACCAACATGTGACTCTGGCAGTAATCTTCTCAATCAAAGGAGAGTATTGATGTATAGCAAGTTTCTTGGAGCTGAGAGGAATCCCAAGGTACTTAAAAGGAAGTTGTCCCTCACTGAATCCCAGCTGCTCCACAAGTTCGTTTCTAACAGACTGTTATACCCCAGCCAGATATATAGCACTTTTGTTGTTGTTTGCTTTCAATCCTGATGCTGCGGAAAAGTTATGAAAAGCCTCTTGCAATATCCGAATAGAAATCCTATCAGCTCTGCAGAACATTAAGAGATCATCAGCAAAGCAAATATGCACACAGTTTAGCTTCCTGCATTTAGGATGGAAGTTGAAGTCTCCATTTCTATGAAGCTGTTGCAGCAGTCTGTTAAGATACTCCATTACAAGCACAAACAAATAGGGAGACATAGGATCCCCTTGCCTAATCCCTCTCCTAGCCTTGAAAGGTTTGGTGAACCCTCCATTTAGCATTAAGGTATATGAAACAGTGGATACACATGCCATTATCCAGTTGAGGAACTTTGCAGGAAATCCAATATCAATAAGAACCTGGGAAGCCCCATTCTAAAGTATCATATGTCTTCCTTAAGTCTACCTTAAGGACACATCTAGGAGACACACCTTTCCTTGTGTATCCCTTGAAGATTTCATGACTGAGTAGAATGTTATCAATGATACTCCTTCTTTCAATAAATGCTGATTGGGACTGGCCAACTATGCTGCCAATTACAGTCTTCATTCTCTTTGTAATAACGTTGGCTATGGTTTTATAAATAGTTGTACAACAGGCAATAGGTCTATAATCTTTGACATTTGTAGGATTATTACCTTTAGGCACAAGTGCTATTGCTGTAGTATTTATCATACTAGGCATATTGCATGTATTAAAGAAATCCATAGTAGCAGCAACTATATCCTCTTGCACTATCTCCCAGTTCCTTGTGAAGAACTCCACAGGAAAACCATCCACACCAGGGGCTTTATCTTTTGGCATCTCCCTTATAGCTTCTTCAATCTCCTCCACTGTGACTTCTTGGATTAATTCTCTCTGTTGTGCTGCAGTGAGACATGTTCCCTCTTTCATAACAGCAGTGTTGATACAAGGGATTTCCTCAGCACACTCTCCCATCAGTGATTTGAATACCTGAACAAACTCCTGCTCCACAGCTAATGGATCTATCAGTTTGTCACATAGTTCAGTATATATAGAGCTAATGTTATTCTTACTGGTTCTAATCTTCCATTGAGCATGAAAATACTTTGTGTTGGCATCTCCACACTGAATCCAGGTAGCTTTGGATTTCTGTTTCATAATCTGTTCCTCCACCTTACTCCATTTTTCAATTTCAGATAGCGCATTCTTCTCAGCATTGAGTAGATTCTGTGCAAGAGGATCTTGCTGCATCTGGCTCTGAACAATCTCCAATGTTTCTCTTGCTTGCACAAGTTTCTGCTTATAGGCTGCCATTTGTCTATTAATACCTTTCAGTGCTTGCTTCAATATTTTCAGCTTAGTCAATACCTTCTGCATAGGTGGACCTTCATATTGCTGTGCCCAGGCATTTTCCAGAACAGATTTGAACTGAGGCTCCTCCATAACTGCATTATAGAATTTGAATGGTTTGGGGTGTAATAGCCTTTGACTGCCAAACTTGACAAGTATAGGAGAGTGGTCAGATACAGAAGGGTTCATGTATTCTGCCTCAAGATTCCCATACTGTTGGATCCATTGGAAGTTACCAAGTGCCCAGTCAATTTTGCTATACACTCTAGTATTAGCATCATGCTTGTTTGACCAGGTATAATACCAACCTTTAGCTCTGAGAGGAGTAAGTTGAATGACATCTACAGTCTCTTTGAAATCCTTGACTTCAGCATCAGTGACAGGGGATCCAATTCTATACTCAGAATTTATCATAATATTGAAGTCCCCACTGAGTAACCAAGGATCCTGGCTGGGAATACTGACTGCCTTTAAGTCACACCATAACCACTCCCTATTGCCTGCAGTATTATGAGCATATACTACACTCAAATGGAATCTGATTGAAGCTTGTGTGTCCTCCACCATACATTAGATGAACTGATCAGTCACAGTAGATATGGATACTTGGATGTGAGATTTCCATAGTAACCATATCCTACCATTGACAGCCTTAGCATAATTACATTGAACCTTCCATCCTTTAGCCACCCTTGCCAGAATTCTTTTTGCTTTATGCTCCTTAACTCTAGTTTCAAGGACTCCTATAATTTGGCTCTTCAAACAAATATTCTTCAAAAAGAAAAAGAAAATAATAACTTTTTTTTTTAATATTAACATATTTCTGTGATGTTTCTTTCTATAGCATGTAGGTTTACTTCATTATATATGCAAGTAAATCTTTATTTTATTTTTAAACTCTTTTTTGCTATTTGAATAAACATAGATATGTACCCTATATATTATTATTTATTTTAAAAGAAATCTTCTTTATAAATCTAGCTGTAGTGTTTTAAAGAACTATAATTGTACGATTTTAGATGTGAAAGAGTTTAGAATTATATAAAGTAATTTTTTTATTTATTTTTTTGCCAGAGGCAAAGTAGTAAAATAATTATAAAAAATTGACAAAAGTTCTTAACATGATTGCATATGCTCATTAACCGAATTAAGCATGATAACAAAAGATAAATGTATTTTTAATTTTATTTAAATTCAAACTTTAAAACTTTATCTTTAAAATTCAAAATTATCTTTTAATTCAAATATATGTATAGATAATCAAATATAGAATAAAGTTACCATACACTAATGATATTTATTAGCTTGTCACTTGACTTAACCATAATGCTAATTGGTAACTTTATTCCTTTAATATATATATATATATATATATATATATATATATATATATATATATATATGTATATATATATATATATATATGTATATATATATATGTATATATGTATATATATATACATATATATATATGTATATATATATATATGTATGTGTGTGTGTGTGTGCGCGTGTGTCTTACCCATATTGATGCATGATTTAAATCCGAATTCACACCAAATAGTCTCATATTAGGGGACGGCATAATGGCCTAAATGGCACCTGTACTTAGCCCGCTTTGTCATGCTGGTCCCCAAACTTATATATTTGCCAATTGAACACTTATACCCATTCAAAAGATGAATAATAAACGCTTATAAGTGTTCAATTGGCATCAAATGTGTAGGCGATTGTAACACACGCACTGGCAATTGAACACTTATAAACGTTATTATTCATTTTTTGAACAGGTATAAGTATTTAATTGGCAAATATATAAGTTTGGGGGCCAATATGACAAAGCGAACTAAGTAAAGGTGCCACTTAGGCCATTCTATCATTAGGACAAAACACTTCCTAACTTGCTAGCATGAAAATGTCCAATTGGTAACTTATTTGAAATTCCACCTTATTAATGCAAGTTCAATTAGTATATTTTATGCATGACAACAAATAACTTCTGAAAATTATTTTACGTTATGAACATTCTTTTGAGTATTAATCCCTTGAGAATTATTTTTGTCGAAAAATATCCAAACACTTGCCAAAAACCATTATAAGAACATTATTCATATATTATATTATATTTTATCTTATATTACTGTTACATGTGACTTATTTTTTTTTATACCAAACTAAACACGGGAAAATAGTTAAAATATAATTTCTCATAGTAAGAAATATTTTCTATCTGAAAATAAAATTAGAATAATTCATTCATAAACACATCCATTTGCCTTCTCTTATACGATTTCCCCTCCCTTTCCCGCCCTAATGCCGAAGACGCTTTGGAAAAAGAAGCATCTTTAACTTCTCAAAATGTCTCAGCCGATCGCCGTGGATATTCTCTCCGACGACGATGACGTTGTCAACAGCGCCGATTATTTCTCCGCCAACCAAAATGACACCGTTGATCTATCGACGCCACTGGCAATTCCGTCCAAGAAGAAGCAAAAAATTGAGGAGTCGAGTACTAAATTGAAGCCCCCAGTTCTCATCATCGACGATGACGATGATCCGATACCATTTAAACCCTCAAAATCCACTCCTTCTTTTGTCGCTGATACCCCATTATCTGATTTTTCTAAACCCGAAGTCTCATTTGTTAAATGCTCATTTGGTTCTTCTTCAATTTTGAACCCTAAGTCTTCCGGTGAGTTCGGTATTTCCTTTTCTTTTACTTTTGGACGGCTTTCATTTGGATTTGAGTTGCTTGAATCATGAATTATTGGATATTTAAGCTGTTATTGAAGCAATTATCTGAAATACCACAATTCTGGACACATTGACTTGAAAATAAGCTTTTATTTCTTTTTTGTTTCTAAGTGATTATTGAGAAAACAATGTGAATATCTGCAATTTTGGATTTGGGATTTTTTTGTGGTAATAAACCGTAAATGATTACCATAACACACAAAATCAGTACAGCACCTCTATCTCATAACCACCTTCTCCAGAAGGGTATTATGACTACAGAGGCCTCAAATAATCAAAATCTAGTTACACAATCTGTTAATCAACAAAGAACAACTATGAGCCCTCTTTGAAAATCTCAGCATAACTACCCTCACTTTAATTTCCTGTTGTATATGTGTATAAACATAATTAGTCTGTACAGTAATCCCTCTAAACACCTTCCAATTCCTAGCCCTCCATGTATGATATATAATCGCACCATAAACAACAACCATGATTTCTTTTGTGAACTTTTTCCAATGCTTTCTCTGAATGCTTTTCAAAGTATCTGTTACTGCCATCAGGGGAATTCTATACCCTATTCATATTTGCATTTCATTTCTATGTGTCGCAAACCAATTGCATTCCACAAATAGGTACCTCTTCACATAGGCAATAGTGCATATTAGAACAAGGAATATTCATCTTCATTAATCGATCTTTGGTCAAAAGCTTACCCTGCATAGCCAGCCAAACAATATATCTATGTCCAGGTGTGGATACTGCTCCCCAAACCAACTCTGAAATGCTAAGTTTAGTTAACACTCCCAACATGGCAATATAGCTAGCAGAGGCACTGGCAGAATAAACACCATTTGCAGTCAAGTGATACCTATTATTACAGTACCAGTTTTGCATGTCTAGCTTCAGCTTGTGTAACCTTTTCCAATACCTGCAATCAACTGAAGAAGTATGCATCCAGAAATCTATACCAGGTTCAATATAAAGACCATGAACCCATTTAACCCATAACCCTTCCTTCTTCACAATGAGCAACCATATTAATCTCCCACTAGAGCAATGTTCCACTTTTTGCAACATTTGATGTTCAAATCCCTAAACCTTTTTGGTACACAAATATTGATCCATGATACTAGGGCCACCATCCTATGATCATCAGTGCTTCTCCATACCTACGCTTCCTATTTACCTCTGATAAGACACTCTGAGGCACAATAAAGATAGAACCCCAGAAGTTATGTAAGGAAAAAAGTACAACATTGATAATTTGAAGTCTCCCGGCATATGATAAATGTCTGTTAAAGACTATTTTTATCATGGCAGTGATCTTCTCAATTAGTTGGTGGCATTCTATTTTATTCCACTTCTCATAAGACAATGGTAGCTCAAGATACCTGATTGAGAATTCTCCAAGTGATAACCCAGTATATTCCAACAGAGATGTACTAGTAGCATCATCCACTCCGGCCATGAATAAGCTAGACGTCTCCATGTTTGCTATCAATCTTGTAGTAGCTTAGAAATGATCCAGTGCTTCCATCACTCTCTTGACTGAAGATAATTGGCCCTTGCAAAAGATCATCAAGTCATCAGCGAAGATCAAATGAGTTAATTTCAGTTTCTTACACACAGGATGGAATCTGAAATCTGGTAATTCACTCATCTTGCATAAGATTCTGGATAAGTGCTCCATAACCAACACAAATAGCAAGGGAGATATAGGATCACCCTGCCGTAAACCTCTCTTCCCCTCAAAATATCCATGCCCTACACCATTCACTTTGACTGAATACTTAGGAGATGAAATACACACCATTCTCAGCTGCACAAATTTAGGTGGATACCCATATCCCAGTAAAGCCTCTTCCACAAATTTCCACCTAACCATATCATAAGCCTTCTTGAGGTCAATCTTCATTATACACCTTGGTGAAGTTTTCCTATTATAACGTCTCAGTTCATGACAAATTAATACATTTTGTACCATACTCCCTTGAATAAACGTAGCTTGATTCTCAGCTACCAGATAAGTGATTGTATCCTTCAGCCTATTACAAATAATCTTAGTGATGCATTTATATAGCACATTACAACAAGAGATGGGCCTAAATTGACTAGCATTCAAAGGATTTGTAATCTTTGGAATTAGTGTTATCGCCGTGGCATTCAACTGTCGAAGGAGTTCTCCAGTAGAGAAAAATTCAAGGACAACATCAGTAACATCAGGCCCAATGACATCCCATGCAGCTTTGAAAAAACCACTCCCGTACCCGTCAGGGCCTGGACTTTTATTGACGTTAATACTAAATGTAGCATCTTTTACTTCTGCTGATGTATAAGCTTGCAGTAGTTTAAGTTGTTGCTCTACAGTTAGGACCTGACCATGTTGCAAGACACCCCTGAAAGCCTTGGTTCTTGGTCCACCTCTATGTCCCAGCAAATCACTATAATACTTCACAAATATATTAGCTATTGCCTTTAGATCGGTCTGTACAATTGCATTCTCATCCTGCAGTTGAGTGATGGCCTGCTGTAGTTTCCTTTGCTTGATAATTGAGTAAAAATACTTGGTATTACATCTCCCAACCTCAACCAAGTTGCCTTACTCCTCTGTTATAAGAAGTTCTCAGCCAAATAAGAGATTTGTTTATACTTCACTGCTAGTTGCTGCTCAGCTTGCTGGAAAGTGAATACCAGCGGATCTTCCTGCAGTATCTGTTGAGCCGAGTAAGACTAGTCTGACTTCTTCAGCTTCACTGATAACATCTGTGAAATGTTGAGAATTAAGTTTCCTCAACTCCATTTTCAACTTTTTAAGTTTCTTAACAACCTGAAACATCTTGCACCCTTCAATCTGAGCATCCCATCCTGTACCTACCAACTCAAGAAAATGTGGATGAGTAGACCACATGTTGCAATACTGAAAAGTATTCCTTTGTCTTTTTTTGAGGCTGTAGTAAAGATACTCTAAGTGGGCAATGGCCGCTTACCCTTTAGGAAGAAAAGTGGTCAAGCATAATGGCATATTATGCATCCAATCTCTATTCACAAAGACCCAATCAATTTTTGAGAATACTCTATTTATACCTTTTTTATCATTCCATGTATACCTATGACCATGACTAGGAAATTCCAGCAAACGACATATATCTATACATGAGTGAAAATCGACAATCTTTGCCATAGTTACTGGATTTCCTCCAATCCTATCATCAAGATTTAATACAAAATTAAAGTCTCCTAAAATAATCCATGGAGTATTGCAACTCGCATGGATTCTTTTAAGATACTCCCACAAATTTCCTTTCTTCTCTGGTGTTGGAAGGCGTATCCAAATGACTTGAAAATTTAACTTTAATGGGATATGCATAACTTGACATGTAAGAGCCTGCGCAGAGCCCATCTCCACCACCAGTTGATATATGCCTGGCTTCCAAGTAACCACAATCCTTCCATTATAGTGGAAATACAAGTTAGTAGTATACTGCCAACCTACAAACAAACTTCCAATAACCTGCTCCATTTTATGCATTTTCACTTTCGTTTCTAGCAATCCAATCAAACCTACTTCAGTCTCATTGCAAAGGAGTTTCACCTCCTTCTGCTTTTTGGGACCATTAAGGCCCCTAGTATTCCAGCAAAGAAGATTAACCATACCCAGAATTGGGTTGTGTACCTCCTCCCCCATTCCTGAGACCACTAGTTTGATTTTGACCAGACACGACTGTTGGATCACTAACATGCTTACTAGTCTCAACTTTCTCCTTATCAAGACCACCCCCCGTCTCTCTCCAATGCTTGAAAAGAATTGATAGTAGTCACTTTGTTGTTGTTTAGCATGAGATAATTTGCTCGCTCTGTTTGGGGTAACCCATATCTCATCTTGTTTGCCCTTTCCAACTGACTTAATAGGAATATCCTTATCCACTTGATTGGATATTGGTGTTTACAACTTGCTGAACTATTACCTGGCTAGTGACTTGGTCACCCTTCTCTGCAGGTTGTAGAACTCCTGTAGTTTGTGATGGAGCAGCTACTGTAGGTCTATTATTCTTGTTCCTTCTACATTTCTTTGCCCTATGTCCATATTTCTTGCAAAGTTGACATAACAAAAGTCTCCAATCATACTCAACCATTTGTTCTACTACAACCCCTCGTTCATTCCTGAAATAAATAACATCAGGAAGGGCAATATCAACATCCACCTCAACCAGAAGCCTGACATAGTTTTATCCCACTTTTTCTCTGTATTCTTATCCACCAACAACGGTTTCGCAACCAAATTACCAAGCTTACTCAAGCCCTTAGCACTGCAATATTTAAAATTGAGTCCACGCAATTTGATCCAAATTGGGACAGTGTATAACTCTTCCCTTGCGAATTCCATATAAGGGGTCCAACCTTTAACTATGAATGGTTTATTATCAATATGATAAATACCTCCCTGAATAACCTCGCTCTTACCTTCTGCAGAATCGAAAACTAGAACTACCATTCTTCATCATCACAATTTTATTTATCCCATGTTTTCCCCACAGTCGTTGGATAAACCCATTTAGAACAGCAAAAGGGGGATGGGCTCCCAAAACATAACACACTACAACATTTTTCCAAAAATCAATTTCAGAACTTATATCATCATTATCAATTTCCCCAATAGGGTTCTCACCGTGAATCGCATGACGCTGTACTCTAATTTGAACCCAAACATTAGCAATTTTGGAGATGTCAAATTTTTCCCTGATAGAATTGTGCTGCTCTTTCGAAGCTCTACTGATTCCTTAGCATTCTTTGTCGTCTCCATTGACTCATATTGCTCCACTTCATCTGCCCATGACTGCTTTCGGCTGCAATTTGAGGATTGTATTGCATCCACCCATTCCCTTAGTTTCTCTGCATCAGACCGCTTTGGAGTGTCTACGGGCAATTTAGGCTTGTCTTCACCAGAAGAGGAACCCCCTGCATCTATGATAATATTCTGTTGTTTTGCTTTGTTACCACTCTTAACAACTGGCTTTGACGAGGACTGCGCCATCTTTGCCTTCCAAGAGGGTACTCGAGCTCCCTGTCCCATGCAGTGTTCAAAAAAGCGATCGCTTCCTTGCTTAAAGCGAGAAGCGAAGCGAAGGGTTTGTCGCTACCTGTACCTAAAGAGACTCAGGTACATAAAAGCGTTTGCTTCTACCAAAAAAGCGAGAAACAAGAAAAGCGGAAGAAGCGATCGCTTCTTGGAATAAACTGCCCAAACGTGTCTTTTTCAATTAAAAGACCCAAAATCGAGTGAGTCTCTGTTTTAATCATTCTCCTGCAGCAACCTAGGGCTTTAAATCAGCCCTTTCTTCCTAAAAATACCAACGATTTCAAGATTCGACAGGTATGCTTTTATTTTCAATCTTCTTCTTTTTCTTTTTCTTTTTATTTCTAAACGTCCAAAAAGCGTCGAAATGCTGGCAAATTTTTTCCAGAAAATTTCTGCTCATAATTTTTTCCCTAGTTGATGAAGATGATGAAGTTAAAGAAGATGTCGAGCAATACAATAATGATAGTGGAATACAAGAATTTAACAATCTTGAAGAAGAATAGGATGTTCATTTTGTGCTTTAATTGATGCTACTCTTTAGTTTTTTTAATTCAAGTATTGAACATTTGCTTACAATTACATGTATTATCCTATGCCATATTTATTTAATTTTCGGTTAAGGGTCAGATTTGCCCTTGTACTATTCAAAATAAGCTATATTTACCCTCCGTTTACATTCTTTAACAAATATACCCCCACCGTTACATTTTTGGGCCACATTTACCCTTCCACCGTTAAAACTTGTTTCCTCAATTTTTTAAAACACGTGGCATTCTCTCATTGGTTCATATTAACCCACCCATTAAAGTCTTGCCACCCGACCGATCCGAAGCCAAATAACCCGCCCATGAATAATACAAGGGCAAATCTAGGGTTTTGGCTTCAAAAAGAAACTGAATTAGCTGGAAAACATAATCATACCGCTTCCTGTGCTTTTTGGTCTAGAAATGTTCGTCTCTCACCGTAACATTTGCAAAATAACGACTGATACAATTAGGCAAGACAAAATTAAGGACATTTATAAGTAAACATAAAACAAAGGAAGAAATTGGGTTAAATTCAAATAAAAAATCTACTAATCGAGTTGTAAGGAAGTTGGAATCACTCGCAGTGGAGACAGTAATATTGTCCCATGCCGGGAAGATCTTCGTCGACGGGCAACGATTTTCGTTCCCCTTCCGGTCGTTTGAGCTCATCAAAAACGGCGTCGTCGCCTTTCACAAGGAATTTGGAACGGCGAAATTGTTTGTGGGAGTACCGTCGCTTCTTCACGCTTCGATGAGGACACTTTCCTCCCATTGTTACTGGAAATTGAGGGTTTTACTGTTGACGGTTCCGAAGCCAAAACCCTAGATTTGCCTTTGTATTATTTATGGGCGGGTTATTTGGCTTCGGATCGGTCGGGTGGCAAGACTTCAATGGGTGGGTTAATATGAACCAATGAGAGAATGCCACGTGTTTAAAAAAATTGAGGAAACAAGTTTTAACGGTGGAAGGGTAAATGTGGCCCGAAAGTGTAACGGTGGGGGTATATTTGTTAAAGAATGCAAACGGAGGGTAAATATAGCTTATTTTGAATAGTACAAGGGCAAATCTGACCCTTAACCGTTTAATTTTTTCAAAAAATTTCGCTTCACTTAAAAAAAGCGGGCGCTTCACTTCTCGCTTCTCGCTTTTCGTAAAATGGGGGTTGGCGTTTTTCCTTGCTTCATGCTATTTTGAACACTGGTCCCATGGCAAGCACAAGTTAAACTAACGTGCCCCGAGAGAGAAACGAGGACCACATCTTTTTAGAGAAACTGGCTTTATTTTCCAAGTGATATTTGGTTTAGTTTGTGTTCTTTTTGTGATGTGTTCAATTTCAAAAAATATAAAGAAGTAAACACACCAAGAAAGCAAAGGGATTCAACGTGTAGTGTGTATATATATATATATATATATTTATATATAAGTATATATGTATATAAACGAGACAAGAAGGGTTGCTCTGATGGTAAGAAGCCCCCACTTCCAACCGAGAGCTTGTGAGTTCGAGTCTCCCCAAGAGCAAGGTGGGAAGTTCTTGGAGGGAAGGATGCCGGGGTCTATTTGGAAACAGCCTCTCTACCCCAGGGTAGGGGTAAGGTCTGCGTACACACTACCCTCCCCAGACCCCAGTAAGTGGGATTATACTGGGTTGTTGTTGTTGTATATATGTATACAACAACAACAACAACTACCCAGTATAGTCCCACAAAGTGGGGTCTGGGGAGGGTAATATGTAGACGAGCCTTACCCCTACCCGAAAGGTCAGAGAGGCTGTTTCCAATCAACCCTTGGCTCAGTGAAGGAAAGGGAAAAACAAAAACAAAAACAAAAGAGCATTAGTAAGTCCAGCAGAAATAGCGTAAATAATTATCTAAACATAAGAACCATAAATAAAATAGCATGCAATAATATCATACAGTAACTACAATAAATAACTACCATAAGGGAGACACAATCCAAAACACAAATCATCTATGGATAGCCCTGCCAAGCCTCACCCAACCCCGGGTGAGTAGTGCGAAAAACTCTAGGGGTCCCTATCCTACAACCCTGATACTAGACCTCCAGACTTTCCTGTCAAGGGCCATGTCCTCGGAAACCTGCATTCTAGCCATGTCAAATTGTTGTATATATGTATATAAACGACAATTACCAATCTACACAGTCTAAATTTCATGGGAAAGGGTCTAACTTGACTCACCTTGGACAAGGGTAGCACCACCCCGTAATACGTTATGCGCTTTTGCATATTGAGTGATCATTAAGAAACCATTTTGAATTGTTTATAATTGTGAACTGTATTTCACTTGAAGTTTAGTTGAACGTGAATCCCTTATTAGACAAATTATTATTTTTTGGGTCTTTTGTGGTTATTCAGGAATTAATGTGAAATTCTACAATACTGGAAACTTGTCACTGAATTTAATAAATTCTTGTATATGGCTCTTTGGAGACTTAGGGGTCGTTTGGTAGGGTGCTTACAAATAGTGCTACATAGGGTGTATTAGTAATGCTAGTATTAGTTATGCTTGCATTAGTTATGCTGATATTAGTTATGCTGATATATTTCTTATCCGTTGTTTGGTTTGATGTATTAAAGCATTGTACAATTTCTAAAAGAATTGTTTGTTTACAAAAATGCCTTCAATACTAGTCCACAGTCTAACTTTTTAAAAGAAACATATGTTTGAGAAATGTTTTTATATGAAAAAGTTTAAAATAATTTATTTTATTTGTCTACCTATATTGTAAAATAAAATTAAATATTTATTTATAAAAAGAAAATATGCTAAGTATTTATTTATTTACTAGGGATATAATTTTATTTCTCACTATTGGATTATTTTGAACTTGCATTAATACTAGCATATTTTAATCAAGCATAAATTTTGAAGGACAATTTTGTCTTTAGCTAAGCTAATGCATGCATTAAAACCCATTGCATTGCTAATACCACTGTTTTCTATGTATTAGTTATGCATAGGATAATACCAAATAAGATGTATAACTAATGGTTGCATAACTAATGCATAGGTTCAAAATGTCTACCAAACAATGTAATCTTAATACACAAAGGTAATGCATGCATTAGCTTATCTAATAGCATCCTACCAAACGACAACTTAGGTTGTTATCTTGAGAAGTATTTTATATTTCTGCTAATGCTGTACTCTGTTGTTCTCTCTCTACATTCACTGTAGGGGTAAGATCTTGCGTACTATCTATCCTTCCCAAACCCCACTTGTGGGATTACACTGGGTTTTTTGTTGTTGTTGTTATTGTTGCTGTACTATGTTAACCTACATGCCAGCTTCTACATTCCTTTGTTTATTTTGGGTGGTTTGGAAAGATTGCTAAGGGCTTGGTTGTAGATTTTCTCCATCACTTAGATTTCTGTTGCAATTTGTGCCTTTAAGACTTACTTCTCCGAAGTTTGGGAATTTACGCATTCAGTAGTAGACTTCCTTTTGTCAAAAAAAAAATAAAAACGAAGAAGGGAAACAAGCGTTGATGAAAATAGTCACTCCTGCAGGTCTTGATTTGACGCCATCCATGGTTGCTGAAACACCGGCGTCGGAGCTTTCAAAATATAGTGTCCCAATAGTCAGATGTACTAGAGCTATTACTGTTTCACAGAATTGCTCTTCGTCAACTTTAGACCACAAAAATGATGGCGGTAAGCTTTCAATTGGCCTAATTCAAAGTTATTATTGAATGCCAAGTATTGTCACATCAGATTTACTACTATGAAGGGACTTCTTTTCTTGGGTTTTAGATTAGTGTCCAAGAGGCAAACATCTGACACCAAATATTTTCTTCTATGAAAAAGATAATTAATTTCCATAGCACAAGTCTGAGATGGTTTAAATCCCAGCAATTTAAATTGAGAAATAGCAAAACTTACAAGTGACAGAAGAGCTACAGCAAAGGAGCTGTATTTTGCAGAGAAATATGGAAAAGGTCAGGGAAAAATTTGGGAGAGTTCATATATAGTTCTTTATGAGAGATTTGTATGCAAGTCAACTGCACAAAAACTCTAAAATGCATAGGAAATGAATTATACTCCATGATAATTTGGAGAAGGTGTAATACGTAATTAGTTAAAGTTATACATCAGTCATCCTCAGTTTCCTGATTTATATTCTTTATTTGATGATAACTGTCACTCCATTATTTTATAGTGATGGTTTTGTCATCATCATTCAATCCAGAAGCTTGACAATTAGGCGTTAGTTGATGTATCATGGGCATTATAGTTGCTTTCCCTTCTAGGCAGTATGAGCCTACAAGGGCAAGTTGAGGCTTAAGCTTTCATATTATTATATAAACGAGCATTTCCAGGCCCTTCTGGAACATTTCTTCTCCAACTTTACTAGTTAAATGTATAAAGAACATGAAATGGTGCAAATGCTCGGGCGAAGTAGTTGATCGCCTTCTGATACATTGCAATGTGGCTTTGGGTCTCTGGAGGATGGTCCTGAACTGCTTTGGTACACAGTCGGTACTGCCAGGTACTGTCAGAAATGTGTCGCTCAGCGGGCTGTCAGAAGTAGGATCAAAAGACGTACGGCTTGGAAGGTTGCTCCGCTAACTCTCATGTGGGTTATATGGAAGGAAAGAAATAGGAAAGCGTTTGAGGGGAACAAAAATGATCTTGTACATTTGAGGAATAGCTTTTTTGCTTTGATTACTTTTTGGTGCATCCTTGAGATTCCAATTTGTATAGATGATTGAGTGTCTTTCATAGAGAATCATGCTTTGTTGCAGATCCTTTCCTTTTTGTATACCTCTTGTATACGGGAGTTTTTATCACATTGATTAATAAAATTACTTACCTTATAAACAAAAAGAACATGCTATGCATTTACAGTATCTCGGGTCTGCCACCATGATAACAACTAGGTCGGGAATCCAAACTAGAGTAAGAATTTGAGAAGTAAATGCAGAAGCAATAACAACAAGGAATTGAACAACTAGAATTAAATAGATGAAAATAAAGGATATGGGAAAATTCAAGGAAAGAATTCCAAGAACGCAAGTTCTATTGCCTTGACAAGATCAAAGTAACAACGTCTTAATTTATGGAAGAAATCAAACGCCTTTACTTTAAAAGCAAATCAAAACAATAGATTCGGATTTTGACCGCTTTACGAGTAACTTGAGACAACAATTAATAACTAGTATTAATCGCTTTCTAAGAATACCACAAAGGAATCAAAGATATCATAAAAGAGAAGAAATCTTACTACCTTGAACTATGAAGTAATAAAGGTTGAAAGATAAATCTCAAAGCACAAGTAACAAAGGTTCAAAAGAACTCTCAAAGTATGATATACTTAATCAGTAATGTTGTGTCTTATGAATAAGAACTCCCTATTTATAGGAGAGTACTAAGGCATAAAAGTCCTTAAAATTAGGGAGGGTGATTGCTAAGGCACCTAAAGTTACTATTAGGTAGGATGATTGCTAAGACATCCAAAGTCATTACAACTAGGTAGGATGATTGCTAAGGTATCCAAAGTCATTACAATTAGGTAGGGGGCGGCCAAGACCCTTTGGGGCATATTTGGGCCTTAAAACAACTATTCTGGGCAATTGGTTTGGACTCCAATTGGGCTCCTTTTGTAACACTTCCTTTTGGACCTCTTTTAAACTCATTTTGAGCCCATTTGATGGACTTCAAGGGCTGATTTGGGTGATCTAATTCTCCTCTTCTTGGACTACAACTTGAGCCACCAGATAATTGTAAAATTTAGACAATTCTTTCCTTTGGGCTTGAGCACTTCGTCTGTAGTTAGAAGCTTCTTTATTTCCATTGAAGTCCAGCAACCTTCGTCTGCAATTATTTAGCTTGAAATCTTGTAAATGGCCTTCTTGGAGCTTCCAAGACTCTATCCGTATCAGTGATGCTATCACACCAGAATGTACTTAAATTAAATGTGCCACATTCCAGTCACAATCTGTTCTTAAAGAGTCAAACCTCTTTGCCCAGTGTGTTTACCTATTTCCTTTGGACATATCATGTTAACTAATAGTAATAGACTTCTGTAATTACAACAACAATAACAATTACCCAGTATAATTCCACTAGGTGGGGTTTGGGGAGGGTAATACGTACGCAAGCCTTACCCCTACCCGAAAGGCAGAGAGGTTGTTTCCAATCGACCCTCGGCTCAGGAAAAGGAAAATAAAAACAAAAGCCAAAAACAAAAAAGCAAAAACAGGAGAGTATTAGTAACTCTATGAAAAATCACATAGACAATTATCAAAACATAAACCATAAACCATAAGTAAAATGGCATGCAGTAATCTCAAAACATGAACCAATGCATAAATCATTGGTTTGCTCATAATGGACGAGTGGAAGTTTGGTTTTCTCTTTGTGCTGCATCACCCTGACTGCTCCTATGAGTTGTGTTGCTATTCAGTTATTGTGCACAAAGGCAGATTCTGTGTGTGCCTTGAGTCGAGGTCAGGCATAATGGTTTGAGCTAGTCAGGTGTATACCTCATATGTATTTTCCTCCGGTGCAAGAACAGGATGATTAAGGGGATATTTTGGTCTTAATACATATTTGATTTTTACTAAAATGGGCAATTGGCATATGAATTAAGTTTGTATGAAACAATTAGGAAAACGACAACCTAGCTCTCATATACTTGTAGAATTCTTCTCACTTGCTGGTCTAATTTGGTATCGTATTTTCTGGGAGTAACACTTAACAAAAGAAATGTCAATCCTCAGAGGATTCTCTTACGCCTCAGGGTTTTGTCCACACCTTTCCTTGCACAGGTGGACTGATATAACTCAGAAGGGCTTGCACCACTATTTTTGGTAGATTTTGTTTGAAAAGATTTATTTTATAGATTTGCCTTTGTGAAAGGTTTTTTCTTATGCAGTTCTTTGACTTGAACGTGCGGCTCTTCTTAGATGTAAGCTTTTCTTCAGGTATTGATGGGCTAATTTGTTTGGAGTCTGATAATGAATCTGAGGATAGTGGCAAGCTTGTTTCCTGGAATGAAGGGGAGAAAGTGTGTTCCACTAAGGAATTTGTAAAGGAGACAGAATTGAGCTCCAGACCTTTTAAGTCCACAAATGGTAAGCTACTGTTGTCTAATCTACTGGCTAAGTGACAACATATGTCTTTGCATCTTATTGTCACTTCAATAAGAAAATAAAAAAGTACTTTTTCCATGCTGGAATTAACATTCAGGTTATACAACTGAGACGAAAAACTGTCGAACAGGTAATGACAATTTTATGCGAACGGCAGAGGATGTTTCTCATCGATATTTGATTGAAGCTGGTCCTTCTCTGGTGTGTTTCCCTGGTTAGAGTTTATTGTTTTTCTTTCACTATTTGCTTTTTCTGCATAGCAATAATTTTTCATTCCCTTGTTCTTCTTAATATGAATAAAAACACCCCCCTTCCGCAGCTCCCCGCATTTTGTCCATGTGTGCCCCTCAAAATGAACGGCCAGCTTTCAATGGGAGATTGAATTATGGTTGGACCATTCCTTGGAACGTGCATCATTCAAAGAAGATTGTAAGATTTTTGCGTGGGTAGCACGAAAGGAAGAAGAGAATAAAAAGAAAGGCACATGTTCGATTAACTTTAAGGGCTTTTGGTACTCTAACTACCAAATATATCACTGGGAATTAAGTTGATAGGACATTTGTTCAACTTTATAAGCTAATAAAGATACCCCATAATTTGCTTCAGGAATATGGGGGTGGAACCATATACTGCCTGTAAATTGGAGTATGAATAAGGGAGCGAGACATAGATGTGGATATTCAAGTTCATCTCTATTTGCTTATTGCCAGAGAGTAAACTACTTTTCTATCGTTTCTCAAGTTAAAGTTTGGGCTCGTTCTTAAAGAACAGATTTTACTGTTTTAACTCTAATGCGAAGTTCCTCCCGATCCAGTCAAATGTACTTGTTATTGTGCTATCAAAATGAACAATCTCATTTTTTCGGACTAAAACAAAGAACTAATTGAATAAAATGGGATTTTAAAAATGAAAAGAGGCTGTGGAAGGAAAGAGTAGTCGGTTGACAACATCGGCAACGAGAAGGTTAGATTGAACTGGAGAGAGAAAGAGAGAGGTAGAGAGAGAGAGAGAGGGAGAGGGAGGTAGGGGGAGCGAGCGAGAGAGAGTAGGTAAAGCTTTCTCACATTGGACACGTCGAAGGGACACAATACCTAAAGCCTTGGAGTACAATAATTTTGCCGCACCTGCAAAACGGCGCTGACTGAGAGGGAAGCAGAGTAACTGTGAGAAAGAGGTGAGAGGGAGAGATTGAGGAAGAAAGTGAGGGGGAGGTTTAGGGCTGTTGAGCATGGAGAACCTGAGGTGGAAAACAGATAGCCTAAGTGCTATTTTTTTCCAGAGAATAAAATATGGAAGTTCTTCATGAACAGGTTCTTTTCTCCTAGTTAAGCTTAACTTAGGAGAGTTAGTTTGTTCGTGAACCACTCATTTCATTTTAATACAGCTACCTGTATACTGCAAATATCCAAAATGTTCAAAAGTTACTTCTGATGGTTTCTTTTCTTTTTTTAAAGTGATCAGAAGAACAGAAGAATTTCAATCTAATATTAGAGATCTATGCACTCTGAAGAGCAAATTCATATCCAGGACTATAGGATGCCTATTCTGCCAAATGGAGAATGCATCTTGATATCATAATTCAATCCAGAGATATGCTTAAATAATTAGCTTGAAGGATGCGCTCAAAAGCATCATTCTTAACATATGTTTGTATTCTTGTCTAGAAGTCCTTTTAAATTCTCGAAAGGCCTTGTCTCTACGTACATTTTGATGGTCTAGTTTGCTTTCAGGACCATGGTCATCCTGACGATGAAAGTGATATTTTGGAGTTAAATGATGGCATCTCAAGACCGAGAGGTAAAGGCAAAGGCAAAGGCAAGAAAAGTAACAGAAGCGGTGTAGATGGAGTAACAGGGAAAACGAGGATGTCAAAGGATGAACGTCTTCGCCTAAATGAAGAAAAGAAGCAGCAGAAAGAGGTATGTCTTCCCAACAAAAAACTATGTATTCAGATGAGGTTAGTTTGTTATGGCATATAATCTAGTTTTCATCATATAGCGAGAGAAATTGCAAAAGGCGGCCCAGAAGGCTGAAGCTGCAGAGATGAAAAAGCGAGAAAAGGAAAAGGAAAAGTGGGAAAAGGGAAAGTTTGCCCATAAGTCTATTGTAGCTCACATTGACACCAAAGTTGTGGAATTAGGCTCGATCGGAGGTAGATTTTGTTTTTCTGTTTGTTTCTCCCTTTCTCCTTTGTCCATTATTATGATTTATGCATTACAACTGTCTTACATGGTTATGTTGTCAAGTCAGGTCATTTGCTATCAAGGCTTGCGGAAAAAGGTCTTTCCTTCCGAGTTTCATCAAATCCAATTGAAAAGTCTATTGTGTGGTCAATGAGTGTTCCGGAGGAAATATCAAAGGTAACTTATTCTTCAGAATCTTAGCAGATTTCAGTTAGCCTGTCATCTCGAACCACCTTTTTATAATTACTTTTTAACGTGTCAAATATTTAACTTTTGTACACATTTAGCTTTAGTAGAATAATAGTTTCACAACTGATTTGGTGCTTAAATATGTACACATTTATGTGATAGCCATTTGAATGATGATTTTTTTGGCAAAAGCAAATTTCTTTTTCCTTATCTGGTAATAAAACTTCATGTTCAAGGTTACACACTCCTGTAGAGACCAAACTCCATCAATTCAACTCAAATCTCATAATTCCCAAGTTTTAATTTTACAATTTAACTCAAACCTGTTATATACATGCGCATGTATGTTTGTGTCCAACATTACAATTTAACTCAAACCCCTATAGAGATGTATGTGTGTGTGTATATCAAATAAGATGAAATACCTTGTTATTTTGAAGTTGTGGTTGTGGTTCAAGTCCAAATGGGTGTTGATATCCTATTACAGCTTGTGGAATTAATGCGGCTGGAGGGGTTTGGTGCCACTAATTTGCTGGCCAGCCTACAGTTTTCTCCCAATTCTCCTTTTTCTTTTTTTGGTTTCTCCTTAAGAGTTGCTGCGGATGCTTTCCCTCCAACAAATTCCCCTTTGTTTAATTCTTCATCACATTCACATTTGTGTGTGTCGGCCCACTATACTCACCACCCCCACCCCCCCTTTTTTTTTTGAATCTAAACGAAGAAAGTAACACTTACATCCCAAGAATAATGTCAGATGTCCATTGGGGTTAGAAAAAGCTTAGTTTGTCTTGCTAGTCTCTTATTTCATTCTTTTGAGCTTTCCATCTGTCGTGTATGATGGCAATTGTATGCTCCTGCTGCTACAGTTTCCAAGTCTTTGCATTGGTTCTATATAAGGATAGCTTCTTTTCCTAGCCTTTGCAATTTTTTGATGTCATTAGACTCTTACTCTGCAGATTTCTTCAGAAGTTATCAAAGTTCCATATATATTAATCATATGTGAGGCCGAGGAGTTTTGCGACCTCGTGAATAGTGAATCATTGATGAGTCATGTTTCCCATGTTCAACGCGTTTATCCTCTTCATACAGTCTGTTACCTCACAAACAAGCTTATGGCATACATCAACAAAAGGTTGACAATACTTGTTTTTGTCCTTTCTTCCAACTCTTTTCAATTCTAAGCTTGTTAGTTTTCCTTGGTTCAGACTTGTGTTCTAAGAGGCAAACAATTTGCTAATAAAGAGAAAAGAAGAGATGAGATAGAGAGATAAAGCCCTCACAAACACTGAAAAATCTGCTTTTTTTTGCTGCAAGTTCTTTATATTTGTATCCTATATAAAAATGTGCATCAACACTTTGGAGATGTCTCATAGTTCACCTGATGCATGCAACCAATCATTTTGGACTTAGAGAAGGCATGCTTGCTGGATTAATGTTCCTTGAACATGCTCCATTTGATGCACATTGAGGCAGTGGTTAAAGGTACTACCAAATGTATTCTTGCAAAAGGTACCACAATGGCACAATCCATGGTTCGAATAATTTTGTCGCAGACCTAATATAAGCAAATAAATGTTTCCAATTTAAATTTTTGGAGAGGTGGTCACACAACTCAACATGGTATTGCAGCAGACAAAGGTCTTGGTTTCGAGTATCTACCCATTATCAAATAGAATTTTTATGTGCCTGGTTCAAGAAAAGATTCAAGCTCGCATGTGAGGGTGAGCGTGCAGACCTAATGTATGTACATAAACGTGTCTTCTCTCCTCTCTAATAGCTGAAGCTTTTAGAGAGGCAAACACAATTCACCTAATTCAACGAGCATCTAAAGCTTTCAGTTTGAAAGTGCTGAAATGAAGCAGTCATTCGAACTGTAGTGTAACCTTTTCATATGCTAATGCTTTTAGTGAAATTTTGATCATCTGCCATCATGCATTTCAACTTATCACGTTCAGGAGCTACTATTCCTGGAGCCGAGGATCTACTAGAAACAACCTCTCTCTACCTTCTCAAGGTAGGGGTAAGGCTGCATACACACTACCCTCCCAAACCCCACTTGTGGGGTTGCACTGGGTTTGTTGTTGTCTGTTGTTGTATGCTTAAGAGCTACTATGAAGGACATTCCGATCTATCATCTATAATCATCTGTGACAAACTGGGATACTTGTTTAATGACTGATAATTGTCTGCTATTGGTGATAGGGAACAAGGTCAATACAAGGACCCTGCCAATCATATTGGTTGGAAACGGCCACCTATAGAGGAGGTTGTTGCATCACTTGTTCTAGTAATTATTGGAAATTTTTAATTGTCTGATTCATGTTAGCTTGAAATTCTGGTGGTATTCCTGGGGTGTTGAGTTCCTTTTTTTCTTTTTGGGCAGGTTCTATCCAAGCTAACAATTAATTTCATTAAGGTGCATTCAAGACATTGTGTTGACGAAGCTGAATTAGCTGAACATATAGCTGGGCTGACTTACAGCTTAGCTTCTTGTCAGTTTAGGTATGTCAAGTCATATCTCAGTGAACTCGAATTCTTGGACAATACAGTGGATCCAATATATGCGAACATCTATATAATATCAATTTGTCAGGCTAGTAAGTAATTTGACCATGAAATTCGGGCCAGTTTACTGTGAAATACCAAACTGAAATGTGAATTTGTGAGCCCTTATAGTACTATATTTTGTCTACTATGCTTTTCCTAATTAGGAAAGACCAAACCTTTGGTATGTTGTTCTCGGAAGGAAGTTCTGCTCATATTTTTTCATTTTTTGGGTGGGTGGGCAGGTGGTATAGGGAGTCTCCTTGTTCATCTCTACTTAAGTAAACATTGTGGAAATGAGACACTGAGCTGCAACAAGAGGAGCTACAAATCCCAGATTAGCAGCCCTGCTACGAGTCCCACAAAAGAAAAAAGGTGAAAAGAACTGCACTATAAAGTTTTTAGTTAAATTAAACAGCAGAACTGGTTTCTGCTTAAGTGCTTTCAGAAAAGATAAAAATTGAGAAACTTAATTTATGGAATTGGTTTCCGATTGAGTTGCAGTCGAACACCATTCAGCTAAATATCTAGTACTCACTCCGTTTCAATTTAGACGAGGTAGTTTGACTCGGCACGGAGTTTAAGAATTAAATATTTCTTTGAAACTTGTGGTCTTAAAAGTTTAAGGGGTAAAAGCTTTATGGGGCCATGACATTTGTGTGGTTATAAAAGCAGCCAATTAAGAGTAAAATAAAGAGTTTAAAGTTAAATTATTTCCAATTGTAGAAATCTATCATTCTTTTTAGATGACTAATAAGAAAAGAGTATCATCTAAATTGAAATAGAGGGAGTAGTATTCAGTATTTGACTTGACTCATTAGATTATGGCAATAGACTATTTCACATCCACAAGACATGCAAGTGAGCAAACTTAAACCAGGAAGAAAGAATGCCACTATTGCCATATAGTTGGCTTCATAGGAAAATATAAACTCGAGACGGTTTTACGTATAACTAATACAACATTAGCTTTGCAACATAAAACTCTACATTTTATATGTAATCACTACATAACTATTAATACATTTGATTTTCGGTATACAGCTCTGCAATAGCTAATGCAGCCTTTTCTTTTTGGTATTATTATTCGTAAGCATCTAATAATTTATTGTTCCAGGGGATGTTAAATGTGGAACAAAAATAACATTATGTGAATACAAAATGCCGTTAAAGTAGGCTATCGCAGCATGACTATTCTTGTACTATTATTCATCGTATAATAATCCCTGCATTATTATTCACTGAATAACAATTCTTTCATTATTATTCATTGTATAACTCTCCCTTTATTGGAGCCTGGGAGCAACACTCAAGCTATCTCCGTATGATCGATATGTCACGGGTTCGAGTCGTGGAATTAGCAACTGATGCTTGCATCAAGGTAGGCTGCCTACATCATACTCCCTTGAGGTGTGGCCCTTCCCCGAACCTTGCGTGAATGCGAGTTGCTTTCTGCATAGGATTGCCCTAAACTGTCCCTTTATGATAATCCTTGAATCAAGTGACACCTTAGCTCAATGCTTCATAATCTGGGCACTGGATTTCATGTTTTTTTGTGTTCGATAGTTTTAATGGATTAATCTAGAACAATGACCTGCATTAGAGTCATTATTTTCTCTAATCTTCGTACTTTGGGCTGAGATTGTTCTTATATTGAAAGAATTCAACTCATGCTCAAAGAGTATTAATAGTTATCACAAGGTAGAGCTAGGGTTTGGTGTTGCTGTCGACCGTATCTTCACAATAGTAATATCCTATAGGATAACTAGTATCCTCCACGTTTATTATGGTGTTCAATAGCTAATTTATATGTCAAAGTGCTATATTCAATGTTTAATACTTAATAATTAATACTCCCTCCGTTTCATATTGTTTGAGGTACTTTCCTTTTAATCTGTTCCAAAATAAATGACACATTTCTAAATTTGGAAATAATTCAGCTTTAAACTTTTCATTTTACCTTTTTGCCCTTAGTGAGAATCTTTTATAGCCATACAAATGGTATGATCCCACAAACCTTTTACCCCTTAATCTTTTAAGACCACAAGTATTAAAAGTCTTTTTCTTTTTTCTTAAATTCCGTACCGAGTCAAACTACCTCAAACAATATGAAACGGAGGGAGTAATATTTAAGAAAATTAGTCTCAATGTCAATATGGTGGAGAAATCTTGCTTGTATATGTGAGAAAGCACGTGAGAAAAATATGATTGATATTATTCTCATATGTCTAAACATGATACAATGAGCCCTATATATATGTATATATATATATATATGTATGTATGTATATATACATAACATGTCCTACTCCTAATACATGTGGTTAGGGTTACATAACTATTCTAACACTCCCCTTCAAGCTGGTGCATATAAATCATATGTACCGAACTTGTTACATATGTAGTTAATACGAGGACCAATGAGAGACTTGGTGTATCTGCAAGCTGATCATTCGACTTCACAAACTTTGTAGCTATATCTCCCGAGAGTATCTTTTCTCTAACAAAGTGACAATCAATCTCAATGTGTTTAGTTCTCTCATGGAACACTGGATTTGACGCAATATGAAGAGCATCTTACACACAAGTCCCAGACTAATCTCACCAAATTTCAACTCCTTGAGCAACTGTTTGATCTAAATTAGCTCACATGTCGCCATAGCCATTGCTCGATATTCTGCTTCTGCGCTAGACCGAGCAACCACATTATGTTTCTTGCTCTTCCAAGATACCAAATTTCCTCCTACTAAGACACAATGTCCAGAAGTAAAATGTCTATCAGAAGGTGATCCTGCCCAATCAGCATCTAAGTATCCAACGATCTGCTCATGGCCTCGATCCTCAAACAATAAACCTTTGCTTGGAGCTGATTTTATATACCAAAGAATGCGAACAACTGCATCCCAATGACTATCACACAGAGAATCCATAAACTGATTAGCAACACTCATAGGAAATGAAATGTCAGGTCTTGTCACTGTAAGGTAATTTAATTTACCAGCCAACCACCTATATCTTGCAGGATCGCTAAGAGGCTCCCCCTATCTTGGCAGAAGTTTAGAATTCGGATCCATCAGAGTGTCAACAGGTCTACAACCTGTCATTCCTGTCTCCTCAAGAATATCTAAAGCATACTTCCGTTGTGAGATCACAATACCTGGGATAGACTGAGCGACCTCAATACCCAGAAAATACTTTACTTTGTCCAGATCTTTAGTCTGAAAGTGTTGAAAGAGATAGTGCTTCAATTTAGTAATACCATCCTGGTCATTGCCGGTAATAACAATGTCGTCAACATAGACCACCAGATAAATACAGAGACTCGAAGAAGAATGCCGATAGAATACAGAATAATCAACTTCACTCCGAATCATGCCAAATTCCTGGACAATTGTGCTGAACTTACCAAACCAGGCTCGAGTAGACTGCTTTAGACCATAAAGTAACCGACGCAAGTGACATACAAGGCCACGAGACTCCCCTTGAGCAACGAACCAAGGTGGTTGCTCCATATAAACTTCATCCTCAAGGTCACTGTGTAAAAAAACATTCTTAATGTTTAGCTAATAAAGGGGCCAATGGCGAACATCAGCCATGGATAGAAAAAGGAGGACCGAGGCTATCTTAGCCATGGGAGAGAAGATATCGGTGTAATCGAGCCCAAATATCTGAGTATATACCTTGGCAACAAGACGAGCCTTCTCCCAAACTAAATAACATTCTGGAATGGACGGAACAAGGGCATCAACTTGGAATCAATAGATCATCACATGATACTACATAACTGACATCGATCTTCTCCTAAAGTGTTCTGGCCTTTTCATCAACTTGACTAGCCTTTTTTGTTAAATGATTTTGAACTCCTTGACCTTTACACAACAACTTGAAAGACGAAGCCCAAGCTAAGTAGTTTGAACCTCCCATTAAAAATTCTGAGGTAATCATAGCACCGGAATTGCCAAAACCCGGGTTTTTAGACCCGAAAGCATCAACTCCTCAAAGTCATCCTTGGATTATCACCAAATAACAGAAAGAATCAACTGACAACTCGCTGAAACAAATGAAGGAAATACTATTTTTGCCGAAAAATTACTGTAGCTACCGGAAAAAGTCAGTGTAGTCGTTGGAATAACTCAATCTGGTCGGAATCAAACGAAAAATGTATGGATAGACTCGGAATTGATAGGCGATTCGACTGTCCAACTGGAAGTTTTTCAAAAAATGACCGGAACAGTGCTCACGTGCTGGCGCGTGGGTCAGATCTCGCCGGAAAGTTTCTAGCGCGTGAGGGCGTGTGAACTTGATTTTCCCGGTAGGGTTTACTGGGGTTTGTTCGCCGGAGCCTGATGAGTCTTGTGGTGGTATTGGTTTTCTTGAAACACCAACAGAAATTGATGTGATTACGGGCAGCCTTCTAAGTTGCCGGAAAATTGCACAACGACGAGGTCTTTCTTCCCGGAAGTCGTTGGAATGATGCACAACTATAGGTTTCTCACTAAAGCTCTGATACCATGTGAGAAAGTACGGGAGAAAAATATGATTGATATTATTCTCATATGTTTAAACATGATAAAATGAACCCTATATATTATATATATACACATAAAGTGTCCTACTCCTAATACATATGGGATTAGGGTTACATAACTATTCTAACAGTATATATGGTTACCCTGATGTTGAAGATAGTATGTTAAATAATTGCATAAAACATACAAGTTAACATTGACCTTCAAGGAGTGTCCCAAGTTCCAACACATGTGCTTCCTTATGATTGGCTTTGTTTCATTGAAACTTCAATTTAGCTACAGAAGTTTAGCCCCAAATGCATCTGTGATGTACATATTACACAAAGTCTTTGGGATAATTAAGTTAGTGCTAGTATGCTAAGTTTTTTGGTGACACGACAGTCAATACTCTCTAACAGATTAATGATTTGTCAAAGAAACTTGTATTCAAGTTAAAAGTTTTGGAGTATGTTATTGAGGGGTAAAGGGTGGCCGGTAATTGAAGGAGTGTTTTAAAGCAAGATACTTTTGACGTTTATAATGGAAGGCTATCAAGTCCTGGATTAATCTCCCGGAGAGGGTTCTGTGTACTTAAGGGGACTGGGTAAGGGGGCGATACCGGGGGGGGGGGGGGGTTCCTTAAGGGGACTGAGCTAAGGGGAATTAAGGGTATGGGGTAAGGGGATTTTTTGGGGGTACCATACCGCTACCACTACCAGTCCTATGGAGGAGGGGGGGGGGGTACTTAAGGGGATTGTAAGGGTACTTAGGGATATTTTTAAATTAAAATATAAAAAGTTGTTATATTTAAATACACACAAACTTTAAGGGATGGAAAAATTTCAAGGCTATGAAGTATCTTTCATTTTATTTAGGCAGAATACATCGACACTCCATCTTAGGTCCGTTCCATTTGAACACTCCAATTACAGCTTGAATGTGTCACTTGGACACTGAAAATAATGGACATTGGGCCTAACTCAACCCCAAAAGCTAGCTTATGAGGTGAGGATTGCCCAAGCCATATAAGGAGACCAAGGACCTCAAATCCCTCCGACGTGGGACAACTCAACACCCCCCCTCACGCCCAGATCTCTGGAGCGTGGACAACATAAATGGGGCCCAACATCGGTAACAATAATTGGGATGGGCCTGGCTCTGATACCATGATAAAAATGGACCTTGGGCCTAACTCAACCCTAAAAACTAGCTTATGAGGTGAGGATTGCCCAAGCCATATAAGGTGATCAAGGACCTCAAACTCAACAGACACAAAATTCAAAGACACCCAAACACAAATGGTGCGTGTAATTCACACACCAAAGTGATGAATATGATGAGGACACGTGGATATAACTTAATTTTCATCCATTTCTTTTCCAAAACGCACCAGCAAAGGAATAGAACAGAATGGAAGGAATGCATTACCAATAAAATCGTTAGCAGACAAACAAGAGTAGCAAATGAAGGGAACAAAACAGAATAGAATAACAATAGTTGAGAATGGTGAAATTAGATCCAACGTAAATGAACAAAAAATGGGGCTTAATCATAACAACTAATGAGCAGAAGCATGAAGGTTGTTGGAAACACCAAAATTCGACTAAACCACAAAATCGTCGGAAAACAAAATTTTGACCGGATTCAAAATGGTGGAGTTTCACCATGTTTTTAGACAAAAATGAATAGAAAAAACAAGGAGAAGATGACACTAACGCATAAGGGTCGCCAAAACTTATTTTCGGTAAGATCTACTCGATTTTAACCGCATCTGGTTAAGATTAAGATTCAAGTCATAAAACTTAGTTGTTGAGCAAAAAGCGAAACTTCGTCGGGAAAAATAAAGTTTCGCCGGACGAGTGGAAATGAGAGGGCGTTTATGCCATCCTATGGTTGCTCACATGGTGGAAGATAAATATAAAAGATGAGGTAGGTAACTAGCGGCACTGCTACTTTTCCGGCCAGAATTGCAGCATCAATCAGATCTTAAAAATGGGAAGGAAAATGAAAAGTTTATGATGGTGGCCAAATTTAAATGTGGTAGTAGGGGCAGTGTTTTGGATGGCGCGCGGCGACAAATAGCGACGAGGGCACGCTTCAGTGAGGCGAGAGGCGCGCAGCGAAGCGCTCGCCTTTTTGATATGAGGCAACAATTTATACAAGAAAATAAAATATTATATATATAACTAAAACTCAATTACAATAATATATTAATAAATATATCAATTTAAAAATTAAAAACTCAATCGATAGTTAGACTCATAGTAGATTCCAAGCTATATCTCGTTTAGTATTATCGGATGACGCCATTTCAACGTTGTTTTGTAGACAAAAATTATCAAGTCAATATGCAATTAATTCTACTATATAAGACTATAAGTTAATAATTGAAAAAAGGGCCTCAAAACAGCCTTTATTTCTGAAAAAAGGGCCTCCAAGCAGCCTCTGTTTCTGAAAAAAAGGGCTTCAAAGCAGCTCGAAAATAGCCATAACAGAGCCAAAATAGGCCTCTGTATTTTACCAAAAAAACAGAACTCTGTATTTTGCGAAAACAGAGCCAAAAACAATTAAGAGAAGAAGAGAGAGGAAGTGAAGAACCTCTGTATTTTGCTCGAAAATTAGAGCACAAAAACATAACTCTGTTTCTGCTCTTTTCGTCAAAAAAAGAGGAAAAAAGAAAAAGGAAGAATAAGAGAAGAAGAAGGAGAAAGAAGAGAGAAGAAGAAAGTAAGGAAACTCAGAGCTCATACCTGGTCTTTCAATGGCAGAACTCAGAAGCTTGATGAAGAAGACGATGGCTTTTGGAAGAAGCCTCAAGCTTGAGATGAAGAAGTTGTTTTGTTCGAGCCCTAATCACAGTTCCGACCTTTTCTTTTTGTTTTATGTTCGAAGTTGAAGAAGCTCTGAACTCAAGCCCTAATTGCGACCTGTTATTTTAAGTTTTACCTTTTTTTTTTTAAAATAGCAACGCTACAGTCGCTACTCGCTACAGTGGCGCCTCACGCAACACACCCTGAAACGACCGCTATTTTGAAACGCAACGCAACAGTTGCCCTGTAGCGATACTGCCTCGCCTCGCCTCACGCTATTAGCGCTGAGGCGAGCGCTATTTACAACACTGAGTAGGGGTGTGCGCAGATCTAAAGGAGGATACAGTAGTAATGGTATGAACAAATCTAAAAACAATTTTGGTTAAGAAGATGACCGGAAAGTTTTCCGGATTAAGCTATACATTTTCCGACAAGAAGTATGTGGAGATTGTTTTTTTTTTTTTTTGGATGATTTCACGCGCTTGTAATATGTGAGAAACACTTACCTTGCTATGTCAACATATTGTGTTTAAATGACACAATAAAGGTCTGGTTGAAGTGTTCAAGTGGAACAGACTTAAGATTAATTGTCTAAGTGAGAAATGTGGATTAGTTTAATGGCATGTCGATGTATTATGCCTTTTATTTAATGCAGTGGAAACATTATATTTCTAATACCAGTTACAAGTATTTATTTTTATTTCAATACTTGTAAAAACTAAAATTACATATTTCTTTTGAACGATTTACATAATTTTTCAATAACTTTTCTTGGTTCTTCACTTTGAATTGGTAGCATTTGTTCTTCTGCGTCTCTGCCATCTCCGATAGATTGTATTTTATTATAGGCATTGTCATCTTCTTGAATTATTTTTGGAAGGGCAAAGTTTCTTCTCTCACTTTAATCTAATGTCTGAATAAAACGGTAGTCTCTAAGGTGTCTTCGGCCAACGAGTGTTTGTGGTCTCCAATTTGAAGTCGTGCTGCACTGAAAGCGCTTCGAAAGCTACTGATGAAGCTTGAATAGTTAATAAATTTCGTGCCATTCTTGAAAGAATAAAAAATGGTGGTTCATTCATTCTTCAATATTTCGGCTAGTCTTCATTTCCTTCTTCATCGCAAATATCAATAATTCCTGCAAGTAAATAAACATCAAGCTCGTTAATTTCTAAAGATTGTGATTGGCTAATCATTTTCCAAATAGCATCATGAGGTCTCTGTATAGCTGTCTTTTTAAGAGGCTGCGATGATTAAGAAGAAGAGGCACCAGTAGTTTTCTGAAATGAGGCACCAGTAGTTGGTGCAACAAAGTTCTTTAGTTTTTGGTAATTGTTATACACAATTTAGTATTTGGTTGAGCGCTGAGCAAACAAGTAGCAAGAGATGGTCTTTGTGTTGCTTCAATTTCTAAGTTCATGTAAATCGTTTCAGTAAGTTTATGTGCACCAACAACTTGAGGGTGTAATACAACAACAACGATGTAAATAAGAGGAATAGGAAAAAATACTTTTAAAAATTTTTAACCATTATTTGAACAATGTTATATTCTTCTTTTATTTATATTAATTAAATAACATTGACATTCCAACTATATAAATTAACATGCTAGAAATAGTCAAATAATATACTCCAGAAAATTCTTTAGTAGCACAGATTTTTTTTTTTTAAAAATTGAATAAGACAAGCTTTAGCCCTTGAACCTGAAACGACTTTTATGAGCTGTCTCAGTAGTGACCGACTTTATTTTATTAGCAGTATGATTAGTGGAAAGCGGTATGGCAATCATCATCATCTATTATCATATCTTGAACAGAAGAAACATGTGCATTAAACATGTTGGTAATTGTCAATCGATATCCTTAAGCAATAGACAATGTATCATATACTGAATTCTATCTAGTTGGAGCTTCTTTAAGAATTTTTCTAAAGGGTAATTCTCAAGCACCACAATGTTTCTTAGATTCTCGACATCTAGCAGGTATTTGAGAGCGAAAAATATAACCAACTGCAAACCGGATTTTGTCAAGAGTAGTGCCAAAGAAAAGAAGTCCATCTTGAACAACTAAATTATAAATGTGACATGTATATCTAATATTGAATAATTTCGGAACGAGGTGGAGCTAATCTAGTGTTTCAAAACTCCTACAGTTGAATTGTTACTAGAAGCATTATCTAAATTATAGAATAATTTTGTTAGAAAGCCCATAAAAATCATACTTTTTTAAATTTGTTTAGAAACAAAAATGCTAGTGTCGGTCATCTATAATTTATAACCAATAATACGTTTTTGTATAGCTCAATTGTTATCTATCCAATGACATAACTGTTAAGTAATCATAACCATCGACACTACGACCTATGTCTGAAGTGATAGAAACTTTATCATCTAACTGAAAAAATAAACAACGTAAATATTGTTGATATTCACGTCGAAATTTAAAAATATCATTTCTAACGGTTGTTCGAGGAAAACCTTAAAAGCATATTATAAGTTTCTTGTATGTAACAAATAAACCAATCTGATGATGGAAAAGTAAAAGGCAAACCCTCTGCAACAAGGTTGATTTGTGGTTGTACAATATGAGAACCATGCCCGGACTAGGATGGATTTGTTTCAGAACGGGCCCCCCCCCCCCCCCCCCCCCCCGACAAGCCAAACAACTTTGTGATGAATTTTCATATGCTTCTTTAAATCTCCCTTCCCTCCATGATTGGATTTATTTTTCAAAGATAACCGTTGTTGACAAATTTCACAAATAGCTTTTTCATTAACCTTATCCTGAGCTGCCGGATCCGGACTAGTGGGTGTTTCATCTATGTTATCATTCTCTTTTCCTTCATCCTCAAATTTTCATAATCATCACATAGTTCTTGTAGTGATTCGTGATCGAGTTATTGATAATTAACACTAACATTATGATAAAAAGGTGTTTCATCTACGTGAGTGAAGTCATCAATAGGAGATTATTAGAACTAGCATTACCTTTGTCAATTTATTATACCATTTTACCAGTTTAGGAGCCATTTGTAATATTAAATAATTAAAATAACAACAAATAGAAACACAGGTATAACAAAAATAAATGCAAAAACTAATAAAAGTTGGAACGAGTGTACCAAACGCCACTGTAAACGTCGACATACAATTGATGGTGATCGAAGAAAATCACTCTGACTAGTAGTGTAGTGATAAGGAAAAAATACACTGCCTTATAATTGATGTTGATGCTTGAAAAATTATAGCAAAAGAATAGAGTGCTAGAACATTAATTGCAATAGGAGAGATATAGAGAATTAGAGAGATAAGAGAGTTTTATATGAAAAATAAAGAATGAAATGAGTATTTATTGTTTTAAAATCAGGGCCAAAGTGTAATTTAACAAATTTAGAGGTTAAAAACATAATTTAGGTGGTAGAGGGTGTTGGCGCATAATAACAACAATAATAAACCTAGTGATTTCCCACAAGTGGGGTTTGGGGAGGATAAGATGTAAGCAATCTTACTTTTACCTCGGAGGCGCAGAAAAGCTGATTCCGATGGGTGTTGCTGGGTAGACAAGCAAAAATGCCCATTCTTGGCTGTTGCCAACAACTATTTTTAAAAAATAACCGTTGGCTAACGGTAAAAACGGCTAGATTTTAAAAAATAAAAACGTTAATGTACTGGTTCGTTACCAATTGGACTGGTTCTAAGGGTAATTTATCCGGTTCCCTCCCCTTCCCCTTAGCCCCAATCCCTTAACCCTACCCTTCTCAGCGGGACTAGGACGGACCGGTACGGGTGCGGACCGGACAGGACCGGTCACGGGTAATATCGCCCCCCATACAGCCCTACTAAAGACCTCCACCATTAGTGGAATGTGGTCATAGAGATTCCTATACTTTGTTGAATGGGGGAAAAGTTGTTTTTATGTCTTCTATGATCTTGTTCAAATGAGAATGTGATGCTTGAGGCATAATCTTCAGAATGCAAGATGCCTAAGGACTTTCCTTCTTTGGGCAACCTGCTTATATATTAAATAGAGATGAAAAATATGTTGATGTTTCCTTCTACCGTTTTGTATGTCTAAGATTTTTGGTGCTAAGAAGTTCATGATCTTTTGTTCTACAGAAACAAGTTAACAAGACTTTCTGTTAATGCAAATGGTTCTCTTATTCCCAAGAGTTGCGTTGACAAGGACATGATAAAAAAGAGCCCCTGGTAAGTGCTTGTCCTGTTTTTGATTTTCTATGTTTGGAATTTCCCAATGCCCATAAACTCATGTGATGGTCAAAAGCTGATAACGTACTCCCGAGGTTGTGATTACTCTTTTGGCTCTAATTTGTGATTACTATTTTGGCTCTAATTTTCTCTTACCATGAAACTTCTTTATATTTTTTTGATAAAAGTAATAAATTTTATTAAAATAGGGCAACAAACACACCCACATACAACGTAGAAAACCTTACAAATAGATATGTTTTTCTTCAAAAGACAATCTTCTATGCATACAGGAACGTCATAGGTGCACCAAAAAGAAATAAGGAATAAGACCTGTGCAAAATCCTTTTCTACTCCATCAATAGCTCCCTATTTGTCTCTCTCCATACAATCCACATATATGCTAGAGAAGCCATATCTCATTGTCTGCTTCTTCTCTTCTCCCTTCTTTCATCATGCTTGGCATAACCCACAGGAGTTCGAACTTTCTCAGGGTTTCCCACCACAAATAGGATGCGATCTGACAATGTAAAGCGAGTTGACTTGCATCTTCTCTTGATTTTTTGCACATGAAGCACTAACTGTCGCAATTAATCTTCTTCTTTCTCATATTCTCTGCTGTCAAGATCACTGCCTTCACAGCTAGCCAAGTGAAAAACCACACCTTTCCCAGTGCCCTAGGAATCCATACAGAGATATGGGAGAAGACACACCTTTCCCTAGTCAGAAGCTCCTTGTGAAGCCACTTGACCGAACTTTAAAATTCTGCAACCTCCCAATTTTGTAAGTTCCTCCTAGAACTCAAATCCTAATACACCTGATTGATTGGCATTTCCTTTTGGCATGGGATTACATACATGTTTGGAAATGTCATTCACGAAATGTTGTCCCCACACCACTTATATTCCCAAAAACTTACCCTACTCCCATTACCCACTCTGAATGATATGTTTCCATTTAACTCTTTCCAGCCCTTCAATATATTTCTCTATAGCCTGCACATATTTAGTGATACATTTCTTGTTCTCCAACCATCTTCTAAAACCCCATACTTCTCCGCAATCACCTCCTTTCAAAAAGCATTCTCCTCTATCCTGAATCTCTATAACCAGTTTCTCAGTAATGCCTTATTAAAAAAGTTTGATCTTTAATCCCAATTCCACCCCAACACTTTGGTGTGGTGACAGTCTCCCAATTTACCAAGTGAAACTTTCCCCATTTAAACCATCTCGTAGAAAATCTCTCTACATCTTTTCCAAACTTCCTTGTAACACTAACTGGAGCGGGTAACAAGGACCTGAATTATATGGGGATACTCGATTTTGCACTTATGATCAATACTTCCTTCCTCCTCTAGATAAGTACCTTTTTTGCCAACTTGCTAGACTTTTTTCTACCCTTTCAATTACCAGGTCCCAAACAGTTAGGTCCCTATAGATGCTCCTAGTGGTGAACCAAGAAAATATGTAGGAAGTGCCCCGACCTTGCAATTGAGAACTTGTGTCTGGCCCTCAATATTGCCCAAGGAAACCTTCTAATTGAATGCATTCTTCATGTTGCTAAGCTATTGCAGTTATCTTTTAGGGCTTATCAAAGCAAAGCAAGATCATACTTATATGCAGGGAACGTGTTCCAAGTTAGTTTTGTCAAATTCTGCAAATTTGAGTTATTTCTCTATCCTTGAGTTTTAAGTCGCATTTTTTCTCTTTTTCTATGTACTTATTCTATCACCAGTCCTGTATGCTTATAGAGATATTTATCCTTGACTGTTGATACTTGTTAACTTCAATTAATCAACAAACCAGAAAACAAGTGAATGTTTGTGATTAATGAAAGAGCAGAATATTAAAGGAATGAAAAACAGAGAAGAAATCTGAAAAGAAAGCATAAGACTAATACAGAACAAGGATACTTTTCATTGTAATCTAAGTTACAATTAATTAGAAGAAACTTAACTACTAACTTCATGGTCCTGAATATCAGCACATGATCTACTAAAAAAAAACTAACAAAGATACTAGAAAATAATAACTGCAGAATTTAAACTAAGTAACTACAGTCAAAGTAACTGCTCCTATTCAAGGCTAAACTGCAGTCTTAAAACATAGAAACTAACACTCCTCCTTGCTTTAGGATCTGAAGATACAGAGTTTCGTTCTCAAAGACTCGAACTGGTGAACTGACAATGGTTTGGTAAAAGCATCAGCTAATTGATCATCTGATTTGCAATAAATGAGAGTAACCTCCCTATTCTTCTGGACTTCTCTCAAGAAAAACAACTTGATATTAAAATGTTTCGTCTCCATGGAAAACTAGATTATTTGAAATAGCTATTGCAGCATGATTGCCAACAAATATCTCAGTTTCTTCTTTCTGCTCAAGATGAAGATCTTCCAATATTTTCCTCAACCACAATGCTTGATTCACCGCAGCTGCTGTTGCCACAAATTCTGCTTCTGCTGTCGATTGAGCTATTGTATCCTGCTTTTTTGAACTCCATGAAAAGACACCTGATTTAATAGTAAAGCAATATCCAGAAGTGCTCTTCATGTCGTCAACTTAACCACCCCAATCACTGTCGGAAAAACCAGTTAGTTTGAGTTGTTCACAACTTTTAAACTTGATTCCAAAATTAGTTGTTCCTTTGACATATTTGGTCACCCTTTTTGCTGCCTTTAAATGCACTTCACTTGCACAATGCATGAAGCGAGATAGAATACTTACAACATTGAAGATGTCAGGCCTTGTTGCTGTTGGATACATCAGACACCCAACCAAACTTCTGAAATATGACTCATCCACTTTCTGTGTTCCATCTTCTTTGCTCAATTTTTCTTTTTGATTCATTGGTGTGCTCATCTCCTTGCAGTCTTCCATGCAGAACTTTTTTAGTATCTCTTTTGCATATTTTTTTTGACAAATGAACACTTCACCCGATCTTGTTTAATCTCCATACCAAGGAAGTAAGACATAAGCCCAAGATCTGTCATTTCAAACACTTGCATCATTTCTTGTTTGAAATCTTCAAATTGATGTGCATTACTTCCTGTAACCAGAAGATCGTCAACATAAAGTGAAATGATTAGAGTATCATTTCCATTATATTTGACATACAAAGTGGACTCAGATAAGCTTTTTTCAAAGCCTAAACTAAGTAAATGGTCATCAATTCTACTGTACCAAGCTCTTGGAGCTTGTTTCAATCCGTAGAGTGCCTTTTTAAGAAGATAGACTTTATCTTCTTCTCCTTCTTTCACATATCCTTCTGGTTGTTCTACATAGATCTCCTCCTGCAGAAAACCATTCAAGAATGCTGATTTGACATCTAACTGGTATACTTTCCATTTCTTTTGTGTGCAACAGCGAGTAAGAGCCTAATAGTGTCAAGTCTTGCTACTGGTGCGAAGGTATCTGAGTAGTCCACACCGAATATTTGAGCATATCCTTTGACCACGAGCCTAGTTTTATGCTTGTTGATTGAGCCATCCGCATTAAGCTTAGTTCTGTACACCCATTTGACTCCAATCACCTTTCTGTTTTGAGGTCGATCGACTATCTCTCATGTTTTGTTCTTTTCAATCATGAGCAACTCCTCTTTCATTGCAGCACTCAAATCTTCATTCTTCTTGGCTTCTTCATAATCACTAGGTTCACAAATTGCAATGTTACTTCTCTGATACACATCAGAAAGTAATCGTGTGCCTCGAACAGAAATGTGATCCACCAAATCATTTTGCCCATCTTTTGTGATAGTTTAATCTAATGTATCTAAAACAGGCAACTTGAACTTTGAAGTTGGATCCTTCTTATCTACATCGTCCCAGTTCCACTCTTCATCTTCCATAAAGTGCACATCTCTACTTAAAATAATTTTTCCCGTTTGTGGCTGAAACACTTTATAAGCTTTTGCAACAGAACAATAGCCAATAAAGATGCGTGGAAGTGCTCTTTTATCTAATTTATCCCTCTTGATCTGTGGAACGTGACTAACGCACAAACAACCAAATACTCTAAGAAAATTCAGAGATGGTTTATAATCATACCATGCTTCGAAGAGTGTTTGATCCTTCAATGCTCTTGTGGGTAGCTTGTTTTGTAAAAAAACAGCCGTATGAGCCACTTCTACCCAAAATTGCTTGGGTAAATTCTTCTCATGTAACATGCATCTTGTTATCTCTAGGATATATCTATTTCTTCTTTCACTAACTCCATTTTGTTGCGGAGTATAGGAAGCAGTAAGCTGGTGTTCAATGCCAGATTCCTCACAAAACAAATTGAATTCTTCTGAGGTGTATTCTTTTCCATTATCTGACCTTAGAACTTATTTTGCAGCCACTTTGATTTTTCACCATTTTTTGGAACTTCCAAAACACTCTAGCTACTTCAGATTTGAATTGCAAGAAGTAAGCACATTCTAAAGTCATCAATGAAAGCAATATAATAGCGACTACCTGCTAATGACGGAGTTCTTTGAGGACTAGATACATCTGTATGGATCAGTTCTAGCTTGTGAGTGGCTCTCCGGGTTGACTTGGGAAAGGATTTCCTATTTTGCTTTCCAAACTGACATGCTCTGCAGTTTGGAATGGGATCATCGAACTCTGGAAGATCATTTGCCATTCTTTTAGATTTCATATGCAACAACCCCTCATGATGATAGTGCCCGAGCCTCTTATGCCAAACTTCTGTGACACTTTCTTTGACTTGAAAAGCAGTTTGCTCCTCCTCCAACGGATTTAGTAAGAAACTCTTGCCCACCATTTTGACCTTGAATATCTCATGGCCTGATGGATCTTCTATCACACATGCTTTGTTTACGAAGTGAAGTTCGTATCCTTACTCCATTAATTGACCAACACTTAGCAAATTTTGATCAATATCAGGGACATAGAGAACATCTGTGATAAACTTAGTTCCTGGACAATTTGCAATGGCAATGGTGGCCTTTCCTTTAGCAGGAATATACTCACCATTTCCAATTTTAACTTTCTTTGTCTCAGTGCTCCTTAAATCTTTGAACGACGCCTTATCATACGTCATGTGGTTAGTGCAGCCACTATCAATTAACCAACTTTCTCTTGAATCGCGACTTGTGAAACAAGTTGCAACAAAGAGTTGATCGTCTTCTTCTTGTTCAACAACTTGAGCTTCTGCTTCATGTTGCTGAATTTTGCTTTTGCAAATTACAGCTTCGTGACCCTGCTGATTGCACTTGCTGCACTTCACATCAGGTCTCCTCCAACATTTGAAAGGAGGATAGACCTTTTTTACCACAATGTTGACAAGGCGGAAAGTTTGTCTTCTTGCTTCCAGTCTTGATTTTGTTGCTGTGTCCAACATTCTCATTGTTTGCTCCTGGGATCTTTTTGTTCTGCTTCTTCTGGTTTCTTTTACTATCTTGATGCTTAACTGGTAAGGCTCCTTCAGCAGCACCTTGTCTCATAACACGTCGTTGCTCTTGTGCTTGAAAAGCACTCAAGAGCTCTGCTAGTGTAATTTTGGACAAGTCCTTAGTACTTTCTAAGGTTGTAATGGTAGCCTCAAATCTTTCAGGCACCTTTACAAGGATTTTCTCAACGATCCTTGAATATTTTAAAGTGGAACCAAACAATCTGACACGATTTGCTATGTTAAGAAGTCTGTCAGAATACTCCTTTATGGTTTCACTGTCTTTCATCCTTTGCAACTCAAATTCACACACCAAATTCAGCACTTGCATTCCTCGAACTTTTTCATCTCATTCATATTCAGTATTGAGATAATCCCGTACCTCTTTTGCTGACTTTAGAGACATGATACGAGTGAAGATGATGGATGAAACTGCAGCAAACAAGCATGCCTTTGCCTTTGATTTTCTGGTTTTCCTCTCCTTGTAATTTTTGATCTGAGCTATAGTGGGATTGTTTGTCAAGGGAACAATCTCGTAATCATCTTCAATAGCCTCCCAAAGATCCAACGCCCCCAAGTAGGTCTGCATTCTAACTACTCAGTTCTGATAACTTTCTCCATCAAAAGTTGGTGGTGCGATCAAAGAAAAACTTGTTTCTCCATCCATGGCGTCCACAAAATCTGCTTGCACTCACACATGCCCCTCAAGAAAAAGAGCTCTGATACCAATTGTTGTTAACTATAATTAATCAACAAACCAGAAAACAAGTGAATGTTTGTTGTTAGATATAGATATGTAGTTGTCTCACATTGGAATAGGAGTAGTATGCCCTTTGTATAGAGTAGCTATAAATTAGCACATCTTGTATTGCATTAGACACACAATATCAATATATCATATTTTCTCCCGTGCCTTCTCACATGGTAACAGAGCAATTGTGAGAGATTTATCATTGTGCAGTAATTCCAGCGACTCCGGGAAGGAAAATCAGTTGATCGGAAGTCTTTTTCCGGCAATCCACTTTTCGTCAGTGTTGTGCAAAAAAAAAAAACAACACTACCATAAAGTAGATCGGGCTCCGTCCACCAACGCATAAAAAGATCACAGTCAGAATACTCTCCACGCACCGCCACTCGCCACTTGAAGAAAATTTCCGGCGAAGTTCCGTCGTCGCGTGGGCCACCTTCCGGCCATTTTTTGGCGACGAATCTTCAGAACAAATTGTTCCCCTTGCAATTTCGAGCCTACCCATCCAGGTTACACCAAATTCCGACAACTTTTGTATTTTTCTGGCGTGAATAGTGATTTTAAAAGTGGACTTCCGGCCATTTTTTGAAAACGTTTCTTCAGAATAGTTGGGTCTTTTGGTAATTCCGATCTTACTCTAGTGTTTTTATTTTATTCCGGCCACTTTGAATTTTCCCGACAGCTACAGTACTATTCCGACTGCTACAGTAATATTCCGACAGCTACAATATTTCCTTATTCTGTTTCACTGTTCCTTACTCAGTTTCAGTGGATTACATTTGATTATTTCTCTAATTTGGTAATATTTTGCAACAATTTCTTTGGGAATTGATGTTTTTGGGTCTAAAAACATGAGTTCTGGAAGCTCTAGTGTTATGATTACTTCGGAACCGTTAATTGGAGGTTCAAACTACTTAGCTTGGGCTTCATCTGTCGAGTTGTGGTGTAAATGTCAAGGTGTTTAAGATCATCTAATTAAACAGTCTAGTGAAGGAGATGAAAAGGCGATAGCGCTTTGGGCAAAGATTGATGCTCAATTATGTAGCATCTTATGGCGTTCTATTGATTCCAAGTTGATGCCTTTGTTTCGTCCGTTCCAAACATGTTATTTGGTTTGGGCAAAGGCTCGTAGCTTATACACTAATGACATATCTCGCTTCTATGATGTGATATCACGGATGGCAAACTTAAAGAAGCAAGAATTAGATATGTCTACTTACTTGGGTCAAGTACAAGCAATCATGGAGGAATTTGAGACATTAATCACAGTTTCGGCTAGTGTGGCCAAGCAACAAGAGCAGCGACAAAAGATGTTTCTAGTTCTTACACTCGCTGGACTTCCTAATGATCTTGATTCAGTGCGAGACCCGATTTTGGCTAGTCTGACTGTTCCTACAGTTGATAAATTATTCTCTCGATTACTCCGCCTTGCTGCAGCACCAAGTCACCCACCGTTCTCATCACAAATACTTGATTCCTCTGTTCTCGCATAGCAGACATTGGATGTCCGGGCATCTCAAATTATGGAGAACAGAGGAGGACGAGGTCGTTTTGGGAGATCTAGACCCAAGTGTTCTTATTGTCACTAACTTGGACACAATCGTGAAATGTGCTATTCCTTACATGGTCGTCTACCCAAAAATGCTTACGTTGCTCAGACCGAGACTATAGGTAACCAAGATTTTTCTGTATCTAAAGAAGAATATAATGAGCTCCTTCTGTATCGAGCAAGTAAGAAGACATCTCCACAAGTAGCCTCAGTTGCCCAGACTGATACTCCTGTTGCTGGTAATTCTTTTGCTTGTGTTTCCCAGTCTAGTACTCTTGGACCATGGGTCATGGACTCAGGCGCTTCTGATCACATCTCTGGTAATAAATCACTTTTGTCGAATATTGTATATTCACAGTGTCTTCCTACTGTTACTTTAGCCAATGGATGTCAAACTAAGGCACAAGGAGTTGGACAAGCTAACCCATTATCTTCTATCACCCTAGATTCCGTTCTTTATGTCCCTGGTTGTCCTTTTAGTCTTGCATCTGTTAGTCGTTTGACTCGTGCCCTCCATTGTGGTATATATTTTACTGATGATTCTTTTATTATGCAGGACTGCAGTACGGGACAGACAATTGGTACAGGACGTGAATCAGAAGGCCTTTTACTATCTTAATTCACTCAGTCCTTCCACAACATGTCTAGTTACCGATCCTCCGGACCTAATCCACCGTCGTTTAGGACATCCAAGTTTATCCAAACATCAGAAGATGGTGCCTAGTTTATCCAGTTTGTCTACATTAAATTGTGAACCGTGTCAGCTTGGGAAACATACCCGAGCTTCCTTTCCCCGTAGTGTTGAGAGTCATGCAGAGTCTGTTTTCTCCTTGGTTCATTCTGATATATGGGGTCCTAGTAGAGTCAGTTCAACCTTGAGATTTCGTTATTTTGTTAGTTTCATTGATGATTACTCAAGATGTATTTGGCTTTTCTTAATGAAAGACTGTTCTGAGTTATTCTTTATATTCCAGAGTTTTTGTGCTGAAATAAAAAATCAATTTGGTGTCTCTATTCGCATTTTTCGCAGTGATAATGCCTTAGAATATGTATCTTCTCAGTTTCAGCAGTTTATGACTTCTCATGGAATTATTCCTCAGACATCTTGTCCTTGTACCCCTCAGCAAAATGAGGTTGCAGAAAGAAAGAATAGACACCTTATTGAGACCGCTCGCACACTTCTAATTGAATCTCGTGTTCCGTTGCGTTTTTGGGGCGATGCAGTTCTCACAGCTTGTTATTTGATTAATAGGATGCCTTCATCTCCCATCAAGGATCAGATTCCGCATTCAGTATTGTTTCCCCAGTCAGCCTTATACCCTCTACCACCTCGTGTTTTTGGGAGCACATGTTTTGTTCATAACTTAGCCCCCGGGAAAGATAAGTTAGCCCCTCGTGCTCTCAAGTGTGTCTTCCTTGGCTATTCTCGTGTTCAGATGGGATATCATTGTTATTCACCTGATCTTCATAGGTACTTTATGTCAGCTGACGTCACTTTTTTTGAGTCTAAACCTTTCTTTGCTTCTGCTGACCACCATGATATATCTGAGGTCTTACCTATACCGACCTTTGAGGAGTTTCCTATAACTCCTCTTCTACCACCTTCGAACACAGAGGTTTCACCCATACTAACCATTGAGGAGTCTAGTGTTGTTCTTCCGACTTGCCCATTCACATGAACACCACTCTTGACTTATCATCGTCGTTTGCGCCCTACATCAGGCCCAACTGGTTCTCATCTTGCACCTGACCCTGCTCCTACTGTGGACCCTGCCCCTAGTACACCGATTGCACTTCGAAAAGGTATACGGACCACACTTAACCCTAATCCTCATTATGTTGGTTTGAGTTATCATCGTCTGTCATCTCCCCATTATGCTTTTATATCTTCTTTGTCCTCGGTCTCCATTTCTAAGTCTACAGGTGAAGCGTTGTCTCATCCAGGATGGCGACAGGCTATGGGTAACGAGATGTCTGCTTTACATACAAGTGGTACTTGGGAGCCTCTTCATTCAGGTAAATCTACTGTTGGTTGTCATTGGGTTTGTGCGGTCAAAGTTGGTCCCGATGGCCAGATTGATCGACTTAAGTCCTGTCTTGTTGCCAAAGGATATACTTAGATATTTGGGCTCGATTACAGTGATACCTTCTTTCCTATGGCTAAAGTGGCATCAATCCGTCTTTTTCTATCCATGGCTACGGTTCGTCATTGGCCCCTCTATTAGCTGGACATTAAGAATGCCTTTCTTCACGGTGATCTTGAGGATGAGGTTTATATGGAGCAACCACCTGGTTTTGTTGCTCAGGGGAGTCGTGGCCTTGTATGTCGCTTGCATCGGTCACTTTATGGTCTTAAGCAGTCTCCTCGAGCGTGGTTTGGTATGTTCAGCACGATTATCCAGGAGTTTGGCATGACTCGTAGTGAAGCAGATCACTCTGTGTTTTATCGACATTTTGCTCCGAATCTATGTATTTATCTGGTAGTCTATGTTGATGATATTGTTATTACTGGCAATGATCAGGATGATATTACTAATCTGAAGAAGCATCTCTTCCAGCATTTTCAAACTAAGGATCTAGGCAGATTAAAGTACTTTCTAGGTATTGAGGTTGCTCAATCTAGCTCAGGTATTGTTATTTCCCAAAGCAAATATGCTTTAGACATTCTTCAGGAGACAGGGATGATAGGTTGCAGACCTGTTGACACTCCGATGGATCCGAATTCTAAACTTCTGCCACGACAGGGGGGAGCCGCTTAGTGATCCTGCAAGCTATAGGCGGCTGGTTGGTAAATTAAATTATCTCACAGTGACTAGACCTGACATTTCTAATCCTCTGAGTGTTGTAAGTCGGTTTATGAATTCTCCCTGTAATAGTTATTGAGATGCAATCGTTCGCATTATCCGGCATATAAAATCGGCTCCAGGAAAAGGATTACTATTTGAGGATCGATGTCATGAGCAGATTGTTGGGTACTCAGATGCTGATTGGGCATGGTTACCTTCTGATAGACGTTTTACGTCTGGATATTGTGTTTTAGTAGGAGGAAATTTGGTGTCCTAGAAAAGCAAGAAACATAATGTAGTTGCTCGATCTAGTGCAGAAGCGAATATCGAGCAATGGCTATGGCAACATGTGAACTAGTCTGGACCAAAATATTTTCTCCCGTGCCTTCTCACATTTATGATTAATGAAAGAGCAGAATAGGAATGAAAAACCGAGAAGAAATCTGAAAAGAGAGAGCATAAGACTAATACAGAACAAAGATACTTTTCATTGTAATCTAAGTTACAATTTATAAGAAACTTAAATACTAACTTCATGGTCCTGAATATCAGCACATGATCTACTTAAAAAAAACTAACAAAGATATTGGAAAATTATAACTGCTGAATTTAAACTAAATAACTGCAGTCAAAGTAACTGCTCCTATTCAAGGCTAAACTGCAGTCCTAAAACATAGCACCTAACAATACTTTATCCCGTCTTCTCTGCTGCATTCGACTCCAAAGGACACAGAGTTGATCACAGTTCAGCTAGTTTTGCCTTGGCTAGTTTCTAGTGTACTTTGGTGCTTCATTTTGGGCTGAAGTTTCAAAATTGTTAATTCTATGTTAGTGGGTAAAAGAAAACTACCATCCCTTAAACCATCATGGCTTACCCTTTCTACACGTGTTTACCACTTTACCCATTTTGGTGTCTTTGATGCTACATTGGTTTTGGGTGCTGCATTATTATTTGATGAACTGTCCTCTCATGCAGGTTGAAAGCATTGGTGGCTATTCCAAAGGTTCAACCTCGATTTGCCATTGCCATATGGAAGAAATATCCCACAATGAAATCTCTTTTGCAAGTTTACATGGATCCAAGTAAATCGGTAGGCGATAAAATTTCCTTCATTTCCCCTTGGATATTACGATATATCCAGGCTTCAATGCTGATAATTAAACTTTTACCCTAGATATTGGGTTTAGTTGTCTTTACATTTGTGTTAGTACTTAGTTCTTATTTCTTAAACTAATGATATCAGGGATTTCAAGTAGGTTTTGTAGTCAATAATTTTCTTGAGCCGAGGGTCACCTGGAAACAACCTCTCTGCCCCTCGGGGTAGGGGTAAGGTCTGCGTATATATTACTCTCCCCAGACCCCATTTGTGGGAATACACTGGGTTGTTGTTGTTGTTGATTGTAGTCAATAATTTAGTATGAAGGGGATAAACATCCCTCCTCTTTTCACTGCATTGTTAACTTTAAATCAGATATCTGCTTTTGGAGATGTCACAAATAATGACGACCTCTCTAGAGAGAGTGAAAACATCAAAACTGCATTTGATTATCATACGTTCAGCTCATCTGGTAAATTGGCCTTTCTAAAGAGAGTGAAAACATCAAAACTGCATCTAATCATCATACATTCAGTTCATCTGGAGGGTTACATGTCTAAGAAAGGTCAATTTACTAGTGGACAAATTATACCTTATCGAAAAAGAATAAAAAAACTATTGGACAAATTACATTGTGGAGCTGGTATTGTTTGGTATATGTAATTCATTCTTGAGCAATGAGGATACTGTTAAGGTGCCCTTCAAAAGATCCATTTAAACAAGAACTTGATAATATTGAACATTCAAATGTTGTGGTGAAGGGCTGATCTGATGCGATACATATCATTCCTTAAATATGTTGATCCTTTGGGAGTAACGTGAGTTCCTGACATATTTTCTCTTGAAAATTTCAGGTACATGAGAAAGAATTTCTGCTGAAAGATTTGAAAGTCGAAAACATGTTGGGTGATGATAGAAAATTGGGAAAGATCTGTTCTAGGAGAGTATACAGAATATTGATGGCTCAATGTGGAAGCATCAAGACAGATGACATTGAGACTGGAGCTGATTTCTTCAGCCAGCACTCTGCTGAATAATCTTTTTTCCTTTTCTTTTTTTCTTTGTTGAGGGTTATCGATTGTGATGGCTATATTGCGTGCATCTGGACAAATTCACTGTTTAACCCATCTAGCCCGCATGCACAGGTTGCCAAGGTAATCATGACCTCCAAGATTGGAGCAAATCTCATCTGAGAATTCCCTTTCCAAAAAGAGAATTAGTATGTTAATTGTACATAATCCTTTTTGAATTTTGGTTGCCGTAATAGTAGGAAAAGAGTTGGTATTGACTACATTGAAATGATAGCTTAGCTGTTCTCTTTAATTGTTCTATTTTCTGAAAGGAGTCTCAGCATGTACCAAAGATATTTATTTTTGATTTAGTTGATTATCTTTTCTACATGGTTTCTTCACTACTTTATTTTCTTGAGATGAGGGTTTATTGGAAGTAACCTTCACAAGGTAAGGATAAAGTTTGCATATACTATCCTTTTGAGATCCTACACTGTCGAAATATACTAGGTAGGTTATTGTTGTAGTATATTAAATTTAAAAAGTGCTACTGTATTTGTTTGGTCTGCTAGAAGTTCATTAAGATTATTTGTGATGTGTATTCCCCTTAATCATTGTTTTTGGTGTACCTAATTAATATAACGCAACAGTTTTGAGACCACAAATCTGATAAATTTTCCTAGTGCAACAGATAACCTACACTGCTATCAAAGCTAGTGCTTGATTCTTTTCATAATTAGATATCTTTACTCCTGATTTGTTGGTTTATAAATAAAGCTTCCCCTACCTCCCCCTAACCCACACCCCTCAACAAAAAAAGAAAAAGGAACGGGAAAAGAAATGATAAATTGTTGTAGTTGATACAGTTTTTTGCACATTTATTTATGCTTTCCATAAACAATCTAGAAAGGATGACTATTTTATTTGGCAGTGAAACAGTTTGCCTCCTGATTACAGATTTGCAAACACCGGCAAATATTTGTAGGATTGAGTATTATAGTTCTTACAATTTAGGTTTTAAAGCATGAAATTATATTTTAGAAGTGGTTGAAAGATCCATATCTATTTACATCAAAGATTTGGATGCACCCTCCTAAACGAATCATCTTTCTAGAAGTATTCTATTAGCAGATTGTCAAAATATTTACATCGAGATCGTCACCAACAATAGCACGTGGGGAGAATATTAGACGCCTTGCTGGCAGGAGATTGGATATTTGCTAATCTTGGATCTAAATCTTTGATTTTCATTCGACCCTGTCAAGTATTCCAATGTTCCGATTTTCATAATTGGGTTTAATTCGTAAAGTTGAATCTTTACATCTTCTTAACAATCGATAAATAGAAAAGACGAAAACTAAAGGAAAAAGATAGTATCACTTTTTTGGGGCGTAACTATCCTGATGTAAAGTAGGGCTCCACTAAACTGTATAGAAAATTTAGTTCTCTATCGGTCCCCCTCAGAACATAGCAGTAAGTAATTAGCAGAATGATATTTATGTGAAAAACTCCACTTAACATAATTAAAAATCACAACCTATACAGGTAGGATTTCAACTTCACTAACTGAGCAACTTTATATTACAATCTATTATAATTTAGGAATTAAAGTCTTAATCCTTCACTTGCTTATAATAATTATATTGCAAGCCTCTTTATAATAACTCTATTACAAAGCTAACCACTTGAATAACTCTAGACAAAACAACCATACAGTTTATGGTTTACAAAATATCCTACGAGATGCTTCTAATTTTGTTGAGTAGAATTTACAAGTGAAGAACATGAACAAAGATACAACAATACTAAAGGATACACCATGTAATCAATGGTGGGGTCTGTCCATCGTTATGTTGTTGTTTTGTTATTCAATGCCTTTGGGAGAATGAAGGCGGCTGCACAATTGAGAGTAAATAATATTTAGGTTTTTCAATTGTGTGTAATTCCTTGCCTCATGTTGGCAATGTATAAATGAGGTAATCAAGGATGATGCAATGGAGTGACCGGTACACAACATGCTTCAACAATGCTGTTGTACTGTTGTGTGTGCAGTGCAACAACTTTAAAAACTGTAAGAGTTGCCTTGTACTATGATCAGAGGAACTGATATCTATCTGTTCCCTCTGTTGTTCCTTTATCTGTTTTCATTGAGGTTTGTACCAGACATTTGACTTGTTGCTTCGAATGCGGAAAAACCAATTGTATCATGTTCCCTTTCTGGTTCTCATATAAAGTTTGTTAAATCATCAAATAAAAGATACATAACTTATCAATTTCCCCCTCCTTGATGATGACAAAATTAGAATTAATATTCCCCTGAGAACCAGATTTTCATATTATTTCCCCTTGCAGAATAGCCAAATTCCCCCTGATAACCTGTTTCTCCCCTTAAGTTCTCTTTTCCCTTTTGGATCATAAAAAAAACAGACAAGTAAATGCAAAAAGATTTCCAGCAAAGTTAACTCATGCAACTTATGTGCACACAACATAGCTAAAAAAAGAACACAAAAGTATAACACGCATTTAAAAGGACGAGGATACTCATTAATTGAAGGGAAAAGAATCATTATAGCAGTACCAATATCACAAAAACATACACAAATTAAATAGGACTAGAGTACCACAATTATAGGGGACAGATAACAAAAAGACAGTGGAAGATTAAGAAGGGGCTGACAAAGGGACAAGTTAGGGGACACTGGTTGAGGAAGGGAAGGACGAGGGAGCAAGGGCCTTGAGGAGACTATCAACATGAGCATTAGCATCCCTTTGATCGTTGATCAGCTGCACTTTCAGGTTCTCCACCTGTTTCCTTAACTTTGTATTCTGAGTATTCAAGTGTACAACTTATTCTCCCAAAACATTACTAGAACCAGGTTCCTTGCTGGCTTGATTGATCATTGACTCAAGAATAGAACTATGGGCCTTCAACCACCTGATTTCCTCATTAACAGCATTCTGAGCATCGATAACCTGAGAGATTGTAGATGTCACAACACAAAATCTAACTAGTTATGATGGCACCTAACCCATCCTGCTAGGTAAGTCAATTAACAACAATCCAAATCAATTTAGATTTATTGAAAAAAATAAATGATAAAATAACTGGACTTTATACAATTCTCCAAGGACTAGTAGTACAAATCATGAGCTTCTAAGATTTAGAGTTTACAAAGCTAGTATGAAATAAATACGTCATCTATATGAAATGCACATAAGTAGATTTTTTTTTATATATCTAAAGCTACAATGAACAAGAGGCAGCTATAACTGGAATGTAGGTACATCTTCAATGCCATCTCCCACCATACACATCAACATCAACTCCAAAATCTGCACGCAAGGTGCAAAAGTATAAAATTAGTACAACCGACCACGTGTACTCAATAAGTAACAAACGTAACCTTAGGTTGAAAGCAATGACGAGCTCAGACAACTGTCAGAGTCCAACACTAATAACCAAGAACAACTCGTAACAGTATAAATAAAGCAGTACAAGTAGTAACTCAAAGATATGATGCTCAGCTCTTTCATAGTTATAGAAAATAGGCATGCTTTTAAGGTATAATAGTAAAAAACCCCAAATCTTTTACCGAAATTACCAAAATGCGACTATATCAGAAAACTATGATTTTTGCCAAAAACTTTCAACAAAAAAACTGATGTTTCATCATCAGATGTCATATGGAAAGTATATCTCTATTCCTACATGTCAATGTGCATGTGATGTCATGAATGTCACACTACCATACAACATGAGGTAATGCATTTTATGCCTACATGCCAAATATACATATCAAGTGTAATGCACCACAGAGATAAACTCATATGCTCATGCTCTCGGGGCAGTCAACCTTACCTATCACACTCAATCACTCTATCATCTCAGTCACTCAGTCCTCCTAGTCACTCAGGCCACCCAGTTACTCAGTCCACCCACTCACTTGGCACTCGAGCTCGGCTCTCACACTCGGAACTCACTCATTATGTTCCTGCGCTCACTATTGTTATGTCAAACTTTGGAGGAGAGGATCATTCCCAAGCGCTATTATAGGCCAATCATGACATGTTGCAGTGTGCAGCCCGATCCCATCATTAATTAATAAACCTGCTGCAATGTGTAGCCTGATACCATAAATATCACTCATAATAATGACCTTGACCTCACTCAGTTACCATCCTCTCTAGTCTCTCGGCGTCATAAATCTCATGCCAATCAACCTAAACAATAACAGAGACTGAGATATGATGTGAAAATGAATGAGTATGACTGAGTATGTAATTGCAATATAAGAAAATAACCCAACAACATAAATGACCTCAATGATCCCAACAGGATAAGCATATGGCCTAAACATGGTTTTTGATGTGGATCACATATGATAGATCTTAAATGGTCTTGCCAGATGTTTTGATGATCTAACAAACTTATTGCTAAGAGCCAGATAGGGAACCTGACCTACTTGGATTGCTGCAAGCGTTAATGGATTTTAGCTAAAGATGAATTGCTACAGCTTCAGGACCTAGGAACCAAACAATGACCTGATGATCTTGTGGTTTCCTCGTAAGCAATACAAAGTCATTTGGATGCAGTTGGAAATGAGGCCACCGACAATACTGTTTCTGCCGCATTACACCATACTGTCAGCCCACTCATTCTCTAACTAAACAAAGTACTCACATCATTTCAAGTGATGTGATCAAGATGTACCAAATGAGCTTTACACAAAAATATCACTAGAAGGGTTCTGTTCTACTTCAAGCACTTGCAAAAAATCGAAAACATCATCCTCTCAAGCTTGAAGAACAAGGTTGAATGCTACTACGGAACAGTTCCCAAAAGATTGATTGTCGCTGTCCTAGTTGAGTTGTAACCATGTTATTGTACTTACCATATCTCCTAATTCGCATACCTAGAATCATACTGATTAGGAATCCTCTTGTAAATCCGTAAACTCATTGAGTTTATGTTCCGACTAGATTTAGTCATAAGGAAAAATCTTTTTAATCGTAAAATTACAAAGTGGCTTGTGGTGATAGCATCACAAGTTAGAAAAAGCCTTTGTAACTAGGATAGTCACAAAGTAGCTTGTGGTAAAGGTACCACACGTTAGTTGAGTAAATCCTTTGCAACAGGGAGTATTGTAAAGTGACCTGTAATAGGTAAGATTACAAGTTAGTAAAGTTAAAAGTCTACAGTGTAGGTCGTGGTTGTTTGATCCCCTTGTACGGTATTTGCCTCATTTAATTCCTTCTTTACTAAGTGCTCTCAGCAGAATCTTGTAGAGGATCAGGTACTCTGCAATTTGGTGGATCCATACAAATTAACAAATGGTATCAGAGCGGGTTCCTTCCATTAGGCTAACACCTAGGAAGGATCCTCATGGCGGCTCCACTAAATTTTGAATAAGGTCAATCCATATTCCACCCACCCAAGTTTGATGGAAAATGCTATTTGTGGTGGAAAGCTAGAATGCATGATTTCATCATGGAGGGGATTGTGAGCTTTGGGATGTCATTTTCCATGGTCCGTTTGTTCCAATTAAGTTACTAAATGAATTTCCATTTTCAATAAAAAACCAGTAAAGAATACACTGAAGCAGATAAGAAAGGGGTGGAAATGGATTTCGTGCCAAGAAAATTCTGCTATATGGTTTAGGACCTAAAGAGTACGATAGAATCTCTACACACGACACTGGCAAGGAAATATGTTAGGATTTGCAAATAGCCCGTGAAGGAACTACACAAGTACAACAAGATAAACCTAATACTACTGATAGTTCCATGACTGTAGTTAAAGGCGAGGAGATTGGATATGACTCAACGCTTGCATTGATGGCTCAATCAGATAATGATGAAGACAATGGAAACGAAGAGGTAAGCTTCAGGGATATTAAGAAAAATATGAAATCTTATTCTCCAAAAAAACTCATTTGTTTAGTTGATGTTTTAATTACTGCATTTTGCAGTCTTGCGGAGGATAGGATTCCTTGTTCTTAGAACTAGAAGAATCTGAACATAGGCTTAGTGGTTGCAGTAACTGATCAAAAGAAACCATTGAATTTGTTAGAAAAGTAAAGAGTGATCTCTTGGCAGAAACTGCAGACCAAGGGGAACTAATAGTAAAGCCATTGACTAAGTCAAAATCTGAAATCTCTAAAAGAGGAACGGAGATAGTTAGTGAGGAATATTTTAGGCTTGAAGATGAGGTGAAGGCCTTGAGATGTAGGATATGTGCTGAAATTGAGAAAAATGAGCTCCTCCAAGCCAATCTAGAAAAAGTAATGAATGATCTTGAAAGGTCTCTGAAGTGGACCTGGTCCTTAGAAGCTACTACTACCTTGCTCACTAATGACAGTGAAAAAGGCGGGAAGCAGGGTTCCCAAGGGAGAAAACTCCTCACAATTCTCATAGTAAGAGCTCCACTGCATCTGTTAACTGGACTCGGACCCAACATGGGAACATGGGCACTTCAAGGAAGGTTTCCAGGCCAAAAATCAATCAGTAACAAAAGACAAAGTGGCTGCTAAAACCATGACCACAAAAGAGGGACCGGGTTCCACTCACAGAAAATGCACATTACCTACATGGACTAGGATAGCTCTTATTCATCCTCTTGGTTACTACAAGGGACCCAAACTTGTTTGGGTTCCTAAAACTAACTCCTAATCTCATGTGTAGGGAACAGTGAAGGGAAGAGATAAAAAATGGTTCATGGATAGTGGATGATCGAAACACATGACTGGGAGCACCACCGACTTTCTTTCACTAAAAGCCCTGCAAGGAGGGAATGTATCCTTTGGCAACGGCAAAAAGGGGTACATTCTTGGAGTTGGAAAAGTTTAGAAGTCACTCACTCACTCTATTGGAAATGTGTACTATGTTAATGGACTTAAGTATAGTCTCCTTAGTATCTCTCAAATTTGCGATAAAGGAAACAAGGTGGGATTCTTGTCCAAAATATGTACAGTCAGTGACCTTGTGACCGGTGAAATAGTTCTGGTGGCCAAAAGATACAAAAACATCTATGTTGCTGATTTTGAATCTTTACAGAGTGGTGATCTGAGTTGTCTGAAGGCGGTTGACGATGATGATGAACTATGGCACATATGACTGGTCCATGCAAGCTTTTCCTTTTTGAACAAATTAATTCAGAAGGACCCGGTTCATGGTCTGCCTATGTCACAATTCAGAACTCAAAAAGTCTGTGATGCCTGTGGTAGAGGAGAACATGTAAAGTCCTCCTTTAAGTCAAAAAGAGATGTGAGCGCCTCAAAGCCGCTTGAGCTCCTGCATATGGATTTGGGTGGACCTAGGAGGGTGCAAAGTAGAGGAGGAAGGAGATACATTTTCGTGATCGTGGATGACTATTCTAGATTCACCATGGATTCTATTTCTTAGAACAAAAGATGAAACTGTTGAAGTATTTGTGGCCTTTGTGAAGAAAATCCAGGTGAATATGGAGTCTAGAGTTGTATGTATTAGATCAGATCATGGGACAGAATTTGACAATGTCAAATTTGATGAATTCTGCAATGAAAACGGCATCACTCACAACTTCTCAGCTCCCAAAACTCCATGGCAAAATGGAGTAGTAGAAAGAAAGAACAAAACTCTGGAAGAAATGGCAAGAACAATATTGATTGACGGTGGACTTGCAAAGAACATTGGACTAAAGCTGTCAACACTGCCTGCTACTTAGTGAACAGGTGCATGATCAGATCAATTTTGAACAAGACCCCTTATGAATTGCTGAATGGATGAAAAATCATGCAGACTTACCTAAGAACATTTGGATACAAATGATATGTTATCAACAATGGAAACAATCAGCTTGGTAAGTTTGATTCCAAAAATTACGAAGGGATATTCCTTAGCTACTCTTCTCAAAGCAAGGCTTACAAGATATATATCAAGGGGACTCAAT